>LQNS02015105.1:8165813-8215388 GCA_001587735.2 Parhyale hawaiensis
TTTGCACTATTCAGAACTTGTTTGCACTATTCAGAACTTGTTTGCACTATTCAGAACTTGTTTGCACTATTCAGAACTTTTTTGCACTATTCAGAACTTTTTTGCACTATTCAGAACTTGTTTGCACTATTCAGAACTTGTTCCACTAATCAGAACTTGTTCCATTAATCAGAACTTTGTTCCACTAATCAGAATTTGTTTGCACTATTCAGAACTTGGTTCCACTATTCAGAAGTTGTTTTTGTCATTTAGAACTTGTTTCCATCATTTAGAACTTGTTCCCATTATTACCTCCGCCAAGGAAGTTATGTTCTCGTCGTGTTTGTCTGTCTGTCACCAAGATAACTCAAAAAGTTATGAACCGATTTGGATGAAATTTACAGGGATTATTAGGTATGTTAGAAGGAACATATGATTAACTTTCGATGAAGATATGTCCATCCGTTTGTTTGTTTGTTTGTCTGTGTCATTTTTCTCGATGCCATAACTCAAAAAGTTATGGATGGATTTTTGATAAAATTAACATGAGTTGTTAGGTAGCTATATAACAAAGAGTAGATGACCAAATTTTGAGAATGGTCCATTTGTTTGTTCGTTTGTCACTGTTTTTAATTTTATGCTTGTTAGCACAATAACTCAAAAAATAATAAATGGATCTTTATGAAATTTATAGGAGTTGTTAGTAATGGTAGAAGACATAAATGATCAAATTTTGGTGCAGATCGGTTTGTTCGTTTGTATGTTTGACTCATATTTGTCATAACGTTTGTTAACAGTATAACTAAAAAGTTATGAACAGATCTTCAAAAAAATTGAACAAGCTGTTATTAATATAAAAAGGCACAAATGATTAGCTTTTGGAGTTTATGCAAAGAAAATTATGGTTTCAGAGCCAATTTGAATTTTTGCTATTGTTGGCTCACTTGGCGGAGGTATGCGCTCTCAGAGTGCTCTAGTTTAGAGCTTGTTTATATCATTTAAAACTTGTCTACAAGTTAACAGATTTTCACTTCCTTTGGGTGATTCATTTCCTTTGGGTTCCTTTGGGTCTTTTTGGGTTCCTTTGGGTGATTCGTAGGACCGCCTATGCATGCATGCAAAGAATGGTGAGAAGACATTCAAGTGTGCCTGTTATGGTTATGGAGGATATAAATGGACATACAGTATAGGTATTCTAGGAGAAGCAATAAATGGCAATGGTGATCTGTTGAATGAGTTTGCCTATGAACTGCTACAGAGGGGCAGGGTTCTGAATGATCCAAAACGGGATCCAGAAAGGATTCAGGGGTATGGTAACTCACTTGAGATGGTTGCCAGGTACCCCCAAGGTTAGACGTAACTTACAGTCACTATGCTGCC
This sequence comes from Parhyale hawaiensis, assembly GCA_001587735.2. Taxonomy (NCBI): domain Eukaryota; kingdom Metazoa; phylum Arthropoda; class Malacostraca; order Amphipoda; family Hyalidae; genus Parhyale; species Parhyale hawaiensis. The sequence goes on from LQNS02015105.1 coordinate 8,167,173, forward strand.
AATGTTGAACAACCTGAAGTGATTCAGTGATGTTGTGTAGTCACAGTGCTCTGTACAAGCGCAATTAACTGTCAAGACCATAGAGTCGTAGGCAATAAAACAATAAGAGCGCCAGTGCTTTGTGAACGGCCCACAATAAAATCTTATGAGTACAACCGTGAAGCCCGAAGTGCACGTATCGCCTGTTAGTTAATTTGACATGAGGCGTAGAACTAATAACAGAAATAGGAAGGGGAAAGAAGAACAGAGTGTCTCTAGTTCAAACAGTGAATCTAGTGAAAGTGAAAATGAAAGTGCAAACAGTGATAACTTAGACAATAATTGTTCTGTGTGTCGATCTGTGAAGCCTAGCAAAACAGTAAGGTGCTCACTGTGTGAGTAACATATTTTCCACGCATCGTGCCCGGCAATCAATCAGAGTGCCAGGTATTATTTTCCAATTTGCCCACCTGGACATGGATGTTCAGTGTCTGACAGACCGAACTTGGACCAAACCTGGTTTTGTGGAAAGTGCAAGGATACAAATAAAATGACAAAAATGAAACTGGTGTGCTTTAGCTGTGAATTCACCTATTGCGCTAAATGTTCAGAATTAACACAAAGTGAAGTAGATATTTTCAACAGGTTGCCAGGGAGTTGTAAATGGTATTGCAAGGATTGCCCATACAGTCCCAAAAAAGAACATAAATGCAGCTCCCTGTCTTTTGTGCACACTTTGCTTCCTTCCATTTTCATACTTCTACTTTGGATCTTCATCTTCTTTCCTGATTTGCTGTTCCCATGTGCGTTGAATAGACTCCCTTCCGACGTTGTTGGTGCGGAGTCGGTCAACTGGTTCAAAAATCGTCTTGACATACATTGGGAGAGACATCCTCCACAGCTAAGAACTCCTCCTCCACGGATCGCAAGCTCTTAATGGCCAAAGCTTCCCAGGCCATTTTAAGCTGACTTCGTCTCACTTCCGCTCAATCTATATATTTAAGCTCCGCATATCAGCGGCCACCGATCATGTTTGCGTGCATTCAAGACCACCGCTTTGGCGTAGATTCTTCTCCCCCTTCTTTTTTATTTTCTCCTTTCTTTTTTCTCTTCTGTCTTCTATTTTTTCTCCATTTCTCTACATCCTACTAACATAATGGCAATAGCTCATAGAGGGCCGGGGTGTAAGTCCCGGTGTCTCTTTTGAAATGGGCCTTTTGGTTCATCTACTGCCGCCTATCTAATCTAATCTATTGGCATTCTCATGCATCTTGATTCCTAGTTTCTTCCCACAGATGATTCTGTTATATATGTATCAAATCAAAGGTCGCTGTTGCCATCAGGTCACAACCGTACTTCAATGAAGCAGATAGTTAAGTATGGAAGACCGTATAATGGATAGCTCCTGTACACTTACATTGTATACAGGCTGACTGGAGTGGCATTCAAGTTTATTACTGTGTTTTCCTTACGATTTTATTTTGGAAGACGCACGTTTAATTAAGGAAGAAGATAAGGAACGTAATAGAATTACGAGACTTCTACAGTCTCAAGAAGGAAGACCTGCAAGAAATGGAGAGAGGTGAAGCGCCTATGCGGCAGAGTGACAAGAAATACTTGAAGTAGAAAGGTTACGGAAGAGAATAGACTAAGTGTTGCTAATAAGTGTAAGCGAGAAAATGTGGAAACAGCAAGTCAGAGAAGAGACCAAACACATCGACAATTGCGGGAATTTTTTCACGCACGGGTCCAGTAGTATAATAATACCAGTAATAATCTTCTAACAATCACAAAAACAGCCATAATATGTTTGGGCATCACGCACCCAAGGGTCCCGAGTGCTTTCTCCGCAGGGGATGTAGGTAGCATCTGGCCGCCATTCCTGCTGAGAAGGTTAGTTTTGTAGAGTTAGGTAGGTTCTCTATATTTCCCCTTCTGTTCCGCGAGGTTGGCCGCCGAATGGTGGTAAGCGACCCATCCCATGGGACTCCTATCTGCTCCCGTGTGGGGGCCACGGAAGGGATCCCCTGCACGAGTGTTCGCTCTCTTCTATCTTCTTCTCATTTCGTTTTTTGTCTCCTTCTCTGCACGACTGAGCGATTTCGTTTGCCCGAGCCGTGTGGAGTTGGAAATGCTCGCGCCTTATTTCATGCCAGACATGGTGCACCTGGCCAAGATTGTTCTAATGGAATGAGTTCGACTTAACTTCTAAACTAAATCATACAAAATTGGATCGCTGTTATATAGTCTTCGTTTCTAATACGGCGGGAAAACCCACAATATAATAATAATCATACAAAAACAGCAGAAATGTTGTTGAAGGTCTTTAAATCTTCTCTTGTGCTTTGCAGTTTGGAACTGTTGATGACTGCCATCTGCACTTGCTCTGTTGCTCACAGTCTTTTGAAAAGTGAGCCTACTTCATTATAGGTGTAGCTATTACATCCTAGCTATTCAGTTATTTTGTAATTTCAGTTTTTGTGACATTGTGCTTTAATATTTTATCTCAATATTTTCAGGTTGGTGCAGAATATCCATTTGTCATTGTAGTAGGTAGCCTAATGGCGTCTTCTCATAATGTTGGCCGTGTTATCCACAGAGAAAAGTTCCAAAACTCCAACCAAATGGTTGAAGTCTTGATTAGAACCAAACCAAAGTTACCTTACAGTTCTGCTCCTTTGCCAAAATCTGGAAAGTTTAAGAGAGATTGTTTGTTGCAAAATGAACTTGAACGAATCTCTGAAGAGCATGACTCTTCAAGGAAGGGTGGTAAAGATCACAGCAAACCCACCAAGTTGGCAAAGGCTCCAAGCAAGAAAAAAGAAAGCCACATGGTTGTTGAAGTATCTAAAAGAAATGGGTCTCAAAAGAAGAAAAATGCTCATAGTGGTTTAAATCAGACATGGAGAGATTTACTTCAGAGTTACAGCACTATTAATGCTGATGAGTCTTCCAGTGATTCATTCCAAGATACTGTTGATCGTATTCCTTCCCGTGACTTATCTGGAGCTCGGCACCCAAGTCCTAAACGTGACAAAGGTATCCAGACATCTAAGAATTTTGGGAAGTCTGATGTTCAGGGCCAACACCATCGTAAGACAAGAAGTAAAAATCACACTTCTGCCAGGGATGGTGATGCTAATCGAAGCAGAGCTACTCCTGGTGCAGTGGTTGACAGATCTCAAGATAAAGGGACTCCAGCTCCCAAAACTTCAGTGAAAGCTCCTGGCAGCAGTGGCAATCCTCCTGTTGCTGCTGCAGCTTCTCAGGTGTGATGAGTCTTTTAATATAGCTACCGTAAGATGGGGTGACTTTGGACAAAATGAAGGGTTTTTACAGTGTCATTTCTTCATTATTTGTGCTGGAGGGAAAGTTAGTTTTATCGACAGTCATATCTGGCGCCTATACGTAAGCAATAGAACAAAAAATCTACACCTGGAAATTTTAGAGATATTACTGGTTAAAAAGTGTCTGAAGCCACCCCAGGGGTGGGGGTGGTGGCTTCGGACACCCATTCATTTTGCTGTGGATAATGGTTCCCTGACCACCCTATGCCGCCCATGGATACGGCGGGGTTGCTTCGGACAGTAACTGGGCCTTTTACAAACAACTACTGACTGTAACCGCAACTGAAACTACTGGAACCGTGACCATGGCAATTGCGACAGCTACAACCGCTGTCGTGGTTCCCACGAATGCTTAATTTTAGGTTACGGTACGTAGGAACGTTTCTCGCTGTGCTTCAAACACGTGCGGCCAACAGCAACATAATGCGGAGCTCATAGTCGTATCCCATGGCTGCTACCTGCCCAACAGGATACAGGCAAGGTTCTGTAAAACGATCCTTGCACTCTCAAGTTTCAGGTTTCACTCGCGGCGCTTAGCTTGATTAATGACATGAGCTGTCAAGTGTCCTGACAGGCTGTGACAGATAGTTCCATTTGTCACAGCTTCACACACCTCTTGCGGCTAAGCATTTTATTGTCACACACGCATCTTGCCTTTATTAATAATAATGATAAACTTTATTTAATACTTATGTTCTTATTTCTAGGTTAGAATCAAAGGACATGACATGTTTGACTAACATTCTAGACATCATTACGTTCCTTTGCTTGGTAGATAACTCCACATGCCGATACGATTTAATTCAGACGGGCGTTCGAAGTCACTCCACAAAAAACAAGACCCAAAAATAATTTTTTTGAGCACTCAAAATAGCCATATTTTTAACAAACTGTAAAATGTCTCGAAGTGGAAGCTCATCATATTGATTGCCATAGATGGTGGTATGCTCACTTTCACTCCTGACTGCACCAATTTTCCTGCCTTGGTAAAATTTTTTTGATAGGAAAAAAATAGATGGTTTACCACTCCTTACATTGGATTTTTTTTCATGTACAAAGCCTTATTGCAGGACCTAAGACAACTATCTAAGACTGCTCAGGTATTAATCTTTCATTCATGAGCAATAGTTTCCTTACACCATTTATAGCATTTGCTTGGATGTTCATTGTCCAATCTTTTTCTTGAACTGTCCAAAGTCACCCCATTTTACCGTACTTTACATTCTCTGCTAAATTGCAAAAAATGGAACACCCTGGGTGTCATTGATTACATAGTTATTAAAATAAATATATATTGATGAATGCCTAAAATATTATGTTATTGCTTCTAAAAAAAGAAATTGTGTGGCATATAAAAAATTGTAGTTAGGTTTAGTTACTTAGATGCTAGCTAAATTTTGGTTTATAATTATATTGTCATGTCTTGTGAAGAGCTGAATCGTGTTATGAAAGCTAGATGCCATTAGTGATATGTACAGAGTAGCTAGGTACTGAAAATATGATTATCTAATATGAAAACGCACTAGCTACATAGCAAAGGGCTTTTCTTTTCAATGGCCTTGTTTTTATTTGCAGATACTGTAGGTGAATATGGTATGATGAAACTGTGTAGATTTTTTAATATCATTGCTTGCTTGTATTGATTATTTGGGCTGTAAAGGAAATTTACTTATTTGCAGGTTGAAGGACACAGACTGCTATCTGATGGTCTAAGCAACACCCCATTCTCTGAGAGTGCCCTTCAGCTCTTGCATCAGCTGAAACGTAAACTGCAGAATCGAGGTATATGTTTAACTAAGCCTTTATTTTCTCATTACTATTGAGTTTATGTTACCTTTACTTTCATCTCTTAATAGTAATTTGATGAATAGCACCTTTGAAATACCGTAGATTTACCATACCCCTTAGTTCATAATATGAACTTGATGGCTGATGCTACACAGTAGGTGTACCTATTTAGCTGATGTTCTATATAGTAGCTATCTACACTTGCAATTAATTTACATACTTGTAAATATAGTTAATATACCCAACTAATTCTTAGTAAGGGAAAAGTAATACTAAATAGAAGTTGACTAAATTTAACATTTCAGGATGTAAAATCCCCTCATCAGAAAAAACTTATAAACTGCAACCTATCGATAAAAATGTCCTATATTTTCAAATCTATTTGGGGAGTGTGGTTGTTGTTGGGAGAGGTTTAAAATGTGAATGAAGAGAGCTACGTGGTAGGTGCTGGATGTCAGTTCCTGTACAGTCGGCAGATGTGAGGCTAGGTGGGGATAGTGTACAGTGGTACCGCTGAGGTCATAATGTTAAGGCTAGGTCTGGTTCTGTGGATATGCAGGGACTCTAATGTTGTGATCTCGATGGGATTGGAGGAGTCTATGATGGAAAAGCCATTCCTGCTGATGAGATGGTTGATTTGCTTGGCATGTAGATGGGGGGCTGAATGTGAGGGTTTCGCAAGGGGGAAACCAGTACAACTGGATACACCTAAATGTTGGTCAATACGGGTTTTGAAATGTCCAGTGCTATTGATGTATGAGGCCCTGCAGGCCTGGCATTGGTAATGGCAGATCACACTAGACAAAAGCGGTGTGGGGGGGGGGGGGGGTTGTCTTTAAATTTGAAGTAGGACCCTATGGTGAATGTGTTTCTGTATGAAAATTTNGTATAATTTTTTTTGGGGGGGGGGGGGGGGGGGGGGGGGGGGGTTGTCTTCAACTTTGAAGTAGGACCCTATGGTGAATGTGTTTCTGTATGAAAATTTGAAGTTGATAGGAATGTGGGTATGCATCAGAGAGGAATGTTTTCAAAGTGTTTATGGCACTAACAGATTCTTTGTTGTGATGCAAAAGCGAGTGAAAAAAATCCAATTTACTGATGGAGGGGTTGCTAATGCCGGGTTCGAACAGTTTGTCTATGAAAGATTTGCAGAAGTGGTCCATAAAATAGTGCAGATAACAGTAATTTTTTTAGAATGTTCGGAGAAAGTCAACTTTTTTTGAAAATGCAAGGTATGAGGAAGACGAATGGTATGCTCGAAAGAGTAAAGTTTTTATTGCATTGATTTTGAATTGATTGTAGCAGTTACTGAAAAAACTTGTCCCGAGGCCTGAGAATGTGGGTTTTCAGTAAATTCCAGTGGTCAGTGTTGAGTCTTGGTTGACATCTGTCAGTGCAGTAAACACTTTGAAAACATCCCCCTCTGATGCCTACCCACTTATCAACTGCAAATTTTTGTACAAAAACACACTCACTATAGGGTCCTACTTCAAATTTAAAGACAAACCCCCTCACCACTTTAGTCCAGTGTTTTCTACCGTTACCAGTGCCAGGCTTGCAGAGCTTCATACATCAGTTGCACTGGAGTACATTTCAAAGCCCTTGTTGACCAACATTTAAGTGTATCCAGTCGTACCAGTTTACCACTTGTGAAACCCTCACATTCAGCCCCCCCGCCTACATGCTGAGCAAAACAACCATCCCATCAGCAGGAATGACTTTTCCATCATGGACTGTTTCAATCCCATCGAGATCACAGCATTAGAGTCCCTGCATAACCACAGAACCAGACCTAGCCTTAACATTATGACCTCAGTTGTACCACTGCACACTGTCCACACCTAGCCTCACATTCGCCAACTGTACAGGAGCTGACATCCAGCCCCTAACCCGTAGCTCTGTTCATTCACATTTTAGACCTCTGCCGACAACATCTATGCTCCCCTAATTGCCTTGAAAATAAAGGAAATTTTAATTGATAGACTGTAGTTTATAGTTTTTTTCTGATGATGGGATTTTGCATCCCAAAATGTTATTATTTCCACCAAGGAGGTTATGTTTTTGTTGTTTTTGTCTGTCTGTCTGCCTGCTTGTCTGTCTGTGACCAAGATAACTCAAAAAGTAATGAACCGACTTGGACAAAATTTACTGGGATTGTTTGGTATGTTAGGAGGAACAGATGATTAACTTTTGGTGAAGATATGTCCATCCGTTTGTTTGTTTCGTCTGTTTCATTTTTCTCAATGCTATAACTCAAAAAGTTATGGATGGATTTTTATCAAATTAACATGAGTTGTTGGGTATATAGCGAAGAGTAAATGACCAAATTTTCGTAATGATCCGTTTATTCGTTCGTTTGCCACTCTTTTTAATTTTATGATTGTTAGCACAATAACTCAAAAAATAATCAATGGATATTTATAAAATATATAGGGGTTGTTGGTAATGTTAAAAGACATAGTACTAAATGGTTAAATTTTGGTGCAGATCGGTTTGTTTGTTTGCATGTCTGACTCATGTTCGTCATAACGTTTGTTAGCAGTAGCTATAACTCAAAAAGTTATGAATGGATCTTCAAGAAAATTGCATAAGCTGTTATTGCAATTAAAAGGCGTTGATACAAAGAAAATCATGGTTTCAGAGCAAATTTAAATTTTTTGCTACCGTCATTTCGTATGACGGAGGTATGCGCTCTCAGAGTGCTCTAGTTTTAAATTTAGTCGACTTCTATTTAGTAACTAATTCTTATGTTTACTGTACAAATTTTATTAACTTTTAATTTCTATTTGCTCCCCTGTTAGGAGACAGTGAGAGCAGCGAGGTGCTCGGTGTACTTGAGCAATACTTCACTGGAGCAGGTGGAGCTGCTGCTCCCCAGCACCAGACTCCACAGTCTGCCCATTCCTCCCAATACACTACCGTCTTTGACACTCCTCTGCCTCCCCTCCCTCGAAACACAGCGCAGTATGTCCAGCAGCTGCTACAGTAAGTACGGTAGCTCATGAATACTTTTGACAAGTTTAAGTAATTACATTTATATTGGACAATCCTCTCTACCCTAGTATGCTAGGTTTTCATATAATTCAATATCAGTGTGCATTCCCAAATTCAACTAGTCTATATTCTTCCTGTTAACCCGTGTTTTACCTGAATTCTGTTATGCTTTGCTATGTGTACTTTAGTTATATATCTATTATGTAGCTACAAAAAATTTTCTTTCAGTTTTCTTTGATTACTGCTAATACTGTTGGCCAAATGCATATATTTACAGTATACATACTGACTTTTTTGTTAAATAGTGCTGAAAATATTGATAAAAACACTAACTACTTTCTGATGATTTAAAATTTTACTTACAGAGATTCTGGTAGTCTGTGATTTTCTCGAAAAGAATTTAGCTAGCTATATAGTTATCAGCATAAAAAAAAAAAACGGTTACAAACGAACAAACGGATCATTGCAAAAATCTGGTCATTTACTCTTTGTGATATAGCTACCTAACAACTTCTTTAAATTTCATATAAGATCCGTCCATAGCTTTCAGTTATTGCATTGAGAAAATGAGGCAGACAAACAAACGGATGGTCGGATCTTCACCAGAAGTTAATCATCTGTTCCTCTCGACATAGCTACCTAACAAACCCTGTAAATTTTGTCCAAATCCATTAATAGCTTTTTGAGTTATCTTTGTGACAGACAGACAAAATAACAGTCAGACTGACAAAGCCGGTGAAAACATAACCTTCTTGGCGGAGGTAAATATTGAGTAGAACCATACCTTCGTTTCTTAGCCATTACTAGGCTTACAAAAGCTGCTTATAGATGTAAAGATCCATGTAGTTATACTGTATACATAAATGTATATCAGCTACAGCCAATTTTGAAAGTTTGCTTGCACATAATGGTGAGATAGGTACGTCCTGCTAATACCCTTTTGTTTATGCATAGACGGTTGCAAGGGAGGTACCTATGGCATGTAGCTATAGTCAAAATAATATATATATAAAAAGTTTTACTTAATATGTTTCTCAAATTTATGTTTGAATTTTACTTCGTAATTTTGGGCTCTTTACAAGGCAAAGTATTTTATGTTTGGTAACTGTTTTCCAATGACAAAGCAAGACTAGGTTAAGTTCTATTAAATACTTTCAATTTGGGGCAGTTTTCTTGCAATTTTTGTGTGATGGTTATATTCTCTTTCAGTACCTACCTAAATAACTGTTTAGCAGAATCACTGTAGCTAGGTATGCAAATTGTCAAAGTAAAGTTGGCGCTTTTACCAGCCAATATTTACCGATATTGGTTATTATCTTTAGTATAAAGAGCCTCCTCCTCAATATTCTGTTCCAAAGCAAATGAAACATAATAATATCTCTCCTGTTACTGCCTCTCAGAGAGCGCCAGGAGCAGGAGCGTCTCAGTGCCAGACAAGCAGCCACCATTGCTGAGCTGCGCAGTCTCAGTGCCCGACTGTTGGCACAGCACGTTAAAGTGAGTCTTGTCTTGTATGACTGGTAAAGTGAGTCTTGTCTTGTATCATTGGTAAACTGTAGTGAGGTCTTTCATTGACCTCCCTATTACATCAGTTCAATCTCGTGGTGCATTGTGTAAATAAATTGGATACCTCCATTGTGCTGCTGAGTGTGGGTTCGTCCCCCTGCTGTAGTTTCTCAGCCTTTCTATTACATCAGTTGGATGTGGCAGTCTCGTGTAAACAAAATAAATACCTACTTTCATTGTGCTGATGAGTGCTGATTTGTCCCCTTGCTGTAGTTTCTCACATGAAGCAGCTGTTTGATCCGGTATGGGAACACCTTCGTGCATGGGTTTCACATTTTATCGACATATTGTATGACCCTTATTTCTTCCTCTATTAGCTCGGTTTTGTAGTGGAGACAGAGGGTTAAACTTCTCAACATAACAAATTAATTATAACTTATAACAACTAGAGAAGCACTCTGATAGTCTCTTTGGCTGAGATTCTTCTCCCTCCTTTTTTTTCTTCTCTTTTCTCCAGTCCCTATATCCTACTAACATAATGGCAATAGCTCATAGAGGGCTGGAGCGTAAGTTTCGGTGTCTCTCTGGGAATGGGCCTGCTGGTTCGTCTACTGCCTCCTATCTAATCTAATCTAATCTACAGTGCCGCAGAAAAATCTTAACACTTCAATGGCAAGAAGAATCTTTACACGAGAAATGTGAGTTAGTAGCCTATTTCGTTTGCCATACCTGACATAATAGAGCGAAAAGATGTTAGTGATGGTGCATTCCCTCCACCCACTCATAGCAAATGTCCATCACCCACCCAACCAACCCTCAGCGAGGGTTGTGTGCTGCTGCAGTGAGGTTGATAGTGGGTCGCTCTTGCCGACGTGTTATTTTTTCTTTCTTATAAGAATAAAGTCATATAACTTGACACCTACTGCACTCAATCGGTCAAAAAAATGCTTCAAATGAAAGAGTAAACCCTTGCGTTAACTAAGCTAGAAAAGGGAGGCTCTGTGATTGCCGTAACCAACGATCTGGGGATGTCAACAAAGACAATCTATCAAGCCGAAGCGGTCGGGGACAAAATTACCTACAGGGACGGTACCACAGAAGAAGTCAGGCTCTGGCACACTTAAGAAAACTACACTGAGAACAAATAAGCTTTTGAAGCGTGCGGTTATCCCAAATCATGCTTTGAATGCCATTGAACTCAAAAACAAACGCCCTGGGGCCTGAGCTTCTCCAGAACGTCGCAACAAGGACAATTCACGATCGCCTGCAGAAGGACATGGGTCTTCAAAGTTGGCATGCCGGAAAGAAAACCATGCTCTTCACGTTTCAGTCTCCCTTTTCTAGCATAGTTAACGCAAGGGTTTACTCTTTCATTTGAAGCATTTTATGACCCATTGTGTGCAGTAGGTGTTCAAGTTATATAACTTCAAACTTACGAGAAAAAAAAATAACACGTCGGCAAGAGCGACCCACTATCAACCTCACTGCAGCAGCACACAACCCTCGCTGAGGGTTGGCTGGGTGATGGACGTTTGCTATGAGTGGGTGGAGGGAATCCACCATCACTAACATCTTCTCGCTGTATTATGTCGGGTAGGGTAAACGAAATACTAACAAATATTCTGTATCATCTTAAAAGTCGTAAGACAAACACTCATGATAATTCCTTGCCTGACCAAGAAATTTCTTCCCGCGTTGTACGGAATTTAGCAAGTAACTGTAACTGCCGTCAAACTTTTTGAAAGATTAGGAACTTTTTAAACTGCATTACAAAACAAAGATTGATGTGGGTTTAGTTTATTTCGTCTATATTTATGATTGATGGATTGTGTTTTCACAAGCTCACTAGCTACTGCTTTTGATGTTATCTAGTCTTCTTTATGCCTTTATGTTCAGTGAAGTCATTGTTAATACACAGCGCGCGCGCGCATATTCGTAATGTGCCTCTGACCTCACTAGGTAACTTTGGACGTTGTGTGGCAGTGTCATGGCACTGTTTGTACTGCGCACACGTGTACAATGCCAGCATTTAGTGTATCCTTTTTATCGGTACTTCTATATTGTGCTTCGAAGCGATTGCTGTCGCTTGAAAAAAGTCAGTGACTTTTTCTTCAAAGAATTAATTTGTCTTGACAGTATTCTACCACAGAAATTTCAATATTCAGCTAAAAATTGTACCTAATTGTTCATTTTGTTAAGATTGGCTGTCTCTTTGCAATTGTAGACGGGAGATCATCCTCCCATAGACCGAGGAGCTACTGCTGCAGGCATCGCACCTCCTGCTGGGTTGATTGGCCGGGCCCCTGGTGGTGCCGCAGCCGCTGCTTTATCACCGCTTCCTGAAGAACCCGATTCTCATTCGTTCGATGCGTCGCATCAGTATAGCGTCTATCCTCCTGGTGCTGCTCCAGTTGCTGGCGTTCATGACACCGATGGACCTGCCTCAAGACTTGATATTGCAAGTCGTAGGTTCCCTGCAACAGCGCCAGGCTCTCCCCAAAGACCTGCAGTAAACACACTGGCGGCTAATGTTGCTCACTTGGAGGTACAACCCGACACCTATACCAGTGCAGGACGCTCCCCAGTGCGGGATGCTGCTGGACAGGGCGGCACTTCGCCCAACAGGCCACCCATTTGTGGCGTCGACGCTGATCTGCTGCAGCTGCGAGCTGAGATTTGGAACCTCAGGTGTGAAAATGAACTCCTTAAACGCCATATGACGGGGCACAGAAGTCCGCAAAGGTGAGCTTGAGCTGTACGTTGCTTTCTAATATGAATATCTTTGAACCCTACACTTACTGTTATGATATTTAAAATATAGCTACTGATAACGTATTGCTGTGATGCCACAGAGTTCTAAATCAAAATATGCGCTTACAGTTATGTCCAAAAAGTGGACCACAAGTTCATGGAATGCACACGACATTTAGCTTAGATAGCATACTTTGCAGCCGAGGTAGCTATCAATTTTGTTGTACTACGTTTGATTCTCTGAATTTTATTATTAATTCATGTTAATTTTTGGAAAAGCGTATTGATCATTTTTATCTAGGATGAATATTGATTCAATAAGGTGTAGACCGCTAATGAGTGTTGAAACATAGGCCATATGCTGACCTATTCTGTTATGTATTGAAGTACCGCATGTAAAAAAAAAAATTGTTCACATTGGTATTATTTTTGCATATTTGGATTTTAGTTTTTATCATTAACTTATTACCATAATAATAATTTTAATATATCAGAGTTAGTGAAGGTAAAAAGCTTCTTTTGACGAGAGTATGTGTTCCTTTTTTTGTGTACTGTCTACCAAATAAAAATTAAACAAAAATGATGGGTACCGGTGCTTTTCTGTGCGCAGGGCAAATGTTCAGGACCGAGGGGCTCCTGCACTTGATCAGCAGCCCTTAGCATCTACAGGCAGGGCTGTGCCGGCTGCTCGGCCGCATGCCTCTTATCATAACCCAGCTGGTGTTCATGGCACTCACTCACGTCTTCCTGCCAACTCAGACACCAACAACAATCCGCCTCCTCTTCCCCAGCCGGAGCTCTCATCCGTCCATAACACTGGAGCCCACGCGGGACTCCGAGTCACAAATACACTCCCGGCTGGCCCAAGTGAGATCCATAATACAAATGGCAACGGATCCACTGATATTATTAATACCGGCGTATTCAGGTCCAACAATGTTCAACAGTATACCACTGTCAACCCGGCCGTATTAGAAGCGACAACTCTTCACAAAGACTCGAGAAACAAAAATAGTGTTGTTGTTTCGCAGCCGACCAGCTCTAATTCTGGTGGGTCAGCTGCATCTGATCCCAGTAAGCCTAGTGTCTTACGTAGCAATTTTAGTCGATACTCGGACTCGGCAGATGTAAATCGTCAATTCGGCAGAGAGTATCAACTATTCAATGCGATGCATCCTGTGGTGGAACAAGAAGACATGACGTTTAGTGCTATTAGTGACGTAAGTGAAGATGATCCAAAAACGAGAGGTAGTGGCGGTTACTCTAACGGTTCAGGCAAGCTGAGAGTAGACTCTAATACTGATGGAGTAAGACATCAACAGAGGGATCAGCTTCGAAGAACTATCTCGCCAAATTTTAGCATTAGTTCGAGTACTATTACAACCGGTTCTCTAGTCAATGGTAGCTCTACTGAAGGCAATACCAAGGACGGAACTGTTAAGAACGGGCCCTTTGAGTCGACCCGAGTACGAGAGACTGAAATATCCAGCGATGAAAATCGACAATCTCGGGGGAGGAAATGCGATGGTCAAAACGGTGCTTCACATCAGCCACAAACTCAGTTTCCTGCCGTTAAACCTAAGGAAAGAAATAACGGGATGTACTCTTTAGGTGCAAGTCAGTCACTCGATCGCCACGTGCTTCAACCTGAAACAGCTTCCGATATTTCTCATACTTGAAAAAAAAATAAAATAAAAATAAATTACCACGTGTGCCTTCCAATGTGGCCATTGTTGATGTTGAATCTGTTCTGTCGGGGACAAGCATAGTATGTGTCGTGATCTATATTTTTATATAATTACTGCTCTGCTTGGTTCAGCTTTTCATTTAACCCTTTCGGTACGGAAACTCTGCTGTTGCGAAAGCTTATTTTTAGAAGTACAGGGGAAACACAACATAGTCGTCACTTAAGCTCGCCTAGAGTTTAATTAAGAATGTCAATAAACTACTAGCCCTGATTTCAAAGGAGCCGTTAAATATACTGTCCAGATTTGCAGAGCGAGAAACAACGCGCTGGTTTTAGTAATCAAAACTTTGATGCTGCTGCTGTCATTTAGAGATGCCGTCAGTACCGAAAGGGCTAATTGAAGTTCTGTTGACCACAACCTCATCATGTTAATGCTCTTTCTACGCTACAAGTTCTCACTGCATTAATGGGCTTCTGTTGTTGCTGAGCTCTAACTAATGATACAATAATAGCAATAATATTACTTTTAAGATGATAATAATACGGTGAAGTTATTGCCCAGTGTATGTTACTGTTGACACTTGCGTTGTAAGCTGTCTGGTGATACCGAAGAGAACACTTATGTACCTGAAGTTTGCATTCGCGTGTCTTGAATGTTCGTGTAGAAAACTTGATAGAAAATAATGCTTTATAGTTTTTAACATTGAAAGGTAGCTTAATAATCGGCGCCTCTTTTCCACGTACGCCTTTTAAGCCCTGTAGTACAAACCTTATAGGATTAGTGTTTTAGTGTGATGTGTTATTTATTATGAGGTCTAGACCATTTGAAGCCATTTACATCTGTGAGTAGCTCAGGCTTCCTTGGACGTGCGGTCAACGATTCTAAAAGAATGAAGGGGGCATGTATAGTGCAGGGCATGTCAGGAGAAACGTGGAAGAACCCTTACACGAGGGTGTTCCTACACTGACTCAACGCGAATGGGAGAACAAAAGAACCCATTATTACCAGGAGTAATGATGGGAAGAAACAATATTTATTACCCGCGAACGAAGTGAAGAGTATGTAGGTATGTGTCCATTTTTTGATGTATGTTTTTTACCCAGTAACTGCCAGAAGGAATTGAGCTATTACTACAAGCTCTTGCTGGTAGCCTGTGGGTTACCTCGGATGTGAAAGATGCAGAAACTGCTGACTTAGCTCTTTCAGCCTACTTCCATTCCTAGTGATGGTGTTACGTTACTGTAATGTATTTTTTTTATCTGTAATTCAAAGCGTTATTATCTCTCCAGTTGCATATGATGGGCCGTAGGATTTGTTTAGCCCATTTGACATTATGGGGAGTAGCGACCCTGCAGGTTACCTCAGCTTTAGCCAGGCCTTCGAGACGCCTTTTTTTCAGGCTACCTTTCTTTCATTTTCGTGCTCCTACTGATGAGAAGATTTGTTCTGTTCCTTCCCGTCCTTGTTTATTTAGTGTGGGAACTCCCTCGCGCATTGGTAGTAAAATTTCCATCTTTTTCCTCCCTGAATCGCCAGTGATTGCGTGGCCCGGGAGACCTAAACGAAAATGTGCGTTGCTTCAAAGGTTATTGCATTATCGTAAATCAAGTTTTTATTATCGTGCGATGTACGTGAGTGTCGTGCATGTACTGTTTTACTGATGAAACTCTTTATCGTGGGACCAATATTCACGTTAGGGCTTACTTTTAAGGCGCATGTGATTGGGCCGTTTTATAAAGTGTAACTATAATGCTGATCTGAACGGCAGCCATAAGCGTATGTTTTGCTACCTTAGACTGGCGTCGTTAAACTTAAACCGGTTACTCTTCAACCGGGTTTTATCTCTATCAGAATTTTGGATGAGGCCATTTCGTGGGTAATAGGTTTAGAATTAGCGATTGCGTGAAAATCGATCCAAAGCTGCCAACGCAAAGCTCATGGCTGCGGTGTCTTAACGATCTCAAGCTAATGAGTAGGGTTGTGACTTTGAAAAATATGCACGCATATTCTGTCCAATTGTATGACTGAATGTTGATTTCTTGCATAAAATATGATGCCTATACATACCCTTCACTAGTATAAACTATGAAAATCAAAATTTTGTCCCCCTCAGGGGGCATAGGATGGGCCATAGAGTTAGGTTAGTTGGGTTCGCCTATCCTAAGTTATGGGGCCCGGCAACCCAAGGGGGCTCGTGTAGTTTACCCTAGTTATAAGTTAGGCCTTCGTGACGTCTCTCTTTCGTGCCCACTCTGCTTCCTTCCCGATTTCATACTCCTATTTGCTCATGCTTTATTCTGTTCTTTCCCGACTAGCTGTTCCCATGCGCATTCGCATGGTGTACAATAATGAGAGGCATTGATTGTATTCTGCTCTCCCTGCCCTCAAGGCTTTTGGGAGAGAGACTCGTGCTGCGCGCGGAGCGCACTCTTTCACTTTGGCGGCTGTCAGATGTCGAACTAATCAGTTCTGTCGGTGCTTCGTGCCCTGGTCGGCTAAGGTTTGGAATTAGTTGCCGGCATCGGCTTTTGGTCGTATTGGCCTGCAGGCGTCTAAGTCAGCTGTTGATGGTTTTTTGCTGGATTTTCTTTAGCAGAGTTTTGGGCATCCAGGTGTTGCAAGGTGCTTCATTTGGGTTATATTATCTGTCCGAGTTAGCTCAAACGTGAAGTTTTAATAATAGTAATTGATCCTGTGTGGGAACACCTTCGTGCATGGGTTCCTCGTTTCTATCGACATACTATATGTCCCTTGCTCTTTCCTCTGTGATATAGTTCCGCTCGCAAACTGAGGCTCAAACTTTGTGACTATAACTAAAATTCAGTCGTACAATTGGGCAAGATATGCGCGCATGTTTTGCAAAGTCACAATCCTACTAATGAGATCAGCTGATCTTGATGGAACCGTCGCAGTCGATGACACTTTTAGCTCAACAGAAAGTCATTACATGGTTGTAAAAAGATTTTCTGGTGCGCAAGTACCTCATTATTATTATATTGAGTAGTTTAAGTCTCCGTCTCCACAGCAACGGCGATCTAACAGAGGAAGAAGCAAGGGACACATAGTGTGAGCTATCTATGCACCTTGGGTACGTGCTCCCACTTCCCACACAGGATCAACGCGCATGGGAACAGCAAGTCGGGAAAGAAGAGTAAGAACAGATTGAAGAAAGAGCAGTAAGAGGGAAAGATGGGAAGGAAGCAAAGTGGGCACGAAAGACAGCCATCCCGAAGGCCTAGCTAATGGCTAAGTACCTCATTATCGGTGTGCACATGTTTGCCGGTAGGTATTAGGTATCAAGAACGTATCATACCTCTATCTGCATTTTTTTTGACATTTTGTTTTTAGCTGTATTGGGGAAGAAATGAAACTAAGTTTTGCAGTTAGAAATTTTAATATGAAAATGCGAAAGTATAAATATCGAATATATCAACGTTTATACAAGCAACATAAATTTATTACTATAAGTTATTGTTGTAGAATTTTCATACTACAAAACTATACCCGTATAGCAATGTGCCCCAAATTAATGAAATTTTCAATAGTTTTGGTTCGGCTGATTTCCAGCTGCATCTTCAGAATTACTTTTTAACCCTTCACTGCTCCCTATAATTTACCTTTCCCGTAGGAATAACACCCTTGAAACTACCGTGTGTGATACCTGACGCAGTGAAGGGTTAAAATGGTTCAAACGAGCGGTACTCAGCAACCTTTCAGACATTGGATGTTGACCATTAAGGCCGCTGCTCATAGCGACGCAAATACGAATGTAACCCTCCTGACTACTTTGCTGCGGGCACTGCTTCCACTTGCTAAATGGTCTCTAATTTAAAAATAAATAAATAAAATTGAAAACTGCGGCTTTACAGTGAATTGCAATTGGTATGTTTCGCCGTAATTTTTGAACGAGTGTAATGTCGCCTACTCGACCTGTACTACGACACCTTAACCCTTTCGATACTGACGGGACGCACGTCCCGCATCAAAATTTTTATTATTAAAACTGGTGCGATGTTTCTTGCTCTGGAAATCTGTGCTACTTATTTAAGAACCCGTCTGAAGTCAGTGATAGCATTTTCCTTATGACTCACCTGAACTATAGGTGAGCTCAAGTGACTACAATGATGGTGTCATCTAGGACCTTCTTTTGGAACCTCATAAAAGAGTAAAGTTTCCATTGCGAAACGGTTAAGTGGTAGTCATAGTTACAGAAACTTTTATTCCAAGAACCTGGAACGTATGTATCTTTTAGTTTTTAGGATAGCGGCATTAACAACATCTGGGTCTCTTGGGAAGATATACGAAGGTGTACAGGTAACTTTTTGGGCCCAAACGGAGATTTCGAAAAGACTTGAAATACAAGTCCATTGAGACTGAACTTGAGTGTTGGTTCTTCAATTTTATGTTTATTGTTCTATGGAATTGTGTTGGTGAACTTCATTTTTATTGCTTCATCCGTGACGGACACCACAGCTTTTTAGAATTTACCACTCAACAAATTATGCCTCCACTCGATATATATCAATATTTTATAAAATAATACAACTGTCGTATGTGTATAGTAGTATACATGAGACTAATGCTGCTCTGATTTATCCCTAATATTTTATGTGCATATTCTGTATTTTAGATTAGGGCCTATCCACTGCAAGCATCTAATAGGGGCATCGTTAATGTACTCTGTTACCACTGCTAAATACTCATATTCTGCTGTTTTCAAAACAAAGACTAACAGCAGATTAAATGAAGGAGGCTCAACTATCTGTTACGTTAAAATAAGGAAGCCATGGGTGAACATGTAGCAGTGGAAACTATACTAGCGCTTCAGTGGCACGCTGCCTATATTGCGCCGGGTGAACATGTGAGTTCCTCACCCAACTTTATGTAGCTACAACATAAGCAGATCGGAAGATGGCGGCGTGAAAGAGTACAAAAAAGGGATAACGGTGAATACGGAAACACAATTATTATATTGTATAGTTTAGGCCTCTGTTTCCACTACAGCGGCGACCATGGGGAGAAACAAAGGACAAATATAGAGAGAAATGTATAGGGTTGTGACTTTAGGTAAAATGCAGAACTGCATATGCTGCAACACTTTCAGCGTTACTACATTTGCTCTACCGTTGGCGCATATGCGGAAATGTTACAGAATATGCCTTATCGTTGATGCATATGCGGTACTGTTAGAGCATACATATACGTAGTCAGGAAATGTAACTCGTGACAGCCCCGTCTCCCAGCCGACGATGGCTAACACGTAATAATGGCCTTAAGAAAACCCTCAGTCAGGTGACCCTCCTAATATAGAGAACTGCTCAGTGGCGCACAATAGTTCGCCTCTGGGTCAGACATATTAACCTTAGGAGTTAACCTCGTCGGGCTATCAGCTGAAGCTGATACGAATCTCAAGGAGGGGCAGTGTAAGCACCCTAAGGAAAAAGCATCGTTTTACAGGCGACAGGTTTCCAGGAGAGATCCTGAGGCATAGCAACTGTGCAGAGGACACAGTCGAAGGAGGCAGGAGGACGGAGACTTGAACTTATCATAGTCTCTGCTTTAGACACTCTTCGTGCAGCCTCAAAAGATTCCCGTAGCCCACGAGTGGGTTAGAGGCGGGTATTAGGTATTATACGAAGATTTAAGCCTCCCTAAATAAGTACTAAGCTCTTCTAAGAGAGGAAAAGGAAGGGACATATAGTATGTCGATAGAAAAACGGGGAACCCAAGCACGAAGGTGTTCCCACACAGGATCAACGCGCATGGGAACAGCAAGTCGGGAAAGAAGAGGAAGAACAGACAACAGTAAGATCAGTAGGAGTATGAACCACCTTCCTTCGTTTCACCCGTGCTTTCTGTCTGCAGGGCTTCCCCTAGCTAATGGCTAAGGTAACCTACTCAAACCCCCTGGGGCGCTACTCCCCATAACATAGGATGGGCGAACCTAACTATCCTAACCCTATGGCCTATGACCCATCCTATGCCCCCGGAGGGGGTTACAGGCGGGTCTCATTCAGACGAGTTTTTACCAATTGGTGTCCTGGTTCTCTTTAACGTGAATGTGTCCGGTCCACATAGTTACAAGGTCTAGCCTTGATCTTTAGATAGGGTCTCAACTCAGAGCAATCCGATTATTCAGCAACAAGGAAGGCTGGTCCCGGGTGCAAATTGAGATAGAACCTGCGGCAGGCCAAGTTGAGACAGCAGATCGTTCCGGGAGGCCTGATCGGGCGACTTCTCCAAGATACGGTATATGGAGGCAGAGCGAGAAGGCCCATTAACGGGGCTTCAACCGAGACCATCGAGAAGGAGGCTCTATCTCGACGGCCTCGCTTCAACGCGGTTCTCAACAACCCCCTTTAAATCCTAAAAACGTAGTAAGTAGGTTGTTATATCAGAAATCGTGGTTCTCAACGACCCTTTAAATCCTAGAAACCTACCAAGTAGGGTGCTATAACAGAAATCTGCTTCTGGCGCAGTATTTATGGAAGCCAGGAGGCACGTTTTACAGACTGTATCGGCAGTAGACTACAACGTAGTAGGCTGCGTCACGGGGAAGAATTCCCCTATTAAACGAGAACTTTAGTACATAATCGCATATTTTTAGAGCATAGGTATAGCGCATATTTGTCACAACCCTAGAATTGTGGAATCCATGCACGAAGTTCCTGAGCAGGATCAACGTCCATGGGAACAGCAAGTCTGGAAAGAAGAGGAAGAACAGAGAAAAGTCAAATCAGTAGGAGTTTGAAATCGGAAGGAAGCAAAGTGGGCACAAAATACAGGTGTCTCGAAAGCCTAGCTAATGTCTAAGTACGGTAACTTAGAAAAGCATCTTCGGGTCGCTGCTCTGCAAAGCGTGCGAACCTAACTAACCTAACCCCGTGGACTATGGCCCAGCCTATGCCGCCTGGGGGGAAACTCTAATAACTCAGACTGAACAAGCAGTAAGGTATAGAAACTGGAGTTTTTCCTACTGTAGCGATATGAAGCTATGGTGTAGTTCGTATAGTTGCCTATCATGAAGACGGCCACACTTGTATGCCGACCAATATTTTGAATCTATGACAACCACAGTATTCCGCCATGGTCGTACGCCGTTCACCATTGAAACTTCGACAATCGCTGCATAAACATGATAAAATAATTTTTATCCCCATCAATATTTTGAAATTCGAACAATTCCTTCACTAAGGTGGTGATTTAACCATGGCGACCTAAAGTTTTACATTCATTATCCCTATAACAATATTGAAACTTTGAGGCTCGCAGCACTAAGTTATCCCTGCGCTGCAAGTATGTGATGCTGATCACAAGCGCCATCAGTAGGTATACAGATCCAAAATTGCAATGTGAGTATTTTCCTTAGGCTTGTGATATAAATTCATTCTTGTGGGCACTGCAATTTAAAGAGTTTAGCTCGCAATGAGACCATAACCAGCTGCTACTACAACCCAAATATTCATAATACCAATAGGTTATATAACGTCTTGATAATATAGCAGTAGTACTGAAATGTAAAGTTACGACTACGGAGGTTAAACAAAGTGTTACAATAATGATACTGGAATGTAAGTTAACAATAGACAAGAAACATACACAGATTGTGGGAATGAACAGTCCAGTATTATGCTACAATATTTCCTCTAGCTCAGCCGACCTAGTGCCTCAATATTCAAGGATGGCAAAACATTAGGAGTTTGCAACTTAGGACATAGGTAATTGAACATATTTATATATTAGCGATAGGCTGGCACTGCGCAAAACACGCATATGCTGACTAGAATACGTAGATATCGTCAACAACTCGAATACTCTGAGAGCGCATACCTCCGCCAAGCAAGGAAATGTTAACGAAAAATTCACGTTGGTCCTGAATAATTATTATTATATTGAGTAGTTTAAGCCTCCGTCTCCACAACAACGGCGATCCAACAAAAGAAGAAGCAAGTGACATACAGTATGACGATAGAAATATGGGGAACCCATGCGTGAAGGTGTTCCCACACAGGGTCACCGCGCATGGGAACATTAAGTCGTTGGTCCTGAAAAAAGGATTCCTTCATCATCACCAAGAATTGGTCATTTGTGCCTCTTGATAGTAGCAACCGCTTCTGTAATTTTTTTGAAGATCCGTCAGTAACTTTCCGAGATAAAATTTGTTCATTATGGCGCCTTGAAACATTTCAAACTAGAACGCCTCGTGTCGTGACGGACCCGAAGACCATCACTTGCGGTGGGGGCAAATTCAACGAAGCCATTTTTGACGGCCAGCTAGCGCCACGCTGACCGCCCCGTTCAGATCTCTTAATCATACATACCTAGAAAAAATGGGATGCCTCGTGGCGAGAGACGATCTGCCGCGGTGGAAGCAAATTCGCCCCGGTGGAGGAAATTTCAACGCCCGTCATTTTTTTTTATGGCCAGCTAGATCTACTTTTTTGGCATGGGTCACATCTAAGTCAACCCACCAAACACCTTACAAAAAATTATGAACATTCCTCAACTCCTTCGACCACTTATTGGGTGAACAGACAAATATACAAATAAATAAATATATATATATATACTTAAATCTTCAACGAAAATATAATCACCTCCCTCACACTTCGTTCGCGGGTGATAACAATTCCTGTAAATCTCGTGAAGATTTATCCATTGATAGCTTTTCGAGTTATACTTCTGACAAACATTAGGACAACAGATGATCAACAAAATTTTGTTATTGGTGTCTTTTAATGTCTCACTATTCCTAGAAATTTCATGAAGATCCATTCATAACTTTTTGAGTTACGTTACTGACAAACACAGAGACAGACAGACGAATGAAGAAACAGTAACACAAAAAGTTAGCCATTTGCTCCTAGTAATAATCCCAACAACTACGGCAAAATTCATAAAAATTGGTCCACTACTTTTTTAGTTACGTTACCGAGGAAAAGAGGCAGTGAAACAAACGATTAAACGGATCTTCACCAAAGTTAATCATCAGTTCTTCCTAACGTACCTAACAATCCATGTATATTTCGTCAAGAACCGTCCATAGCTTGTTGAGTTATCTTAGTGGCAGGCAAACAAACTCGACAAAAACATAACCTCGCAGGCGGAGATAATAATCGAACTTTAAACTAGAAGCTACTGTGTGTGCTACGTCATACTCGTAGCTACTTCAAGCAAACCCATTTATTTCTTTGGCAATAAAAGCAGCAACTCAAACCATTCACTACTGAAATAAATACGATTTTTAAAAAATAAATAGTTAAAAATGATTAAAATCGAATCGTAAGTCATACGTGGAAACTCATGTCCATCTGCATGTGGCATGCAAAATTACAGAACCCGCAGTATGTACTCCATCATCAGCACTCATGTCAACTACACACAAGAAAACGCTATGTTCATGGTTCAACGGTAGACAGTTCCTCTTCCACGTAAAACAAAGACTTTCCGGAAGCCTTTAGATATGAGATTTTTTTCATCTCGACATAACGGTAATAGTTCATACTGTCGAGGGCCGGAATCTGGGTTTGACTGTTCTCTAGAAACGGGCCTAGTTCGGTCCGTCTACTGCCAGCTCAGTAAACGAAAAACAAACGCACAAGAGCAATGTCCCCACTTACGAACCATTTGGGGTCACACCCCCGCCACGGCAGGAGTCTGTTGGGACGTCACCAAGTACCTTATATCCGTGACGGGTGCGGCAGGATCAGGTGCAGGACCTGCCATACTTTTACTGGACGCATCTGAAGACACAGCTGCAGAAGCGGCCGAGATGACTGTAAGGACTAGAGGAGCATCCTGTAAGTTTCCGTTTGACAAAGTCCCTGGAATGACCCTGGGGAAACTACCCGACTCGCAGTCACCGGGAGGGATGCTGAGTACCACTGTACCATTGCCAGGTGCAACGTTGTGGTTCTTGTCGTGAGGCACGGCCGCAACTGAAGCTGTCGGGTCGGGACCGGCAGGAGGAGGAAGAGGAGGGCTGCTCTTATCATTACTGTCGTGCAGAGGAGAGACGCTCCGGCTTTTCTTACAGTCAGGCGGCTCCTGAAGACGAACAGCGCAGATGAATAGCTGGAAAGCAGACTGCGTAATATCTTGGATCTACTATAGAAAAACTAAGTTAATATGCTGAGGGTGTGAGAAGGAAGCCTCAAGGCGTCTTTTGTGGCCACCTTGCGGATGATTTCGCGTGATCCTCACGTTTTTGTGACCACTTTTTGACGTGATTCTGATAGCAATCAACCGTGATCAGTGGTGAAAATTCATGGCAGCGTGATTTCCTCCGCGGGCTTATCATGCGTGATCAAAGAGTGATTCCAACCGTTGGACAAGTAAAAATTCAAAATCTGAAATGCAAGTTCGTGGTGTTTGCTTATATTTTGGGATAAATTAAAAATTATCATGATTGTTTGTAACAGTAACTTCCAGAATTGCAGTTTCGTTAGTTTTATGCCTGTGATTATTCAAACTGCTTTAAATACTGGTATTTCCCCTATGCATTGACTTCAAAATCAATAAAAGTTCTTAAGAAATCGATTCCCCACCATTTTCCTTAAAAATACGATAGAAATCTATTTTTCGATAAAAGACATGGCGTCTCCGGTTGGTTAACAAGATCATTGACCATTCTTGTGCTTTTCAGTGATCACGGTAATTTTGATCACGAGTGTAGCCCCAAAAAGACGCCTTTAGTAGTGCTGGTAGGAGTCGCGCTGTAGGAATCACGTTAGTCCTGCGCTGCATACTCATCCTGATACCACGTGGGTAGCACAGCACAGCTCACAGGTTCTACGATATACACAAGTACATATATAGTAGTTTGGGGTAAAAACGGGACACGAGCTTAAGGGGTAATTACAGGACAGTAAAAAAATTGGAAAAAAAAAAATTCTGACGACCTCCAATTATGCGCGATAGTATGCCCAAAACCTCCTCTTTCCAATGGTACTAACCATTTCCCGATACCTCTAACCGTTTTCGAGTGACAGCCTAAAATACTGACTTTCCCGTTTTTACCCCAAACTACTATAAAGAATTGTCCAAAGAATCCAAAATATGTCCCCAGGACCCCAAGAGGGTGTTTTGGGGTAATTCGTGGGGCCCCCACACACACGTATTGAGTAATAGTATCTGTGTCTACGCGTCTAAAGAGATTACATGTATTAGCATGTATTCGCACCCAATATAGGTATAGACAAAACAGCTAATTCTTCTTGCACTATGGAATTTTCTACATTATATGCAAGTCACAATATTTTAGAAAGCTCTACACCATATAAAACATTATAAATATCCATATTATTACATGCATGTGCATTTACGACGATTTTCTTGACTACGAATAACTTTGTCATTAGCTATACCTTCTGCAATAGCACTCAAACGTGAGCGAAAACAAAGTTGACTACAGAACTGAAGCAGACCATCAGACGCCACGTTCTCTATACAAGTACCGGCCACTGGTCTGTCTCCGTGTAACCGCGAGTGGCCGCCACATGAATGAGACTTAAATGCTTCGGAATTCCACTGAATCAATTCTAATATAAAGTCAAACGTAAGGAGCAGGTTGGTTAATCAGACACCAAAACGTTCTGTTTTGAAGGGAGTGAGGTTAACGTATCTCCACACAGTGACACGCTTCACACCGAAAGGCTCCAGTGACAATTCTCCTTTTTGCTTTTTTATATAAAAGGCATTAACAGCGGGATAGTTCTCTGGCGCTACCGGGTGCTGAATATCGACTAATATCATGAGATCAGCAGAAAACTACATCAGTGAATCACACATTGTATTAATAACATCCCGAGTCCGTGATGACGTTTGAAGACGCAGCCTTTTAAGCATTTTCTTCAACAACTAGTTGGTTTGCTTTAAAAACTCTCCAATTATCTACCGCGTTATGCTTCTAAACAGCAAAGTTCAACTCAAGTAATAGGTAGGTAGTTTACAAAAAATTTGCTACATTAAAAATAACAATAAAGAAGCAATGCTTACCTCGTCTGCTTTGCGTTTGTCCTTTCTTCTCGTAGATTCTTCTGTGAAGAGAACACGAATAAATTATTTTACAACCATGCCTTCATTGTGAGAGGTTTACTGGTAAGTAATGGCATGAAAATGCTTATATGCGTAAGTCACCGGTCCTTACAGCTGTGTGTGGTTCAGTGAAAGTCTCCATTATTAAATATTATCATACAGAAGCTAAAAAATAGCGACGGGTCAAGTTTGCAAAGCGAGACTAGCGGGAAGAAGATGGAAGCAGCATTGCTGCAAAGGGCACTATGCTAACGTTTATTTTGTGTTTGTAGAGTTTGACGACATTGTAGTTTTCAACCAGCTGATCTTCTGCTAAGTTACGTAAATAATGGAGCTTGTAGCTCAGCTGTAAATTCAATAGACTACACATCGTGTCACTTGATGTACAGCTTACGACGTGTATGCCATAGGCTGTTCACATGACAGTCTTTTGAATTATTTTTTAAGCTAATCGTCCGAATGTTTTGCCGTGGCATTTAAACAGGAGAAAAGTTCTAAATTACTGCAAATTTAACAAATTTAAATATATATCGAAAATTCTACCAGTGACACTTCTTGAAGCCCGGTTAACATATTGGCAAATATTTGGTAGCCACACGATTGCGTTTACAATTACCCAACAACATATTCATACGATTAGCAGGAAGAACACGTTCAAACAATGAAGCTCACCTCCGAAACAACGGATAAACACTCAATACCGAAAGACTATGCTAAAGTCAGGTGTTTTCACGTAGCTACTTCACAATGATCACTTGGAATAGGTTACCATCACTAGCTGCCGGAACACAGACAGTTTATACACGTTCAAAAGTTGTCCGGACAAGTACTGGGAGTAGCATTATCCACAACTTCAAACCCCTCTTCCCTGACATCATTGCTCCATTATCTTTCATGCTTAATCTGTATAGCTAACTAACCACTCGGACCCTTCACCATTAGCTACATCATAGGTACTTCCACAGTCACTTTTTTGGCTGTGGTTCAACTTTAGACATCTGAAACACATATTTTTTTTAATCTGAGATAACGGTCATGGCTCGATGAGGGCCGGAGCTTATACCTCGGCTGCCCCCTGGTAGCGGGCCTCTTGGTCCGTCTGCTGTCAACTATCAAATCAACTCTAAAAAAACTGTTATGTGAACCGGCCCTTCTTTTCCACACCATCGAAGAAAATTACAGAATCACGTCAAATATATAGAAGAACTACCGGTACTCGCTACAAACGAACGTCTTACTTTTGCGTCCAGGGGCACGACTTCCAGGAGGTTTGCTCTTGGGCTCACTCTCTTTCTTAGCTGCCTCATCCGAATGTTGTTTCCGGATGTGAGTCTGAAAAGATGTACATATATTACAGCATGAGAAGGTAGGTATTGGCTAGAGTACAAAGTGTATTACACAGATATGAACAACAGCGGGTAATGGCTCATTTGCCGAGTCTGCTGCACAGATAATAGTATACAGTATATGATTTGAAATGTCGGCGAGCTTTCCCAACTGCTGGGTCAATTTGGGAGCAATTACAAATTATTCTTTCACTTAATATCTGATCTTGTTTCTCTGTCAACCCTTCAACGAATTTCTTCAATTTTCAAATATTTTTAAATTCGGTACAAATAACACGAACACAAGACAACCGCAGGACGGATATACAGTACTTAGGTCGGCCTCTTTCAGGATGATAAAAAGTACCGTACAGATATACTCGGGGTTAGTTCATTAACGGGTTATTATCACTCCCTGGTAACAAAGACCGAGTGGATACAACGTGGCTCAGTACACAGCACCCCTTACCGTGCTATAGAGGTTTGGTTATCCCAATCCTTTACCACCAACCTGTAGGTTGTCCTTCCGACGACAGGCAAAGCCGCACACGTGACACATGAAAGGTTTGATGTTGTCATGCATGAGCATGTGGTCGCGTAGCCTCTTGCTGTCGGCGAACTGCTTGTCGCACTTGGTGCAGGAGTGCGGCTTGGCGCCCGTGTGGGAGCGCTTGTGGCGAGAGAGGATGCTGGCCGTCACGGCACTGATGGAGACAGTCAACTGATTCCATTGCACCAATTTAACACATAAAATAATAAAAAACTTTTTACAAATACGTAAGTTAAACAGTCACGAGATAGGTACTATGTGACCTACGTCAGAATATGGGTTAGGTTAGTTAGCAAGTTGGCCACTGGTGCACCACACATAATACGCAGTGTAACACAAATAGGTACGATTAGGTGCTGTAGTAAAACAGGGAATATAATAAGTACTATTATTTATGCTTGGAATCATGATCAACGCGTTAAGAATAGATTCAGTTCAGCTAGAATAAGGGCTTTCCCTGACTAGCGGGCACACATACGTAAAGCTCGGGTAGATCATGAACCTATACCGGCACCGGTTATGCCCTAAGGACACTATAAATGGCAGCCGCGAATTAAATAAAAGACGTGTAGTAAAAAGAGTATAAGAACGAAACGCCAATTGCCTTACTTGAAACCACAAGTGGAGCAGACATAGGGTTTCTCTTTGGTGTGTACTCTGAGGTGCTTCACGAGAGCATTTTTGACGACTGTTTGGTAGGGGCAGTGCGGACACTTGTGGGCGTTCTCAAGGTTGTGTGATCGCTCCTGGCACCAGACAGTGCGATATACAATTAAAGGTTAAGTGTAAGATTAATTTAAAGGCAAAAATGCAGTATGACTATTCGAAAGCATTTATGTAATGCATAGGTATGTACCTACCGATTTATGGGGAACACGTCATATACATTCACAGAAAAAGATAATAACAATCACAATATGGCAAAATCAGAAAACGTCCTTTCAGAGTCAATGTAGCTAGTATGCTAACGCTTGTCCTACACTCTCTCAATTTATTCTTATATATTTCGTTTAACCTACGTAGCCGCAACTCAGGCGTTTCAACAGAGAAACTACTTGTGCAGTATTCAAATACCGCATAATGGGTAGGCGTGGCCACGTGCGCTACTACGGGCAGGGAAACAAGGCGCAAAGTATAGTAGGAGACTCTCAAGTGGTCGGTCCCTTTTGTGTCCTTCCACACGAGAGAGACTAGAGATGTCCCGTGTAGCTACCAGGTCGGCTATCTCGATCGACAGCCTACCTCACGGAACAGAAAGAGGATAGTAGAGAACCTACCTAATTTTACTAAACTAACCTCATCAGAAGGAACTGCCAGATGCAACATCTCCTGCAGATAAGGCACTCGGGAACCTTAGGTGCGTGATGCCCAAATATATTGTGGCAGGGATAGGGCCCGCCAGTATATACCCCTGAGGGCTACACTCCCTCAATGACGTATTCTTGGATTAAGGAATAATTCTTGATTTTTTTCATTGGA
Source organism: Parhyale hawaiensis (assembly GCA_001587735.2). Classification (NCBI taxonomy): domain Eukaryota; kingdom Metazoa; phylum Arthropoda; class Malacostraca; order Amphipoda; family Hyalidae; genus Parhyale; species Parhyale hawaiensis. Next base: position 8,196,616 of record LQNS02015105.1, read on the forward strand.
AAAATGTATGGAGAAACGAAACACATAGGAAAATGCCGAATTTTGTCTCATTTGAAGAGAATTTTTGCACAAGAATATAGACTCTTCGATTTTTTTTTTAATTTCGGTACTCTGGCTCATTTCAGATTACAACCGATAGAATGTCAAGTGGACAAAATTGCGCATTTTCGACGTTATGGCACTGCAATACTGTACAGTGTACATATACGAGATATTTCTGCAATCCCTGTTTTCCTTATAATTTAAGTAGACCATAAAACTACCACCAGTTGTACTCAAGCCTGTATCATGAACAGTAGCTACATGGAAAGCGAGACACATCGCATGTAGAGGCATCGGTGCATTAGATTACGCACAGTGATAGGGGTTTTTAGATATGGGACTCCTATTCATGACGTAGGTACACCTTACATCTACTTAATACTTTTGTCGTAAGGTCTAAGTTGGAAGTGAAATCACGTGAGATCTTTTCGCTTAAATTTGGCCAATGCGTTACTACTGGCGCAGACTGTTCGCTCAAAGCATATCTAACAGACGCAAGAGTAGAAAAGAGAAGACTAATGAAAGTAGTTGTGAGGATGGTCTCTTCCGTGGGCTCCACAGGGGAACAACTAGGAGTCTCGTAAAGTCACTTACGCCCATTAGCGGCTCGCTTCACGGAGCAGAAAAGGAAGCAAAGGATACCAACCTACCTAATCTTGCACACTAACTTCACAACAGGAACTGGGGCAAGATGCGACGACACCTACGGCAAGACACAAAGTTCATGAGATATTTCTAAAGGAGCAGAGGCCGTCGGAATACCCTCTCTGCCCCATAAGGAGTCGTGGACTGCTAGCTAGCACTTTCCATGCACAACCCCTTCTTCAAATCTTCAAAGGGTTCCAGACTCACAGGTGCATAGGCCGAGTAAAGTACACAGAAGCAGCCCCTACACCTCTCCAAAATTACACAGCCGTTATTGCTGGTAGGGCATCAGCCTCCAGGACCGGAGAGAATTTGGCGCATTAATTTATAAAAATGCAACTGGCATGTCCTCGTAAATACATAGTAGGAGAATTTTACTAGCGCTTCAGTGGTACACTGCCCATACCGCACCGAACTATTCCCGTGTTTAACCACAGGCTCGTGCGCCGCTAGTGCGCAGAATATGCCTCATTTATATTAAATATAGTGGTAAGGAGGAAATTATTATAAATCTTGCATATAGTACGTATATGTAATTCCCAAATAGAAGGAAAGAGCCGTAGTTGACGATAGCATTTATAGTAATGGATTAATCACAGTTTGTATCAGAGGTCACTCAGACAGCATTCCTCGGAGGATGGAGTCAGCATCCCGACCATGCAGGTCCGTAATAGCAGTCCCTCCGCTCGTCGGAGAAGGTGGGACACTCGACCATCAAATTTAAGACAATGAGAGGTAAGAGGCAGCCGTCGCAATAAGGTTGCGGACGTCTCATCCGCACATAGTCGTGAGTGAGTCTCGTGCGCCCAAATACGTAGGCGGAACAGTACAACGTCCATTCGGCGGTAGTCACTATTTGACGAGTGCCACTGTCGGACGGTTTCTTTGATTGTTTGTAATTTATTATATCTCTGGGCCAGCCACTGGGGCTGCCATAGTTTGCGCAGGTTTCGCTTGATTAGTGAGTAATAGTCTCGGCAGGGGACTGCCCACGACAGTGTCGTCAAGTGTTTGAGTAGGTTGAGCCTGGGAAAGCATTGAGTTCTCAAGACTCAACATCTGTATGTATGGTTTCCTTGTAAATATAACTCACGTGTGCTTTTAGCTTGTGCATAGCCAGGCAGGTGAAGTCGCACTGGCTGCAAGATAGAGAAGCGGTGAGAGGCTCGCCGGTGGGCGACAGCTTGTGCCGGGACGCCAGGTGTCGGATGAGATTGCTACGCTGGGAGTATGCTAAGCCACACGTTGTGCACTGGATGCAAAACAGCAACATAAGCATGGCAGGAAAAGGTGCAATATAAATACAGTCTTCGGTACGAAACGAGTAAGGGTGCACCTACCAGAGGGTGACGGGGCCTCAATATCAAACATGATTAAGGACATAGCTCCCTTGGATCGGGTAGCAAAAGAATAAGGCAACTACAACTGAGGATAGAATGCCATTAGATATGGCATCAGAAGTACTTTGAAATACTCGTTGCCAAGGATTGAATACCAGTACATGCAGCGTCTAATCCTCGTGATCTATCTATCTATCTATATATAATAATTCACGTCGTGTTTTTATTTATTTATTTATTTATTTATATATTTATATCTTTCCTGTCACGCTCTATGGGAATAACATAGGAGAAAATTCAGATTTCAAGATGTAAAAAAAAAAGTGGGGTACCTTGGAATCATTTTCTTCAGTATTAGATAGGGGAAAAATAGAACTAATAACATACGCGAAAATTCAGATTTCAAAGTGTAAAAAAAAAAGTGGGGTACCTTGGAATCTTTTTCTTCAGTATTAGATAGGGGAAAAATAGAACTATGTAATAAGATAGGAGAAAATTCAGATTTCAAAAGGCAAATAAAAAGTTGGATACCTTGGAATATTTTTCTTCAGTATTAGGGGAAAAATGAGGAAGCCCAAAAGACGGCGGGGGTTTTGGTAAAGTGTTAACTTTTTGCCGTCATTTATAATGACAGCATGGGCCACTAGTAACAATATAATAAGGGTTGGCAGAACTCCCTCCTTACAGTTAGCGTCGAACCCCCTGACTACGCCAGTATGGGCACCGCCAGATTTAAAAAATGGAAAAGAATTACTGTGCTTTATGGGCCTCAGCTCTATCTGATTAGGCAGCCACGTCATGACTGATGACGTGGATTTATATTAGTGCCCTTATGGCACAACTCATAATGTGTAACTGGAACGTGCCCTACAATTCACCTTATGGGCCTTAACATTGTCGGACTGTGTCGACACGATGTGACTGATGACGTGCACCCGTAACGTGCCCTTATTTTTGAACGGTTTGGAGCACAAGCAGCAATAAGGAGAAGACGTGAAGTGCTCCTTGGCATGCTGGAAGAGCTCTTGTTCACTGCGTACTATAGCTGGGCACTTGGTACCTGGAAATAAAGAAAGAGAGAAGGCTAGTTTGATTTAAAACATATAGACTACCGAACTTGATCGTAATTCACATCTTTCCTGACTGGGTTCATCGCTGTGACGTCATTTCGAATCCTATTTGGATCTTGATATTTATACACTATCCAATGAGAAATGGATTTCCAAATCGTAAATTTGGACTCTGATATTACTGATGAACCTGAGACCGAGACCGGGTGATGCCAAGACACCTATGACTACCTACGGTACTCTAAATCTCGATTAGCCTAACAGGCAATGTAGACAATTAGAGATGGCGATAATGACGCAACGGGAGCATCGTGAGCAGAGCTAAATCAGCTACAGCATGTAGCATTTGGATTTTGGAAATAATATAAATTAATTTTTATGTGTGTTAAGCGCAGGGTGATTTTGCGGGCTTTTTTTAGGAAAAAAGAGTGTCTGATGATACGGGAAATACCTATGGTATAGTTTGACAGCTATCGAGAATCTGTAATTTCTTCATAACCAGAGGATGATTAATAGGTATTACTACGCTCATCGATCGTGCAATAGTTTAAAGAAAAAAATCATTACCTACAATGTAACTGATAATATCGTACCTGCGTTATGAACAGAAACTTCCTCACATCAGAGAAGTCGAAGCATTTGGACAATGTAAAATACATTGGCAACGATTAAAGCACACTTTTAGAGCAGTAAAAGTTTCTACATAAATAACAAATAGTTTTCAACGACAACAAGAGAGAGGTTCCTGAAAAGAGTTTCCTGTTAAGTAATTAATACAACATGTTGTAAAATAGACATAACTCGTTTTTCTATGTAGAACACAGAAAACGTCTTACGGTACACAAAAAAATAATAATACTATATGAAGATCATTAAGGTTACCTACTTGACGATATGAAGTTTGACGTCATTGGCAACTTACATTTCCACTCCGGCGTAATCTTTTCTGAGGGAGGAGAAGCGTCCACTAAGCAATCTTGATATTTAGGATCCGTTGTAGCCAGTGCAGTTTCTTTGACCGCATCTCCAGCTTCAGTTTTACCAGCCGGGGTGCCACCAGCACTTGCGCTGCCATCAGCCACAGCGGTAATTGCTTCTCTCTCGTCAAACTTATCACAAGCTTCAGCAGCGCTTACGGTGGAATTGGACGAGGCCGTCGGAACATCAGAATCAACACGAGCAGACATAGGGAGAGGAGGTGAGGGCAGACAACTCGCGTTGTCTTTGGAGTCGAAGGTTTTAAGAATGGAGACATCAGGACAAGTATTAACGGGCGTGTCAATTTTAGGGACGCAATTCTTTTCGGTAGAAGTATCTTTCTTAATAACAGGGTCAGACTGTGAGGTGGGATGAGTCTCAGAAGAATCTGACTCAACTGAGCAGCTCACACGACTTTGGTGATTAGGAGATAATGAACAGTTGGAAGAACTGATATGCATACCATGAGATGCGGGTGGACTCACTTCAGCACATATGATAGGTGAGCTCCTTCCGGACGTGACAGTGGCGACAGTGTTTTGCAAGTGGGCAGGAGGAGCTGCCACTGTACTAGGCACAGGAGAATTTAAGAGGGAAGTACAATCTGCGACGTACGTCGGAGAAGTAGTGACAGTAGAATTATCAGAAGCAGTACCTACAGCAGAAGTGCGAGACCAGATTAACTGATTAGCAGCAAAATTAGGGGAAGCACTACTCACGGGACACAAAGCAATAGAGCTGGCTACTAGGACATCAGTTTGGCAACTGAAAGATACAGTACTAGTGTGAGAAGCAACCAATGGGAAACTAGCAGTAGTTGGAATAGCACTGGAATATAATGCAGGAAGACTGTTTTGACTACTCTGCAAGCCAGCAGGAGGAAGGTCGCTCGATATTCCCCATAAATTATTGTAGTCTCGAGAACTTGGATCCAGTCTAGAAGAATCAACAGCTTGGGCTGATAAATTAATGCATTTGGAAGTAAGATCTTCTAGCTGAGGATTATTCTCTAGTTGCCTAGACTCACTTAAGATGTGCTTTGATTGATCTTCCAGGACATTCTTCACTATTCTAACATGAAAAGATGAGCTAGGAAACGTAATAGACGTGGTGGTTGTGACAATGGATGATGATGGCTCCGACACAACTTGAAAACAAGGACCTCTGCCAACTGAAATGGAGCTTTCTGAAGTTGAATCTTGAATTTCATTCAAATCACACAAGTTAATGATTGCCTCAGGATTACTACGGCTGCAGGACTGTAGGCCTTTGGACACCTGTGGAGGTGCCAAATTATTCTCTACATGAACAACTGAAGAATTGGAGTTCTCTCCTCCGCCATTTTGGCTTTCTGGAACAATTTGAGGCTGTCTCTGAACTGCCAAATCGCTTACAACAGTGTCATCTGTCATGTCCTCAGCTGACCCTTCAGATAAACACACTGGTTCTGAATTCGGTCTCGGTTCAGGGGTAAAGCTGTGCTTCACATTCATCGAACAATGAATGGAGCTTCTTTCATTGCAATCTGGCAGCTCACTGTCATCAACATGAATGCCTGAAAATGGGAAGAATGCCTCTTGGACGGAACAGTCATTCGATCGAACAGACATAGAAGTGCCGTACGTAGAACTTCTCTCCAGCAATGGTGTAGATGCAGCAGATGACTGAGCTACAAGTAGCGGATCTGGTCCTTCAGAACAGGTAGTGTCAACATCGACCGTGTTATCATCAAGGTCAGGAGAGATAGACAGGGTTTCCGATGATGGCGCGAATATGCACTTTTTGGTTTTGAGTTCATTGTGCTGCATGCTTTGAGTTGGTTCCTGTACATATTCAGAGACTCCCTTAGCTTGGAGACTTTGCTTTTGATGCAATGCAGCCCACTGAGTCTTCGCAGTGTCCTTGATGGGTGTGGCATCAACACCTGCTTCACTGGAGGTATCTTCACTAGGCTCAGATTCGCCATCTAAATTATAAGAGAAGTGGGGCGAGTAGATTCCATGCTGATGTGGAGACAAAGACTGGGGAAGAGTCTCTAGCACACTTTCAGCGATACAAAATGAAGTGGCTCTGACACCCAAACTGCCTAGACTGCAGTCGTTTGGCAGTTCGTATTCAGCGGCAACACCTTCCTGAACCACAAGTACTTCAGGATCCTCTCCAGCAATAGAAGTTATTGCATTGGAAAGTATTGACGTAGTTGGAGTATGAACGAGAGAATTGTCATCTATTTCACTGTGACTAGATAAAGAGCTCATATTAAGAAAAGTGGGGGTGGTCGGACCAGCATCACATGTTCCGTCTCTTAATAATGACCGCTGCTCAGAGAGTGTAGGATTTGATAGCTTGAGTCTAACTCCCATTGTTTGTTGAAGATTTTCCTCGCCATACGCCATTTCTTGTAGTGTGAGAGGCGCAGGGCCGACACTGGCAGTGTGATTGGTCTCCAGCAACTGCTGCTCAGGGACAACCGATAACTTGTTATACACCGTCACACCAGAGGGATTCGGATCTTCTCTTCGATGACGTGTCTCTAGCAACTCCTCACTGGCCTTTACACTAATACTTGCAGTCTTGCCTGTAGATTTCTGACTGGGTCCCTGTACAGGCGCTGTAGTGTCAAGAGAAACATTAGATTCTAATTGTGCATTGACATTTTCCATGTCAGTTCGAACCACCAGTTTACCACCACTTGTTCTATTTCCATTTCTGGGTGGCTGTTTAGAAAAACTAGCACTAGAAGCAGTTTTGGTACAAGTGAGATCAGACGCACAGGATGACACTTCTGTGTTCAAGGGCACCTCTCCCAACTCTGAGTCTTCCGCAAGGCACATATTTCGCAAGCTGCAAGTACAAGAAAAATACAGTTTAAAAAAAAATCATGTGAGTCAAACTTACTGAATACCAAATAGCTCTGGTTTAATTACCCCAATTTATGGGTATGTCCGACTGTAAATGAAATATTTTCATTCATTATCTAACGAACCAATAGGTAGCTATATGGGTATGCCACAAAATTTGTAAAGTTACAAAGGTAATCACGTACAATGCGAATTGTGTTGCACTACTAAAAGAAAAAACTTACTTTTTCTCTGACGCATTAGCTCTGGATAAATCCTGCACAGACACACCACCAACATAGGACTTGACTTTGAGTCGACCGCCTCCTCCACAGTTAGGACTGTCATCTGCTTGTGAGCAATCGGACGATCCAGGCAGGCTGGTCTTGTCCGGCACGCACCACTTGTGGGGCAGGAGCTGCACCGACTGCTGCAGTTCCTGAGGCTGCATGCTTGCCTCAGGTGTGCAAGGCCCAACCAATGGCCAAATATTGTTAGTGATGCCAGGCCCCGTCAGTGGATTGCCAACATCAATAGCAGCAAAACTACTTGTAATAGCACTATGAGAAGGACAGGAAGATACAACAGCATCTTCAATAGGCGCAACATTTGTTTGAAACTGCATGTGGAACTGATTATCTTGCGACTGGGTTTGGTGGTGGGTGTGGTGATGGAGGTGTAGAGGTTGAGCTTCACCAGGATTGATCATTATTGGCTCCTGAACATCTGCATTGTCATCGTCAGCATATGTAGGCGCAACACAGCTCATGCCACCTACTGTACCTGAAGAAAGTTCGTAACTTGTATAGCTAGTACAAAGTAGGCACTTCATTACTACGTTCTGTATATAGCTAGTCAGTATGGTAATCTAATTTAATCTTATGAAAGTGATGATTGGTATTAAAGATTCTTGATACAGGTAAAGTTTAACTATAGCTATGCAATAATGTATTTAATAGATCCAGTGCAAAACAATATCCAACATGAAACTGATAAGTGCCAAGTCTGTAAATGACGTAGCTGCAACCAGCTATATATAACAATCAATCAAGGTTGCTGAGTCAGTGATGGGAAGTTCAGGAGATCTAGAGTCGGTGTTAGATACTGGTTAAAACCAGGAGATAGATTTGGCGAAAATCGGCCTATTTTGATAATAAAACAAAATAGAGTTGATTATTTTTGAGGTCAAGGAATTCGAGTTGGAAGTGGCAATAGCTAAGAGTCAGGCTTCTCCCATCCAACTACGCAACCCTGGTACCTAACTAATCATCAGCGTTGGCAAAAACCATGATTTTTTGGTTTAAACCAAAAGCCATGGTTTATTTGGTTTTTTGAATATTTTGTTGTTTTTCGCTAGTTCTAGGAATTGATAAAACATTTAAAGGGTTTTCTGCTCTGTAAACTTGTAGTTAGCTAATCATCAACAACTTTAGTCGCTTCATTTCAACTTCCTAGTGTAGAAAAATGACTTGAAGAAAAGGGGTTAAGAAAAAGCAGTTAGCTGAGTAGCTACCTGTATTTGCTATGGCTACATTCACCATTCAAACTGCAGAGAAGCTATGATTTATCATTATTGCAATGTAAAATCCTTTAAAAACTTGAAAACACTTCAAATTACAAATACAACTTGACAGAATTAGCTAGCTACTAGCTAATTAAAAATAGAATATCGAACTAAAGAAAATGAAATGGCTATAAGGCTACATCCTTCTCATGAGCTCACTAGCTATCTAATAGCAACTTTAACTACTACTTTTAATTTTCTGTAGGTAGCTGCAGGCATACCAGAATATACTGTAATTAGAATTGCTCTGAAATGATACGACACAAAATTGAAGAGGTTACAGGTTTTTAATAAACATAAGCAATAGTTGACCCTAACTGTCCTGACAGTCAAACGGATTCCTAAATTGGTTGTGTAACTGAAATTTAATAATTTCTAGAAGTAAAACTGTTTATTTTGCAATATCTATGAATAAAAACCAAACAAATCAAATAAAAACCAAATAAACCAAAAAAACCATGGTGCATTGGTTGGTTTAAACCATGTTTTTTTATTTGGATTAAACCAGCCAACCCTGCTAATAATACTAGGTACAAAGTTCATATTCACGACCTGAATGTGTATCACAAATCATTCTGCATTCATATAGGTATTAAATAATATACCCAGGGTTGCGGAGTCGGAGGATTGGAGGGGGAATCTGAGTCGGAACCTCACTTGCTCTAGGAGTCGGAGTTGGCATTTTTAGCCCAAGTCCGACATCCCATTTATAAATAAATATCATTCAATTCTGAATTTTCAGTCACAAGTTTAAAAAAAATTGTAAATGTGGACATTTTTGTACATTTCTCTTTTATAGCTATAGCTACCATGTATTTTCCTATTCCATTTGATGAGGACATTGAGAAAATGTTGGGCAAAACTTTTGCACCTGGTACATTATGTGAGGGGGGCATGGGAGGCAAAATGATAAATTTTGGACAAATTGTTCTGAAATTTGCATAATATAGATAACTATGTATTTTATTAAATAACACATTTTGCTCCTAAAAGTTTTTTGATTGAAGCCTTAGTTTTTAAGATAATTGGAAATATCTATAAATTTAGCTATATATATGCATTTTTTCTTAGTTTCAAAGGAATAGAACTCAATGAGTTTTCATGCTAGAATAAAAGCAATGACAGTTTTGGAAGCCTTGAAACATTCCTAACAAAACTATCGAGCAGGATTTTCCATTTTACCCATAATTTTTTTTTGAACACAGCTCAGAACAAATTTTTACCCTATGTTTACCTCCGCCAAGAAGGTTTTGTTTTCGTTGTGTTTGTCTGAGTCACCAAGATAACTCAAAGAGTTATGAACCGATTTGGATGAAATTTACAGGGGTTGTTAGGTATGTTAGGAGGAATAGATGATTAACTTTTGGTGAAGATATATCCATCCATTTGTTTGTTTGTCTGCCTCATTTTCTCAATGTCATAACTCAAAAAGTTAAGAATGGATTTTGATGAAATTAACATGAGTTGTTAGGTATATAACAAAGAGTGAATGACTAAATTTTGGTAATGATCCATTAGTTCGTTCGTTTGTCACTGTTTTTAATTTTTATGCTTGTTAGCACAATAACTCAAAAAATAATGAATGGATCTTTATGAAATTTATAGTTGTCATGTTAAAAGACATAAATGATTAAATTTTGGTGCAGATCGGTTTGTTCGTTTGTATGTTTGACTCATGTTTGTCATTACGTTTGTTAACAGTATAACTCAAAAAGTTATCAACGGATCTTCAAGAAAATTGCACTAGCTATTATTACTATCAAAAGGCACAAATGATTAGATTTTGGAGTTTATACAAAGAAAATTATGGTTTCAGATTCAACTTGAATTTTTTGCTACCGTTGTCTCACTTGGCGGAGGTATGCGCTCTCAGAGTGCTCTAGTTTAGTTAGGTAATGATCGGACAGAATAGAAAATGGAGAGTCCAGCACTGTAGTTTTGTTAAGAATGTGTCAAGGATTCCAAAACTGTCATTGTTTTTATTGTAGTTAGCATGAAAACTCATTGAGTTCTATTCCTTTAAATTTTAGAAAAAATGCATGGGTACCGTATATATTTCTATTATCTCAAAAACTAAGGCTAAAATAAAAAAATTGTATGAGCAAATTGTGTTTCTTTTTAAAAATACTTGTAGCTACTATGCAAACTTCAGAACAATTGATAAAAAATGGATTATGTTGCCCCCCCCCCCCCCATGCCCCTCTCACATAATGTACCAGGTGCAAAAGTTTTACCCAAATTGTTTAATGTCCTCATGTCATCAATTTAATGTCCCAAATGATGCAAAATTTTATTGTATATTTACAATACACCTAGCATCTTTAACTTGTTATATGTATATACAGTACTAGCAAAATTATTTGGGCATGTTTAATGTTTACATCAAATACCTACTCATTGGACCAAGGAGTCGGAGTCGGGAGTCAGAAAATTTTGAGGGCCAGGAGTCTGAGATTCTGGAGGGCCAGGAGTCGGACCTTGAACATCCGACTCCGCAACCCTGAATATACCTATACAGTGAATAAAATAAATTTGCCTTTAACTCACTTGAAAGGTGCTGCCCCAAGTCATCTTGTGCAAGAAGTGGTACAGATCCAGTGGGATGGTTTACTCCAGGGAGAGAAGGGCACATACTTGACATTACAGAGCAGGCTGAGGGAGCTAGGCCTTGCTGTTGTTCAGGAAATATATTTGCAGCAGAATGGGATGGTTCTGAGTCACACAGATTATTAGGCATAAATTTGAGGCTGGTTTGAGAATAGTCTTTTGGAAATGAGAATTCTTGCACTGCTAAGGGACCATCATTGGAGTCTGAGAAAGCAGGGCGAAGATTGGCATTGATGGGTCTGCTCTCACCCAGAAGGAGCATTCCCAAATCAGCATCAGAGGAACACAGATCACCAAATGATGAGGTTGATAATGAACCAGATATGTTTCTCCAATTCACATTATTAACTTTGCTAACAGAACCACAATATCTGACTGGCTCTTCTCTGTATTTAGTTACATTCATAGCGGAAGCTCCCGGATTCTCCTGGATTAATGTATTGCAAATATAGGGATCTTCTTGGCTGATCTCTGGAATGGGTGGTGGGGCAGGAGGTTGTTGAGCTGGCTCAGAAATTAAAGTGGATGTCAAAGGTATATGAAACTGAGGTATGAAGTTCTGAAAATCTGGTGTAGGCCGGGGAGCAGCATCTGTGATGTTGTTAAGGACATGCAATGATGACCTGGGAGCAGAAACTGCTCGCTGAGTCAGGCAAGTATTTCTCACGGTACCAGTATTGCTTGGAATTATTGGTGCACTATGAAAGCCTACTAATTGTAGATGTTGGATCATATTCTGAAAAGCAGGAATTCTGGATTCTGGAATGTCCACTTCTCCACAGTACATAAATTCTAGCAGCAATTGCATATCATGACCACTGCATGCTACAATTGCATCCAGTTCCAATTGCTGTAATTGTCCATTGAGGTTTGGTGGAAGAAGTTGCAATTGTGACAGCAAGACTGGACTAGCTGCAGCTAGAATAGGGCGATGAGCACGCAGCTGGCAGTGTCCTGCAGTGACTAGGACATCAACAAATTGACCGGTGTTGTAGAGCTGATGGAGTCTGTTGTTTAGAACCCTTGTGTGTTCAGGCCACAGAAATGATTTGCTAGGTTCAGTCAATATTGAAGCAGCCATGTTTGGAGATCAGAACCTGCGGAGCAGTATACCATACCATAAATGAACAATATAAAATGATATAGTTCAGTACAGAGAAAACTAAATGTGCTCAAATACAAAATGCCAACAAGTTACAAAGAATTTTATTCCTATTCTTACTAATACAAAGTGAGTAGCTATAAGGTAGGTATCTAAGCAGCAGCAACTTTTCAAACAAAATAGTAAAATTACAACTCAAACAGAATAAATAGGCTTATGATACAAGTACCATACTAGATACTACCTACACCCTTCATTAGAACATTCTAATTAATACTTACCTTGATAATAATACCTATCTAACAGTTTTCACAAATCAGGGTTGCAGAGGTTTGTGAGGGCAAGGAATTTTTCTTTGTGAAGTCAAGACATTTGTTGGACCATGAGCTTGAGATGGTGTTCAGCTATTGACTTTCCAAGTCAGCAACCCTGTAAAAAAACAACAAGTCAGAGAAAAGATAGAACACAAATATGAAAAAAGCACTGTGCAGTAGTAGGTACCTACTATAATGCAAAGTAAAAAGATATAAATACTGTATTATTGACAGCCTAATGCATTTGTACATTATAGCTACTTTTATCATTTTATGTCCTTCAGAAGACCTCAATGACACATTTGTATATTTCTCCCCCAAGACATCACAATGTGTTCAACAAGTCCCTAAGATCATTACTTTCCATCATATGAACGGCTAGAAATCCTGGTAGGCAATTAGCTCAATTTTAAGTGATGTGTCACTACGAATGCGAAGAGAAGAAAAATTTTAAAATTCTAAAGATCATACAAATCTACAATTAGGATAAGTCAGTGAGGATACTTGAATAAATCTCATATGATGAACTCTAAGCTACGGAACTTAGAGAAAGTCCTAACTTCTAACTGCATTGCCAAGATCAACCCTTCTATGATGTATCAACATAAATAGTGAGATTATTAGCGAAATTTTGAGGAAAAAGCCTACTAGCACGTTACAAAAAGATAGAAGGATATATAAAAAAAAAATGCTGAGGTCTTCTAAAGGACACAAAAGCTTCTAAAAACTATACAAACGTCTATGATGTATGGTACGCAATGTAATGTGGGAGTGTACAAAGTATTGTCAAAGATAGGTAGATATTTAAATCTTCAGCCATACTCCATATCAAATTACAGTGGAACCCCGTTTTCCCGGACAGCACAGGGGGAGCCTCTTCCGGGAAAACGAGAAAATCCCAATTCCCGGAAAATCCCCTTTTTACCGGACGTCTGTCCGGTAAATTGAAACAATTTCTGGAAAATTCAATACCAGAAAAACCGTGGTTTGCCGTGCATTGGTGAACCGAACTGAAGTTATTTCAGGAATTGTCAGTCCATACAGCATTTTACATGTAAATCTATGCATGAAGTACGAAAAACTTGAGGCAGTATTAGTGCTATTGCAACTTACGGTATTTTGCGAGTGATTGCATCCACGTTATCACACAATTTTTTCTAATAACCTTTTTTGTAAGGGCATAAGCCGCAAAATCTTTGAAGACAGTTACCTCATGTAACATGTTAGTTCCGTCATGCACAAGAAAGTTTCTTTCTTCTGCTACGCTAGTGTTAGTGCTATCGCCACTTGCACGATTTTGCGAGTGGTCGCACCTGCGTGATCGCAGTATTTTTCTCAATAACTTCTTCTGTAATTGCGTAAGCCACAAAATCTTTATGGGGGCAGTTACCTCATATTAGTGCCGTCCTGCACAAGAAAGCTTAGAATGGGTCACCGCGCTACTTTGGGGCACTAGTAGCACTGATGCGGTTTCTTCTTTTCCATATAGGTAGTAGGGCAGTTCTTGCCAAGATCTTGGTGACCCTCATTTCATAGTGTGGCACTTCTCGCCAAGATCTTGGCGAGTAGTTTGCTGCCCTCGGAAATGCAGGTAGGCGCCTATGAGCGCCGCGACCTGTGGAACCTCATTTCATAGTGTGGCAATTCTTGCCAAGATCTTGGCGAGTAGTTTGCCGCCCTCAGAATAGCGGTTGGTGACAAGTTTGCCACCCTCGGAAATGCTCACGGATAGGGTTAAGAAGTTGAATGTCATTATATATGCCTCATTTCATAGTGTGGCACTTCTCGCCAAGATCTTGGCGACAAGTTTGCTGCCCCGAGAATGCAGGTGGGCGCCTATGAGCGCCGCGACTTGTGGAATCTCATTTCATAGTGTGGCACTTCTTGCAAGATCTTGGCGAGTAGTTTGCCGCCCTCGGAAATGCGGTAGTCTGGGTCTGCAGTTTGGGCTTGAGGTGCCATAGGCTTTATCCAAGTTACACTCAACAGTTTAGCCCACAGCCTGTAAACTTGTTACAGCCTAACTACAGCAATAAATGAAACAATTAGATGTAGACTAGGCTAGTCTATCCAAATAAATGCCTATTTAGGCAATATGGTAGCCTAGTTAGCTAGCTAACTAGTAATTTACTTTATAACATAAATTTGAAAAATGCTGTTTCTTCAAAATATCAATTAGCCTATGAGAATGAGGCAATTGTGCATAAATCTTTAATAAGTTATCATGAATGCTAAGTTACTGTATATTTTTTTACGTGATCTAGTTATGCTTACAGCTTACTCAACCTGGCCAACCTACCCAACCATCCAGTTCAAGACTTCTCACAGCTCGCAGGAGCAACATAGTCCACACCTAGCTGTAACAGAAACCCATTTTTCTACAAAAATATAATTCCACAAAGCAGATTGTCTTACAACAGCTTCGCTCCACATGATGATGATAACAGCAGAAAAGAATAATCTCTCCCACCATCAAACTTGAAGAAAACTTTGTTTTTGTAGCTATAATAGTATTTTCCAAAGTGCAGCTGTGCGGTGTCGTTGTGGTGGTGCAAATGTTGTGAGCAAATATACCTGTCTGTAACCTAGTCCAGGAAGCAAAGAGCGTAACATGTTGCATTCTTTTCTTCCTGACCTAGTCAGTCGTAGATTGTCAGCATACGGTAGAATAGCTACCAGTTAGGATTTTTTAGTTTCTGGACCAGAGTATAACTGGGATCAGCGGTTGCAGCACAAGCCAAACTCTCAAGTCAAAGCAATAAAGGCGTCTTTTTGTGGCCACGCTCAAAATCAGAATCACCGTGATCATGATCATCGTGATCACTGAAAGCACAAGAACCGTCAATGATTTTGTAAACAAGCCAGAGACCGTGAGAGACGCCATG
Organism: Parhyale hawaiensis; assembly: GCA_001587735.2. Lineage (NCBI taxonomy): Eukaryota > Metazoa > Arthropoda > Malacostraca > Amphipoda > Hyalidae > Parhyale > Parhyale hawaiensis. The sequence goes on from LQNS02015105.1 coordinate 8,212,003, forward strand.
TCTAGTTTCGAAAAATAAATTTCTATCGTATTTTTACAAAAAAATGGTGGGAAATTGATTTCTTAGGAACTTTTATTCACTTTGAAGTCATTGTATAAGTGAACTAGCTGTAATTAAAACGTTTTGAACATACACAGGTATAAAATCAAAGAAACTTTAATTCTGGACGTCAATATTACAAACAATCATCATAACATTATTCACTTTATCCCTAAGTATAAGAAAACATCACGAACTTTCATTCCAAATTTTGAATTTTTACTTGTCCAACGGCTGGAATCACTCTTTGATCACGCATGATTAGCCTGTGGAGGAAATCACGCTGCGATCAATTCTCACCACTGATCACGGTTGATTGCTATCAGAATCACGTCAAAATGCGGTCACAAAAACGCACGAATCATTCGCGATCAGGGGGAATCATCCGCGCGGTGGTCACAAAAAGACGCCTTAAGTATAGGTTACTTCCTTTTTCATTTCAACACCCCAAAACCATTCAATATTAACAAGAGTAATAGAAATAGTGAGTGAATAAAAAGCCTTTTTCTAGTAAATATCAGTAATGAATTACATTTCTATCCAATAATATTCAGCAAGTTGATTGGTTTTTGGTTGGTCTCTAGGTCTCGATTTTAAGGAAAAGATAAGAGAATATTTAGTCACTGAACGCCGATGGGATGAGAGAGGGAAAATTCAAGGATGATGAAACTTGGTCACTGGAAATTTCGACGGAAAACTAACTCGACGAGCCGTCGACTTTTCCACAAACAGAGTTCTCCTCATACATTTGTCGACTTTTCTCGTAATAAGTAAAACTAAACTGGGCTTATGTTCGTAATTTTGCGCAATGGAATTATAATAAATATTGATATTCTTTGTAATCAGTCAGTAAAAATTGCTTATTCACGATATGTCAGACTTTTGGTGCAGATTGTTTTTACTTTTATCTTAATTACCTGTGAAAGTTATTGGAACGCCATCACCTGTCTTCGGTCGGTGTAATAACCTTCCTCAAGCATTACGTCGGTGACTCTCCTTGAGTACGAGCGTAAGTTTGCCCAGTAAATTAATAGGGCAGAAAAGTGATTTCTAGTATAAGGCTTGCTAAAAACATTAATAAAAAATTGTTTGTTAGGAAACCTTAAATGCTTCTCTTATTAATGGTTTGTAAAAGAAATGGAAGTCACTTTCGTTTTTAGCACGCGTTATTCATACTAGAGAACACTTTCTTGTCCCGATGGCGACACGAGGATAATCATTTTGCACTTTGTCCGAGCAAAAATGAGTCCGTAGGACCCATTTTTGCTCCACTAGGGTTCCTACTCGCGTAGACGTTGCCTTAGAAGTTCTCCCAATGGCGATACTAGGACAATCATTTTGCACTTTGTCCGAGCACAAATGGGTCCGTAGGACCCATTTTTGCTCCACTAGGGTTTCTACTCGCGTAGACGTTGCCTTAGAAGTTTTACATGTATTCCGATTTAGGTCTGTTTGCGATGCATGAACTGAAAACGCAACGCAGAGCCGCCAAATTTGGCACACTGATTGGCACCCCAGAAAAACTCCATAATTTTTTTTTTTAGAGCCGGATCAGTTAGTTACTTTGTTTTCTGTGAGCGTTTTTAGTGCGTAGAAACCGGGCTCGAAGGTGGGTGGTCGAAACTTTCACTTGAACGGCTCTGAACGCTAAAGTTACAAGCCGATCCGGCCCAGATTTTGCAGGCCTCTTTTCAAATGGTGTGGGCATGATCCATTTTAGTCCCAGCCTCCTCGCTTCTACATGCTCTGCCCCAGGCCGGTTTAAAAACGGAGAAGTGGTTTTAAAAATTGCGCCCATCACAACTCAAAAACAACAAAGAAAATGGAAATTCACATCATAAGTGAGCAGCCCAAATTTCAGAAGCTACAAAAAAATATGGGAAAGTCACCCCCAGAAAACGCCTTCTTAGAGGTCAAAATGGCCGTTTCTTGAAATTATCGACCGCATGACTTTGTACCCGATTTCTTGCTTCAACTTTAGACACTCATTTGACCCACTTTCCATGTAATAAGGTCCAATTTCAAAAAAACATAAATCACTATTTAGGCCAATAAATCAAAATCTTAAAACGAACTGGAAACCCAGAACTGCACATAACAAAAAAATTACAAATATAAACAGCTGCAAAAAAATGTAAACAACGCCCTCTTATCGTTCGCCGTGACCCCAGAAACTCAAAAAATGTTTAAGGCAAACAAAATCAGATTCCCCAAACGAAACGGAAACTAGGCGTGTTTTATAGGGATCAAAGCAGCTCGTCATGACGTTTACAAAAAGCTAATTGGTCTGCCAAAAATGTTTGCTTTGACTCGAAAAATCGTCAAAAAGAAAATCAGGCCTGGAAGCCGAAATTTGGGCATTTTCATTTGTTTTGGTCAATTGTCAAAAACCCGCTAGACCTACAGATACGGGACAAAAGTGAATCGAAAGAGCAATAAATTTTCTATCTGGTACCACTTGCACCTCCCCCCTAGATTGCTCCAAACTTCCGTGATGGCTCCAGAAATAAGCAAATTTGGGTCCTTTTGGGGCCCTGGGAATGCACAATAGCTCATATAAACTTGCACCTGGGGTACTGAAGACTTGTTTAAACGTTTGCTCTCTGTATTTCAGTAATTTCTTGTTCAAAATGCTCTCTAATGACTGTCTGTGGCAGAGGTTATCGCTTGCTTAACATAGTTTTTGGTCCACAATAAAGAAAAAATCCACCCGTTCACCGCCTAGATCCGGGTCTATGGGCCAAATCGGCTAGGTACTTGTTTTGGCTCCTATGGTGGGTTTAGCCAATGATAAACTCTGAATAAAAAATGCCGCTAGAATCTACGTCTCAAGAGCTATCTTTTTCACTCACTTAGCGTTACCTAGCCATTAGTTTAGGTCCATGAGGTTCAGGCTTAGATGAAGATAGCTTGTCGCGCTATAGGGCCCCAAATTGTCACTGTATGCCACCTATTGATGCTCCGCAGCAATTATAACCAAACCAAAAACCTTCACTGCTTATATAGAGAGCTTTGCCACATTCTGAGCTTCATTTGACTCCATGTTTTCCTACATATCGATTGTTTTTACCTTGTGAGCTTGAATTTAATATGAAGATTTTCAGCTGAATATCGCCTAGGCCAAGCTTTTTGGTGTTGTAGGGAACTTTCCATCATCAGTTCACTACAGTTGAGAATCACAGCAGCTGAAACCTCATCCAACGCTCGACACTGCTTATCTTCTCCCATTCTCGAGACACTGCCCGAAATTCCAACAGTTCGGTCAACAAACGACGACTTGCGCTCTGGCGTTGGCCAACCTACGCGCACTCCTGGAAGTTGCTTGCGCTCCGTTCAGCATATCATGG
>LQNS02015105.1:8225616-8236456 GCA_001587735.2 Parhyale hawaiensis
CCTTCGCCCCTCCCACTGTGGCCTGTGACCTGCCACGCCATTGGCTGCCTTGAGACTGTACTTGCTGAAAGGTTCAGGAAAAAAATTCGCAGGCGGTAAGTGGGACGTTAGTCCTAAATTTAGGCCAGCATCAAATGCTAGCAAAATCTGATTACCTCCGCCAAGGAGGTTATGTTTTCGTCGTGTTTGTCTGTTTGTTTGTCTGTCTGTCTGTCACCAAGAGAACTCAAGCAGTTACGGAGGGATTTTGATGAAAATTACAGGGATTGTTAGGCATGTTAGGAGGAACAGATGATTGACTTTTGGTGAAGATCCGTCTATCCTTTTGTTTGTTTGTTTGTTTGTCTGCCTCATTTTTCTCAATGCCATGACTCAAAAAGTTATGGGCAAATTTTTATGAAATTCATATGAGTTGTTAGGTATATCACAAAGAATGAATGACAAAATTTTTGTGATGATCCGTTAGTTCGTTCGTTTGTTTGTCACTGTTTTTAATTTTATGCTTGTTAGCACAATACCTAGAAAAATAATGAATGGATCTTTACGAAATTTATAGGAGTTGTTAGTAATGTTAAAAGACATAAATGATTAAATTTTGGTGCAGATCGGCTCGTTCGTTTGTATGACTACTCATGTTTGTTAGCAGCATAACTCAAAAAGTTATGAACGGATCTTCAAGAAAATTGCACAAGCTGTTATTACTATTAAAAGGCACAAATGATTAGATTTTGGAGTTTATACGAAGAAAATCATGGTTTAAGAGCCAATTTGTGTTTTTTTGCTACCGTTGCCTCGCTTGGCGGAGGTATGCGGTCTCAGAGTACTCTAGTTTTTGATTGCTTTTGAGTGTTGCCGATATAGGAACTATGGCAAGTTCAACACGCATATTTAAAAACAACTTTCTACAGCAACTCAGAAGGCAGTCGGTGTTTGTGGTTAAAAAAGATCGTATATGATAGTCGTTCCTCAACTTTTTAAAGTCGATCTGAGGTTAAAATTTTCCTATGTCCCTAAGTATTGGGCCATTTCGGTAGATGCACGGCCTATAAACGGAAGAGAAAAATATAATTTAGATTTTTCGACGGTACATATCGTTGCTTTCCTTTCTATATAGACATTAAGAAACTGGCGGAGGAACTTATATACTAAAAACGCAGGATATTCATTATTGAGGAAAAAAGGCCGTAAATACTCTATGTAAAAAAAAAATTATAAGTAACATGAGAGCTGTGTGCTCTATGAAGTAATGTACGGCTGGCGTTCAGCTTCTACACAAGTGGACAAAAGTTAAAATAAAAACTACAGCCAAACCTCATGAAAGTCGGTTTGCAGTACATAGATGAAGTGAACTTATTGTTTGTTCCTTGTATGTATATCGAGATCTAAAACGGAATTTTTTGATTTTATGCTCCGTATTCGTGGCAAAGTTAATGTTGTTATGGTAAGTATTAATGTAAATAGCTGAGCATGAGATGGATCGTTAAAAATTACAAATGTGTCATCAGGGTCTCGCCTATAAAACGCAGGTTTAAAATTCTAGGGACATTCCTTCAGGTACTTCTGTTTCCAATTGCACAGAAATATATTAGTGGGGCCAGCGGGTTGCCCATTGATAATCCAGCCGGTTACTAGTACAATGGCTGATTGAAAAAGAAGTAAGTTTTGGTTACGGCTAATTTGAACATTGCAAATAGTTTTTTATTGTCAAATCCGTAAAATGTGTCTCTGCCATGATTGTCAAGATTATTGCATAACATTCTCATTGTTTCAACTACAGGGATATTTGTATACAGTGATATTACATTATAGCTAACCATATAATACCATATATTAACTTTCTTATGCCTTTAACTTCACAATATTGGTAAAAAATTAATATGAGTTCCTTACTGTAAATTCATTGGTAACAAAGTAGTCGATCTTAGGGATATATATGAGAAATTTTGCTAATTTGAACATGGCGTATGGAACGCAGCTAATATAGGACGCTTAGGAACATTATTTTTTGTGTACTTTAGCTATTCCGTATAGTTGTTTGTTAAGATCGTCGGTAGGTGTGCCCAACTGTTTCAGCTTGCTTAAAACATCTATTGACTTTTATCTGCACATTTTACTATTATTGTTATAGGGGTTCAGCGTTACGAATTTGTTCAAATTTCGAAACATCAAATAAGTTAAATAGAAAGCATTCTAGTAACATAGTCCGTTTCACCAAGTATTACAACCCCTCTCCTCTTATCCGATGGGCAAGCAGTGGTACTCTCGTCCTGTCCCCTGTCCTAAATATTTGAGCTAAGCAAAGTCATTTTACTAAAATTGGTGAGAATAATTTACAAGGTTTGAAACCGTAGTATAGGGAGCATTTGCCTTCTGCTTCACTAAGTGTGCTACAAAGTTTGTATTTCCATTAGAAGCCTGATTTTTGAGCACCCTAAAAGCCATGACACACGGTAGTCAAAAGAACGAGCTTCCTCTGCTAATCGTCCGAATATTATGTTTAACTCTCGTAAACGCAGCTTTGAGATTGTCAAGCAAAGGTGTAAAACTGTTAACCTTCAGTGCAGGTTGCTCCACAAGTGCCGTCAGTTAACTTTCGGACTTCTCATTATATTTGGAGGGATTTATAACTCAAAATTCCTTGTAGGTGTGTGCTATTTAAATGGATACATCGACGCATTCGGATGAAAGAATGACAATACTCGTTCTTTTGACTAGCGTGTTTCATGGCCACAATCAAGTTTTCAAAGGTCACGAAATACTTGAAAAAATTAAGCTTACGAACTGGTAGGTGGAAATTTAAACCCATTGACTGAATAAACTTTTCCCTATCGGACAACACTCTACTAGAATAATTAAAAATTACAGCATATATGGGGGTCCCAGTAGGATAACTTGGATTTAGCACCAAAGCTTGACAATTTTTGGTCGTGAACACGTCGTACGTTTTCGTTATATTTTACCACCTTACGATCAATGAAGAGTTGCAGGCATAACTTGTCAAGACGACACACCACCAGCGGCAAAGATTGCTTTGTGGAAATTTAATGCACCTTCTTCTACAGCTTCCGTACGCGACCCTCCTTGAACCTGATATCCTGATCCAGTAGTAATGTTTGATATTTTTTATAAGGCTCCGTATGTTACAGACATTTCTTGTAAAGTGTAAAGTGCAGTAAGTTAGGTATAACTTGATAGGCCTTACAAAACGTGAGGAAGTTGAAGTCCAGCTTGGCCTTGGCCAGCTTCTAACTTGCCTGTTCATGTTATCGAAACCTGTGCAGTCCGTCGTGGCCGTAACGCTGTTATACACAGTACGTTACATTTGATTATGCAAATGCATTTTTTTCATTATTTTTCAAGATAAGTGTTAAACACTTAAAATGTTAATAGTAAGTTAGTGCACAGGTACGGTATGTTGTAACTATAAAAACAATTAAAGACAAATAAAACGGAGCCATTTCCCACGTTTTGGCAACATTTGCTTTTCGCACGGGGTTCTGCTGTTATGCCAGATTATGTCGACTCCATATCGGCGTCTAGAATTAGGAGAAAAGGCGCTTTCTGTATCCGAAGCCTTCTTGTGGAATGATCTCCCCACTCTAGTCAACATATGGGCAAGAAAAGCGGTCTAACCGGTGAAGAAAAGACCAAAGTGACCTCATTATTGGCTTCTGGTAAGACAACACTCGAAGTTTCCAAGGAATTACAGCGTGATCACCGAACAATTAAGGCATATACAATTGAACGTAAAGTCAACTGGAGAATTCCGGATAGAGCCTATACAAGGAAATTGACTGCTTGGGATATGCAAAATTTGAAGAATTCTATGGCTAGAAAACAACTTTCTACAAGTAAGGCGATATTTGAAGACGCTGGAGCCCCAATACTAAGCAGAAACACAAGATGTGATGTTCTGCAGAAGCCAGGGAAAGTGGAAAAGGCAATAAAACAACCACTTCTAACAAAAAGTCATAAAGTAGGGTCAAATGGGCTGAATAGTAAATGAAAACTGATTTCTCCAGTGTCATATGTACTGACGATTGCAGAGCCACTCTTGATGGTCCAGATGGATGGGAGTCCGGATGGGTCCTCCGTGACCGACCTCAACAGACACGGTTTAAGTGTCAACAAGGTGGTGGAGGTGCAATGTATTGCGCCGGGATAGAAGGTGACACCCTTATTGGCCCATTTGAAGTGGCAGAAGGAGTTAAACTGGACGCAGAAAGATACTGCCAGTTTCTTGAAGCCAACTTGAATCTATGGCTTGATGACCAGACTATCGCAAGCAGATTCAAATAGGTATTTCAGCACGATAACGCTCCCTCACACCGAGCTCGGTACACTGCTAGCTGGCTTGCGGATGGAGGATTTAAATCAAAAAGGATTATGACCTGGCCAGCGAATAGCCCGATTTAAATCCCATTGAGAACCTCTGGGCAATGGTCAAAAGGAAGGTCTATGAAGGTGGTCGGCAGTTTTCGAGAAAAGTAAGCCTGTGGAATGCAGTAAAAGTAGCTGCACATTCTATTCCACCATCTGAAATATCAAGCCTGGCAAAGTCTGTTGATAGTCCCCTAATAAAAATCATGAAAAATGGAGGCTGCCATTTTTAAAATTTACTTGTTGTGTTTACCACTACCGAACACTTGTTTCAGTGTTAATTGAATTATTTTGGTTATAATTTCTTGGTTTTGGACGTTAAATAAAAATACTCCTGTAGACTTGTATTTATTTCCTCTTTATGACGTTTTTATTAACTTGTTGCATAATCTGAGGTAACAGTAAAAAACTCGTAAATAAGCAAATTGTATGATAAACTTAGGAAATGACTAAATATTTATTTATTTAAACAAGTGCTGTTTATGCATGCAAAATAGCCATACATTTAGTTAATATTGATATTTCAAAGTTAGACACTTATCTTGACAAGTAAAGTAAAAAAATTGTCTATGCATAATCAAAAGTAACACACTGTATTTATAAAAGTTAGATATTGTTAGTGATGAACATTGAAGTAAGTTCTACTTAACGTATCTATTTTAGAATTTAAGTTCAACTATTTGCTTTACTATATCGTTCAATATGACAGTATTTCTTCAAACTCTCTAACGAAAATGAGTCGGGTATAAGCAATACATTTGATTTAAGTGCAGTCCATGATATACAAGTGTTCGTCTTTAGGAACTGATTCATAACTTTCATAAAATATATATAAAAATTCCTGTATAATGCTAAATTCGAGTATTCAAAACTGGTGTGGAAAATCCGCAGACTAGTCATTCGTTAGTTTTTCGACGCCTTATATGTAGGTCATCCGTTACGTTTGCGTCGACATCCTGGTTTTCTTGCGAAAAACTCTCTTCTTTCATGCTATCAGGATGATTTATATTATCAAGGCCCTATGATGTATGATATGTGAGTTAAAATTAACTACCGAAGCTCCGACCCCTCATACTTGCTGCCACGGACCTATAATTTGCGATGGGCGCTAATACATTAAGGGCATGTGCGACTCATGGTACAGTTACGTAGCAAATTACAGTCACATTACGTTATTATACCATGGTTCGACGAGGTGCCAAAATTAGGCCTTAGAGGCTTGACTTGTCCGAAACTTTAGACAGAAGCTTTGGCTTCGTCGCTTGGAATCGTGTTGCAACAGGGTTAGAAGCAACGGAATAAAGTAGAGCCTGCTAAAAATTATATTTTACAGAGTATGATTAGGCTTCTGTAAGTCTCAAACGTAACTCGATTGAGAGGAATGCCTGGAACTCATTTAAGCAAGTCGAAGCCTGTGCACCTGCGTCAAGTTTCGAACAAGTCACTCCTTTAGGTCTTAATTTTGGCTCCCAATGGAACATGCCCTAACTGCATGGTGTATATACAGGTAGGGACTGAGTGTGTTCATGTACTTTCCCTGTGTGTGGCTTCCTCTTTATCTGATTGGGCCTCATTAATAGAGTACCGGTAATTTTGTTGTTCACTATGCACTTGTACGCGTATTTGTAAAGCTATTGTGTGTTCTCAATAAAATTTATTACTTCAGACGAGGAGGTTATGTTTTTGCCGTGTTTGTCTGTTATTTTGTGTGTGTGTTACCAAGATTATTCAAAAAGTTATTGACGGATCTTTACGAAATTTTCAGGGGTTGATAGGCATGTTAATAGTAACAGATGATTAACTTTTTGTGAAAATCTGTTCATCTGTCCGTTTGTTTGTCTGTCTGTCTGCCTATTTTTACTTGAGGCCATAACTTGAAAAGTTAAAGACCGATTTTCATGAAATTTATATAAGTTGTTGGATGTATTACAAAGAGTAAGGCCAAATTTTGGGGACGATATGTCCATTCGTTCGTTTGTTTGTCGCTATATTTGATTTTATGTTTGTTAGCACAATAACTGGAAAAGGTATGGGTGGATCTTTATGAAATTTACAGGAGTTGTTAGTAATGTTAAAATACATGAATGATTAAATTTTGGTGATGATCGGTTGGTGTGTTTGTGTATTTGACTAATTTTTATTAGCATATTTTTTAACAGCATAACTCAAAAAGTTATGAACATATCTTCAAGAAAAATACTGATGCTGGTAATATTGTTAAAAGGCACAAATGATTAGATATTGGTGTTGATACAAACAAAATAATGGTTTCAGAACCAATTTGAATTTTCCCCACCCTTGCCTTGCTTGGCGGAGGTATGCGCTCTCAGAGAGTTCTGTAGTTATCATTATTAATGTCAGTTAGCTACATAACTGAAAAAGTTATGAATGGATCTTCATGAAATTGACAATAAATCTGCAGAAACTCTTGGCGTTTCTGCTTTTTCGGAGTGCAGATTTAGTTCATAATTATTTGGTTTACGGGTAGCATAAATTTATATCTTTTGTACCATCTGTCTCGCTTTGTTTTCTCGTTTTCACTGTTCCCCGCAGCTGGTATAGATACTTGGAATACTCACAGTGTTTGCAGGGCAGAAACGTGGGATTAAAGAGAAAGAGGGCATGAAAATAAAGAGAGATCCTATTAAAACGGGTTCATACTACAGAAAAAATACAGAGAAAACTGATTTACTTATTCTCATTTGGATGCTATACAAACCGTATTCAAGGAGACCCAAGATCTGAGGTGTTCCATTGCCTAAATACTGATTTTGGTAGAGACTTGGAAGCTGGCATATATCTTTACAACTGTGGACAAACTTCCCTCGTCATTCTTAATACAGTAAAAAATATAATACGGTTTTCTGCAATGAGAGATTCCTGTTTGGCTGAGTTTATGTTCTAGACATGTGAATTTATTCATTTGGAATTAACAGGGCTGGCCGTTGCGGCCCACCGTGCGCCTCGAGCACATTGCCCTTTTTTTGGGGTTCAGACCGGTTCAAGGACGGCAGCATTGCCATTTTATTTTGCCTCTTGATAAGAAAAAAAAAAAATCTCATAGGGCTGCCACTTGTAGGGATATTTCCAAAAATCTTGGCATTTCACCCAGGAGCTTCGGATTTCCTATGGAAATTGATTAAAACCTTGAAACCTCCAGTATTACCTAATTGATATATTAAAGCACTGTTTCATGTAGTGTGAACGTTGAAATCGAATACAACCAAAAGCACCGGCCCCTTTTCACCAAACATCTAACGTATTGAACGTTTTATCACTTTCATGTAGGCTTCTTCAGAATCTTTCGTCGACGGTTCTTGTATGATTATCTCTTCCTATAGGCTTAATACAGCAACTACCATAAGCCGCAGTTAATAAACGCTTTGTGTAGGGGATGGATTGCGAAAAATTAACGAAAGAAGCCAACAAAATAGTGTATGAGGCCATGATTGATATAGAACTGGTAAATATGACTATACATATACTTGAATTATGTATTCGTATGCAGTTCAGTTTACATTGCCTCAAAATGATGTGGGCTCCGCCAGGCTTATCTCTCCGGTTAACCATCTACCGACTACGCATAAACTTCTTCAACTTATAGGGCTATGAGTGTTGTCGAACCTGGAACCTTATTTGCGCAATCATTCATCTAATGAGCTGAACTGCTCGATTAAATTCTTTCCCAATGTTACCCTCTTTACAGCTAGTTGCCTATAACAATTTCGAGCCTTAATCAACTAAACACTATGTAACTGGCGCTCTGCTCATACGCGTATCATATTATAATATTGTAAGGGTGTCAGCAAACACTCACTATAGATCGCAACCTTGTATTTGAGTCGTGAGTATATATGAAAGAAATTCCAACGCGCTCCAGATAAAATCCACAGAGATTTTAATTCGTAGGTTTACTCTATGAGTAATGTTCCCTTTGTAAATAAATACGTGTGTATATCTGATTAACAACTCAAAAGCCTCTCATTCTCTTTTCATATGCATGCTATAGAATTATGTAGCAGTTTGCCTTTACCTATGATTGATTACCATACTAAATGTATTTTCAATATTTTTCAGTTTCTGGGAATATGTGGCCATTTGTATGAAAGAAACATATCGAGAAAATTTTTGGGGTACTAGTATCAATAGCATGTAGTTTACGTATTCGTATTAGCAGTTAACACATGAAATCTTCACAAAACGGAGGAAAACATGAATCTATTTTTATTTCGGGCAGGATGCGGCTGTGAACTTTATAGACAGTTCACAGATAGAGATAAATTCATGGCTTTCTCCGCACAGTGAAGGTTCATGGATTGCTCGTTGCTTGCTACCCTCTCTGTTGTGAAGACTCTCCTGGGCGAGCACGCCAACCACCAGTAGGACGCCAAGCTCATTGTGTAGGCCTTCTTCAGATGGTATAGGAAGAGGCTTGCCTGCCTCCCAGTGGTGGCGTTAGGACGTTTGTTGTAATGGAGAGCTTGAATAATATGTGGAAGAGATGACGTTGCTACGGGATACATGTATTTTGGTTACGTGGTGGCAATACTAGGCGCCTGGGGGGGGGGGCTGGCTCGTTTTATGAGAGGGGAGTCTCAAACCCTGTACTCTTGGCACCACCCCTGCCACCTCGTTGAGGACAGCAACCTCCTGATGGCTCCTGACCTACATCCTAAGTTTACCTCTTATCTCCTGTAATCAAGACCAGGGTCGTTGAGGAAGTGCAGAATAGGATTATGCAAAGAGAAGAAGGCCAGCCATAGCTTATCCAGTTTCAGCACAAGGGGCCAAGCTCAAAAACAAGATGCTCTTTGGTGTACAGCCGGCCAAAGAGGAGCAAGGAGTGGTTACTGTCTTGAGGAAGGATGAGAACGACTGGCAACCCTCCTAGGATAGCCTCCTGTCCTGGTCGCTGCTCTCTTCAGTGCGCAGGGAGGCGGGCACGGACCTTTTCTGAAGTACAGCAGGGCTCTCTCTCATTAGCTCTGCAGTCGTGGACGGGATTTTAGCAGAGCTGGGAACCCCGGAAGAGTTTTATTTGAAAAGACAGTGTCCCTTGACAGCAACTTGCACATTTTGGGGTACTGGTACTACGAGGAGAACAAACGAAAGAAAATATAAATCCATATATTTTTCTTATCTGTTTGCAGTGCATATATATGGGGCGCAGCACCCCGAGGTATTCATTCTTAGAGATAAAAGGAAGGGGAAGGAGGGAAGAGATAAAAGGAAGAACAGAACGGAGAAAGATAACCAGTTCGTTGTGTACTACTGTTTTCCGTTCAAAATTGCAATAGCAGCAAAATTCTTTTTTTGCCCCTTTTTTATACTGCTTCTGTACTGTTTGAAACTATATCTATTGTAGGCGCTGTGAAATTATCAGGGGCGTATCAAACTTAATGAACGGCGTACTAGGATGCCTTTTAATTATAAATAATTAATACATAATTAATTATGCATGTGCAGTGGCCCTGGCCAATTGCCCTGGCGCAGAGGCTCAGGGGCACAGGTACAATGGGGGAAGGAAAATTGAGGCGCGGGCGCAATGACGAAAAAAAGCGCCCTCCGATAGACATGAGATGTTTTTATGAATACTTTAGGCATTATTATGCTTAAAAAGTAGGTAAATACTGCTTATAATAATAAGACCGCTGTGTCACAAAGTTAAAGCTTTCTGGCGCTTTGCTGCTTCTCTGTAGTGACAGCTATCTTTAGATCAAACGATTTGTAAAAATGTTAGCCGTTATGTTGGCTGGTCATCAGCGAGTGTCTCTTATGAAGTTTTCAATAGCGCTTTACATGCAGTTAATTGCAACTCGAAAAAATTGGGAAATTTCCTGCTCTTAGCCAGGAATGGACAACACGGACGGGCGTGCGGTGGGTTCTAACGACTGAAAGGCTACAGAAAGAACCCCCGCATTACCAGGAAGAAAAAAAGCGTTGCGAGAGGACTCACGAGAAAGTAGGAGAAACTAGCATCGAAAAGTGACGTCACATCGTCTATTAGTACCAGCATGAGTACCAGGAAGCAAAGAGCGTAACGGGAGGAGTCACGAGAAACTAGCATCGAAAAGTGATGTCGCCAATGACGTCACATCGATAGACAGCACTGCTGAGCAGCATATGAGTTTTTAATATATTAAAAAAATCGTCGTCAGCTGCAAATTTCTTTCTTTTTAAACTCATAAATAAATGAAGAAAACATTGGCTAATCGAACAGTAAATATTTATCAATAGAAATTTCAAAATTACCATGGAGGCTGGTGGAAACTTTTACAAGATCTGGGCCGGTATATCGCCCTAATTTAACTTCTTCTTTGACGTGAAGCTTCAGGGATGTCGCGAAGTACTCAACATTGGGGGGGGGGACGGCACTGAAAAATACCGACTGACGTTAACTATCAGTCATATTACCGACTGGAAAATATATATAGTGTACGAGTACTGTAGGCTATATATG
>LQNS02015105.1:8255147-8287260 GCA_001587735.2 Parhyale hawaiensis
TCCATTCCTCTACATTCTACTAACATAATGGCAATAGCTCATAGAGGATCGGGGTGTAAATCCCGGTGTCTTTTTGGGAATGGGCCTTTTGGTTCGTCTACTGCCGCCTATCTAATCTAATCTCTAATCTAATAGTGAAATTATTCTTGAGCAACTTGATGATATTTTGTCGCAGGGTATAATCAACTTTCCGGCGTGGTGCCATCATGTAACGAACAGCAATGTTTACAAATGGCTGTGTCGAACTTTGTCTTCGATGTAAATAAGGAAATACGGACTGAGTAAGAAATTAACTAAATTTTTCTTTTCTGTCCCTTAATTTTGCACGTTATAAGTTTCAGGAGAAAATCGTTTCGTTCATAACCTTTTTATTATCGGTCATACATGCATGTCTCAAATCTTAACACAATAATCAACATCTTACTTGCTAATAGTGTGCAAAAAAAGACGTACCTGGCTTGGTTAGAAAATTTGTCCCTTAATTTTGGACTGTGCTGTAGGTACTAGTGTTTCCTGTCGTCAAAAATGACTACAAATAATTTGCATTACCACAATATCATTATAAAAAAAAGAATTATAACTGCTCCTGCATGTGTTGTCGTTGTGCTGGATGTGAAGGAGACCTGGACTACTTGTTACTTGATTTTCAGATGATATTAGTGCATGGGGACCAAATACAACGTCCTTTTCTCTTACCAGTAAAATTTTTTTGGAACGTCATATCGGTAGTGCGTTGCGTTCGAAGATTAAAATGCCAAAGTATAGTTGCGCGTAGCTTATTCCATATAAGCACATGAAACTTTTTTTTCTCTTGAATTTTATAGAACTTGAGGCACAGCTGTGACGGACACGGGTGCTGATCGAGTTGAAATCTCTTGCCAATTGAGTAGGTAACAAATGCCGGGGCCGCATATGCATTCGCACGCCCAACTGGTTGCTAGAAGGGGCAGCTCGCGTGTCATTTTGCTAACTTTAAAATCGGTAGCATAGAATAGATACGGTAGCGCATATGACGTGCGACTTTTACATCCTTTTTCTCATGTCAGTGCGAATGATTAGTGTAGGCCCGGTATAAAAATGTCAATAGTGCGCTTCATTAAACTATCTTAGATGCCATCAGTTGCTCATTTCACGCATTCGAAGCACCACAGTACCTGCCACCTTCTTTTACTGCCTGAGAAATTCCGAAAGCTCATCTAATTGAGAGACGAGTTGACTGGCTGTAATTGTGCAGTCTATACGAGAGGGTGCATGAACGTTAATAGTTGAGGTTGGACGTACATAAACCAGCAGGTAAACAAATAAATTAACATAATTATACGTGCATTTAATACAGTGTAGTGTTTATTACCTTTTTGATTTTGACGATAGTTTTTGGCTATTTTTAAAGATTATACACGATAGTTTATTTTCGGTGTAATGTTAGGAAGTTGCTACCGTAATTAAAGAGGATCTTAATGGCTTGCTAAAGGAAGTAGAATTTCAACGGTGCTTATTTCTTGTACTGACCCTGTAGATTACTTTCACCTTAGCTAGGTATTCGGGACGTCTTCTCTTCCGGCTCACTTTGCTACCTTGCACTTTCATACCCCTACTGATTTTACTTTCCTGTGTTTTTTCTTTTCTCTCCCAACTAGCTGTTCCCATGCGCGTTGATCCTGTGTCGAAACACCCTCGTCCTTGAGTTCTACGTTTCTATTGACATACTATATGTCCCTTCTTTCTTCCTTTACGAAATCACCTTTGTTGTTGAAAACCGCAACTTAAACTACTCGATATAACTGCCTTTTCTGATTCTTGGAAGCTGAAGACATGGAAAGATCAGAAATGCATTGTATCCAACCATCAGCTATGAATGGACAATGAATGGTTTTGGATAATTCTTTTCTTTAAATATATAAAGTAAGAGTAGCCTAATTTCATAAGATGAACAAAATTGTTGAGATAAAAAAGATTGACGTTTAGGAATTAATTTCCCACCTTCAGAACTTAACATCAAGGAACTAAACGTCTAAAACTAGTAGGCTAATTTATATCTTGATGCTATCGGGGACCGTAATGTTATCGGGTAGAGGCGCAAAAGGCGAATGAACGGGCTAAGCTTGGAAGGTCGTAATGTCAAGTGTTTGTACAGTCCAATGCAGAAGCTGCCATGCTTCGTACGGTATGTGGGTAGCACTGGACAGTATTACAAACTCCACATTGACTAACATTTAGGTATATCCAGTAGAACAGGTTCAGCACTTGCAAAACCTACACATTCAGCTCTCCGTCTTCATCAGAACAAAACCATCATCCCTATAGCAGGAAAGACTTCTCCATCATCGACTTTTCCAACCCAATAGAACTCACAACTTTCGGATCACTCTACATCCATAAAACTAATCCTAGCCTCAGCATAATGACTAGAGCTGTACTTCTCACTACAATCCACAACTGACGTTTTTCCTCCAGTTCTACATTCCCCCGCTAACGCGGTTTCCAAATCCAAGCTTACCCCGGTCATTTGCTTTTTACACCTTCCCATGATAACATCTCAGTCCCCATTTAGCATCAGTGCTATATAATAATTTTAATCCTGTCACACTCTATGGAAATAAGATTGGAAGAAATTCAAGGGCGTAGCGATCCGATGAATGGGACTAAGGTAGGAAGAAATTTAATTGCGTAGTGATCCGATGAATGGGAACAAGATGGGAAGAAATTCAAGGGCGTAGCGAACCGGTAAAAATTTCGCGGCTTGGCGGGGCCTTTCAACAACGGGGGTTTTTCTCAAGTTCCAGTTTTCTCGCTCTATGGTAATAAGATACGAAGAAATTCAGAGCTGAACCAACCCGTGCGAAGTAGTCACGGTTTGGCGTGGCCTTTCAGGTTGGACAATGGAAATTCCACGATAATAAACGAATCAGTTCTGTGTAATAATTCACGTCATGTCTTCATTTCTAAGGATAGAAGCTCGGCACAGGAGACAACGGATATTTTTCCGAAGTACTAATTTTCTTCCGTCATTTGTAATGACGGCTCGGGCCACTAGTATAGAAATAAATGACTAGTTTTAGTTGTTTACTTCCTTGATCTCAAGTTCTGAAGAAGGGAAATTAATCCAGAAACGTTAACGTTTTTATATGGCTGCATTTTCATTCATTCTTTGCTTTTCTTATTGACGGCCTAATATACCAGTGCAACAGTATTTGTGCTGTGGTGTTTTGATCCAATTACAGAACGTCTTGTTCGCCCGTATCTTGTAGGTCTTCAGCTGCTGCCGTGCGAACTGCTTACGTCAGGTGACCTCGCGCTGCTCATCTGAGCACACAGAGAAATTCCTGTGGCGGTTTCTATTTGCTTTACAAAAAGTAAATCTAATTACACTTCTATTTAGATTTACCTCTCTAATGATAAATATGAACTGACAGTTGCAGAGATGTCTCTGAGTGATATGGTTGTTACCGTCGCTTATCGTAGTGCATGTATACGGTCTGTTGTGAAGTAAACAGCACGAAACTATCCGTCTAAGCGAGTTTAAAGCTATTTTATATCAATGATGTGGAGCTTTCGTGTGTTAAATGGTCTGTTGCGAAGCAATTGAACAGCATGAAATACAATGCCAATCTATTTTAAAAACTATTAGTTTATAATTGAGGATAATAATTAAATGTTATATGGTCTTATTGTGAAACAAACCGCCTGAAAGTGTCAACCCAAGGAGTGTTGTTTGAGCCAGATTATGTTCATTTTGTTTATTTCGAATATACTGTATGTCAAATGATAGTGATAGATTGTGATGCAGTCGGCTTGAAGATGTCAGCCTAATTAAGAGTTCGGGATATTTTCTTAGCCATTTTATGTTCATCAAGATTATTTTGCGCCTTTAATGACAAAATTAGTACCGATATGCTGTGAAGCAGAGTGTGAAAATTCCAGTTTGGACAAATTTTTCAGTACTTAATTACCGTGCAATAGGTGCAGCTTTTTTTCAACTTTTCTATGGTGAACTTAAGAAGCTTCGTGAATGATTTCGTTGACTTTTACATAAATTAATTTTTTATACACGAAAGTTGTAAATTATGCCGCACGTGCGATTTGTTTTAAGCGGTGCGCTCACGAGAGACAGCTCACGCTGTCGCTGTAGCGTGGGCGCCGACCTCACGCTACGACCAATTTGATCGCCGTGTGTGCGTACGAGGATGAGCTTAGGTCGTTTTGTTTTTTTTTTTTGCTTGCGATAGCCGGAGACTTTCAGCTCGACGACGCTTAAATTATTATTTTTTTAGCAACATATCTTTTCCAATACGATGTCTGACCTGTAAATGTCTTGTGTATAGCAGGGTGATTTTGCAGGTTACCTTAGCTATTAGCGGGGTTTTCGGGACGTCTTTCTTTTGTGCTCAATACGCTTTCTTCTGTTTTCATGTTCATTCTGATGATCCTTTGCTCTATTCTTCTTCTTCTTTCCCGATTTGCTGTTCCCATACGCGTTGATCCACCCTCGTGCATGAGTTTCACGTTTCTATCGACATACTCTAAGGTTGGGCTATTTCGTCACCTCGAGGGTTATTTCGCCACGTGGCGAAGTTGTCAGTGTTTTGGTCATTGCGGCAAAAGTTTTAACAGCAGAAAAATGGTACAAGGTCCATTTCAAAGGTGACAGAATTGTCTTCAATTTGAGACAAAAAACAAGCCCCTCAGACAAATATTAAAGAGTCAGTTGGACGTCGAAGTTGACTCTACAACTTTTACATCCAACTGACTCCTT
This sequence comes from Parhyale hawaiensis, assembly GCA_001587735.2. Lineage (NCBI taxonomy): Eukaryota > Metazoa > Arthropoda > Malacostraca > Amphipoda > Hyalidae > Parhyale > Parhyale hawaiensis. The sequence goes on from LQNS02015105.1 coordinate 8,259,901, forward strand.
AATATTTGTCTCAGGGGCTTGTTTTTTGTCCCAAATTAAAGACAATTCTGTCACCTTTGAAATGGAATTTGTACCATTTTTCTGCTGTTAAAACTTTTGCCGCAATGACCAAAACACTGACAACTTTGCCACGTGGCGAAATAACCCCCGAGGTGACGAAATAGCTCAACCTTACGGTGTACTACACGGCCCCTCCTTTTCCTCTCTTGAATCATCGTAGTTGTTTGAAGGGAGGCTTAAGCAGCTAATATGATAATAGTTGAGGTACTCATGTGCCCACTGTTTGTTTTGGAAGTACTTGGTTGAAAATTAAACACTTGATACGGTGCATAAATATGGCATGTTTATAACTATTAACCCGATACATTTTGTATACGGTATACCCACTTGAAACCGTCCCAAGTAGTGCTATTCCTATACGAAAAGTGTGCACTTCGGCTGCGGACGAGTTAATTAATACTTTATTCCTATCTGCTCTCATGGCTGAGGTCGCCTAGAGCGCCGTTCTTATCAGAAACCAAAGTTTTGTTTGGGGTTTTGATGAGCTTACGTTCAAAAATTATCCTCGAATCTTTTTATTCAAGATTTAGTTGTAAACATACGTTTGTACTCAGCAACGATCGTCCTGCATGGTTCATTCACTACCTTACCCGATACGTAGCGCCAACCAGTCGGAAATTTCAAGACCACCGTGGCCCCTTTCACACCTGTCAACTTTACGCCGTCCGCCGACCACGGCATGACGTCGTCCTCTCAAATAATCATGGATGTCGAGGAAGTAATAATAGCAGGAGAACCAGACAGACATACGAAGAAAAGAACTCGCAGTAATTGGCGTTTTTTCGGACCAAGCAGTTGAGCACACGCTCAATATTATGTGTCTAAAATTATTGTATTGTAAATTTTGAAGTGCTCTATGTTTGTCTTATAGAACGTAGTACTAGTACTTCCTGACTGCATCTTATAGGTAATATATATATATGCTAAAAAATAATATGCAGGAAAACGAGCAGCGAGCGCTGCGGCTGCTTGGTCCGAAAAAATGTAATTTCACGCTCATTCTTTTTCTTAGTACCTATGTCTGTCTGGTTCTCCCTTTATTATTACTCCCTGATGGATGTCTATGGACGCTTTCACACATATCGACCGACGCCGTGAACGACTTGTGGCCGTCGACGGCCGCCGTTGTCACAACGGCGCCTATTTGGAAACGGCAGTGTGTCGCGCCGTCGATGGCCTGAAATGTACAAGGGTGTCTGTGGACTTGTTCCCACGTGTCGACATTTCGCCGTCTGAATCGGACGGCGCGAGTCGCCACACTACTTTAGTTGCTTCCCAAATGGCATCGCTCATCCTTTAATCTTGATGGCAAAATGGAGGACTCAACCTGTTGATGAGCTTATCGAATGATTCTTTGCTCATTCCGAAGTGGTTGAAAATTTTTGTATCCCTTGTGAGTTTCTCATAAAGTGCCGGAAAAGCTCCAATCACTGGTCTGGCAACATTGATATCATGGATCTAGTATCTGCTTTGTGAACGTTGTTTTTTTGCATGTAAGTAACATCGGTAGAGAGAGATAGCTGGCAGTAGACAGACCAATAGGCCCGTTCCCAGACAGCAGCCGGGACTTACGCTCCGGCCCTCAATGAGCTATCGCCATTAATTCAGAATCTTGGAGACTTCTGAGGGAGAAAACAAGAAGAAAAAGTAAAAAAAAATGATAACGGTAGGCAATGAAGTGATCGCGCTAGCACAGTTGAATGCTGCGGATCATGGGAGCTTGGAAACTTTCAGGTAGTCTTGGCATGAAATATGGATTATGTGGCTTATAATAGAAGCTTTGGCCATTAGGAGTTTGGCACTCCTGGGAGAGTAGCTCCGTTCGTAGCTGTGGAGGTTGTTGCTTCCAATATATGTCGAGACGATTTTTGAATGCATTGATCGACTCCGCATCAACAGTTTCGGAAGGTATAGGCCTAGTCTATTCCAGATGTTCACAGTGAAGTACGGGAAAAAACTGCTGGCTGAGAGTAGTTCTTTCATTTTATGCTGAGTTTCTGGCCGTTGTTTCGTAAGTGATCATTTACGTCTCTCTCAAAGAGTTCCAATGTAGGCACGTCGCTGAAGCCATTCAAATACTTGAATGTTGCAATTAGTTGGCCTCTCAATCGCCTTTGTTCGATAGAGACGAGTCCCACTTCTTGTTGGGGGCATCCGTATGGCTTGCTTCTCTACTGAGGTATCAACTTTGTTGTTTTGCGCAGGATTCTTTCCATGTTGTCGATATCTTTGCACTTATGCGGCGACTAGAATTGAACAGCAAATTTTATATGCGGGCGCACTCGTGCTTTGCGCAAAGGAATCATGTCCTTAGATTTGCTCTCAAAATTTCTGGTAATGAATCCTAAACTTCTGCTTTCCCCTTTTACACACTTGTCAATTGCTGACTTTGTTGTAGATCGTTTGCGATAGTTACTCCCAAGTCACTTTGTTGGTTGACACCGTGACTGCAGCCAATTTTATCCCGTTCACTAGCCGTGCCGTTGTGTGGCCGGCGGGCCGCCGTCCACACAACGGCACTGGGTCCTAGACGGCGGACGGCGTAAAGTTGATACGTGTGAAAGGGGGCCTATCAGTTATCTGATACCTTTCACCGTACATTCGTAAATATCGGGAAATTCTGATGATTTTCCAAGAGGTTAGGCCCCTTTCACATGTATTGACTTTACGCCGTCAGCCGTCTATGACCTAGTGCCGTTTTGTGGACGGTGCTGCCGCCGCAGTCCACGCAGCGGCACGACCGGGTTTTGCCGACCACCTGCCAGATGCTTCCATTATTTCATCATGGACTCCCTGGACCACTTGCTCTACCTCCATTACTTATATTCAAAAAGAAAAAAAGTTTGCACGGCAGAAAGTGGGTTCGTATAATATCAATGTTGCCAGACCAGTGGTTGGAACTTTTGTGACGCTTTATGAGGACTCAGAAGGGATACAAAAAGTTTTTTTCAACTACTTGGGAATGAGCATAAAATCATTTGATGAGATCCTCAACAAGTTGAGTCCTCTACTTTGGCATCAAGTTTCCAGGGTGAGATGTCATTTCACCAACAGCAAGACTTGGTGTTACATTTAGGTACGGCAGCGGAACGTCGACACGTGTGAACAAGTCCATGCAGACCTGTGTCCATTTCATGCCGTCGACGGCGTGACGCAGTGCCGTTTTCAAATAGGCGCCGTTGTGACAACGGCGGCCGTCGACGACGTCAACTCGTTCACGGCGTTGGTCGATATGCGTGAAAGCGTCCATAGACATCCATGCAAGGATGATGAGACGTTACAAGGTTAACCCACGGGGCGGGGCCAAGCTGCAGTGCACCATCGGTAATGAGGCTTGTGACGTCACAAAATTCAAGTATCGTAATTCGCAGCTATTGTACATTGTTTTTCCATCATAAAGTATCTGCGAACTTTTTTTTTTTAGCTTTTTGAAGGATGAAGTTTTGAAAGAACGTTAATTTGAAGGCTGTTAAAAGAGCACATGAATTCAACCGGCAAATGCCTGCATATGTCGGGAGCAATTTTGGAGTCAAGTTTACCGTCTTTAAAAGAAAATGCAATCAATCAAGGGAGTTTTATCGAGAGCAATATGGCATTCGGAAGATGGACTCATCTGGTTGAAAACCTCCATATTTTCAATGTATTTTTGTCGTCTACCAATGACCTGCTCTCCTCTATAATTTCTAATCGTTGCAACAAAAATGGTTCAGGTGCGTAGCCTATGATTAAACGCCGGCATAGAAGAACGTTTTATAAAGATTTGTTTGGAAAACATTAAAGCATCAGAGAAACAAATGACTTTCCTTCCGGCCAAGTAATATGAAAGCAAAAGTCTATACATAAAACGCAGAAACCCTACAATTGCTTGGTAAAAGTAAAAAAAAAAAAAAACACATCAGCTACTTACACGCTGCGTGCGTTACAGCAGTATAATTTATTTATTTAACATTTATTTCTCCACAGGCGGGAGGTGTTCTTCAAATATAATATTACAGCTTATCTTGAAAATTTCGTGTACATTCATTTCTTAGCAATAGTACAGCTATAAATTCATAACCTAATCTGCATGGCTCAGTGCCATCACATACCTAACGAGTTAAGTGAACTGGCTCCGCAATAGTGCTACCTAATGATCACCCTCGCATGAGAAGCAAAATAAAATATAATTATATTTCTGCTAATATTACAGCTTGTTCAATTAAAGTAAGGTAAATGGGAAATGCAGTTATTGCTTAGAACATAGAGCATAACTTAGGCCGCCGCCCCATTGAAGCAACAAGCGACGCAATGCGATTTTTACGGGAGTCGTGTTGCAGCAATGCGCGGGTGTCGCGAGGCATCGCAGTTGCGGCGGTGGGGGCAGCAGACTGCTGTACCGAGGCAATGTAAAACAGCACGTTGTTATTTGTTGCGTTGCACGTCGCTTGTCTTGCCGGTGGGGCGGCGGCCTAAGTAAGTGTCGCGAGTCGAATTACCGTATTTTAATTTTGTGACGTCACAAGCTTCATTTTCCATGGTGCACTGCAGCTTGGCCCCGCCCCGTGGGTTAACCTTGTAATGTCTCATCATCCTTGGTATCCATGGTTATTTGAGACGACGTCGTGTGGTGGACGGCGTAAAGTCGATAAACATGTCGAAGGGGCCTTACAGCTGTCCAAACCTGGCTGTGTAGCCCACCTGCTTCGTAGCATTGGAACACTTGTGCTACAATAATTTCTGCAGTAGTCCATTGTCTCTGTGCGCGTCGAGGTGTAGCGTTGTACCTACATCTACATCAGTGATCTTTAGATATCGAGCTTAAGTCTCAAACGATTCGTAAAGTTAACTAGGTACTGTCGTAACAGTACAGCTGTGGCCATGGATGCTGGGACCTTACGGCAACAGTTTAAATATTTTTGTTTTGAATTGAGCAATTTAGTATCATATCTAGGTAAGTATATCCAACTCAACGTCGTTTGAAGGTTAAACTTATTTGATCGTAATTTTGTTGAATACAGCATTCAGAAAATACAAAGTTTGAACTGTTATAGGGTAAGCTTGCACGGTAGGTATACTGAACATTTTCCTTCCACATGCAACGTACGTATTGAATGGTTAAAGGGTCAGATGGTCGAGACAGTACCTAGAATTTCACCTTGACACCTCTGTAGAAAACTATGTTTTCGCACCCGTATGCAAAATTATTCCATGACAAAAAATACAATTGATACTAAATTTATGCAATACATGATCCAAGATCTGGCACCACTCACTGGTTACCTCACACCCCCTGCAAGAGGTTGCGAGGTTGGTAACCCCTGGTGTCTATTTTGTACACGTCACACGATCTTATCTCAGGTGTCCCGACGCTGCGCTACTCCTTGAAGTTCTATTATGATCAATGGGAGGTCAAACAACGCATCATCTGCACAGTGCACGTTACGGTTTACAATTGCTTTATAACTTTTTTTTTCTGATTTGCTGTGCTAGGCATAGACAATATAGGTATTGTTTTTTCCGTTACAATCGTCCGAAAAGTCGTAGCGTAATCCTATATCTTAGGCAGGTGTGTGCCACCTCACTATACATAGGTCGTCTCTCCTCCAGATATAGTTACAGCAAGAGTGCAAGACGATGAACTCGATCTTGCAGCAAACGCTTACAGCGTGGCTAAACTGGGGTATTTGTGATCAAGAGGAATGTCAACGGCGAATTTTTTCCACAGTGCGCGTAACGGCTCACAACTGATTTATTCGGCACTTTTTCCGTTTTTTATGTACACGCTGCGCATATAATTATGGTCTGCTTGTAAGCGGCTCTCCTCTTTGAAACCACGGCTTGAGACCAATGGGAGCATCGATAGCAAGCTATCTCCACAGTCCACGTAACCGCAGTCTCATCCCATACTTATTCCAAATAATATTTAAGAACTATAGAGCTTCTTCATCTTCTCGAACCAAGTGACTTTCCAATGTGTAGGTACATGTTGAACAGCATTGCATTTTGCTCTAAGAAGCTATTATATGTAGAATGTTTGGTGTTCAGACTAAATACAGATTTTATACAAATAAATGTGGTTTTATCGTAGGCCTATATATGTTGGCTGCTATTTTTGTTCCAAACTGCGGTTACCTTATAATTATATAGCCATTAGCTAGGCCTTCGGGACGCCTGTCTTTCGTGCCCACTTTGCTTCCCTCCATTTACATACTCCTACTTGCTCACGTTTTATTCTGATCTTCCTCTTCTTTCCAGACTTGCTGTTCCCATGCGCGTTGATCCTGTGTGGAAACACCTTCGTGCATGGGTTCCCCATATTCCTATCGTCATACTATTTGTCCCTTGCTTCTTCTGTTAGATCGCCATTGTTGTGGAGACGGAGGCTTAAACTACTCAATATAATAATCTTCGAAACTGCTTTACGAGAACTTAACTCTTATTACCCTACCAAAAATCGGCCGCCGCAGAAGCTAAAACCGTACTTTAGCTTTTTAGCTTCTGTGCAATGCTGCGGCGGCGTTAAATTTTGTTAGGGTAACTACGTAGTGAATATTCCTGGTCCCAATGCTGACAGACCGCGCGACTTGCTATAAATATTACGAGGACAGTCTTTTTTTCTTTTCTTCCCCTTCTTTATTGCCTTACAGTTCTCTCGCACTGTTCTCATTCATTTGTTTTATAGGTCTCCGATATACCCTGGCATACAACACGTTTCTTTTTCTTTTTTGTTGTTGCTTGAGGTACCAGGCTAGGCTTTAATTATATCTCAAATAACTTGGTTTCTCTCGCTCTTCTTAAATGAAAGTGTTTATTTTATTACAGCGTCGGGTACTATTCGGTGTATTTAATGAATGCGACTGGTAGAATCTGTCGCCGCGCACCCGTTAATCGCCTGGTGAATCCTGGCCGTTAAAAATGCTTGGCTGAGATTTAGGGCGCACGTGTCACGCAATATCTTGAGATCTCTTCTGTCTGCCAAGTGCGAGACCGAAAAATAAAGGATTGTGGCGTCCCTTCGCCATGCAGGTGCTAGCCTGTCGTAGCTTATCCTATTCGTATTCGACCCATTATTGCTAGTATTGCAGGGTGTCAAATCTCTTCGCTGTGCCAAGCAAGAAACAAAAAAAAAAAAAAAAAAAAAAAAAGAAAATAATAACTGTGACAGTTGAAATTAAAAAGTAAATATTACAATAATAAGGCATCATATTGATGAATGGCATGTTATTNAACAGCTGCGATATATGTAGCAACTGGTTGATGGGGCTTCATAGTTATAAATAGGTCGGCACATATACAATATCTCCGGACTTATATGGAAAATTACTGACGCTTGTTTTTTTTCGCGGTTCCAAGCAAAAAAAAAAAAAAAAAAAAAAAAAAAAAAAGGGACTGAGGCTTAACTTCGCCTGGTGCTAACCTGTAACATAGGTTATACCTACCATTCTTATTCTATTAGTAGGTATTGTTGCTCTTATTTAGCCTAGTGTGACTTATCCTATTCCCATTAAGCCCATTATTGCTTTTATTTAATATATTGGAGCTATATTCAGTCTGCCTATTGGCTCCATTACGACACGAAATATCGAGGCATAACGACCCAAAATATTTGAGGATTGTGGCTCCTGCGCGCCGTACACGCACTGCCACCTAACATTGCCTGTCTGTTCACTAGATGATTAATTGTTATTAGACTGATGTTAGGTGCGATACCGAAAGAAGCAGGCAATGTATTTTGCCTCAGCTAGTGCTAGATCAAACATTTTTTTTTATCTTGGACCATCCATAAATGATTATAGTCTATTATAATTACGTTTAATTATAAAACTATTAGTTTTCTCGAGCCGCAAAGGAAGAATACATAGTCTGTTTCTTTCAGTGTTCATTATCTACAATAAATAACTGCAACATTAATGTAATACCGAGAGAAATCGCCAATTTTATCCGTGACGCAGCTTTGATGCAACATTCTAATGCACGTTAATGCAACGTCAAGGTAATATTGAGAGAAAATCGTTCTCCATGTCATTATTGAAGCAAGGTCATTATTGTGTCTTTACAAAGTTTTGTAATTTACATAAATTATCGTAGATGCTTTGTTGTTGGATAAAAGCTCTTAACACATTCGAGCCTAGACCATGGGGAAGCGCGTGGAGGATGCCTATACCATCATATAGAAGCACGCTCTCTTTGAAGCTAAGTAGGCCTGGGATCAATAGCGAGGTACCTCCCAATGGACGTGGAGCTGCTTTTGTATCTTGAGCAACGCAGTTGGCACTTTCTAACGTTATTTACTGACCAACGCGTAATGAAAAATACAAATCAGGTCAAGCACCTGGTTTCAAATGATGCAAGATAGAGCCAAGTCCCTTTTCTCCTGTGTCAAGGAGGCACCAATAAGTGTCGAGTACCTTGACTGAGAAAGCCATCGGTACATTGAGCAGCAGTCTGTCCATGCATGTCTTGCTTCATCTTTCCTCGTGTTACTGATGATTTTTTATATGTTCTTTCTCTTCTTTCACGACTTCTGCTACTATGTACATTGTTTTGTCGTGCTTTGGTACCCCAGTTTTCTTCCATCCCATGCTCGTATTAACCCTGTAGCGAACCATATTTTCTTCCAAATCGATTCGATTTGGAAGGTATTAATTCCAAACACTGATCAGCTGTTGTACGGATGAAGTCGGGCTCGTTCGTTGAACTTCCTTTTTTTTTTGGGGGGGGGGGGGGGAAGGGGGANTGGGAAGGGGGAGAAATATCGTCATTGCCGTGGATAGATGGACGCCGATATTTGGAGTATAACTTCCGTAAAGTTGGGTAGCCCTCGGATATTGTTTAGAATGGATGGATCCATATTATTACGTCGATAAAAAACAAATGCTAGATCGGCTCATTTTGTTTCGTCTCAGAGGAAATCGCTTGCCAAAATATCCCCTCCTTACCGTGCTCTATAATTAAAGGTCGGGTACCTTGTCACTATAGAACAGCTAATAATGGTGAAGTCTAATGGCCGGGATGCATTAATAGACATTAATTAACTGCCGCGCGATCTACGCATAGATGCTGCGGTGCAAACCTACATAAAGTAGAAGTCGACGAGTAGAGTCGTTCTCTTGACACGTGCGCTGCAGGCAGGGCGTACGTCAGGCCGACGAGCCTCCGCAACTGTTGGTCCCGACGTATATTTAGCTACAGGGTGGGCAGGGACCTGTCTTGGCAAGCCAGCGTCGCTTGCAGACGTCGCATCAGCTGACGGCATTTCCTGACGTCACACGAATTTCTGCAGACGTCTTGTACGTCAGGGGATAATTTAGCATAAGTGGGCATGTCCTGGAGTTGCATTCAACTACCTCAGAAGGTAGCCTTTAGTACAGAGTGCACAGACGTGCTACGTTCGCCAAAAGATGAGTTGGTGCTTCAAAGTGGGCAGGTTCTGAAGATATTTTTGCCGAAACTTCAGAAGCTGCCGTAGCGTTTAGGACGGAGTGCACAGACGACGCGCTGTTTACAACCTACGTTAAGAGATAAGTTGGTATAAGTGGGCAGGTTCTGGATATATTGTTTCAGCTACTCCAGAAAATACCCTTCAGCATAGAGTACAGAAACGTTGGGGTGTCTGCAACTTACGTTACGAGATCAGTTGGTATATATTGCGAACTTCATCTGGCGCTGAAGCGTGCATATGCTAGCTGTTCTGAACCTAACCAGCATAATCTTGCGTTGGTAGATGCTGGAATGAGTGTTGAACTATGCAGGCGTATCCATTCAAAGATGGGTTGCCACCGGCTTGCTTGCCCCTGGCGGCTGGCGCATCGGCCTGTATTTCGAGTCGGGACGTCGCGCCCTCGTCACGATCTGCAGAGTCGTTTGTGTGCAAATTATCTATTTTTGGCCCCCACGCACGTCCGTGAGGCACGTGTCACTTATAACTACGACATAGCTAAGTCTTCTTCATCTATGAGCAAGGCTCAAATCACCTGGCCCTGTAGCCCGAATTTCTTGTACGACGCCTAGCACTGTCCGCAAAGAATAAATTGGAGAACTAGCATCTCGGCAACGCACAAATCACCTCTTCATAACGCATAACGTACAGGTGACTTTTCCCGTATAGCACACTTGTACAGTAGTTTCCGCAAGACCCAAATGACTTCTTCCTAGGGCATGTATCACCGCCGCAGCCATAAATCGCCGATCCGTAATGCACAGACCACCTCACCATGAGGCACAAATTGCGCTTTCGCAAGGCACAAATCACCGTGGCATATGGAGCGCGAACGTCTTTTCCTTCAGTACAAGTCGCCTCTCCACAAGGCTCGAATCACCTGATCACCAGACACGAATTATGGCTCCATATGATACAAATTGTGTCTCCATAAGATACAAATTGTTTCTTCTTGAGATACAAATTGTTTTTTCATGAGATACAAATTGTTTCTCCATAAGATACAAATTGTCTCCATAAGATACAAATTGTCTCCATAAGATACAAATTGTCTCCATAAGATACAAATTGGGTCTCCATAAAATACAAATTGTTTCTTCATGACATACGAATTGTTTCTCCATAAGATATAAATTGTGTCTCCATAAGATACTAATTGTGTCTCCATAAGATACTAATTGTGTCTCCATAAGATACTAATTGTGTCTCCATAAGATACAAATTTTGTCTCCATAAGATACAAATTGTGTCTCCGTAAGATACAAATTGTGTCTCCGTAAGATACAAATTGTGTCTCCGTAAGATACAAATTGTGTCTCCATAAGATACAAATTGTGTCTCCATAAGATACAAATTGTGTCTCCGTAAGATACAAATTGTGTCTCCGTAAGATACAAATTGTGTCTCCATAAGATACAAATTGTGTCTCCGTAAGATACAAATTGTCTCCATAAGATACAAATTGTGTCTCCATAAGATACAGATTGTGCCTCCATAAGATACAAATTGTGTCTCCATAAGATACAAATTGTGTCTCCGTAAGACACTAGTCATGATTCCATAGGAGCCAAACTACATCTCCATAAGGCACAAATTACATCTTCGTTGGGCACAAATCATGTCTCCGTAAGGCACAAGTCGCCTTTCCCTAACACGCAAGTCACCTCTCCAGAAGGCACAAACCACTCGCACTCACAGCATTAGTCGGTTTTCCCTATGTTGTATGTACAGTCGAGAATTACCGTTTCAATCCATGTTTGTATTTGTTAGTATATATTTACCAGCTGCATGTTGGTTTTAGTGTAAAAAACGGACAGTTTGTGTCATCAGGGCGGTGTTTGCCAACACCAGCGCGTGAAATTATTGTTTGTCTTGTCACATCTGCGTGACATTCCCGTGTAAACATCTTGGGCACTTGTTAAGCGGCCACGCGAAAGGCATTAATTTGAAATTGGACGTCTTACTTCATCGTAAGCTAGTGGCCTTCATGATTATTCTTATCTCGCGAGAATTGATTAAACAGCTTAGATTGGCTTAAATCATTTCTCTGTTATTCTGACTGGGTTGCATAACTAGTGTGATATCATATAATATTACTTAATTACCTACTTTTGTAATTTATCAGCCACTCCTTATGTCTCTAGTTTATTGCCTGTTAAGAGAGTTAAAAATAACTTTTAAACATTTCTAATTAATATTTCTGTTCTTACGACAAGCCGCTTGATGTGCCAGATACATATGATAACGTAATAGTTAACAGGAATTTAAACTAAAAATGAATAGATGTGTATTTTTAACTTCCTCAATAAGCAATGAACTAGAGAAATGTTACTAAATATGTGCTTGTTCGCATATTTATGAACTTACTGTGTTCTCAATAAAAACAAGAGCACTCTGAGGGCGCATACCTCTGCCAAGCAAGGCAGCGGTAACGAAAAATTCAATTGGGCTCTGAAACCATGATTTTCTTTCTGTCAACACCAAAATTTGATCACTTGTGCCCTTTGATAATATTAACAGTGTTATTTTCTTGGAGATCTGTTCATTACTTTTTGAGTTATGCTGCTAACAAACATGAATCAAACACACAAACGAACAAGCCGTTTACCACAAAAACTTGTTCAATTATGTATTTTAACACTATATACCAACAATTCTGTAAAATTTCATAAAGATCCATCCATAATTTTTTGAATTATTACGCTAACAAACATAAAATCAAACACAGCAACAAACAACCGAACGAACAAACAGATCACAAAAACTTAGTCTTTGATTTTCTGTAATAAACCCAACAACTCATGTAAATTTCGTGAAAATCCGTCCATTACTTTTTAAGTTATGGCACTAACAAAATAAAAGCAGACAAACAAACTGATTGATCTTCACCAAAAGGTTATCATCTATTCCTCCAAATATAGCTACCTAACAACCCATGTAAGTTTCGTCAAAATCCGTCCATAACTTTTTGAGTTATCTTGGTGACCGACAGACAGACAAACCCGACGAAAACATTACCTCCGTAGCGGAGGTTATTATTGTCAATATTAAACCTCTTCGTTTAAAATTTAGTCTGCCCTTAATTGATTTTTTCGTAAGTTTCGTGTAAGTTTGTGTCTTACGGTTTGATATTTTTTCTCTACTTTTTTATGGATGGGACTTTGTTCTGCAGCATGTATGCTTTTTTCCATCCTTTGATCATAGGATGGGCCAAAGACCTTTCGATTAAGTTCCTTATGCTATTTTTTCCTGTGATTTGGGGAGCACAGCACCCCATGCGAACCCATAGACTTCGTTGGTCTTAGCTATGGGTCTTCGGGACCTCTGCCATTTGTGTCCACATCGCTTCTTTCCATCTTCATACCCTTGCTGGTGATGTTTTCTTCTGCTCTTTATCTTCTTTCCTGACTTACAGTTTTCATGGGCTCCACTTTTCTATCGATATGCTACATGTGCCGTTTCTCCTCTTGAAACGACGTAGTTATGTCTAGGGAGGCGTGAACGTATTCATATAGGTACACTGTCCCTTGAGATTGCTCACGGAGCGCCCTCATTTTTTATATAAAGCCTTGCTTTATTTGGAACCTCAATTATGGCTTGCCAAGTGCCGAGATGGTCCGGTGACGTACGCGCGCTGCAGATATTGATAGTTACATTTTGGCTAGTGTGGTCCCTGCATTGAACTGATGGTACCGTAGTGTCTTTCTGAGATTTTGACGTAATAACGAACTGGATACTAACGTAGTCGTCCGATGTTCATCGCGTACTTAAGTAACAACTCATTGTATCAAGATACTTTGAAACTGCTGTAGATTAGGAAAATCAGCACTGATCACTAAAATCTCTTGCTATGCCATTGGTGTACATCTTACGTCAACACAGATCACTTCATCTGTTGCACTGGTGCCTTGCAATTACATTAGGTAGCTAGATGGTAAGGCAGATAACTAAATCTTCTGCTTTCCAATCGGCAGACATGAGGCACGTATCCACGGATCACTGAATCTATTACTTTATCAAGCTAGATACCAGGTATACTTGGCACATGACACACAGATTACTTAATCTGCCACTTTACAAAAAGGATAGGTGCCGTGTACTTCAGGTTAATGGCTCGGAATCACCGATTTTTCAGGTCTGATATGAAATTTGCGGTCTTCAAATTCACTGCAGTAGGGCGGCAAGTAAGGCAGTTATAGCATCTTTAATTGCCCCTGAATTGGCCGTGCCATGTCGTAATCAGTTATCCTGAGGCAGTCATTAGCGTCAAAACAACGATGGTCAAAAACTCAAGCATATAAAGCTCGAAGAACGACATCAAGTTAGCATTCGTTCCGTATTTCATAGCATTTGGAATAAACTCCCTTCCGATGTTGTTAGTGCGGAGTCAGGCAACGCGTTTAAAAATCGTCTTGACATTCATTAGGAGAGACATCCTCCACAGCTACGAACTCCTCTTCCAGGAGTCGCAAACTCTTAACGGCCAAAGCTTCCGAGGCCACCTTAAAAAAATCCGTTTTCTTCTCACTCCCGCTTCAACTACACAGTTTAACATCTTTAAGCTCCGAATATCAGCGGCTCTTGATCGTGTGTGCGTGCATTCATGATCGTCTCTTTGGCAGGGATTCTTCCCTCTTCCTCCCTCTTCTCCCCTTTTTTCTCTTTTCTCCAGGCCTCTACATCCTACTAACATAATGGCAATAGCTCATAGTGGGCCGGGGCGTAAGTTCCGGTGTCTCTTTGGTAATGGGCCTATTGGTTCGTCTATTGCCGCCTATCTAATCTAATAACGATCAAGGGAAAGTTAACTTGACCACACCCCCTGCTAGGAAACCGACACGCACTGGTTCGTGCCGCGGATATATGACAACTGGTTCTGAAGGAATGTACGGTTGCAGTCGATCAAAAATCGTCAACAACTATGGCGCCATCGACGAATAATTCTTTTGCAAAGTCCCGTGCTCCCTCCTACCCTGCGAAAGGTAACTGAGGTAAGTACCCCCACAGCAGCTGTGCAGATTCCTATAAATACTGAGTCAGCGCTGCAAGAACTCACTTCTTTTTGCCTGGGTTGGCATTCTCACCTGCACCGTCAGTATCATTAGTTTAGCACCCTAGGGAGCTGCTACTGCTGTAGGTTTGAGTTTAACTCTGACCATTCACCCTACTTTGGTTTACTGAAAACATACATTTTTCCTCAGTTTCTAGATAATTTCAGATTGCACACTAAATTCATAATTATAAGTTGAATATACATAACTTCTTTCTTATCCTTCGGATCGTAATAAATTCTTAGCATATTATTAGGTATCCCAATATTTCTTTTGTGTTAAAATTTCAGCGTTGAACCTTTTACAGTTTTGAGATATGAAATTTTTTAATTTTGTCCCTTAATTATGCTCGCAACTGTAAATTGTAGAAGTGATTTCTGGGCCGAAGCTCAGCTAGGGGAGGGGAAATTAATTTTTTATTCTTTATGGGCAGCTTATGCCCCACAAATTCAGCTTGGACTATAATTACAACATAACACTATGAGTGTAATATTTGACCTGAAGTTGGTGCCCCAACTATTGCATATGGAGAAAATGTTGCCCCCTTCTATAACCTATATCTATTGTTCGGGAAAAACTGTGTTACTCGTTAATTATGGTCCATACAGTAGGTGTATCGTCTAGTTGCAGATCTATCGCTATTCTCTACTTTTGGTTAGGGTTGCATAGTCGGAGGTGGACATTCTTGGCAGCCAGGAATTGGTATGGGAAATACGTTGGAGCCAGGAGTTTGAAATAATCCGTTCCACTCCACAACGCTGCTTCTAGTAATTGGAAGATGAAAGATCTTCGTGAACGATTTCCCTCTTGCGAACACAGAGGTGCAGTTGTAATGCACCCTCGGATGTTACGGACTGAAGTTGCTATACAGCTATGTTGTTTGTGCCAAGGTTACAGAGTCGAACTCCATTTCATGGGAATAACAGGTTTCCGACTCGTTACAACGACATCAACAACAAAACTGTTTTATTCAAAATAGACTGTAATTATTTGCCTTTGTTTTTTCGACTCTGACTCCTAGGATGAAGGGCGTCCCACGGCTGCTCCTTGTATTCCCAAAAAATCTTCGACGGCGTGCGCCCATAATTCCGAAAGTCAGGTTTGCAGAATGCATAGTTTTTCAGCGATTTTCGGTGTCTTTTTTCATTTGAGTTACCAGTGTGGCGAATAAGGAGGCTTATAGACTTTGAATTTACTTGAGTTACCTACTCATTTAGTGTATTTTTTCTCAAGATCAAATAAAACGTCGGACTATAAAAGTTCATATTTTCGTTACAACTGTAATTTCATTCTCATTTTTCCGTATAGAAGAATGGGTTAACGTGCCGAATTCGTCACATGAGCGCCTGAACGCTTAAGAGATTTTATTTAGCAGCGGGAGGCCCTCGTTAGGCACCTGAGCTGGCACCAGGAGACGGTTATGGTGACAGCCAAGTGCTGTGGTACGGTTGGTACAGGACACGCGTGCCAGGTGCTCATCGGTGTATCGTATTGTGTGCTTGTTGTAGAGTAGAGGACAACGCTTACAGTACACACGTGCCAAGCGCTTTCTTAATTTGGCGTCCTGTTGTTCGCTGTGTCTAGGGTGCTACACTTAACAATATACACTATCTGGTGCTCTTTCTTAATGTAATATATTGTACGCGTGCTGTACGGAGCTACACTTGCACATATAAGTACATCATGTGCAGTATAATGTGGCGATACTTGTGGAGACCCGGTTACTGTGCTACTGTTGATACATTTTTGCCAGCTCATAACACAACGGAACAAGTGTTTGGGACCGTCGCATATTTAGCCATGTTACTTGCTGGTGGCCACCGGTGATTTCTTTAACGAAGCATTTCGAAGAGCGCCTGATTTTCTCCCATCGCTTTTGCCGTAAGAAGACCCGGTAGCGCTTTAGCTTCTTATCAGTGGCAATCGTTCCCTAGACACCTTCATGCCTATAATGCGGTAGGTATATATACTAGGCATGACGATATATCACGTAGATACATACGGTACCTACCAATTTTATAGAACGTGACAGTGTGTTGTATATTACAAAGTGTGGTCTTTTCCACGCGTCTTATTCTCGTGTCTTCTATAAATATTACGATACTTTTCGTATTTAAGCCAAGTGGTTGTTGCGTCAGACATGTAATGTTGCTGAATATTCCTATAAATTGAATTAAATATTTGACCTAAATGAAAACAAGCTTCACACAGTGTACAAATCAATGCTCAGTTCAAAACTGTTTTGGATTGGCAGAGTCTTGCAGTATTACGATTTGCTCTACTGCAATTGGGAACAAAATTTACTAATGTGTGCTATGAAATTCCTTGAGTGGCTGAAGCTTTTATGCCTTCGTCGTGGGGATTTAGCTTTGCTTTGCGGCAGACCTTAAGACGGCTTTCTTGGCAACCAAATTGCTTCTTTTCATCTTGGTACTCCTAAAGCGATGACTGATTGTTCTTCTTTTCCCTTTTCCGACTCCTGTTTCCATGATCGTTTATCCAGTACGTGGATAACCCCCCGTGCACCTGTTCCACGTTTCTTTCGACGTGTTATTATGTCCCTATCTCGTCTTCACTTGAAACACCTTACCAGGGAGATCGTTATGTTTGAACATTGAGGTGTTCCTGTGCTTCACACCTCTCTGGGTACTTGAGATTGAGCACAGATACAGGTACCCCTGTTCAGTTACTCGCGCCTTCCAACTCCTGGGAGCACCAACAAGCGTTGGTAGATGCAGGCACGCTGGTGCTCATGTACGGCCACTCGCGCCTGCGTGTCGAGTTCGCACTCAAGCGCGCCAGTTATATTTGTGGCCTGAGACAATTTTTTCGGTTCTCTGCTGTTGCTGCGGGGACGAGGAAACTAATTCCCATAATTATTATTTGGGCGAGGTGTCTGGGCAGCGCTGGCTGCTCACAGGTATACCTATTAACTCTTTCTCCCACGATATTTCTATCTTTCTGGTACGAATAGCGCTATTTAAAATTTTGTACGGAGACCACACTATGAGAGAAAGGGTTAGCAACGCTCTTCTGCTCGAGTAAATACAGCGAAGAACTACATGTATAAGTATGCGGCGCATCAGGAACGGTCCGGCGTCATCTTTCTTCTCTCCCTTAAATAAATTTATGCTGGCAATCAGTTATTCGATTATTCACTGATGCTTTCGGGGTTCTGCATTGTTTTTTTTCCTTCTACATATCCTAGTAATCACTAATCAGTTTCTCGATCCATTTCAAGAGTGCCGCGCGCGGGGTGCCATCGTCTTATTTTACAATAGACACCTTGTTCTTGTTCAAGTGATCAGTTTACTTATTAGCTGAAATTGTTTGCGCTCGCTCTAGCTTTCAGTATGCCATTTTGTTTTTAACGTCGAGTAGCTATTTTTTTTATTTGAGTGAATTGTCTCGCTCCTAGTTCGGACAGCCGCCGATCGTGTTTTAGTTTCGCGCAGCCGCCATGTTCCTAGTTCCGCAGAGCTCTCTGCATGGCTAGTAGCTGGTAACGGTGCGCCATCTCCTTCCTTGTTAGGTAGAGCCATTTTTTGTTGATGTTTTGAGAGCAAGCTGGCTCCTAAAGTTGAGAGCCTTCTTGTTTTGCTATTGATAGCTTCGAGTGATGCTTTGTACCAACAGTTAATTTTTCCATGACATTTAACGTTCATGTACAGTAGTACAGAGAACTTTGAAATGCGGCCGCAGATTCTTTGGTTAGAGAAGGTAAACAAAAACCTATGTCCACATATCAACTCTATACATTTGTTAGTCTGCCGGTTAATTAGGAGTGAGTTCTTAACATTTAGCTAGTGCATTACATGTATATCGCATTAGTGACTTGCTCAGGTGATCTGTTATACAGCTACAATATACTGCAATCTTTTTGGGTGTGCGTAGCGTGGGGTACTAGCAATATTGTAGGTAATTATAGTAATATTAATAAACTGTAAGAATGTTCGGATATGCGCAAGTTTCAAAGCATAAGTTTAAAATATGTAGCAGAGGCGATCAACGCTTCAATTTATAAGTTTCAGTTGAGAGAAAGGCTAGGTTTTCTCACGATCCCATCGTTAGTCATTGAACGACTTTATTAATATCTTTACAAATTTATCAGAACTGCAGTCTGAAGACACGGCCAGTGCCAACACAGGTAATTATTGTATTAGAAAACTTAGAAAATTGCTGTGTCTGCTGCAGCGGCACCTGTTGACTATGATTTATAGGCCTAATTAACAGTTATGACAGAAAAAGACCCCGTGACAGTTACAGCGTGACTGTGTATGATGGACGGGGAGCCACTCGAAGGGATAACGTTACCTGTCAACCACCTGCCAAGCGCCATTGGACGGTCCACAAATAAACTATCGTCGGCCACGTCCATCTTCTTAACCGTTTGCTGAACATATTTCTCGCAAGTGCTGCCTTGGCTAGGACTTGGGAGTGAACCTCAGCTATTTTCTCATATAGGAAAAAAAAATACTTCTCAGTTTGTGTACGAAATGTCCCGAGTGTGTCTGATGTAACTAGAGCACTCTGAGAGCGCATACCTCCGCCAACTAAGGCAGCTGTAACGAAAAATTAAAATTGGCTCTGAAACCATGATTTTTTATCAACTCTAATATCTAATCATTTGTGCCTTTTGATAGTATTAACAGCTTCTACAATTTTTTTGAAGATCTGTTTTAACCTTTTGAGTTATGCTGCTAACAAATATTATGACAAACATAAGTCAAACATACAAACGAACTAACCGATCTACACCAAAATTAAATTATTTATGTCTTTTAACATTACTAACAACTCCTGTGAATTTCATAAAGATCCATTCAAAACTTGCCCTCAGAGGTATATTGTGGCGGGCCCTTTCCCTGCCACAATATGTTTGGGCATCACGAACCCAAGGGTCCCGAGTGCCTTCTCCGCAGGGGATGTTGCATCTGGCTGCAGTTCCTGCTGACGAGGTTAGTTTTGTAAAGTTAGGTAGGTTCTCTATTTTTCCCTTTCTGTTCCTCGAGGTGGGGTGTTGATCGAGACAGCCGATCTAGTTCGTGGGACTCTTTTGACTCTCTCTCGAGTGGAAGGCCTCGAACGGGGCCGTCCATCCGAGTGTCTTTCTCTATTCTTTGCGCCTTTCCCCGCCAGTAGTAGCGCACTGAGCCAATCGAAATTTTCCGGCAGGAATGTCGAGATAAAATATTCCTACTGAGCTATATAGAAAAACTGAGTCTGCACTGTACGGATCACTCATCTAGACGATACGGTGGTAAAACTATGACTATGATAACAATAATCCATTCAAAACTTTTGAGTTATTGCGTAACAAACATAGTGACAAACATAAGTTTAACAAACAATCGAACCAACCGATCTGCACCAAAATTTGATCTTTCATGTCTTTCAACATTACTAACAACTACTGTAAATTTCTAAAGATCCATTAAAAACTTTTTGAGTTATTGCGTAACAATCATTATGACCAACACAACTCAAACATAGACACGAATCAACCGATCTGCACCAAAATTTAACTATTTTTGTCTTTTGACATTGCTGACAACTCCTGTAAACTTCATAAAGATCCATTCAAAAATTTTAAGTTATGCTGCCAACAAACATTATGACAAACGTAAGTCAAACATACAAACGAACCAACCGTTCTGCACCAAAATTTAATCATTTATGTCTTTTAACACTACTAACAACTCCTGTAAGTTTCATGAAGATCTATTCGAATTTTTTTGCGTTATTGCGCTAACAAGCATAAAATCAAACACAGCGACAAACATATGAACAGGCAGACAGATCATCTAAAAAATTTGGCCATTTACTCTTTGTGATATACCTAACAACTCGTGTTATTTCATAAAAATCTGTCTGTAACTTTTGAGTTATGACTTTTAGCAAAATGAGGCAGGCAGACAAACAAACAAACGGATGAACGGATCTTCAACAAAAGTTACTCATCTGTTCCTCCTAACATGCCTAACAATCCCTGTAAATTTAATCAAAATCCGTCCATTACTTTTCGAGTTATCTTGGTGACAGACAGAACGACAGACGAATAGGCAAACAAACCCGACGAAAGCATAACCTTCTTGGCGGAGGTAATATTTTCTTATGTTCTACCATTAATTCGGTCAGCCTCTCAGCGACATACGCAGAACTCGGTAGTTAATGTCACTATAGATTTTTCAAAAAAATGGTTGTCAGGACCGAAGCTTCTGTGCACTAAATATTGCACTCACAGAATGGTCGCTCGCAAAAAATTTAAGTTGATATACAATCTTGAACATAACTCTACCTAACCTAAAAAAGTACTTGTTGCCTAACTCGCCTCATCCAACCTAACTGCACCTAACAAATTTCGATGCCGAATCAGAATGCCAAAGTAGGTCTGTAAACAAGACAGAACGTGGCGTTGTTATGAGAATATACGTTTGTTACGATTTCTTGGATTGTTTATAAATTGGTTATATGTATATATAAGTGCGCATATAAAAATATATAGGTATATATACCCGTAATGAATGTAATGCTTTATGAATTTAATAGTGCACAATAACGATGCAATTAAATGATTAGAAATTATGGACCTTATGTACGAATAATCACTGAATGTTCCGTGACTGATCACTGAATGTTCCGTGAGTGATCACTGAATGTTCCGTGACGGAATGTTCTATTGCGTTATTAGATGAGGCTGAAAAACTATAAACGCATCACGTACGTTTGCTCTCATTCCTGCGCAGCTTCATAGTACGCGAAGGGACCGACCCACCTCGGCGTCGCTTTGCAGAGCACGCGTTAATTCGAGAAAATACCAGTTGCCGCCGCCCCTTTCTGCTCTCGATGTTGTTTGTGTTGTACTGTGGGCTTTAAATTTACTCGATTGCAGAACACGGGTCAACGCCGGTGAAAGAAAACTGCGTTGTTATACATTGGCCTTGGCCTCTCTGCCGCAATCCGTAGTCTTCAACGACACTTGTCGTTCTGTGCAAAATTGCGCCCTTTCATTTTAGATAGATGCAGTAGAACCAACGTAAGTTTAGGTTCTGACCTGCTGCCTCTTAAAGCTATTCATGCGTTTTTTAAAAGTT
Source organism: Parhyale hawaiensis (assembly GCA_001587735.2). Classification (NCBI taxonomy): domain Eukaryota; kingdom Metazoa; phylum Arthropoda; class Malacostraca; order Amphipoda; family Hyalidae; genus Parhyale; species Parhyale hawaiensis. Next base: position 8,281,524 of record LQNS02015105.1, read on the forward strand.
TTCTCCCAATTATCAACATTATGTATGTAAGCACCGTTGATATATCTGAATTTTCCAAGAGTTTTCTGGCGTCCATCATTGCTTTGTATTATAGCAATCTCCATTTCTATGAGTGACCCGGACCTTTCTTCCCCCTCCCTCTTTCGGTGCCGCGCGTCATCGCTGTTCATTTCTTCGGGTTTCTTGGAGTTTTTACTCCCCCTCACCGCTTCTTGAAATATCTGGAGCGGTCTGGGATCCATGGCGCCAGCTCCATGGAAATTTCCAGACCGGAAGCCTTGGCGCCGCCAACGCGCTGGCGCCTCTGGGCAAAGCGCCAAATCTGTGAATGGCGTCAGGAGGCCTTAGGCCTTGGAGGCTGATTTATGTAGGACCTCTCATTCATGACTTACTGCCTTCCGCCTCCCACTTGTTTATTCCGCCTCCCAGCATTATACTCTTGCAGCAAAACTCCACTCAGGGTTTTTGATGTTTCGCCATGTCGTGGACTTGCGGTCGACACATTTCTGCATCAAATATGGTAAAAAAGCTGCCAGTGGGCCACTACTAATTTTTTTGAAGAAGCTGATGTCCAATGAGGCCATTTCCCAAAATTCACGAAACAAGGTTAACAGTGTCATATATGAGCACTGTACTTTCAACCAATTTGCCCTTCGGTGAATTATGAAGGTGTTATGTCCTTAGGAATTCGAAAAGTGCAGTGAAATTGTTTGTTGCATGGGGTCAGTTATTGTTCCCACTGAAGGCTTTTTTGCATTGGCGTATGCATTAAACTATTGATAGCTACCGTTTGTGTGAACAAGAGCTGTCGACGTTTCCTATATGTTAAATCACTTGCCACCGTTAGAAGGAGTGGATCGTGGCGACAAATGGAGATGCCAAGACTTTTCAAGTCTCTTTTTAGGAGGCTGGACTTCTGAAGTAGAGTATGTTTGAAGCAATACTCGAATAGGCGACAAATGTGTGTGTGTATGTGTGGATCGGTGGAGATGATAATTATGTTGAGAGTCTGTGTAGCTTCTAAATTGAAAGAGTCGAGTACCTACACGGCCGCAGCGCGACTAAGTTGAAATAACTTTGATCAGATCAAATTTCAAAATGACCTAGGTTGGGGTTGAGTAGAGAATACTTTGTATGAGGTAATGTTTCGAAATAGTCCTTGGATTCTGTTAGGAAAGTACCTTATTTTAGTTCAAATTTCAAATTCAGCTTGGCATCATGTTGTAGAAATAAATATTTCAATATTATTGAAGGTATGGAAATGTAATTTTACACAAGTTGAGCAACATGTCATAGCTTAATTGGGTTAAAATTTCAGCTGGTCACGATAAATAGCACAAAAGTTACAAGCAAATGAATTGTAATAGTAAGAATTTAGTCTGGACTAAAAAGTTCGGACACTTCATTTTTTCCATATTATTTTAGAAAAATCCAATGTTGCCACAGAAAGAGTTAGCTTTACATATGTAAACTGGGTTAAACACACTTGTGTCTTGCAGTCATTATCGATGCAAGATCCGCTCGATCAACAGCCTCGGGAAGTCCTATTCGTGAGTTGAAAAAGTTCGGACAACCTTCAAAACTAATAATTAAACACATGAAATGAGGCTACAAATACGAACTACGTTATGGATTTATGTTTTTAGCATTTAGAACTTTGTGTGGTACCCTTTACAGTCGATAACAGCTTGTCATCGTCTACCACAAGAGCTGACCAAATTACAACAGGGAGCGTTAGCTTGCATAAAAATTTGTTGATGAGTTGAAAAGGCTTTGAAGATCGGCACTGCAGGTTTTTGTAAAAGTTTCTTGTACACCTGTGCGTTTACTTCTCCTTGCAGACGAACTAAGGGACCCGTGCCGCGTGCTGAGATCATACCGAAGACCATAACGCTTCTGCCGTCAAACTTTACACTTGACGCAATTTTTGGACTATCTTTCATCAGTTGAACGACGAACAAATCTTTTTCCATCGGAGCCAAATAAATTGAACTTAGATTCATCGCTAAAATGAGCCTTAGACCTAAGAACGTGTTTTGCTGCATAATTCATCCGAGCATTTCTGTTCTTCTCGCGAATTGAAGCTTGATAGCTGCAGTTCTCGGATACAAGTTTACTACTTCTTTTAGGCGGCGTGAAACTGCCTACCTATACACCTTGATTCCAAGCGTATCACTAGCTTCACGGAAAATCTCTGCTGCGGGTTTAAACCTATTCTTCTGTGACAATCTAAGCAATACACCATCCTCTCTTCTCGAGGATTTGCGTGGTTTACCCCTTGAAACACCAGCGGCACTTGAACTATTCTGGTCATATTTAGTCAGTATATCACTAACCACACTTTTAGGTCGATTAACTTTGTCTGCTATTGCCCTTACTGAAAGTTTATCATGACGCAATTTCACGACTAACTCACGAATAGATGAAGGTGTAGGGACTCCCCGAGGCATGTTGATAGAGCGGATGTTGCATCGATAATGACTGCAAGTGTGTTTAACTCAATCTACATAACTCTTTCTGTGGCAACATTGGTTTTTCTAAATTAAAATGAAAAAAATGAAGTGGCCGAACTTTTTTTGTCCTGACTAAATTCTTACTATTAAAATTATTTGCTTGTAACAGCTGAAATTTTACCTCAATTTAGCTATGACATGTTACTCAACTTGTGTAAAATGGCACTTCCATGCGTTCAGTAATATTGAAGTATTTACAGATTTTCTGATGAGTTTTTAGGTATCCGAACCATTATGGCCGCTACTGTGTGTTCCACAATGGAGTGACCTTGAATGAAGTCACTTATTTTCTTAATGGAAATTTCGTCATCCTAACGACGCTCGTGGCGCAATTGATTTATTATCTTATCATCTAATGCTGTTGATAGATAATTGCCTGAATGCACCTCACTGGTCCGATATTAAAGTTTTCCTTTTTATCACTTTCGATAAGCCAGTTATCGGTACTAAAGACGACCGTTATCTCTCTTGGTGTGAGTTGCGCGCATGGTGAACTATTAGGTGTGTTTTGTTCATCTGGACTTCACATCCTCATAAATCTGGTAATTACCGACTGGGTTGTTCAGCATGTGTATTGCACACCGAATTGTTCAGGTTTTTAACATGTTAACGGGCTAACCCAGGTATGTCCAGTGGTAGTCAGGTGTTTGTAGATTACTTCTACCAAATTGAAGTGACTTTGGAAAAAATTAGTGCGTTGATACGGTAATTCCAGTGTAGAAACGCCCTCGTACATGGGTTCCCAGTTTCTGTAGATATAACTGTCCACCTTATTTCTTCCTCTGCCCTTAGAAACTTACGGTACCAAACGGCACTTTTTGAGAACTGTCATAAAACTCATTTTAAGAGGTGACTTACAAACCCTTGTACTTCAATAACTAATGGCAGTATTCTTTCTTGTAAATGTTTTCTCTGGATATTCCTTTAAGGAAAGGTATTCGATATTATATAGAGCTACTAATTTGTATAAAGGTAGTGACTTGCTTGGAAGCGTTGTGCAATACCCAAACTATAGCGTCAGGCTGCGTTCATTGGAACGGTGAGAGTTATTATGCTATATTGGGCCACGGTACTCAACCGTACGCTCTACTGACGAGCGAGAGTTCAACTCGCACGTCGTCCAGATGCAGTGTGCCGGCCGGTAATATGAACGACGTGCGAAGTGACCTTCCACTCTTGAAGCTGAGCCTGTGGCTGGGACGAGCATGTTGTTGACTATGGCTCTCTTTGTACTGTGTGGACCCAGTGACCTCGTCCCATCAAGTCTTGTGCGGGTATTACCTACTGCCGTCATTATCAGGTTGTCGGTCCTGATAATATAGTTAAAAGAGCGTAGTAGCTTTATAAGGAATAGCGTTCTTCTTGTATGGCGTGTTCAGCAGTGCTATTCCTACGGGATACCTACATTTTGGTTTTCTTCACTACATTAACAATTTTCTGGGCAAGTGACGATATACAGGTAGCTAGTAAATATACATATAGGTAGTCCATATCTATATAGTCTTCGATATATCATAGGTCTCTCATGTTGTTTTAAGCCGTTTTATTTTTTAGGTTCAGAATTCTTGTTGCAGGTGCTCGATATACGAGCACGTGAACCAACAGTACCCATGTCGTGCAGCTAGAAGTTAAGAACAATGGGGGTGGGCGCTGTATCGGAGCCTACCTGTAAATGGTTATTTCCGTTGTGCTCATTCTGCGAAGGTGTTTTTTAGTTGCTCTGTAACCATTTACATATTTACCGGGCAATGGCAAATTACCATTTGTGGTTACTTCTGCAAAGCTATTCGTACGGCAGCGTTTTTCAGCCCTTCCCCCTTCCGGTAAAGGCTTAATTAACTTTTCTGCTTTATTTTCATTCGGACTATATTGGACGAATTTGACGACCGTCGCATCCTGTACAATCTAATGTAGGTATACCGTAACGTAATCCACAGCGTAACGTATTGTATGTCGTACATTTGAGGTAACATTAACCAGCAGAAGCGACATTCCCTGCCAGTTTGGCTAGCATTGCATAAAATAGATCTACAAGTTAATATACAAATAACGAACTTCTAATATGGCTGGTATAGTAACTCCCTCGTTCTGTCCGTTTTATACTAAAAAAAGATGGACATATTTACTCCGCTGATCGAAGTAGCTCCACTTTGTCTCTGAGTGCATTATTGGCCGCCCCAGCAGTTGGTTTACGATTTTAGGTTTTGCAGCGGCAAAGAATTTTGCTTGGGGCGTTACGTAGTCCAGTGCCTTATGACCACCGCTCCGGCCGCTCACTGCTGAGTCAAGAGCAGTGCGCAGTGCAGGTATTGTAAAGCTGCTAAATTGACAGTTTTTAATGTTGTTTGTCTGCCTTTCGCTTTAAATCCGAGCTCATGAAGATAACGGGATATTGCTTGCATTTTTCTGGATTTACACATTAGACTATCGTTGGCATTTCCACCGTAAATATCGCGCGGTACGTCAACCTCTTGCGTTGTCTTGGTTTTGTGTCTTTGTTTGTGGCGCATGTTGCTGAGCATTCCTTGATAGTGATCGTAATTTAGTCCATAAGGACCAACAATAACGTCAATACGTATATCGTGAGAATTGCGCCGTTTGAAACATTTATGTTTATGAAGTACCTAGAGTGTTTTTTTTTTCTTATTGACCTATAACTGACTCAGGCTGCGCTTATTACCTCGCAACAAGGACTCTTTCTCCCTTGTATAGCTATAAGGATACAGTAGGAGAAAAGACCTTTCTGGCGAAACAGCACAGCCTGAGGGAAATACGGTTTATGGGATTAGCTCACCCACTCCTGTGCTTATGAACTCTTTTAGGGATGAGAAATCATTGGGGATTAACCGTCCGGATTTATTGGCATACCCAAGCTCAAGCGATATCTGTCTCCTGAGGTATTGTAAACTCGTAAAGGACTGGTTTTACGAATTCGCGTGGGGTCTTCTGTCTTGGGTCCTTCTGTCTGTAGTGGTTGCTATCTTGACTGCCTCCTTACGGGTCAGATACCATAAGGCTAGGTTAGTTCCATTACCGGGAGTTCCGCTTCATAAGGCTAGGTTAGTTCCATTACCGGGAGTTCCGCTTCATAAGGCTAGATTAGTTCCATTACCGGGAGTTCCGCTTCATAAGGCTAGGTTAGTTCCATTACCGGGAGTTCCGCTTCATAAGGCTAGGTTAGTTCCATTACCGGGAGTTCCGCTTCATAAGGCTAGGTTAGTTCC
>LQNS02015105.1:8294374-8315689 GCA_001587735.2 Parhyale hawaiensis
AAGCTGTAGATAGTTGATATTCTTAAGCTCTAGGTAGTTGATATTCTTAAGCTGTAGGTAGTTGATATTCTTAAGCTGTAGGTAGTTGTTATTCTAAAGCTGTAGGTAGTTGATATTCTTAAGCTCCACTGCTCTAGGTAGTTGATATTCTTAAGCTCTATGTAGTTCATATTTCTAAGCTTTAGGTAGCTAGTTGATATTCTCAAGTTTTAGATAAGTCACGATTTACGCAGTTAACCCTAACAGAAGCATTGGCCGACCCAGAAGTTAAATTAGATTCTAGTATTTGGAGCGGTCCTGAAGTGGGTTTGGGAATTTCCCGGTCGTTCAAACGGAGAGAAAATAATTCTCTATGGACCAGCGTATCTAGAAACGAGGAGTCATATAATGCTATTGCCACGAGAAACCGAAGTCTTTGTCGGTCGATGTACGTAGAGTTGAATAAGTTTTGTTAGACTAGTGCTACATGAGCCCAACAAGTAATGCAATGCGAATTTTTTCGGGAGCCATGTTGCCTGTGACAGACAGCCATGCACGGTCTGTCGCACGATTTAGGTTATGTCGGTGGGGACAGTAGATTGCTTTACTCGACGTTACGTTTTCTATGCAACGAATTGGTCGGACGTCACTTGCCGCCTGCACTGGTGTGGCGACAGCCTTAGCCGCCCTTTATATAGTTCACACTCGCGGCCAACGGTCTCTTATGGCTGCCGCCAGTTCTGCAAACCGGTGCAAAGAAGCTTGAGCCATAAATAGCTTTCCTTTTTGTCTCAGGCGCAGTCAATATACACAACAGTTAAGTTTTGTTAGTTACCAGTACTGTGTTTCCAGCATATGCAGCATTCTCTACAGTAGGTACCCCCACGCTTAAATACTTGCACTTGTAAGTTTCGCACCCATACGTTAAACCCATAAATGCTTTAGCATTGTCGGTAATGAAATCGGGTTTCGTTTGGACGATGGCACCGGACCAGACACTGTCTGCAGAAGCCGAACTAACGCAGAAGGCCACTACTGGAAACTGGCTGGGATATTGGTGACGGGCCGTCTGAATCGATGCTGTTTATGACACCACCAGCCGGTGCAATACACTGGGTGGAAGAGATGTGTATAATAGCTGCACCAATGCCAGGAATGCGGAGACCAGTCATAGATTGTGCACTCCAGCGTTAGCACAGCATAATTTTACAATTTGTATTTATGTGGTCTAAAAATTTATCTACGTGGGTATTTTCATTAAAGAGAACGAAAGTATATATATCATCAATATATCTCACGTAGTACGTAAATGATGATACTTACGTTCTGTTTAAGAAAACGTCTCGCGTAAAAATTTTTTAGATACTTAAATTGAAAGTATGCTAACACTGAGTTACATCTGAAATAGAAACAAATTCTGCCCTTGTGGAAGGAGTCTTGAGGAGAAGCTATAGGCTCTGCTGCTCGTTATCTTTCATCTTAGGCCTGATTTCCAAGTAGACCGCATACTATGCCGGCACCGATACTTGTCATTTGTTGTGGGGTAAAATAATAACTGTCGTAATCTGTTTCATATGTTGACAGGAGTTGGTTTACGCTCTGCTCAACCTGACCCCACCACGATCTTGCTGCTGTCGTATCCTGGCGAACTGTTCATCCGCATGTTGAAGTTGATGATCCTACCGCTCGTTGTGGCTTCTCTCATATCCGGTGAGTATCCCCATAGGTTACAGATATTAGGCCAGGAGGCGAGTTCACAGAAAGGAGTCAATGCTAAAAGTATTCGTAGGGTCAAAAGTACCTGTCATAGTTATGTAATTTTAGTAATAGCAGAGATTGAAAATATTGGAAGACGAATTCATGAAGTATGAAAGTCCACAATCGCTGATTAGGTATTCTATGGACATACACCTATTTTCGCAGACTTGCTTCATTAAGTCCTTAAGTAGCGCAGAAACCCTTGAATAATGCGTGTCACTGTCATTTGAAACCCCTGGGGAACTTCCACAAAATTTGGGGCGTGTTCCTTAAAACGGTGAAAACCGATAGACTGGGCAAGCTGTGAGGGAAACAAACCGATAACAACGGGCGCTTTGGTGTTCCTTATTCCACGAGTCGGTGGCTGGATGAGGGCAGTGCCGCTTGATCCCTACTGTCATAAGCCAAAGTAATAACTTCTCTGTCATTGATCGATCTTCCGCGCCTGAGGGTATTAAAGCACAGAGACGATTCTGGATCTCCAGTGTATTCGTAGAAAAGCTATAGGCCTACCTGCTGCGCGTACCGCGATATTAGGATTGCTCAAGCCGGTTCTGTCATCTTCACGTAGGCCTACCCCGTTGGGATGGCTCCTCATGTCTATCCCATTGGGTTGCTTCCGCATGCTACAAGACAAATGTTTCTACTTAGTAGTCAGGTGCGTCGATGACACTTCTATTTAAGTTGACTCACATTACTTCTCTATGTGACTCTTGGTTCCTCAGGTTCACGATGGTTGTACAGATCCTTATTTAAATTAAATGCTTCTTCCAATCGTGACGAAATATAGTGCTTTTGTATTCGGCTGTCAGTTATTCAGTAACGGCAACTCGCTCTGACCTCGTTCAAGTAGTAGTCTTATTTTGATTTATTGTATACGGTTACGATTTACTTTCCGAGTTTGGAAAGCAAGCAAGAAGTTTGCGGTGTTTTCCTAGTTTTCGTGAATACGTTGACTTTTATTTTCTTGGTGATCCCCTATCTTGTGTACTGTACTTTGAGCACTTCTGAGCTCATAGCTACGTCTGGTACTACTGATTGCAACGGTGAAGTCAAATGTGAATGTTTAGTATAAATTAGGAAAGTCCGTTGCATTTCACGAAGCGATTGATGTCCTACTATCTTTATGAGAAAAATTTCCGTAGTGCACTTCTGATTGCTCAGTGGATGGGCTGCATAGCTACGACGGATGAAGACTTGGTAGATGATCTCATTGAAGACTTGAGCAGTCGTCTGTTCAGTGCTGTGGAAAATGGCGATGTCGACTTGACCGCATACCGCAGCTGGGGAATCCACACGCACTGGTTCGTGCTGCTGATAAATATCCGCTTGGCCTCAGAGGAGTGCTCGGCTGCACCCGACCACAGATTGTCAGAGCTATGCCAGCCGAGAGGGACAGTAGCTGCTCACCCGCCGACCGTCTCCATTTCCTGTTAGTTCAGTCTCCTGTATACAGATTACAGATCCTTATTTAGTAGAGGTCCTTGTGAAACGGTAAATGTAGTTCACAAAAATATAGTTGAGTCATGAAATGCAAGCATGCGGGCGCACAAGAACAGCAAATATGAAAGCTAAACTTTATTTGCAGTGCTAGAGAGACGTTCAAGTGTTCTGTATTTTTTATTCTTATTACGGAAGATAATGACTTTCAAGTGATTAGATAATTACATGTTAGTCCGAGTTGATATGTTGTGGTAGTCCGATTGAGCAGGGAAATGCGTTACAACTGTGTCAGACTTGCACATGAGTGAAGATCTGAGGTGAAGAAATACTAGATGTGCCAGGTCTCAACAGCTAAAGTACAACACAGAACATGTACTGTGCTGCTCATTATTGTAAATTTTAATCGCCCGGTACGGTACAGCAAAAATCCTAATGGAAAGTATCTCTTTCAATGTTAGAAGATATAAGAATAGGTACGTAGTGAGTATTCCGTTGTTGATGCTTCTTCTCACCCAAATCCGTTATCATTTTATCTCACAATCTCACAGTATCTTTGATGTAAAAGATAAGCCTCAGACTGCCGTGTTGAACTTCCTACCTCTCAGCGACTGCTACTGATAGTCTCCTCATTGCGCACGTCCTCATGTCAAGCGAAACATTTAATAATGTGAGAAGTGGATCGCACTTTCTTGCTTGTTTATGGGTCACACAGTCTTCTGTCAACTGCCGCCCTCTAGCTTATCGTTACTATTATTTTCATCATTATTATTAGTTGGTTTATGGGGTCACACAGTCTCCTGTCAACCGCCCCTTCTTGGTTAATGGTAACGGTACTATTATAATTATTAGCTAGTTGGTTTATGGGGTCACATACCTAGTCTCCTGTCAACTAGTCCCTTCTAGATTATTACTACTACTATATAATTACTATTATTATCATAATTACTAGTTAGTTTAAGGGGTCATATCGTCTCCTCCTAACCGCCGCCTATGAGCTTATTGTCACTCATTAAGATTTTTATTATAGTTATTGATATTACTTATTTGGAATGGGAGGGTAGGGGGTGCGGGTCGTTGAACCTTCCACTACGGCGCCATTGTTCTTAACGATCCGTGGTCGGCTGCAGCTGTACTTACTTTTCTGGGGCCAGTTTGCCTATATCTGCAGCACAAATCAGTGCGTGTGGGTTGAACACTGAAGGGTGCAGTGTAAGACTGAAAGTTGAATTTACCTTTACGGTCTTCTTTCAACTGCCACCTTCTATCTTATTATTAATATTACTACTTTCATTATCATGCTGTGCGTTTCAGATTTTAATAGCTTGAAGATATTAGTAGTTTCGGAGCGTTGCTATTGTACCTTAATGTACGTTCAGTATTAAAATCAATATCAATGTGTTTTAATGTCCCTAACACTCAAGAAAAAAAACTTGAAAACTTTTCTTTTCGTAAATATTGTCATCATTGTTTCGGTATTGTTTTAATTATAATATTATGTTTGTCAATGATACTATTATTGTTATCACTTTTATCACTAATATTTTCCCTAGTAGGGTTAGGTTAGTCAGGTTCGTCTATCCTATAAATGGGGAGTAGGGGCCCCAGGGGATCCTTTATAAAAGGTTGTCTCAACTTTAGCTAGACCTTTAGGAGTCTGTCCTGCATGCCTGCTTTGCTTCTTTCCGTTTTCATATTCTTGCGGATGCTGTTTTCCTCTGGTCTTCATCTTCTCCCCGACTTGCTGCATGTTCCCATGCGCATTTTCGTGTGTGGGAACACCCTTGTGCATGTGCTCCACGTTTCTATCGACGTACTGTATCATACAGTCTGTATGTTTCTTTGTTCTTCTCTCTGTGCGATCGCCTTTGTTGTGGAAACGGAGGCCTAAACTACTGAATGTAATGATACTTTTCTACTATTATTGGTATTAGTATAATTGCTATTCTCATTAATAGCTTACTACTAGTATTGGCACTTCCCCTGTTATTACACCAACCATTAGCACGATTATTACGTATAATTTCTTGTCATTATTATAGCAGCGCACTCTCATTTCTCGTACTTCGTGCAATATGTGACCAGAGTTGGAGAGCCAGAAACGGTAAAAGTCAAGCACTGTTGCGTGCAAAGAGTCGGGAACAGACTTAGGCTATGCGTCGGAGTCGGACGAGGATCATGCGACTCCCCAATCCTGCTTATGACATCACAGTAACGCTTCATAAGTGAACCCTCGTGTCGAAATATTGAAATAGGCGTTTTCCTCCCGGCTTCGTAAGTTCAGGAGCTGTTGTCCGGACTCGCACTAATGTTTGTAGACTGAATCGAAGAAAATGTTACGAATGCTTGGTCAGCACATAGCTTGCGACTGAAGTATTGCTGAGTAGCTGTGCATATTTGCAACTCTGTTGCTTTGAGCTCCATGCTTGTAGTTCTAAGAAGCACGTCTTGTATTTACCCAAAGTTGCGATGTTGCACATAGCGGTACACAGACTGGAAAGATATTAAAGGCCAAGATGATCAAGCTCCATAACGAGCGTTGTTATGACGTAGATATATTTTGTTGTTGCTTCTTTTCTGAGGATGAGTGTGTTTTGTTCGAAGGGCGCTTTTTGAAGGCAATTTGTAGGCGGAAGGAGTTGCCAGTTTGTCAAATTTCTTATTATTTGTGTGAATTATTTCTCGTAGTTAAAGCAAGAATATTCATAGTTTGTGATCAATTGAATTTATGACAATAAGAAGCTTTTCAAAACTTCGCCCAGGAAGAACATATTTCTAGTAAAACGAATAAACCTAATAGCTGAAGCCCCCACGAGTGTAGATTTTTGCTATGGGTCGGTAGAACCCTGAGTGTGTGCCTAGCGATAAGGTGTGCAGCGAAGAGCTCGTTAAGTCTGTTCAGGGACTTGAGCCATCAGAAGACATTGCAAGCTTAAGTTGAGTATTTCCTATTTTTCCTCGGTGTTACTCGTATCTAATGTGGGCGGTTGAGTAGTGGGCTGTGAAGAGACCTTTCAATAGGAAAGAGGGTGATTAGCAGGCAACCGTGAAATTGTACCGGTACATTAGCATTACTAGATGCCCAAAAATTGCCTTTAGAAATTTCCATGATTTTTATTTAATTTACACTTATGTCTGCTGATGTAGGCTGGAGAGAGAGAGAGAGAGGTTAGAGTCGAAATTTAAGATTTCCTCTTATTCTACATTTTCTGGAAATGGTTAGCATCGGACTACTGTAGAGTGAGCCTGGACCTACAAAACAAAACCCTCATCATTTCATACGATTTCTACTATTATGATGAGGTCCATCACACAGGTTTAGTCCTCAATCAAGTGAGCTTTCGATAGCACTTTTACGCTGGACCACCGATTTTATGACCACTCCAGTGTAGAGAGTGGCTTGAAATTCGCTCTTAACTTTTTTTTTTTAGTTTCAAGATTCCGTCATGCCATATAATCATCAGCTTTCATCCGATGTGTACGAGTTTAGAGTGAGCGGCTTCGGATGTTACCTGATAGCCGCTTGAAAATTTACGACTGGTCATTTCTTTCTGGTTTTTAATAAGCTTCCTGCAGTATGGTAGCAAAAGGGGAGGTAAGATGGGACATCAGTCCCCGGACGCGACCTTTCATTGGGGAGTCGAAAAGGATGTGGGCATATCCTTCAGTTCCGTCAACTGCAGGCAGTGCCTGGTGTCCTGCGACTCGACGCTTTGCGACGGCCGGAGCGCACGTCTGGAGCTTCCTGTTGTCCTCACACCTTCGGTGCTGTCAACAAGGATTACTGAGTCGGAGTCGGACATTTTTGATGGCCAGAGGCCGGAACACGCCAGTCCGTTGTTTCAGCAGCCGCTGTCGGCGCAAATTGGGTTATCTTGTTAAAGGTAAAGTCAACTTTACCATACCCCCAACTGGGAATCCCGCATGCACTGGTTTGTGTTGCAGGCATAAACCAACGGGCCCGAGGAGGATACGGCTGCAATCGACCACAGATGTCTAGAGCTATGGCGCCAGTGGCGGGAGACTCCATGCGACAATATCTGCAACCCCCCAATCCTCCCCGTTGTTGGGAAGGTCAGTAAACCCACAGCAGTATGCAGACCAGATGCTGACCGATCACATCAAGCGCGCAAAGATCTTGCTTAGCTGGAAGCGAGGTTCGAGCCTGCGGCCTTGAGAGTCTTAGTCAGACGCTCTAGTCTGCTGCCACTGCCGCTAAGAAAAGGCATTGGAGTCGACGTCTGTGGCTAATCCTCAGAGGGCAGAGGATGGAACATAGGCTGTAGGGTTAGGTTAGTTAAGTTAGCCCGTCCCACGTTATGAGGAGTAGCGACTCCAGGGGGATCTTGTATAGGATACTTAAGCCTTAGCCAAGCATTCATGACGTCTCTCCTTTATGCCCAATTTACTTCTATTCGTATTCATACTCCTAGTGATGTTACTTTGCTCTGCTTACTCGATTTACACGCGTTGATCCTGCGTGAGAGCACCGTCATGCATGGGCTCTACGCTTCTGTCAACATGCTGTACGCTATGTTCTTGCGTTCATTGTGAAATCGCCGCTGCTGTTGAAACTGAGCGTTAAACTAGGTAGGTACTTGATATAATAATACTTTCGACAGCAGCAGGATAGTTTTTTGTGGTCTTAAGGAGTCAGAGTCGAACCTCTTAAGCCCGCTGCTGACAATAGTCTTTTGTCCTGTGTTTTCACTTCACAGCGTTAGAATGCGTTGCTGTGTCAGTGTAAATAACAAAAAAGAGCACTGCTTTTTGAGAAGACACTCGCCAAAACTTTGAAAAAACGCATCATGACACTGCACTAGTGACACGGGCTAAGCTAGAGAATACGACGGTAAACATTTTATCGACACTTTTGGTAGACCCACAGTCGTATTTGCAAAGACAGTACGAAGTGTTCGAACGCGATGAAGCGGAAACACAGGACAAAAGACTATCGTCTGCTGCAGGCATTAGACTCGACAGTCCTGCTGTGAACTCGGGGCGTCTCAGACGTTACTTACGAGGCGACAGGCGGGACCGCCTAAACTAACTTCGTCTTGGGCGCGGAAGATCCTTTAGCGATGCCACTTCTTCGCTATTCTTGCAAGTAAAATAAACATCTAAAATCCGTTATTACTGAATTTTACTGATTTTGTTCTCGGTAATGTATACTTAGTTTCGTCTTGTAATTCTGTTTATTCGTTCTCAGGATCGAACCATTATAAGTTTTCCTAATTTTCGTACGATAATTTCATTGCAATATGATTTTATGAGCAGCTCATTCTGTTCTTTTCGACTTCCTGTCGAGCACGCAAGGTCAAGGGAGGTCGCGACGTCGATATTGATGTTCTGGATCAATACGCCCCTTAATTATACTGGAAAATTCTTACCACTTCACTAGAAATCTAATTATCAGTTATTTGTCAGATGATAGAAGTTTTTTATTATGAAATTTAAATTAGGCTTTTTATTGTAAAACAAATTTCTTCGCTGAAGTCTGAATTTGTGTTGACGAAAGCTGTACATACACAGGAAATGAAGCGTTATGTATAGTAAGCAATAAAAAGTATTTTCCTTTCTTGCAACTTACGCTTGTTCTCACTTTGCTCTGTATTCATCACATTCCTACTGATAATATTTTTTTTTTACTTTTTGTATTTTTGTACTCGTCTTGTCCAGTTTACACTTCTCGTCTGTATATTAGGCTGCTTCGTTTTCTATGATTTACTTTTTTATCGCAGCAAATCTGTGAATGGAGTCTTAAACTGCCGTAGTTATATGAAAAAACTAACTCGTTATCTGAAGTTTTTTTTTATATTATGTAATCATGCTCAACAGCATAGTAGCTTGCTCGCTTTTCCCATAATATAGTCACTGTTCCATTTATAGAACACTGTTTCATAGTCACTTCCATGTAATCTCTAGGTCCCCGGATCGAATCCTGACTCGATTCTTTGTATTTATTCTATTTAAACACAAGGGCGGACGGAGAGCCCCCTGTCTGGATAATACCAGGTCTTGTTATCATCGTCTGACCCGACACTATGACATAGTATAGTGACATCTGCAAATTTACTGATTTTGCTGCGGATGTCAGGATCATTGATGTAAATTATGAACAGAAGTGGGCTAACCACGTTACCTTGCGGATCCCACGTGAGACCGGCGTTCAGTCTCACGTCACTTCTTGGAGTTTCATTCGCTGCTGCTGACCAGTGAGCCATGCTCGAATCCAACATAAATATAGCTCCCAATTTTTTCATTACCTGTTAATGGGAGACTTTGTCGAACGTTTTTTGGAAGTCTAAGTACTCGTAAACTAGGTAGGTCTGCTCTTTTTTGGCATTAATTTCCTTAACTGTCGAAAATAAATGAAGTAGGTTAATTAAGCAGCTTCTCCTCTTCCAATATGTTTACCCGTGCAGAAACAATGACAGTCGAGTTTTGATGCCTATTGCTCATAAAAGTCGCCAACGTGCATTCCTTCATAGATGTGAGACACATTGAGCAAGTGCAGTGCTGTATTATATATACATTCATAGCATCCGTTCGGACCGATACGTAATCATGAGGCGCTTTTAGGAGGATTGCTTGCCCCACTTTGTATACAAACATCCTGAGCGAGCTCGGAGAATTGATCGGTAGTGCTGGTGCTCTCTTTCTATATTCTTACACCGGCAGACTTTGCTATAACATTATGGCAACACTGACGCTCTCTTTTTATATCTTGACATTGGCTGCCTTTGCTGGAACTTCGTGTCATCAATGTCGCTTTTATCTCGCTCTTTTCTGTATCTTTGCACGAGCTGCCATTGCTGCAACTTTATGACATTCCTGTGATGCTCTTGCTCTTTTTTATATCTTTACACCGCCTGCTGCTGTTGTAAATTTATCGCACCATTGACTCTTTTTTTCTTTATCTTTACACCGGCTGCCTTTATTTCTGTAACTGAATGGCACTACTGGCGCTCTTCCGTTTCGTGTTCTCAGACTGGCTGCACTTGCTGTCGTTTGGAATGCTGCCATTCCGTTTGCTATCCGTCACTGTCATAATAATAGTATCTCTCTTACAGAACTAAATCACTAATTACAGTAAGAAGTTTGCATGTATGTCTACCGTAACATATATATATATCTGGGAACCATAGATTGTGGATAAATAAATCATAGATAAAAAGATGTAGAGATTTGAACTGTTCCCACTTTCTCTTTCCAATTTTCATGGCTACTCTGTCATTCTGTTTCTGTCGTAATTGATTGGGAAGGCCTTTGTTTTAGTTTTATAGCAACCCCGACATCTCTTTAGAAGCGTTATTCCCATACTGACACTTGGGGGGGGGGGGATTTTGTTACTTTCGAGCATAATTAAAGGATATGTTTTCACTGTCCCACTTTTCGTAGCTTTAGTTGAACCGTCTCGGAGTTTTCTTTTTTCCTAGTTAAGAGGACATGTGGGCGTCTCTGAACGGAGGTGCTCGTTGCTACTTGCAGTAGCTCGTGTATAGTTACTGCTTGCTCTGTCTACCTACATGCTCCAGTAGAACGCGGGCAGTTTTGATTTCAACGCCGTTTTTGGTGAAGCTTCAATTTGCGATGCTGTTCTTTTGACGCTTTTTTCTCCTGCTTGTTGCTTCATTTTATGTCTTTTTATTTCTTCTACATGTAACGTAATTTGTCTACCCTGAAACTTATTCAGTTAAGATGCTCGTCTACCCACGAGCAGACGTCACCTCGGAATGCTCATCTCTTGGCGTATTTTTTTCTATCGCCAGCCTTACCAAGGCTTCGTTTCAAGTCTCTTCCCCGTCTTTCTATAAAGCCAGTTCTGTCCACTCCGTATGTATGTCGCTTTTGTGAGAATTGACCTCGTAATGCTCTTCTCTAGTTAGTATTATTGAGGGTGCTTTGCTCTTGATGTGCTGAGTGCAGCATCCTGAAATCATGACTTTTTTTGTTTCTTCACGCCTGTTTCTTTTCACCTGTTCAGCCTTTTTTATTTCATCCATGTCTGGTCTGTGTAGAAGTTGCACGATTTCATCTACACCGACCTTATCCAGTTGATGTGCTCGCGTACTTACGAGCAGATGTGACCTCAATAGTCTTCTCTTAACGCCTCTTTCTTCTCACCTGCGCTGCTTGTTGCGCCGCGCTGTGAGGTGAGGGAAAGTGAGGGAGATAGGAGCTGAGGGGCGTAGCGGCGAGGGTTGGGCTTCCCCCCCCGAGGGCCGTGGGTGGGAGACTTAAAGTTGAGCAGCTGACGCGCTGCTTCACCTGAGGAGTGCGCGGTGTGCCGCTGCGTGCAGCGTGATATACTCTGCCTCCTTCCGTAGCCTCCCACTGACTTGTTGCAGTCGTGGTTGCTTTATAGGCGGTCCCTGACTTGTGTGTCAGTCATGGTTGGTTGAATTGATAGTCACAGGCTTGTGGCCGTTATGGTTGCTTTATGCCCATATTACATATTGTGCGACAGATGCTGATGCCCGTGCTTGCGACACGTCTTTCCCCTAGATTCCACCCTCTTTCGCGTGTGCCGCCGCTTCATAGCACTTATCTAGCGGAGTTTACTGTGATGCAAAATAGAAGTGCTCTAGGTCGGCCTCCGAAGCGAAAACGGGTGGAATCTAGGGAGAGAAGTATCGCAAGTACGGGCATCAGCATGTCGAACTATAAGTGCGACATGCTGATGTCGCACTTGGTTAGGACTCGTCGACATCTGGAAAATTAGCCGCTGACTCCTACCATCTACCTAACCATCCTAGCTAACCATCCTACCTAATGCAGAGCGCTATGCCGTTGTTTGTCAAAACCGATTTCATTTCTTAATGTGACGACGTCTCCTAATTCCAGAACTAATAACTGTTTTTAGGTATATACTTGCGTTCTTCGCCGCATTTCGGAGATAATATTGATAGTCAAATTAAATATCAAATAGAACTTTTAAATTCTTCTCGACATACTAAAGGCAATTCTTTTCTCAAATCTTCAATGCATTTTGTAGTTTTTATTAATTTGGATTTAAAAGTGCTTGCTACAGATTTTTCATAAGCATTTAGCGGTCACCTTCGCATTTCGCCTCATTTTTCCGTCGCGTCACATCTTCTCCGAAGAATAAATAAACTGTAGGTGCTGTAAATAGTGTAGTAAATTGTGCTACCTACACCGCGTCCACAAATAATGTAGTTTGTTGAAGATGTACTGTAATACGTAAATAGATAATTCAAGTATTTTGATAAATTGTGTCACCTACACCTCGTATGAAGATCATTCAAGTATCGAATGAGTACACCTAGATACTGTAAGCACTGCATTACATGTACATGTATACCTGTTTCATGTGCAGGTTCTGCCAGCCTGAACGCCAATCTGAACGGCTCCATCGTAGCCAAGACAGTCGGATACTTCCTGGCCACCTCGTTCTTCAATGCCATCCTTGGAATCCTGCTGGCCATCGCCATCAAGCCTGGCGTCGGGCTTGCTGACCAGGTCCGTTTCTGTCTGTATCATTCAGTACCTGCAGTGAGTTTTACACTTTGAGGGATTCCAGTGGTTGTTCTAGGTTGGTATTGGTTATGGTCGATTAGGTCTAATATTTCCAGGGCGGTTTGGTTACTACCCTAACAGAATTGTTTGTGGCCGCCCCAGATGATATGATTGTAAAACAACCTATGGGGTGGTATATTCTGCTCTCGGAGTAAGTCGAGTATGTTTGCAGGTCGGTTGGGTTTTATTAGAGATAAGACCAACTAGCTACTTGTCGAACTGGATGTGATTTTCATTTAAATTACGGGTGAAAGTTATGTGTTCAGATACTTTTGGTCTTCATACATCCTAATAAGGAGTACCTATCATGGAGAGTGGGTACCTATCATGGCTACCTACGCCTGAAAGACTCGGGAGATTTATGCTCACTTTCTCTGTTCTCCGTATGCATAATTCGTTCCAGCAGAACAGAATACTTATTGGAAAGGAGCTTGCAAGTTATTTACTACCGTTCTTGACAGCCGGCACGTCCTATCAAATTCAACCTCTGCATGGGGTCTGCGTGGAGCGCTATTACCCGTAGCACAGGATGGGTGACCCTTTGTAACCTAATCCTATTACCTGAGGTTCATGCTGTGCGTCATGAAGAGGATTGGGCGTTGACTCGTCAATGCCTGAGCGCATCATCACTTTCCGTCCGTAAGAACAGCCGTACTAGTAACATCACCAAGGTGTTGAGTAGACACTAAAGGGTAACACAACGTTCTTAAACGGGCAAGAAGCTGAGCGTCCGTTCAGATAATCCTCGAGATAAATGTAGAATCCTTGAGGATGCTTAGAACCCGCTGCCACGGCGTACTCGGATAGATGAGCTGTAGCACAGCACCACCTCTTGCCACAGCAGTCGGAAAAGCGCAATGCCTCTGTAAGCACACATTAGAAATACGGTGGACTCGTGCACGCGTTATGCAGGGCCCACACTAGGCGTTCGTACGAGCAACGCGCAACTCACTCAGAAATCCTTGTTGTGTATCGGAACGACTGTAGGGGACACACTAGCGACGGGCAGCTGCTCATCCGCCATACAAAGTCCCGTCCAGACTACCACGCACATGTTCCGCAGAACTTCGTTGCTCGTGCTTCTTTATCGAAAGAAGCTCCAGTTTTTGTCACTAGTAATAACTTATTTTACTTCTAGTATCGATACAACTAGGAATAAACAATCACTAAATGCAGATGCTACTTACAGCGTGCTACAGCAATGCACTTACTGCCAAATGAGCAGTACTTTTCTTGACCACGCGGTCGTGCTTTCGAGGGCGCGGCAATACACTCAATCAAATTAAACGACTGGCTTGGAGAGCAACTCCAAAAATGATTGACCAGTAAAGGTAACTCAATAATTTTCTGTTCCCCCAGAGGAATTGCGAAGGGTTCGAACATTTATTTTATCTACGAACATAAACACAACTGTGTCCACAAAACGGCGATAAAATGTTTACCCTCAACTCAGTATTCTCCACAACTGTCAATACTGTGATGAAGTTCTTATTTCTCGTCAAATTTGCAGTGAAATAGAAATCAAAGAGGCTTAAAAGTTTTTAAAATGTCTATAAAGAAACAAGAAAGCCTCATGGAGCGCCTAATTTATTTGTCTTGCGGATGAACCTGCTTTGTTTGCAGCCTAAATGGCGCAGAAATACAAAATGGACGCTTGCGAAAACGCACAGAGCTGCGATTTGATGGCAAAAATTCGCAGCGATCAGCGAAAACGCCGCAATGTGAACAGATTTTTGATTTCATCTCAATTCGTAGGTTAAGTAACTAAAAACCACTTTACCATTAACAGAAAAGTCGGTTTTAAAAAACACTCAGAATCACACTGTAAATACAAATTCGATTTACGCTGCTGTACGACCAATTGGTTGCCCATAGAAAACCTCAAGCGACCTTTCGCCTCGTAGGCGCAACTAGTCTGTTGATAGCAGCAATTTTGCTGCTCGAAGACGTACGAGCTGCGCGTCCTGACAGCAAGTTGCGAGGATGAATGCCTAGTGTGGCCCCTACATTAGAGACCCATACTGTTCACTGTATAACGGACTTTCACGTCAATGGGTGCTAATATGAGTGGAAGCGAAGCGACGCCTTGGATAATTTTTGGCACCCGAAAAAAGCTTGAAATATGAGCGATTTATATGCTATCAAATAAAACAAGTCTGCAAATCAAGAAGCACTCTGTTTTCTTGGGTAAAAAGCACGCTTCAAAACATCTAAATTTTAAGAAACCAAACATTGCTAGAAACCCAATCACCGCAAAAAGCCGGCCTCCCTAGTGACCCAGTCACCATACAGTAGACTCCTGGCCTTCTAAAAGACCTAATCACCTCAGAAACCCAACTTCCTTTGCGACCCAAGCACCTCAGAAATCCAGTCTCTACCCAATTACCGCAGAAAGCCAGCCTCCCGAGCCACTCAATCACTGAAGAAGCCGCTACTCCACTTTCGAAAACCCTAAGGCCTCAAGAAACAGAATGGCGAAAGATACGGAAACGATTTGAAAGTTGATGGTAATAGAAATTGATACATTGTGAGGTTTCTGCTGAAATGGTAATGGTGGTCCCTTGCTGCAGAGCCTGGAGAATGTGTACGAGAAGGATAGCTCATCCAACACGGCCAACATCCTCGATGGATTCCTGGACCTCGGCAGGAACCTCTTCCCTGATAACCTATTTGAAGCCACCTTCAAGCAGGTGGGTTTCTTTCATGCTTCTTGATACTCTTACTGCATTTTTATTATGCTTTTTTTGTACTGTAGTGAAAAATTCTGTAGCGCCTGTGTATGGTAGTGACCGAAAATACGTACCAGCTAGCCATGTCATGTGGAGTGCTGGTCCGGAGGTAACACTTCTGTCAGCGGTCCTGATGCTTTCGTTACCTAGAAAGACTAGCGTTCTTCGTTAATAATTTTTCAAACGATGCTATTCTTGAGAAAAACCTCCTCTTCATGTGGTTCTGGTAGAGTTAACTGGCTGCTCCCGTGCACCATACTCTTGATTTTCTATTGGAACTACGTCTGTCACTACGATATATTACTGCATTATTTCTCATTTGTTCTTTGTTATATCCTAGCGTAGGTGTTTTTTTCATCGCGAGACGGAAGGTGGGAATTTAACCTCTTGCCCTTCACGTTAGCCGTTAGCTAGAGCTGTAATTGATGCTAACACTGATGGTCAGATTTGCGAAGTATATGTTTTTTAATAATAGCTATAAGCCGAAAGGATTTCAAGTGGTTGCAAGTTTAAACATGTTCTTCCTTACATTATTCGAGATTAAGACATGTTTCACTCGCTGCAGGTGCGCACCGTGTATATTGAGGAAACTGTTCCAATCACCGCCGAGAACAGTACGGAGGTCATTGACGAAATAACAAGACTTGTACGACAGGTAAGTAGTGCGTCTTGTAATGTTTTTTTTTCTGGTTGACCCCTAAGTACCTAAGTTAAAACCCACCTTTCGCAGAAACCGCACTATTTGTAACCAGGGTTTCGGAATCGAGTGAAGTCCAATTCGGACTCAGACTCCTGGAATAAGTGAGTCTCTGACTCCGACTCCTGGCCTATAAAAATGTCCGACTGCAACGTAGCAGCCCCCTTTGTAACGCCACAAATGTGTTGTGTAGCGATAAAGGGTTAACCCAGTTCATACCAGGTTGGGGTTATACCGGTGTTGTCCCATTGCATTTCTATGGGGAAAAAGCACGATAGTGAGGTAGCATGGGCTGGCATAGATGAGGTCAAGACAGGAAAGGCTTGTTTTGGTTCTTTTGGTAGCGTCATTCAAGGCGAACTATGTATGGTTTCGGTTAAGTATGTGGCCCGAGAATCATGAGTATTATGAGTACCTGTAAGTTAGGTTAGCATCTATTCTAGCTGAATGGAAGCTACACGAAACCTAAACTATTTTTATTTAACCTAGCCTATAGTAACCTAAAATACTTTCAGGCAGGCCATATTGTATACTACTACAAACAGACCCTTTTTTGTGTGTGCCTTAATATTTATCCGCTTTCCTTTTATCTTGTATCATACCTCCAACATTGCAAATGGTGATGTTCCTGCAATAAATCAAGAGTAAATCATGTATTGATCCTGTTTTGTTCAGTCGGTGCTGCTCTGAGTCAAATGTTATGAGAAGGTAAACTAAACGTCGCTGATGGTGTGCACGTGCTGAAAGTGGTGTTCGGTGTCCTCAGGTTCTCTAGTTGTAGTAGAAGTTTTACTAGCGCTGCAGGGGAACCTCAGGTTCCATACTATATCAAAATCTTCATAAGCTGAACTTGAAAACCAAGTGGAATAAGGACTCTTCTTCCACACTATCTCCGTCTCTTTCGTCTGTACTTCTGTATTTGAGGTGCCCTTTTCTACAGAGAAGCTTCATCCTTGTAATTGTCGTTCTCGAAGATGTAAGAACTGATTTATCCCCTGCGGTTAGATGCGAGTTTCCTGCACATGATCTGGAAATTTTTATATCGCCCTGTTCCGAGTTTTCTCGATATTATCGTATTATTTGTGGTCACTCTTGTTCTGCGCTAAGAGTTTTCTCTACAAGAGCAGTTTTTCATCCATCCTATCTTTGTAGATAAGATACCTATGTCTTTTGATATCTGTAAATTTCTCATCCATCCTATCCTTATAGACGAAAATTGACTCTTACATATTAGCAGTAATTTCTCATTCACACTGATCTCGTAGACAAAAACTGGCATTGGAATACTACCTGCCAAATTATTCATCCTTGCTACTCTGCTAGACAAAACATTTCTAACTCTAATAAT
Organism: Parhyale hawaiensis; assembly: GCA_001587735.2. NCBI lineage: Eukaryota > Metazoa > Arthropoda > Malacostraca > Amphipoda > Hyalidae > Parhyale > Parhyale hawaiensis. The sequence continues at coordinate 8,311,866 of LQNS02015105.1, forward strand.
CTCGTGCTGCGTGCGGAGCGCACACTTTCACTTTGGAGGCTGTCATATGTCGAACTAATTAGTTCTGTCGGTGCTTCGTGCCCTGGTCGGCTAAAGTTTGGAATTTGTTGCCTGCATCGGCATTTGGTCGTGTTGGCCTGCAGGCCTTAAGTCGGCTGTTGATGGTTTTTTGCTGGATTTCCTTTAGCAGCGTTTTGGGCTTCCCGGTGTTGCAAATGCTTCATTTGGGTTGTATTACCTGTCCCTGGGAGCTCAAGCGTGAAGTTTTAATAATAATAATAATAATAATAATCCCCCAGTTTCTGATCTAACCCTTGCTTTAATATTGACAGGTGCAGTACCGCTCGGGCACCAACACCCTCGGCATCATCGTCTTCTGCCTGGTGTTCGGAACTGTGCTGGGATCGCTGGGTAAGCGGGCTGCTCCTGTGGCGGATTTCTTCAGCGTCGTGGACGAAATCATCCTTAAGATCGTAACCGGCATCATGTGGTGCGTACTTTAACATATATCCATCTCTCTAATAAGGATATTTTCAGAATCATAATTACAGTGGTGAATGTTAGGTACAGAATGGTCAGTTCCAGTCGTGGTTTTATCTCTCAGTCTGTGTCCACCTGGAATCATAACGGATCCGTGCTTAGCTGTGTGGGCCTGCAGGCGTCCAAGTCATTTGGCTCTAAAGAATTTATTGAGTCGTTCTTCTCACCACCGTATCGAGCGTCCTGTGGATACATAAGATCTCATTTGGGTTACCCATTGCTTCGGGCCGTGGCGAGTAGTTTTAATGATGATACTCAAAGGCTCAACAGAACTCGAAACGTCATCGAGACTCTTCTCCTTTACCTTTGATACCTTGGCAACAAAGGCTCAGATGTAGACACTTTCCTCTCAGTTATAGACATGCTGTGGTTATTATTCAATGACACTCTTCATAATGCCAAGCATAAATTGATTGTTAAGCAAACGTAGTATTTTTTGTATTCGGTTAGCCCTACCGAGGAACCTCGTTTTCTACTATTAACGCTTCATTCCTCCCTCCCCCCCCATAGGCCATGGGGTAGTTAAGTTCGTCCATCATGGGAAGCAGCGTCCCAGAGCTTAGCCTTACGCAGGCTTTCGGACGCCATTTCTACGTGCTTACTAGCTTACTGCCATTTTCATGCTCCCACTTATCCCTTGATGTTCCGCTCTCTTTCGTCTTTCCCGACGTGCTGTTTCCATGCCCGTTGATGCAGTGTGGGAACACCGTCTTGCCTGGGTCCCTCGTTTCTATAGAGATACTTCATGTCCCTCCGTTTGCCTTTCTTGAGGCCCCGTAGTTGTGTTTAGGGAAGCTTATTCACTCGCACTGTCTGCTCGACTCACGCGCTTCACTCTAAGGTTATTCCCACGTTTGATGCCACTTCGACTCTCACTCTTTCCCTACTCGACTTAAGGTTATCACCTATCGGCGTGGCGAGCGTCATCATGAGCAAGATATTGTCGGTCGAGAAACTGGCTTCGGTCATGAGCACTCTGGCCTTATTCATCGTCACTGTGATCATCGGTGTCTTCATTTATCAGCTGATCTTCCAGAACCTCCTGTACCTGCTGATCGTGCGCAAGAACCCCTTCACCTTCTATTTTAACCTTCTCGAGGCTTGGGTCACTGGGTTCGCAACGGCTTCGACGTAAGTCCTGTGAAGTTACGTTACTGCCGGTTGACCCACTTGTTTTGCTTCTGGCACGCTGTTGTAGTGCTAAGTTGCTTTGCACATTACGTCTATAACCGTGTGATGATTTTGTGTATAGGAGTATTCGTGATGCGCAATGAATTGGTTCTCGAGTTGTGGCCTTCTCGATGAAGTAACTTCCTTTGCTAATGACTAACCTAGCTCTAAGAATCGGTAGTTTTACTAAATTCCATTTAAAGCGAAAAATCGTTCTGATGATCTGAATCACCTCAACAATGTTTATTGAATGGCAGTGGATTTGATTATGAAGTTGAGGCTTTCCCTCTTGGATGATTTCCTTTGTGTAGGTCTAATTTAGTATTGAAGGTTCGTTAATTTGCTGCCCGCACGTAAGGTTCGTCCATCTTATGTTCTGGGAGCATCGGCCCTAGAGGTACCTCCAGGTTTTTTTTTCGTTTGCGCCCACTTGGCTTACTTCCGCTAGCTGACTCCTGCTGTTGTTACTTTCTTCTGTTTCTTCCTCTTCTTTCACGACTTGCTCTTTCCATGCGCGTTGATCTGTGTGGGAACACCGTTATGCATGGGCTCCCCGTTTCTATCGACGTACCGTATGTCCTTTCTTTCTATGTGAGATCGCCTTTTGTGGTGGAAACGGAAGCTTAAACTACTCAACATAAAATAATAAAGATAATTGCTTACCCGCGTAAGATAAATTTGCTGCAAAGTCGTGCGCCGCAATATTTTGAATTTGAGACTCGCTAATTGAATTGCCTCCATACTGCAATATTTTAATATCTAACACTGAGTTGCAGAACAGGGTGCTTCGGTGAGGTTTACTGTCTTTCGGATTAGTGATCCCTGCTCGAACGCACTACCTGCGAAGAGGCCCACCGGTTGGATCTGCTTTGTTTCAGAGAACCCACCGATGGACCCCTTTGTTTCAGAGCACTCACCAATGGGTTCACTTTGCTTCAGACGGAATCAGAGAGGAGCTGAAGCCCAGATTTGGTCCCTCTTCTAGTTCCATTATTATATTTACTTGATTCAGAGTCAAATTTGTGCGCATCGAGCAAGAAATTAGAGCCATTGGGACGAGTGTGGTCCAAGCTCGGAAAAGGGCCTCCTCGGTTCACTGTAAGTTCATAGACGGTTAGTTCAACCACTCGGTGAATTTATTTGCCAATCGATGAATTGACCACTTGATGAATTAACCACTCGGTGGATTTATTTGCCCATCGATGAGTGTGCCACTCGATGCATTTGCCACTCGATGCATTTGCCCCTCGATGCATTTGCCACTCGATGCATTTGCCACTAGATGCATTTGCCACTCGATGCATTTGCCACACGATGAATTTGCCACTCGATGCATTTGCCACTCGATGAATTTGCCACTTGATGTATTTTCCAATCATTGAATTTATCAATCGTTGAATTTACCAATCGTTGATTTTGCCACTCGATGAAGTTATCACTTGCTGAATTTTCCACTAGATGAATTTACCAGTCGCGCAATGTACCAGTTGACGAATTCACCACTCGATGAATTTACCATATAAATTTGCGACTCGTTGAATCTACAAGTCATTGAAATTTACCACTCTATGAATTGATCACTCGTTGAAATTTACCAATCGATGAATTTTGCACTTGATGAATTAATCACTTGATGAATTTAAAATTTGATTTACTGATATTACTTTTTCTGTTCTTCCTCTTCTTTACAGACTTGTTGTTCCCATGCGCGTTGATCCTGTGTAGAAACACCTTCGTGCATGGGCTCCCAGTTTCTATCGACAAGCTACATATCCCTTATTTCTTCTTCCTCTGTTAGATCACCTAAGTGGTGAAGACGGAGGCTTAAACTTTTTAATAATCTAATCTTTTACCACTTGGTAAATTTACCAATTGATGAATTTACCAGTCGATGAATTTACAAGTCGATGAATTTACCAGTCGATGAATTTACCAATCGATGAATTTACCAGTCGATGAATTTACCAGTCTATGAATTGACCAGTCGATGAATTTACCAGTCTATGAATTGACCAGTCGATGAATTTACCAGTCGATGAATTTACAAGTCGATGAATTTACCAGTCGATGAATTTACCAATCGATGAATTTACCAGTCGATGAATTTACCAGTC
>LQNS02015105.1:8316133-8349661 GCA_001587735.2 Parhyale hawaiensis
CCAGTCGATGAATTGACCAGTCGATGAATTGACCAGTCGATGAATTGACCAGTCGATGAATTGACCAGTCGATGAATTGACCAGTCGATGAATTGACCAGGCGATGAATTGACCAGGCGATGAATTGACCAGGCGATGAATTGACCAGGCGATGAATTGACCAGGCGATGAATTTACCAGTCGATGAATTTACCAGTCGATGAATTTACCAGTCGATGAATTGACCAGTCGATGAATTGACCAGTCGATGAATTGACCAGTCGATGAATTGACCAGTCGATGAATTGACCAGTCGATGAATTTAGCGGCGATAAATTTTATCACTTGGAGCATTTACTGTTTCGTGAATTCGCCATTCGATGAATTTTCGTGCATTTTGCTTCCCTTCACATTTCATACTTTTACTGACAACCTTGGCTCTGTTCTGCCTCTTCGTTTCTCGACTTGCTGTATTTATGCGCACTGATCCACGTTCTTCTCGACATACTTTATGTCCATGTTTCTTCTTCTCGTCGGTCGCCTTTGTATTGAGAAAAGGACGCCTAATCTTTCCATTATCGTGGTTACAGCAGATGTGTGTGCGTTGCTAGTACGTAAAGCGCGCACGATAGCACTTTGGCTGTGATCTAGTAAACGGCGTTTTTTTTCTTTAATGCTGTAAATATGCCACGGAATTTGAACGCATAGTGTTTGTTCTGGTTAATTGTTGGCTTTCTACTACTGTTTTTCACCTGAAAAAAAGTAGGTACTTCTAAACGGAACAGACTTACGTCCCTGCAATATTACATGAGGTAGATTCACAGTAGATCCGTAGAAAGCATAATTTCTTTGAATTAACCCATAGGTGTATTAGGTAGGTAATGCATCAGCTTTGTGATATATCTATGAAGAAACACAAATTTTATTGATTTGAATCAAGATTCACGTCTGAAAATATTTTAATCCTCTTATTTCCTGCAGTTAGGAGAAATAGTGTGAGCTATACATACTCTATCCCAAAATATTTAACGAAGGAATTATAGAGCCTACTACAGTAACGTATCAATTTGTGAAACTAATTTTCTTGTTTTTCAGCTAAATGTCCTCCAAGCTTGTCCCTCTCTCTGCTGGATTGTCTCTTCCAAGTTCTGCGTTTATTTAATTTTTGTGGATTTATTTCCCTTAGTTGTCTGGATTTGACCGAGCGCCTTGCCATGTCTGCTTGCTAACGCTTGCGCATTTTTCCTCTGATTTCCGGAAAGAAATATATACAATTGAGTAAATTTCCTTGCCACTGTGAGCCAATATTATTGAAAATGACAATCACTGAGTGTGTCACGTGTCTATGCCCAAAATGAATTAAATATATATAGTTGTCGAGTAAAGTTCCTTTTCGCTGTAAGGCAAAAAGTATCAGCTACAACATTATAAATGCATCAGTATGTCAAGTATTCATCTATTTACGAAAGAAATAAATACAGTTGACTGAAGTTCTTTGTCGCTGTGGCTTGGGAGCCAATAATTATAATGAAATGTAAATTCATTAATAAGCCTGTTAAGTTTCTTTTTGCGAAAATGGCTAAACTCGTTCAGTCAGAATTTCTTCTTTCTGTGAGTCCATAATTATTAAAAAACTTCTCTAAGTGCGTCTCGCTCTTACGCAAATAAAGTCGCTCTTGTACCATCACAGTCGTTCCATTTGGCCATTTGCGCCCCGGCCCTCTATGAGCTATTGCCATTATGTTAGTATTATTTAAATATCTGACTGTCTGACGTTCCTCACAGAAAAATACTTTTATGCCGATATGAGTCTACCAATTTTTTCTTATTCGAAAACGTCATCTTAATGCGGTCATTTCTTACTTCGAAAATATCCGCATTTCGAAAAATCTTATATTGACTGTCTATTTTTAATGCTTAATACTTGTGAAGGTCGTGTGCTCGCTACGTAAACCACGTTGTTTCAAAATTCTTCCGTGGCCTTAATCCATTACACCCCAATGCTTGACAGCTAATTTGATTGAGAATTTTTTTCTTATGAAACTCTGGCTTTTCTGTACAACAACCGCATAAGGATTGAACGAATCTCAACATATATGAGATATATAAAAGTTAACCCTTCACTGCGCCATTTAATTTGCCTTTCCTCTAGAAATAACGCTGTTAAAACTGTATCGTGTGTGATACCTTGAGCAGTAGCGGGTTAAGTAATGAAAATAACCCTTCTCAAGTCTACGGGCTGTGCGCACAACATTTAACTATCGTCATGAAATATTAGTAGTCAACTCCCTAGAGTTTTGTCCTATTCTTCGCAACACTTTTGCAACATCCTACTTTATTTCAGAATCTGGTGTAACTTTCTGAAAATTTTCGCAAGTATCAGGTTTTCGATCAATATTTTCTTCTATTTAACGTGACACACAAAAATTACGCTCGTCCTAACTTACAGTACTTTCAAATTCGGCTGTTTTTCTTACAAATATTTGATCAACTCACTGTTTGTAAGAGACGAGAAGTATATTTTGCTTACAGTGCTGAAGAGAATAAAACGAATTTTGGTGTTGGCTCCAAAATTAAATTACAAAATGCATGGCGTTAACAAGGCGTAAGTCAAACTTCTCTCCAGGTCGTGGCATGTTGGATGACTTGAAGCTGCTGCTTTCGAGGGCACAAAATACGGAACGTTCCAGTATATTGAAACAAGAATTTCCTTGATCCATACGCCTATTTAATATATTTGAATATTGTGCTAATTATACATCAACATTTACGATTTTAACTGAAGATTACGACAGATATTCGAAACTATCCCCGCACTTACTGTACTGTAAACACTAGGGGGAGAGGGGGGCTGCGATTAAAAAACAAATGGACCGTTCAGCAAGATGAAAGCTGAAGCCTTGCCCGCGGTAACGTAATCGGAAGGGTTGTAAAGAACGTTTCGAAGTTTGTGCTCTCGAGGGTAACGCTCTCTATAGATGCAAGCACATCACACTCTTAAGTGTTCGATAGCTGCAAGGTTTGGTATACTGTAGGCTGCGGGAATGTAATTCTTCTTCAGTGTCGATAAGCTTTCCCACACGAACATTTTTTTCATTTATATAGCGACCGTATTATATCAAATAGTAAAATTGCAGCAAACTTTCAATCCGACAATTATTTTTGTTTTCAGCTTGGCGTCCAAAGTGAAATTTCAGTAATTTTTTCGATTTTTTATTCGTCCACTTGGATCGAGACGATCTTTTTCGATTAGCTTTGACTCTGCTCATTCTCAAGTATAATCATGTCTGGAACTCGATTTCGATCCAGAGTGGCGAAACCAGCGCTCCTGTCTTAGCTATGCTCCTGCCGAAATAACGCCAAAGAGCTTTTCTTCATTCAAAGCGCTGTCGCCGCACCAATTGATAACACTTTCGAGTGAGGTTATATGAATAAATTTGCCATGCCGAGCTACTACTGTTCGTATGAAATGTCCAGTATTGCTCTAACAAACTTTTTGGCTGCCAAGAACCTCAATCACGGTTTTTATTTCTAGGGCGCCTTGTGAATTAACGTTAGGTTTTGTTTGACAAAATTCATCCATTTCGTGTCGGCTGTATACGTTCGCTGATATTGCAACCATGTTGTAAAATTTTGTAGCGATTCTTGGATATTATCTGGTGGCGTTCCTATGGGCATCGGAAAAGTGCCCTTGATTTTTCGATAGGGAAATGGTACTGATCTTGCGAAAAGCGGTTACGCATTGAAGCACAAAAGTCATCTAATATGCCCCGGCCTTCGTTAGAAAATTTAAACAACTGCAAGTACATGTAACTCTTGCAGTTTATTTATTATAATTATTATTATCATCGTTTGTGGGAGTTTGTATTATTTGACTTGCATTTTGTACTGCAGGGGATATTTGCTGAGCCAGCGGTTCTGATTTCCTTTAGATTGGACATTTTGTGTGGCCGTGTTATTATTATGTCGCTATTTGGGAAGGATCCTCTGCGTTCTAACTATGATTAATTTTGTTAACGTTTAAATTCAAGCAATAAAAAATATGAATTATCTATTATTCAGCATAATTTTCTTACAGTTGAAGCTGTATGTAATGACAGTGTAATTAATTTGAGACCTTGCAACTCTTGAGATATATATATTGAAGACTAAATCAGTAATGAAGCTTGCACATCCGTAATTTTTTGGCATTTTTAGGTATTTTCTCTTGCGCTGCAAATTTTTACGGAAAAGGAAATATAATCGATTTAGTCAAAAACCGCGTTTATTAATACTACTGATCTGTTTGAAAGATTTCGTTATTGAATTTTCATATTTTTTTTTTTTGCAGTTTACTTTGTCATCTCTGATTATTTCACAGTTGCGAAACTTTTTTTTTTATTGTGGATCTACATTAATTAATTAATTAATTATTTTTACGAAAACTTTTGCACCCACGCGGCATTCATTCACCGCTCTCGTGAACGTGACTAGCCTCGTTCACCGCTCTCGTGAACGTGACTAGCCTCGTGAAGGAATTGCTCCTCATTCACTGAACGTTGGCATTCTCTCGGAACTAAGCGTACAGGATCCTTCTACCTTTTGATTTGATTGAGTTTAAATGCAAGATTTGTGTGGTGCGAGCGTTTTGTCTAGTAACGTAAGTCTGTTCCGCTTCTCTTGCAGCTCGGTGATGGGGGCTTCAGTTTACTACCATAGCTGATGTGACTCCCACATGAGATTGGTCTGCTGCTGCTACCATCTCCAGTTCGATGAGGCTGACATCTTCTTCCCCTTCACCATCTCTTCATGTCCATAATATGAACATATCTCCCCTCTATGCACGAAACCCTCGGCGATGACTTAGGATGTTTGCGAGGACCCGTTGCTTCCAATTCGAATAGTCATACTCACCCCAAGTAAATTATCCTAAAGTGCAGTATTAGATCCTGTTTCATATCAATTTGAGCTAAGATAATTCGTATAATTGGTCCCACCCACTTTTTCTGGAATTGAAAAAGAAACCCATTTCAATTACTAAAACATTTTACGGAAAGTGCCGAACGATGCTTACACTAAACTGCAATATTGCGGAAGGAAACGATTAATTATGACGTCCGGCACTCATGTCATGGGTCCAACCATTCGTCCCAAGGCTCATCCCCGAAGAGAGGAGCTTCTTGCTCATTGTTTGGTGCATAGAGCTTGCTAACTGACCAGTTAAAACTCTCAGTAGTCGCGTAGCTTCCTCCTTTAAGGCTCTCAGTAGCGGCCATCTGTGGAGATGCAAATCTAACCAAATCTCTGGCCGTGTGAGCGGTCCAGTGATCCTTGGCGTGTACATTTAATGTTAATTTGTACCTTAGCCCTGTGGCTGTAGTGTGACTTACAAACAGGATCTCAATACTATCGCTAACCAATACTGCTTCCAAGGTACTTACTTTACTAAATAGGTGGCAAAATTTTATGTTATTTCTTTCAGATACGAAGCTTATTTCGCTTATGTTATTTCTTTCCAGAGTGCCTAGATAGCTTTGCACTCTTTACAGCATTTTCAGGGTCTCCGTTTGTATCTATAGCTGAGGTAACCATGCGTTTAGTTTTGGTGTCTCTCTTTTTTCTCCCACTGCCCCAAAGTGACTAACCAAAATATTGGTGGTGCCCCCTGTCAAAATTACTAGCTTTTTATTATATATCCCAAATGGTTACCATCTATTTCAGAACCAAGCCGTTACTTCCTCCCTCCTTTCCTTCCTTCCATCCTTCCTTCCTCTATTTTGGTAAGTCGCCTACGCTTGGTGTCTACTAACTCCGATCTCAAAATTCGGTTTTTGGTACATGACGATGACAGTAATTGCATAATTTCTTGTTCGGCATGACTGTAGGATTCGTCGGGGAGTCTTCCATCATTCCTACGGTCATGCCCCTATGATATTGCCCCACCTAATCGTAGCAATCCGCCAACAGGGCGGCTACTCTGCCTATCACTTTCCGGTGCATGAATGACAAATGTGGCGTAGATCCACGCATCTCTCGGTTCGTGCTGCCCATCGGGGCCACCGTCAACATGGACGGCACGGCCCTCTTTGTCTCGGTCGGCACCTGCTTCATCGCGCAGATCAACGAGAGGGTCTTAGGACTCGGAGACTACGCTACTATTGCGTTAGTACTGCAAGCGTTGGGAGAGTGTCGGGAGCGTTGGAAAGGAATCGTATGACTCGGGTACTGCGCTACCATTGCGTTACGACAACGCTTGTTTTGGGAGTGTCAGCAGCGTTTGAATGGAATCTTAAGACTCTTGCATTGCACTACCATTGTGTTAGTCGGTACTACAGGGGTCTTTGAGAGTATCACGAGCGTTTAAAAGGAATCTTTGGACTCAGAGACGACGTTACAATTATGTTGATGGTGCAAATGTTTGAGGTGCTTCTGAATCTTTGAATGGAATAACCAGTGAAATTTTAGATAACTCCAACTCCGAAAAAGTCTTGTGAAGCTACGAATGGAGCTTAACGGGCACTGCAGGAATTAGTGAGGGTCTCTTGAACCTGTGAAGGCAAGAGTAGGTATTAGTATTCAGAGGCCGTGCCAGTGCTGTATGAGTATCGCATATTTTAGAGAGTATCTCTGATCAGAACTGTGGAAGTAAGGGCTTTTAGATTCGTAGACCGCACAATGCCCCTACTTTCGAGCACGAAGGGAAAGGCATTACCCTAGAAGTCGGCGACTATTGGTCTTAGTTTGGAAGTAGTTGGTAGATAAGTCATTGTAACGTATATTTAACATATTGCACCTGAAAATGAGGGAAGTGGTAATGCCGTAGCTGATATTATAATCCGTATTTAGTAGGTACATTGTATCAGAAAATACGGAAAGGCAATTGCAATGGCATTACTGAAGTTAAAAGTAGAAGTTTACCGTACACATTAGTTCATCGCGAAATGGTAAAGTCCGTACAGTAAGACTTGCACTCCTTAGATGCAACCTAGAAACACGCAAGATATACCATACCAACGCTTCATAGTATTACCAGGATATGAAAGCACTTCGTATTCATGCATGTACCTACTCTGCTGGGTATAAAGTTGCAATTATAATATTTAGATTGTGAGATCAATTTAGCAGGCCTTAATTGTAGTAGAATCTACGGAGAGAACGGATTCATTTAGTATTTATTGGTTGCAGTGTAACAGCAACGGCGGCCAGTGTAGCCAGCGCCAGCGTCCCGAGCGCCGCTCTCTTCCTGATCCTCATCGTCCTGAGTGCCGTGAACCTCCCGGCCGCTGACGTGTCGCTCTTCTTCACTGTCGACTGGCTCGTGTGAGTTCTGGTGATAACACGTCCCACGTTGTGGCTTCTTCTTGACTCGATGTTAGATCAGCCGGATTGCAGACTGACTTGTGCTAGTTACATAACGTTCAAAGTTGCAGTTTGTTCTTAGCTTATGTTGGCTTTACTTGACGGTTTGATTCTGATATGTTTATATAACGTCTGAAACTGTGAATTATTACCTCCGCCAAGAAGGTTATGTTTTCTTCGGGTGTGTCTCTCTCTGTCTGTCATCAAGATAACTCAAAAAGTTATGGTCCGATTTTGACAAAATTTACAGGGATCGTTAGGTATGTTAGGAGGAACACATGATTAACTTTTAGTGAAGATCCGTCCATCCGTTTATTTGCCTCATTTTTCTCAATGCTGTAATTCAAAAAGTTATTGACAGATTTTTATGAAATTTACATGAGTTGTTAGGTATATTATGAAGAGTAATTTACCAAATTTTTGTAACAATGCGTTTGTTTGTGCGTTTGTGACTATTTTTCATTTTATGCTTGTTAGCACAATAACTCAAAAAATAATGAATGGATCTTTATTAGATTTATAGGAGTTGTTAGTAATGTTACAAGGCATAAATGATCAAATTTTGGTGCAGATCGGTTGGTTCGTCTGTATGTTTGACTCATGTTTGTCATAATGCTTGTTAGCAGCATAACTCAAAAAGTTATGCACGGATCTACAAAAAATTACTGAAGCTGTTAACACTATTGAAGGGCACTAATGATTAGATTTTGGTGTTGACACAAAGAACATCATAGTCTCAGAACCAATATTAATTTTTTGTAACCGTTGCCTTGCTTGGCGGAGGTATGCGCTCTAAGGGTGCTCTAGTTCTTGACTTGAATTTGGGCTGCACAGCGTGCACTGCAGACCAACTCGTATGAGTCGTATTGATACACCGTTATTAGTGTGTGTTATAGACTTTATTTTTAGTTTATGTCTTGCCCTAAACTGGTTTGCATGAGTTCTGTTGATACTACTAGGTGACTTATACAGGTTGTGTGCTCTTATTCTTTTGTTGTGGACCTTGTATCGCATTTATTCATTTATTCTGGTTTGTATGAGTTACATTTTCGAAGTTTGGATGAAAAACAAACAGGAGCTTTTTCACTTCAATTTTTTGTCATTATCAACCGTTTCACGAGTTCTCTTTTTTTTGAAAATCTTTTGTATTGACTTCTCTTGATCTCAGAAGCTGTAAATGAATGAAACACAAGTTTTAATGTGCACTTCAAATATATATTATTATAAGAAGTCAGGTAAAGTGAAACTAATGTTTACATCATACACTATTGGTGTCCCTGGTTGCATCATCACTCAGCAATGTCTGTTTTTCTAAACTAATTTTCCATACTACAGAGACCGCTTCCGCACAACCAACAACCTGCTGGGCGATTGCTACACGGCTGCTGTGGTGGAGAGCTGGAGCAGGGGCGCCCTGGACGCTATGGACGCTGAGGTCATCAGCAGCAACAGCGCCGAGCCTGACAAGGTGGACCTTGATGATCCCGAAACGCGTCATCTGCTTGTTGGTAACGGGGTGCGTATTGTACGTACTGCTGCGCTCTACGTGTGTGTGCTGTGTATTTTGTTGGTTAGTTATTGTTAGCTCTTGATGATGGTTGGGTAAGGACTGCACAATTATACTCTACACGCGAGCACTGCAGCTAGTTCTTCGTAAATGTAATGTCAGTTTCACCGTGCACCCCCAACTGGCCCCAGTTGAGGGTGTACGGCTGCAGTCGAGCATGCATCGTTAGGAACTATGGCGTGAGCGATGGAAGGCTCTTATTTTGGCGATGTACGACCATGCGACCCTCCATTTCTGGTTAGGGTCAGTACCCTCGCAGTAGCATCCGGGCACAAATGCTGACTCAGCTGTCCACGCAAAACTCTGTTACTGACCCCAGTCTCGAGCCTGCGCGTTCTGCTTGTAAGTGCCAACACACCTGCGTCCCGTCACTGTGGGTTGGTTAGTTATTGTCAGCTCTTATTGGTAGTGAGGTACGGATTACGTAACTCTACGTCACGTGCGTGCGGTGCGCTTAGTTTTCGAGTCACGCGGCAGCACAGGGCTGACAAAAGACTACACCGCACTTGACGCTCCCCTTTCTTTACCTGCTGTAGCTAAGCAAAATCGGCCATATAGAGGAGACAGTGTGTGTGTGTGTGTTCGCACCCTGAGAGCAATATCTATTCGGGGCTTGCTCCCTGTGTTGTAAGTATTATCGCCCGAGGTTGTGCCTCGCTACCTACTGGCCGTGGGCTGCTGCAAGGACTCAAGTGTTAATTAGAACTAGTTATATTGAAGCTCGCATACTTCAACTATGGGACTAACTTGCGATAGGCCCCATGTCGAGTGGATGGTCATGTGTGGTGTGCTCCGTGGGCCGTTATTCGTCACAGGCTTTGGTCTCTTCAACTCTGTTTTCTTTTTCTCCTGCGTCCACTGGCAGTTTCATTGTGTTCCTCCTCTTTTTCTTTCCTGACTTATGGATCCCTTACTACGCAGCATCCTTTCGTACCTAAGTGAGTTTTCTATTGTTTCTTGACAGACTAATTATCCTATCTTGACAAACGTCTTTTCCTACTTTGACCAACTGCTTTGCCTGCCTTGACGAATTACTTTTTCCATCTCAAAACATAGCGATGTTGATAGGCTTTAATGTAATCCACCAGGTAATCATGCACTGGGAAGCCAATTGGTTACCATTCTTTAGGTAATCAATAGGGTACCGTGCATTAGGTAACCATTCAATAGGCAACATTGGTACCTATCCACCAGGTAACCATTTATGCCTGGTAACCATTTGGTAACCATCTATCGAGTAACCTAACCGTTTGGTAATCATCTTTCTAGTAATCGTTTGGCAATCATCCTTCTAGTAACCGTTTGGCAATCATCCGTCAAGTAACCATTTGGTAACCAGCTGTTATGTAGCTAACCATTTGATAATAATTTACTTGGTAACCATCTGTCAGGTAACCATTTGGTAACTTTTTATGAAGTGCACAGAAGGCGATGGTAACTTCCCAACAGGCAAACATTGGTAACCAACCATGAGGTAGCCATTTCGTAACCATTCATCAGGTACTCATTTCGTAACCGTCTGTCTGGTAACCAGTTGGTTACCATCCATCTGGTAACCATTATAATGTTGTAAGTTGTCTAACGGAAAAACGCAAACACGTGCATTATGTGTTATGAGAGTGCGTGCCGCTCATAAAGCATCTTCGACTAGCTCAGTGCAATGGAACTTATCCACTTAGCTTCAATATGTCTGGAATTTCAGCCATCGGCTTTCGATCCACTGCGCCGCTTCGGACTGAGTTTAGTTGTGATCACAAATAGATTATGGCCTTCTGTATGAGGCCGTCTCTGGTGTAATCGTCTTATGATTGCAAACTCCATTGCAAGCGGCGAATCGAGATATCGTAACCGAACTTCTGGGCAAATTAAAGTTAATTTAGTTAGAATATCTCCATCCCTGTGCGTCAGGTGAAGAAGCCTTTAGTATTCTTTTACTTTCATCTATGCGATTAGATGCCTCTCAAAACGTTCGATCTTCTTCGGGTAGCTAGGTGAAGTATGCCATAAGTACATTCATGGCTATGTCTTATCTCACTGTGCCAGTTGAAGACGCCTATAGTATACATTTACTTTGATTTAAACGAGTACGCGCTTCTCTAAGAGTTGTTCTTCTTGCAGGTAAAGTATGCCAACGGCACATGTAAGGTGAGCGCTTCCACCAAGCCAGGCAACAGTCAAGTCTCTATAGAAATCAGTGACCCTGCTACTAGTGGCACCGGGAAGGAGGTGTAGAGCTGTGCTTCGTGTTGCACTTTGTGCTGAAGTAACATTGAAGGATGTGCGAGGAAGTTACCAACATCTGCCTTGCGCTGAAGTGGTGTGGCGAGCATTGGCGACCCAGTTTGTGTTACATGTCATGTGGGTTAGTATGGTAAATACAAAGATTTCATGGGAAATGTACGAAATTTTTTCTAGAAATTAGTTAAATGTAATGCACGTTACTTGAAGCGTGCTTTGTTTAATTAGCTATTGCATATTGCAAAAAAAAGTGCTAATATTTCTCAAGTGCAGCCGTTTAGTTCACGAAATTAGTAAATCCATGAAAGGCCTCTCAATATTACACCCTGTAATTTTATTCTTTAGAATTTGGAAAGATGCGTCTGGTAAAAACCTTTAGTCAAAGCTGTAAATTTTGAGAAGCTAGAAAGATGAGTCAGGGGATCAAAATGTCGTCGTGTTAACGAGATCTGCAGTGTTGTTTGTAGACGTGGTGCACTGGAGGAATTGAAATAAGAAAGATTGATTATGAGATGAGGTTGATGAATCGCTGCAAGTAATGGCTTAAAAAATGTAGTGGATAATGAAAGAACGGTACTTTTATGTTTTTTAACGAAAGAATATTGTTATTAAGAATGATGTCACTCATTTAAAAAGCCTCACTTCTGTGTTTTCTAACGAAAGGGAAATGCCATAAAGGTGTTTTGTATATAAAGAAGTTAATTTTGTGCATTTTAATGAAAGGGTAAAGTCACAAAGGTGTTAAACATTTTAAAAAGTCACTGTTTCGTATTTTAACGAAGAGTAGTGTGGTTAAAGTGTTTTTCATATAAAGAATTTACTTTTATGTATTTAACTAAAACGTAAAGTCTTTTGGATTATTACTTGATCGTGATTTGTACGCCTGCGTTGTTTCAAATGTGTCAAATTACAGTATTCAATAAGCAGATGGTTCTGACTTCTAAGTTTCTCAAGTCAAATTTTTTTTTGTACAGATTTTTCTGCAGCATTTGTGATCGTAATGAACAAAAACAGTATACCTGTAAATTCACTAGACTTTCAGGTGACTATACTTCGATTGCTACTCATGGCTAAAAGGAAGAAGAGTTCAGTTTTACGAAAGCATTGTTTTGATGTAACGGCATACATAGGTAAGGAGAATGTGCTTTGATGCTTTGGAAGTTATAAGAGCCAATATAACATTTAGAGAATATGTAGTCTTGGAGTAGCGTGGTGATGCACGAAGAATCGTAGTTAGTTAACTAGAGTACAACCTACAATAGTTCTAGTACAACATACTTCGTTGTTTGTGTGTGTTGATAGTGTTGTAAGTTTGGCTAATATTTTCGTTTAGCAACATATGTCCTTTCATCGCCTACTTCCTAGAAGGTACTGATGTACACACAGAAGTCCTGTTTTTACGTACCACTTGAAGACATCGTACCATTGTTTTCGGAAGTTGTACGTACCATAAGGTGAAGCCCCCCCCCCCCTCCCTCGGACCATTTTCGAGTATCCCTTCTAAAGCTTTAGCGCACCTCATGGTGAGGTGCTCGTACTCTTGTTGCTTACGACATGGACGGTCTTTCGTACACGTAAAAAAAAACTGATGAGGGAATCTTTTACTCCTTCCATTTCCATGCTCCTACTTATGATTTTGTGTTCTGTTTATCCTCCTCTTTCTTGAATTGCTGTTCCTATTCGCGTTGATCCTGTGCGGGAATGCATGGGTTCCACGTTAATCGCAACATGCTATAGGTTCCTTCTCTTTTCCTCTTTTTGGATGACAGTCAACACTGCGGGTAGGAAGACTAGAACTAGGAATAGAATGATGTTATGCAGACGATGTGGCTACAGGAGCTCGAAACCTTCCATGTTCCTGCAAGTTGTATAGAAGCGCAGTCGAGTATAAAGAATGCGTGTTCAATTCACCCACTTTGAGCGAGATAATGTAATCTGATTTGCTTCAACTTGGGGAAAACTTAAATTTTAAACATTTAAAGTACCGCAGCGAATTAAGTTTCACTCGCGAAACTCGATATCGACTTACGAATCGAACGCTGAAGAGTCAAGTTCTCGACAAAATGAAGCAGTTTGGATCACATTATCTATCTACTTGGATCGAAACGCCTAATGTTTTTTAATTGCTACGCGTAAAAGTGTTACAGCTTGCGCAACACGAATGAGATGTATTTCTAAAGACGCTTTGATGTCATGATAAGCGGATGACTAGTTGACACGATATCGACTTTTACCCTACGGTGGTGCTTTAAACATCCGAGTGTCTCGTCTTGTACGCTAAAAATTTTACTAAAATGTTGACTATCAAGTCAGTTTGCTAAAGCTAGGGTCACTAGTGATGTTTCTGAAGTCCACACACATTTGCAGTTGATTGGAATTGCTGTTGCTTGAATTCCACACACATTTGCAGCTAATTGGAATTGCTGTTGCTTGAATTAACATCGCAGCGCAGTCGAAAGTTATGAACCCTGACATGGTGGCAAACGACTGCCGTGAACTGGCGTTTACTGCTCTGCGTCTTGTTTTCCGTTATCATTATTCTATTTGTCTACTGTATCGCCCACCAATGGCGTGCAGAGAAGAAGAGAGGGAAAAGATTAGGAGGCCACTGGGACGATTCGAGGGGCGTCATTTAGAGGAAAAGAACGGGCTAAATTTATTAAGTTTGAATTTAATTTGCATAAATCGTTATGTCTCATCTGTACTTTGATTGTATTCTCTTAGCGTTACTCAGTAGAAATTCTTCTACTCGTGTCTGTGGAACGTATAGTCAAGGAGTTGACCACCAGACTTGTGTACCCTGCTCTTTGTATCACTCGGCGAAAATTATGGCAGTTTCTTGTTAGACCAGTCACAATAAAATAAATAGTAGGTAGCTGATAGTTTACTATAGAGTAGCAAAAAGAGGTTTGTGACCCTACATAGATATATGTTGTATTAGTATTATTATCATCATCAGTGTTATTCTGTAAAACATAGTAATAGACAGTTACTTTGTTTTTCAAATCTATACATGGAACCATATTACAGGAAATATATTTAACGCTTTTAATTCTAAAATAGTTGTAGACATTTATTCTATTGGTAGACTCGGAACTATATATTTATTGGTAAGGTTTACAGGTAAGCTCAATAATATTGTAGACCAGTTTATCGATTTAGTGTTCACATATTGGTCACAATATGTAGGTCTCTTTCAAGCGTGACTTGATAAGATAACAATGAGGTTTCCATAACTGGCATTATTGCATTTAAATTTGTTAGTAAGAATGTAGATCTCTTAAATTTAAAAGCGCTGCTGTGCGCAGAAGACTCTTACAGACTTTTAGCTGTAGTAAGTGTTTATCCGCGCGCTGCTGTACGTAGCGAGGAGACACTTGCCGGCTTTTAACTGTAGTGTTTATCCAAGCGCTGCTGTAAGTAGAAGACACTTGTAGACTTTTAACTGTATTATTTATCTGTGTCTGATGAATAGCTTGTTTCTGACATTAGCACTAGGCACGTTCGCCCCTAGTCGCGTAATGGTTCATTTGATGTCGCTGGGAGAAGTGTATGCTGAGGCCATTGTATCCTACTTCCGTGCTCGTTTTGCCTCATTGCTATTTTTTACGCGTCTTTTTCTTATCGATTTCTGTGCCCATGAGCGGTGATCCTCCTTGAAAACCACCCTGTGCACAGCTCACATTATTATTTGAGCTTATCACTATTTATTTCAATTTCTGTAGGAGGACAACAGCAGTAGCCCATGAGGTTAGCATGTAAATTTTTATTAACTAGCTTAGAGCAAAACTCTTTAGTTTATAATTGCTACATTGCATTTGAATACCTATTACTGCAGAATTATGTTAGTAACATTGAAATTATATTGTCAAAATGCATATGTTATGAACTGCAATGAAGGCAGAAATTGAGTATTCTAATTAAAGATATTGAAATAGGTTTTATTTCGTGCGAAAAGCCAATTCTGTATTTTCCACAGTTTCGTGTCTGTTATTGTTAACTAGACTCTATATATTTTATCCATACAACTTACGTGTAGTTTTGTCTTATGAATATATATGGTAGGTATATTTATATTTGAATCGTAGTTAATTAGATGACGTAGCTAGAAATGATAGGGAAGCTTTCACTCTTTGAAAAAAACGGCCAAGGAAAAGTGGGAGGTGCATTAACAACAGTGCCTGTGTTGTGCTATCCTAATATTTCTAGTTATGGAGTCACTGTAGTTGAACCTACTCCTACTGTTTCCGTGGTTTACTGGACGCATTTATTTTATTTCTTGGAAATCAATTAAGCAGAGGCTAACTGCATATGCGTCGATTAAACTACTCAAGTTGAGACGAAATTGCTTAGCGAAACTTGGAGCGTTTAATCTGCTGTAAGATTACTTAGGCGTACTGAAAACTGTACAGATCTAGGCAAACATGCCAAGGCTTTGGCTAATTCTACATGTAGATAAAATATCTTCAGTATACGGCTAATTAGTTACGACCTAGACTAACTGCACTGGAGTAGATGGGCTAGCTTCTCAAAATGCTGAATTGGTCGTCTCGCGGCTGACGGATGAAACTGCAATAAAATGTTTTTAAATGAACTTAGAGACCTCAGACGTGCAGCAAACTGTTCGTGGCAATACAAACACGAAATAATTTATAGACACGGCGATCAATAGTGGGCGACAGTCACTGGTTTCACGACAAGAAAACGATATAAAATTTCAATTGATCTCTGTAATTTGGCTTTTTACCGATGATTTACGTTGATAACTAAGCGTGTTTTTTGCTCAAAACTCTGTTTCTGGCGTCGCTTGGAACACCTGTCTTGTTTTAGGTCGCTACAGTAATTAAAACAGATTAGATTACAGACTGATCTCTCAGCTGTCGGACCGATTGGGTAGGAGTGGGTTAGTGTTGGTGAAATAGCCTTTATTTAGGGGTGTTCACCAGGGTGTGGGCACACGGTTTTGGGGTCATGAGGACTACCTACGCATATGCGAAGCTACTTTCCTGTAGGTAAAAAACAAAATACTAAAATTATATAAATAAAAGTAACAATATGACAAGTCCAGAGGGACTTCCCTCAGGCATAGGTAAAGTTACCTATGCGTAACGAATCTGTACGTATGCATAGACGAAGACGAGTTTATGTCAACGTGTTCGTTACTTCTCTTACTACTAGGAAGTTACAGTTTCTTTTTTTTACATGAATTTTTTCTGTAAATCCTACTGATTAAGTTGAGATATCGAAACTGGCTGGCCCAGTATGTGTTGATATTCCTAGAGGGTTTCCAAGCTTTCACGCGTGTTCCTATGCCTCTTTCCTAAGTGATGTATAAATTGTAGTTATAGTCTAAATTCTTTAGCCGACTCTTTTCTTGAACATTACGTCTGAAACTGCATCAATACGTTTATCCATTTAATATTAAAGAATATTTTTTTTGACATTATTCCTACATATAAATTTTGTCAATTTCATATAGAAAATATCGTTACAAAATAACCTTATTACATTTCCGCTCAGTTGAAAAGTATTTATATTTTATTTCCGTGACTGAATGGGTTATCTTGGAAGCTTTGACATCTGCGCGACAAAGCTTTGTAATTGTGATTGTTATTAGGCATTAAGCTCCTTATATCTAATGAAAATTTGTATTGGTATTGACTTTCGGTTTTTGAAACGAAACATGCAATTACATTTACATCACGCATGAAGCTCTGGATTGGTTGGGTTGTTTCACAGTTCAGATCTACGTGATGCCGTTTCCTGAACTTACAAATATTTCATCTCGTTTCCAAACAGGATGTAAGCTTAAATATGTTTGGCGTTGTGTCCCACCTTGATTGGAGCTGGTTGATGTTTGTTTCAAACTTGATCTGACCTTGCAAATGCTGGTCTCATCTCTGAAATATACCCGTGGACAGCAGTGCTAGGTGGTGGATGGCTTAGTATACCGTAACCCAAGTGTATAATGAACCCAATTGTGTTCAAGCGTTTTTGGTCAATAGCTGTGCATTTAAAAGTGGCTTTTTGGAGCCGTTAAGTGTTCATGAATTAGCTCTACGTGACATGTCTCCTGTCATTAAAGTATCCTACGAGTCACGTGCGACTACGTGCAGCTGCCGTGCGTCGTGGGTAGTATTTCCTACTACACGGATTCACCCTCAGTCAGCACCTCTTCCATGCTTTGCGTGTTGTACCGAACTGAGTGTTTCGTACCGGATGACAAGGTTATGATCATTGGCTCAAGCGTTAAAGCACCTTCAGTTTCATTTGGATTACTAATAATTACTAACTGAAATTCAGCCCCATACCGCATGGTGTCCTCCTTGAAGGACGTTTTAATCAATGCTTTTTCAGCCAAGTACCAGAATTTAAGTTGAGCGACTACAAACATCCCAGTTAATTTTAAATATCTGGCTGTTTTAATTTAATCCTAATCTTTACAGACTGTATTAGTTTGCCATAAAGGTTCTTTGTTACGGAAAAAGCCTTCGAAGTGAGGTAGCAGGCAATTTATAAATAGGATTATTCTTCAGCTTTCTAGTGCTCGGTAGCAAAGCGCAGTTATTTCCAGCTTAACTGCGGTTTTGCAGCTCTGGAGCTGCAAACTTTATTCAATCCTTTGTCAGCTTTTCTCATACGCGTCGCGAAATTGTCTTCAGCTCCCTGAGACTGTATAATGTGATTCACGCTGGACGACCTACTAAAATTTACACTTTTGCACTGCTTGTGCGCACAGGTTTATACATAGAATTTATTATTCGTGATTGGACAACAACAACAAATTCGGTGTTGTGCCACATGTATTGTTATTGAAGCAGAGTTCACACGACAGTCGTTTGACACAGCCAGAGCCCGTAAGTCATCAAAACTGTTTGCTGCGCCCTTTTAACCATAACTGAACCTGCGAAACATTTGCTGCTATGTCAGCTGGCATTTAGCAAGAGTCACTTGTTAAATTATCCTAAAAGTTTGAATTAATTTGAGCTTATAAATCTGCTTTTTGTTGCTGGGTGCAAGGATGCAATAAAACGTCACGACCAATGACGGGTTCTGACGGTGTCAAAAGACTATTGTAAAACCTGCTTTAGATATATTATTAATTAAACGACCACTCTTTCTATTGGTTTCCAGACATGTAGTGGTAGAAAGTCTCTACGATGTCACAAAATTGAAGTGTCTTGTTTGGAAATAGGTTACTCTCCACTTCTACTTGATGATACGTTGATGCAGATTGTTCATCCTTCATTGCATTGTTTATCATGTAAAACTCGTACCTTGAAGTGTTATTTGTATGCGAAAAGCAAATTGTCCATAGAACACTTCAGGTATGGAATGCTTATTGCATCAGTCATGACACAAGATTATTATTATTTTTTTAAAGAAAAAAACATTGTGGCTTTCGATATAGAGCAAAACTTGAAGGAAATAGACGATTATTTGGTATTGTGTTGCATACGAGGTAAAATTAAATTAAAGCAAGGCTAGTTACTCTGCCATATTGCTTAGAACGTTCAGAGCTCAAGTGAATAACTTGAATTCATTGGTATAAAAGTCATCCTAACTTTCTCAAAACTTTTGTTCACTCTAAAGCCCGGTGCCCACGGAACAACTGTAGATGCAGCTAGCAGTCTAGAAGCAACTCAACTAATACGTTGTTGTAACCGCGGCACGGTTCAGCTTGCTCAAAATTTAACCGTATGAAAACTTGTCGAAAAATTTTCAGTCGCTACTGCAATTTTTACGCCATAGCAAGTGGCAATGGCGAACTTTCAACCATCGCTCTCAGTTATTAGCAGCAGTTCAAGTTCACGAAAAGAGTGATATTTTAAGAATTCGTGCACGATGTTCATAGACGTCATGCTGAAGTCACGGCCATGACTAGACAGTCGGATGAGTTAAGTTGGCTCTAGGCTGCTAGCGGCAACGGAGTATTATTATATTATGGGTTTTCCTGTAGCGGCAACGGAAGCTGTTACGTGCGCACCGGGCTTGAGGTTCAAATGAATCACGATTAGTTAGCCGCACGGTTGCTTCTTCGAAATTTGTTTTTCCATTCATTTAATTCATTTAATAGTTTAACTCATACTCGTTCACAACGAGTAAAACTTTCATTTCTGCTAGGAATAGCATATTAACGTGTGTTCCTAAAGTGGAACATTGACTACTGATGGGTAAACTAGAGAACAAATTCAATAATTTATTCCAAATTCACACTCTTCAAATCTTAGCTATATATATATCTTTGGAAATATTACATTCGTTTTTATAAAAGTATTTTTGTATCCATTATTTAATAACTTATGCTAGGAAATTTTTTGTATTTGTGTATCATTTATGTATGTACATCGCATTAGATTATATAACTAACTAGTTACAAACTATTATACACGCCGTATAATAGCTCGCTTGTGTTTCAGGAACGCTGCAACTTACAAAGATAGTGAAGTGGAAAATCAGAAAAACCGTGAAATAGGAAGTACACATTTCTTGAAAGCATAGCTGGTGAAAATAAGAATCTATGAAACTGTTATACAGCATTTCATTTATATTCGTCTTCAATACAGAGGACTTGCCTGCACTGCATTTAACGGCACAGTGTCAGTGGAGTCATTGTGGTGTATTGTTAACAGCACATTTAATTGGCTGACAATAGTATACACTCGGTAAAGTCTTCCCTAGCCTCTTGTGCAGCCTGCAATAGTAGTTGGTAGACCACTTTTCCTAGCGTTGCAATCATGTGTGCAATCAAATTTATTGCGTAGATAGTCTATAAATTATGAGCCTGGTGGGATAAAAGATAATGAATGTACGGTACTTTAATTATAAACATCACTGAAAAGTTGAAAAAGACGCGAAGGAATTTGATGTGTGTATAGTGTTTGTGAATTACCTAAGTAGTATACTTGAGTATCGACAAATGAGGCCAACTAAATTATTATGGCAGTTAATCAAGTATTCTAACATAATGTGACACTTTCTGTAAACCTATTTATGCGCTCCCCTTTTATTAATTTCTTGGGCCTTTGGAGTGGAAACGGAGGCCTAAAGTGTTCAGTATAATAATAATGGTAGTTATAAATTTCTCGGTACGCCACCATCATGGCACCATGACTTCACGACGGACCCGTTGCAGCCCGTGTTGTCTACTGTGTGGTCCTTCCTCCCTATTCCCCGTATTTGGGCCGCAGGACGGACTTCATTCTTCCAGGAAATTACCACGCCATTCCCAACATAACATTTTGTAATTCATTGAAGTGTCATTACTATCGTGAAAAACCCTTTCGTGTCAAGTTCAATAAATGAATATTTTATCCGAATATAGAGTCAGCTAACCTAATTGATAATAGTGACAATAACAGTAATAACAATAAAGTCAAGGTAGTTCAATCTACCATCTTTTCTTTCAATTAATTGTACCTCAGCTGCTCTAAACTAATTCAGGCCTACCTGCCTTGTCCCTAGGGGTTTCTGCATCTAATTACTCCGTGTTTTAACTTCTCCGTTAAGGGCTTCCAATATATCTTCGGTGCCCAACGACAATTGCGGCCCTTGTTAGGATGAGTTTATTGCATGTACACATTGCTATGGAGGTCTGTTGTAGTAGTGCAGATTCGTACATTTTATGCAGTCAATTGCAGCACGGTCCGTGTTAGTTAAAGAGCGATTTAGAGTTACCTTCTTTGATACGTTAAATTGTGCTAGCAAACATTAATTACATTTGGAAAGGTTTTTCGCGTTGATGCAGCATTTTGATTCACACAAGAAATGAGAGTTTCTTAATTTTTTTTAAATGACTGTTTTCGTAATATAGCAGGAAATTTCAAAAACAAATACTCCGCTTATGTGTTGTAGACTGGAATATTTTCAGTGAAAGAATATTGTTAATGTCTAGTAAATTCAGTATTGATGTTTCCTTTGTTTTAGTACCCCTAAGTAGGGGTTTGAACGGTAAAAACCGTTTCGTCAAATGGTCCCAAAAGCAAGTTTTTTTATCAGTCGTTCTGGACTAGCCCGAAGAGCGTGTTTTTTTATTAAGAGTTTTTAAATAACTAACAATAGTGTTTATCATTTATTTGCTTTTGATGACGCCAACAGGGTGATTTTCCTCTTTTTGACTGGCCCCAACAGGAAATTTAATCAGTATCAAACTGGCCTCAGCAGGTTGTTTTTAACAACTGTTTTTGGGTGGTTCCAAGTTGTTTTTGTTTGCGTAGATACTAACCAACTGACACTGGCTGAAGCTGTTGACAGATCACCTCTTAGAGGCCAGTCCATGACCATACAGCAATTGGGCGGCCAGCATCGAACAGGAAAAATACAAAACTTCAGCTGGGATGTCGGTCTAAACGAGATCGGAAACGCTATAAGTCAGCCACACGCAGATGGAAAAAGTCACGAAAGGTCACGATGTACAAAGTTTGCTTGGGGCCAAAGTAACACTTTATGGCGACAGCCAGGTGAGGGTAAAATAGATTGTAAAACGTCCTGCAAAAAGGAGTCCAAAATGGAAACCGTAGTGACAATAGTTGAAAATGAATAAAACTAGAACGCATCGTGGCGTAAGACCATAACCCGCGGTGGGGGCAAATTCAATGCCGTAATTTTTTATGGCAAGCTTACTCTAGAGTTTTGGCATTTTTCACTTCTAGGTCAACCCACCAGACTTCCTGCATGAAAAAATTATTAACATTGCCCTCTTTTTGGGTGGACAGACAAATATACAGTACTTCAATCACCGCTTTTCTTTTCGCTCGGGGGTGATGAATGACCTGATGGGAATAGTCTAAAATAGACACACCTGATGAGAATAAAGCAGCCATGCTGAAGCATGCAGGTGGTAGACAGTTTGCAACATAAGAGCCTACGATAGAGGTGACTCAAAATGAGTAAAACCTGCAGTTCCTGCTGACGAGGTTAGTTTTGACAGTAAGGTAGGCTCTCTAAATTTCCTTTTCTGCCCCGCGAGGTGGGTCGCCGATCGAGGTGACAGACTTTTTCTGCGGGGCGCTTACCTTCGCTCGTGCGGAGGGCCACGGAGGGGACCGTCCGCTCTGGCGCTTCTTTCTTTTGTCTTCTTCTCCTTTCGTCCATCTCTTGCCACCTGAGCACAACGTTGTGGTTCCGGCTGTAAGCCGAGTACATCTTAGATCACTATTGATAGTCTTAGTTTCGGAAATAGCAAGACAATACAAATATAATTAACGATAGAGTTTCTTGGCTAGGGACTGAACAAAATAGACAACACAAGCCAAGTGTAACGGTGAGGAACAAACTAAAATGGAGAATAAAATGAGGTCATAGTCGGCTAGAGTCAGGCCAAGGTTACCCTAAAGGGATCAGGGCAAGGTAAGCTGGGGGCCCCATAACCATCAAGGTATAGCTATGGTTGCATAATGAAGTAAACACATACGACACGTCACATTTTTACGTATATTTTCTGTTAGTGGGAGGCCCCTTTGGCATAATGAAGTGTGCACATACGACATGTGACATTTTTATGCAGAATTTTCAAGTAGTGAGAGTCCCTTTGCCTCGGGTTCTAGCACGATTGTCACCAATGCCTTCATAAATCCGGCTCAGGCTACAGTACAAAACATATATATTTTGTTTAACCTCCGTAGCCGCAACTCAGGCGTTTCAACAGAGAAACTACTTGTGCAGTATTCAAATACCGCATAGTGGGTAGGCGTGGTGGCCACGTGCGCTACTACGGGCAGGGAACAAGGCGCAAAGTATAGTAGGAGACACTCAAGTGGTCGACCCCTTTCCACACGAGAGAGACTAGAGATGTGCCGCGTACCAGGTCGGCTATCTCGATCGACAGCCCACCTCACAGGACAGAAAGAGGAAAGTAGAGAACTTACTTAATTTTACAAAAATAACCTCGTCAGTAGGGACTGCGGCAAGCTGCAACATCTGCGGATAAGGCACTCGGGAACCTTGGGTGCATGATGCCCAAATATATTGTGGAAAGTACAAAACAGTAAAAGACCATCCTGGTTGGTCGTCTCAAGAACCCAGGATGGCATTCTGGTAGGGACAGGCTCCCATAATTGAAAATCAGTTCGATGAAGCCATTCCTACCATAAAATAAATCGAAGGGCGGTTAGTCTGAGAGAGGCAACAAAACATTCTAGTGGGGCGAGTATAAAAATGTAACAAAAACATCCTATTTATGTCAGCATCAAGCAGTTAACAAGAACACTCCCGTGGGGCCAGTCAGAACCAGAACAGCAAACATATCGGTCGGGCCAGTCTAGAACAGATGTTTAAATGTCCTTACGGACATTTAAACATCTCATAAGCGCATTTTGCATTAGAATTCCACACTCTAGTACTTAGCTTCAAGCATCTATTGGGAGTTTAGCGAACAATGTGGTGGGGCCTGATACTGGCGTGCTACCAGTTTTTAGGCATCGCTGCACCAATACAGCTTAGGGCCGAAACAGACAGACCAAAAGCAGTTCAGCGAGATGCTGGCAGTTTTTGAGAAGCACGGAATGCACTGGAGCGCGCGCACCCAACAGCGGCAGCGGCCTGCTCAACTGCCGCGGTTCGGTGTGCGCGCTCCAATGCATTTCGTGCTTCTCAAAAACTGCCATCACCTCGCTGAACTGCTTTTGGTCTGTTTAGGCCCTTAGACACTGAGGTGGGTTCTGGTGGCTCAGCTACAAGGGTAAAAGAGACCGCAGACATCAGGCTTTTCTTTTGAGTGTGTAGTAGTAGTATAAGTTTTTACTAGCGCTTCAGTGGCACACTGCCTATATCGCGCCGAACTATTCCTGTGCTTAACCACAGGCTCGTGCGCCGACTAGGGCGCGTTTTAAATTATTGATTTTTGTCTCGGCTTTTCTGCCGGTAGGTCTCAGAGTGGTCAGTGCGCTATGTCAGGAAAAAGGCGCAAGTTGAGCATCTCCAACCTCCGGGCGCGGCTGAACGCTGTCGCTCAGTTACGCCGCACAGGGGAAGGAAACGAAATACAAGAAACTAGAAGTCTAGCAGGAATAGGTCAGCCACCTCGATCGGCAGCCCACCTCCCGAAACAGAAGGGGAAGTATTGAGAGCCTACCTAACTTTACAAAACTAACCTTGTCAGCAGGAACTGCGGCCAGATGCTACATCCCCTGCGGAGAAGGCACTCGGGACCCTTGGGAGCGTGATGCCCAAACATATTGTGGCAGGGAATTATTATTATTATTATTATCATAGTCATAGTTTTACCACCGTATCCACCCTGTGAGTGTGTGGCAGGGAAAGGGCCCGCCAGAATATGCCCCTGAGGGCGCTTTTCTTTTGAGCACGGAAACTGCGTTGTAACGACACCTAACCCATTAACTGGGAATGACGGCAATATCCGTTCCCAAAACAGTATTCAAGATACGCAAGCCGCAGTTAATGGGTTAAGTGTTGAAGAAAAACGCTGGCTTTGATAGCTGCGCACAACTACCAATTTCAGGCATCGAAACTAAAAGGCTATTTCACTAATTAGACAGTACATGGGGTTTCCACAAACTCTAGATTCGCTGATGACATAATCTAGTTGATGCGTTGGAATCATAGCTGAAGGAAACATCAAGCGCCACCGATTGATGCGAACGAAACTGAGTTGAGCCAAACCCAATAGGTTTGACTTGTCTGGAACTTTAGGGGGATGCGACATCTTCACTCCGTTGGATTCAGTTTTCGGTGCAGAATCCAATTCGATTACCATAGTCCATAGACTGCTGAAAACTGAATTCTACTCCGCAGTAATGGGATTTTCTACAGTCTCAAGAGTAATTAGATTGCGACAACACGATCCACAGTGACGAAACCAATGTTCATGTCTGAATTTCCGGACGAGTCAAGCCTCTTGGGCTTAGCTCAACTCTGTTTTTGCTGTGTTAACCAATGGCGCCACCATTAAACTTTCCGCAGAGGTTATAAAGAAACACTCAGTTCGGACGGAATATGTCTGCGTAGCTACTTACATAAGCTTTACAGCATACTATTTATTCTAAGCATCTAATATTTAAATATAAGTTTCCTCAAATATTGATTGTATCATAATTTTATTACAAGCAACTGGTGGGTCAAAACAATTCGTCATGAAACTTGGCTGTAAGATGATTTTATGAACGGCCCTGAAGGATTTAAACGCATTTGCTAATAACGTAAACTTTGGAAACGATAAGTATGTTATTATAATTGTGGGTTATCCCGCCGTATTAGATGCAAAGACTATATAACTGCGATCAAATTTTGTATGATATAGTTAAGAAATTGAGTCGAACTCTGATGAGTTCTATTAAAACAATCTTGGCCAGGTGCACCCTGTCTGGCAGGAAATAAGGCGCGAGTATCTTCAACTCCACACGGCTCAGCCGAACGAAATCGCTCAGCCGTGCGGCGCAGGGAAGGAAACGAAAAACGAAAGCAAAAGAAGACATAAGAAAGAGCCGTGCTGAGGGTCCCATCCGGGCCCCCCCCCCCCCACGGGAACAAGTAGGGGTCCCTACGGGTTGGGTCGCTCATCACTATTCAGCGCCTCACCTCACGGAACATACGGAGAAAAAAGACCTACCTAACTCTACAAGCTAACATCAGAAGGAACTGCGGCTACTCGGGACAGCCTTGGATCAAAGAGTTACGTGAGATTGCAAGATTCCAAAAGAGGAAACCTGGGATAAAGAAATGAGAAGGATTTTAAATTATCTTAACGCACGTAGAACTTGGAATTTACATTTTCAGACAACCGAAATAAAATCCACAAAATTTTGAGGAATTCAAGTGACATGCAATATTACCCAACGCAAGTTCTTGAAACATGACTTGCTCATGACAAACAGGGATTTTTTCAAAGAGAAAAATGAGCTTTCGACAGTATGTGCAGTCAGGGGAGTGCGAGGATAGAATAAGGTTGTGAACTATTGCATTAAGGAGGGTGCACACGACAGCCCTACAGTCTCTACACGTTGAACTCAGCGTGCGAGTGCGTTGCTCTGTCAGCATAAACACCAGAAAGTGCGCAATGTTCCGTTTCCGAACTTTAATTCAGTACAAGCTTGAAGAGATATACGAAATATTACAAGTGATGCTGCGCCAGCTGAACCGAAGGCTAAAATTTTAATACAAATTTAGTGCATGCACAGGGAAACAACAAAGTAATCGGATGAGATGCGCCAGAAAAAGCAGCCGTGTGAAACCGCCTTCATGTCCTCCAGCTGACCTCACTATGATGAAGAGAAGCTCAACAAGCGTCACCAAAGGTTCATTTCTTTTTTTTGTCGAATTCTAAATAGTTTTCTCAATCTCTTAGTAACTATTATTGTAGATATAGCTCTTTAATTTATGCTAAAATGTCGATAAAATTATGCATGGAGCATCGGACATTGTCCGATCAACTCGGTGTTCGAGCAGAAAATTCGAGATAAATTAATCCTGACTTCGGAACTTTGAAAACAATTATTACTTATAAAGTCCTCGATTCTACTTTACGTACTTAAAAATTTCACTGGTTGAAACGTACATACATAATACATATTCACCACCACATAACAATCGTTGTAAAATATGTGCGTAATAGATATATTTCTTTCTCTCAACACAAATAATTCAGTAACGTACGTCTTATCATTAAGATTTTGGAGTGCTTTCATTAGACTATAATACATTTAACACGAGCCAGCAAGAGCTTATCACAAAAATGCAGATTCAAAATAGACCCGAATTATCCATCAGTAATTTTAAAAGAAAATTACAGACCGAAAGAAACGGCGTTGCGACAAAATGCCCAGTCCTAAAATGCCCATTATCGAAATGGTCCAATTTGCAGATCTTTCAAGGGACAAACTACCCAATTTCCAAAGCGCCCAACAGACAAATATCCAAACGCCAAAATATCTAATTTCCGAAATGTCCAATCCATCCAAAATAATCCATGTTGAAATAGTCCAATTAGCAAAATATTTGAATTTACTTTTCCGTATTCCACAAAAGCATACTAAGCTACCAATCAATTTTCACGATGCACGTAGCATAGCAGATGTGAGGCATAGATGAATTTAATATAATTCCAGGCGGCACATCGAAACCTTACCATGCGAACGAAGCATTACACAGCAGGGTGTCTACAAATATCGGATTTTCAAATTTTACTACCTTTTATTACTTTTTACTACTTGCCACAATAAAATTTTACTTCATTTTTTAACCACACAATTTTCATTTTCTTTCATTAACACGTGACGCATACATAGATTAGCAAAAGAATATTCTTCCTGTGGTTTCTTTACTTTCAAAAACCATGAACATTGCTATGGAACGTTCTCAAATGACCTCACATGTGGCTACTACATAACCTAACTTGAAAACGCAAACAGCTACAGTAGATTAGATTGACGGCTGTAGACAATCCAATAGGCCCATTCCCAAAGAGACACCTGAACTTATGTCCTGGCTCTCTATGAACTATTGCCATTATGTTAACAGGATCTAGAAGACTAAGGAAAAAAAAAAAAAGAATCTCAGCCAAAAAGACGATCATGAATGCACGCAAGCACGATCAATAGCCGCTGATATGCGGAGTTTAGAGATGTCAAACTGTGTAGTTGGAGCGGGAGAGAGAAGAAGACGGATTTAGGTGGCCTCGGAAGCTGTGGCCGTTAAGAGTTAGTGACTCCTGAAGGAGTTCTTAGCTGTGGAGGAGGTCTCTCCCATTGTGCGTCTAGACGATTTTTAAAGGTGTTGTTTGACTCCGCACCAACAATATCGGAAGGGAGTCTTTTCCAAATGCTGACTATGAAAAACGGAAGGAACTGCTGAATTAAGGTCGCTCTTTGAGCTTTATGCTTGAGTTTTTGACAGTTGTTTCCTGGGCGATCATTAACGTCTCTTTCAAAGAATCCCGTCGATGGTACGTCGTTGAAACCATTCAAATACTTTAATGTTTCTATTAGTAGCTCCCAGAGTCGTCTTTGTTCGAGAGATATCAAACCCAGTTCTTTTAGGTAAAATTCATACGGCTTGTTTTGCAGCTGAGCTGAGGTGAAAGTTCCATAGCAATGTTTGGGGCTTGTGAAAGTAAGGAAACCACAAGAACTGGGCAGAATAACACTCGGATCAAATAACTTATGCCTCCTGTTTATCAATACTGCAATGGGCTCTTCTCCTTAACTTCACAGCAACATGTTTCAGAACAGGACAGCAGTCCGCTCTAAATTCCATCAGAACTTTTTCGGGTTGCTTTGGTACTGAGGTCGCGTGCAGTGCCCTCTTGGCTCCAAAACCAACATTTATTTCATGCAGTGACTTTACGTCGCTCTTCTTGTCAAGATCCACGTTCAGGTCTTTTCCTGACTTTGCTTCCACGCCGCAGGTTTCACAGTCCGCTTTAGCACTTGCCTCATAATGACTCGTAACCTCTCATACAAAAAGGGAGCGAGTGAGTTGTAAGTTTGAAACTCTTTCAGGAATGGCTCAAGCTCTTTGGCTTCCAAGGCGAAGAACTGAAGTTTGGCTTCAAGTAAGGCCCTATTATCCAGAGCTTGTTTTACAGTCTTCAAACTACTTGATGTTGCGGTGACTTTCTTTGCATTTCATGCATCGATGTGCTGTTGTACTTTATGTTGGGAAGCACAGAAATTATCCTGGTAGCCACAGCAAGATTTTCTAATCACCTGATAGCTGCCTACAAATCACAGAGGAAAATCACTGGTTTTCATCAACCGGATGAAATCGGCGCGTCTTGCGGGTGAATCCTTGAATAGGCGGTAAGCTGCAAGTCAAAATCTTTGGACATCCCAAAAGCACTTCTTGAAAGCACGAGATTGTACCTGCACTATACTATTTCCCTGAACACTGAACTCTTTTTGGCACACTTTGCACTGAATTGATCGTTACTGGCAGCCAGCCAATCTTTGAACTCTGGCATGGCACACCATTCTATCGGGAAATGAGTTTTTGCAGGTACAATGGATTTCGAGATAATACATACTACAAAGATAAACCTAAAATCAAATGCTATACAGCATTAATACAGTGGTCTAAATATGGTGACTGGGGAAACCAGAAATTACCATTTCTCTTGAACACTAATAATAGCATTCACCTTGGGGGAGATGATGGCTATTTGCTATAATCGTTATGACTGAGACAATGAAAGCTTGTTAGTTACACCAGAAATCATTTTAAATAGAACATTTTTCATACCCTCCATTATTTCATTCAGATTCCCTGACTAATCTAAAAAAAATTCCCGTAATTTCTGTGAATTTGACAATGATTTTATACTACCTTGCAAATTTTACCACTTTTTACTACTTTACTACCTTGTAGACACCCTGCACTGTACATACTCGTGTATAACTGAGCGTTATGAATTAAGGCGAGTTCACATTAGCAATTTTCGTAGCAGTCACAGCCCGTCGGCCAACGAACGACGCCGCTACTTCGACGACTGACTGAGCTAGGGTGTGCGACGGCAGACTGCAGCACGCTGTATTTTTTACGCCATTGACGTGATCTTCGGGTGAGCTTCATTTTATGAAACGCTATAATAAAAAGTTTCTTCGTATATAATATGGGCACGGTCATGCAGGCGAGCTCAGATCCCTCTGCTGGAGTTCCCGAGTGCGCCCCCGTAGGATGGTCTTCATACCATACCGTCTTCAGCCCTTGGATTTCTTCCTATCTTCTTCCAATAGAGCGAAACTCCCATAGGGATGTATTTCCCATAGGATTGTATACACACTCCCAGTCGAGTGTGAAGCTCAACGAGCCAGTCAACAACATTTTCAGTGAACGACTGATGGGCTTAAGCGGAGCAAAAGTTGCTAGTGTGAACTTGCCATTAGAGGACTGTGTGCAAACGACTAATTTCAGCATTATGCGAATTTTTTTTTCAGCAACCTTTTCAATGAACCATTTTTGACAAAGCCGTTATGGGCAATCGTACTGTAAGAACCGTTGAAAGAACAGACAAACTAATAGAACCGTTATCAACAACAATTGAACAGAAACTTTGCTGACAGAACCAGCATATAACAATTATACTATCGGAACTGTTCCAATCACAACAGTACTGACTGAACCGTTAAATAACAACTGTACGGTCCGAACTGTTGATCAGTAATTTCTGTCGACAGAACCATTACCTTGATACCTTCATGATTCTTCGCAAGAGTTCTATGTGGCGTTATCCGCGCCGTCCATCTTGTGCTGAGGTGATGCTGCAGTCCGTGATCAGCAGGAGGGCTGGTAGCGAGTTATCCCCACATGGCACGTAGCCGCTTACAGCAGGTTTATCTCGCACTTTAAGTAAGCATGTGTCCAGTAAGTTTTTTAATAAATTTCGCAGTCTCTGTAACGGTGACGTTTCGAATGTGACGGTATTTTGTTGAGCAGCCTCGTCCCTCCCCCCATTGGAAACAAGAAGAAGAAGAAGACGGAGGATTTTAAAAGACATGTTTCAGCAGTCATAGAGTTACTGCATTGCACAGAGTGTTACGATAGTTCCTCATTGAAGTGAACAAGCCAACCTGAACAACAAGAATCAGTTCAGGCAAAAGACACGCTTGATCCGCTCGCTTGTATCGAATTCATCTAATCCAATAAGCTTGAACTTGTCACAAACTCTAATCCTTTGCGTTAAATTCACCGCTTTGGATCAAGTTTTAGCCATTAATTACAAATCTATTACGCTGGAGACGGCCACAACCTCATTGCTGCGGAACCGAATTAGCTGTATGGCCATCTCACACGTAATCAGTATGGAATTAGCGCCTAAAACTCGATCCAAGAATGCAAATTCGACGCTCAGCCTTGAAGGTCCAGACAAATTAATGCCAACTGAAGTAAATTACTTCGATCCAGCAGGGCAAATCGAAGCCGCGAATAAATTTATCTGACAATCTAACATTTTAGGGAATATTCACACTGAAAACCTAACATCTACTTACTTGATTAAGGTTATAGCCTTAACTTAGATAAAAATATAAGTTTTGTAAGGCAAACAAGACACGGAATTGCAGGAGTACAAAGCACTTCACTCACCGGCCAATCTTACCGAACTGACTCGGGGTTATCTATCGATATAAAGCAGTTCTTAAGGTATTACGTTAATCGTAGAGAAGATTGATGGGATACACAACAATTCATTCACGGGTCAATTTTGCCAACAGTTAAATTGGCCCAATATTTCAACAAATCAGCAGTTCTCACCATTTCGTCATCTTGTAGAAAATTCGAGCCACTAAACCGAATTAAAAAAAAAAATCTTCCTCGCAGTAGCAAGATATTTCACATAAATATTCGGTTGATTTGGTTAAAAAGAAAGATATCCGACTAGTATTTCCCACTGATAGTTACTATAACAAAAACCTTTCCAAGTATTAGATAACTCCTGTATGCCACGTGGTTTACTAATAATCTTAATTCTCATCAGTTGGAATGCGAAAGAGCTAGCT
The DNA here is from genome assembly GCA_001587735.2 of Parhyale hawaiensis. Classification (NCBI taxonomy): domain Eukaryota; kingdom Metazoa; phylum Arthropoda; class Malacostraca; order Amphipoda; family Hyalidae; genus Parhyale; species Parhyale hawaiensis. The sequence goes on from LQNS02015105.1 coordinate 8,347,703, forward strand.
GCTTTAGCCCAAGAAAATTCGATTTTGCAGCTAATTCATAAAGTACCATATTTACATGTTCTGATGAGCAATCCACAGCGTATGTTGTCGGCAGGATTTGATTCTGACCAACCAATGTGTAACGAATCTTCTCTACAGGTTTTGACACTCACTTATATCTTTACTGTACGTTCTAATGAAAATTGTATAGCGTATTTTATCCGCAAGAACTGATAAGCCATTTATAGCGTATCTCGTCTAGGTGAATCGAAAGTAAAGGGAAATTTGGGTCTTACGGAAGTCATTAAAGACTTGGGGCCGCTCTCGGGGGTGTCGGACCGCAGTGTATTATTGTTATCCATTGCGATGGGGCTCGGTAACACAAGGGGTTGTGGGGACAATCTACTTACAGCTGCTTCCGCGTTTCTTTTGGGCATGCTCGGTGAAACAGGAGAAGAATTTCGCGTGCTGGAGTAAATTTCGGAGGCAACACTACTGTAAAGCTCCTTCTGGACTTTCGGATCATCGATTTTGAAAGGTAACATCTCTATTTGTAAGTCGGTTAGTTCATTCTTGCTTCTGTGTTTGCGAACAGACTTGGTGCGCTTCAGAGACCCGCCCCAAGGATTGGTGAAGCTGCCAGGCGCCGACTTCATTCTCTGGCACTGGGCATGGGCATTTGGTGCGAGGGATATCGTCGTTACGCTTTCACTCTCATCACCATGAGGCTGGTAAAGCGAACATCGCGACGATGACGTATATGAAATGGGAAAACTTTGACTACACTGCGAAGCATCGGTAGGGTAACTAGCGTATGAGACTGGGGTGGAAGTGCCCGTTGGGTTCGTGTCTACGGTCACCTCAACCGATCGGGTGTCCGTGAATGTGAAAGGCAGACTCATGAAAGCAGGCGGGCTGCTGCTCTTGTTGGTAACTATGGAATCGTGCCGCTTATTGCGAATCAAACTTTCGGCATCTTTCTCAAACATTTCACTGGGCGAGTCAATGGAACATCGATTTACCTGTAGCCCCGATAAGTTTTTATGTCTACAATTATAAGTACAATCGAAATTTTCTCTGGTGCTTGAGATATCTTCGTAAGGAAGGCTGCGGGTGCGTTGACACGTCAACATCTCTGGTGATTTTAAGGACGCAAAAATTGGTTGAGGAAGCGACGATAGCTGCTGAGGATACACAGGAGACCCGGTACAGATCTGGGACGAAGGAGGGCTCAAGAATAGGCAGGGGGATGACGTAGTAGCGGTTGCGTTGCCTTGGACCGCTTGCCCGTCTGCAATGTTGGCGTGAGATCCAAGCTCTTGGGATGGGCAAGACGGACAGATGCAGTCACTGAAATGACAAAAATGCATAATATTTATGCTAAACTGTGATGCAGAAGCTAGAAAACGTAAGATAATACTTCAGGTTGGGCTTATTGGGCTCGTATGAATATACTGTACAATCTTAGTCGATGTCATAGCAGGCTGAGGTTCTAAATACTTATACAGTAGTACGAAACTGAAATGAAATCAGTAATTCAGCAGATAAACTTTGGTCGATCAACATTTGACTTTAATGACAAGCTCGGCTTTATGCAGTTGTACCCTGTCGCTATGAGTGACTAATAAAGTTGAATGATTGATAAAGGAGGCTCACATGAGGTCTATGATATGCTAAACAGATGTCGCTATGAGTGCCTAATAAAGTTGAATGATTGATAAAGGAGGCTCACACGAGGTCTATGATATGATAAACAGATGTCGCTATGAGTGCCTAATAAAGGTGATTGATTAAGGAGGTTCACATGAGCTCTATGATATGCTAAACAGATGTCGCTATGAGTGCCTAATAAAGTTGAATGATTGATAAAGGAGGCTCACATGAGGTCTATGATATGCTAAACAGATGTCGCTATGAGTGTCTAATAAAGTTGAATGATTGATAAAGGAGGTTCACACGAGGTCTATGATATGATAAACA
>LQNS02015105.1:8350822-8361319 GCA_001587735.2 Parhyale hawaiensis
AATCGTGTCTGAAGATTTATATCCCAGTGCTCATCCTGTTACTTTCATCATCAGATGGTATACAGGATACAAGTTTCCTTTACATACTTCCATCCGCTCGGAATTTCGTCGATGGTTAATGGCTATAAAAATTTGAGCTCAAGACTCCTTCCTATACAGGCTGCGTGAGGTAATGCCGCTCTCCGATTGGATAAGCCACTCAGCCAGTTCAAGGGGAAACTTTACTCTAAACGCTCCGGTAGGGTAAATAGAGAGGGTGCGCTCCTCCATATAAGAACCTCCTTGCATATTACCCTTACCGTATATGAGAAAAATAGCGTATCCGTTATACGGGCTAGAACACATTAAGTGTCAATTTTATGCTGTCACTTCACACAGCTCAGAGATTTACTGTCTGATTTAGACCCTATTTTCGCCTAACATAGCCAAAATACGGTCAGGGTAAAATTAAAAAAGGCAATTTCTACTCTGTGAAACTTTCACAGGCACCGGCTACATTAACACAGTTATGAAAAATTATTATCAACGACAGAAATATATAACCCGAAAAGAGAGTGAAAAACTATAAAAACGAAACTAGGAGTACGAATTCGTGAAGAAGTGAATTACAGTGACATTTTCATACATTGTTGAAGAAACGTGAATCTTGAAAGTAAATATGGTGTACATTATACACTGTAAATAAAAAACAACGTTAAAATATATTCCATGTTAAAAACGTGACAAAGTGTAAAAGTGTTGAATATAAAAGTGCAAACTGTGATATCGAACAGATATGACGTATACCGCAAGAGCTTCAGGCAGGATGGTCCAAAGACAGCTCTTCTTCATTCTCTTCTATTTCAGTCTGCAGCGCGGACCTGGCATGTGCGGACAGAGTATAGGCAAAAGTGGTCTGATTAACTAGAGTAGATTGTACAGCAGTGGTGTCTCGTGGCTACTAAAGTGGTCCGTGAACAGATATGCGTGACTCTTCCGAGCATTAGAGAATCACATTGTCAGTAATTTCAGTCGCCTTTCTCGAGCAGGCACGAGCAGCACTACGTGACACAGAATACTGTAATTAATTTCAACTGGATCCTGTAATGTCTTCGATAAGCACACCAAGAGTGACTGCTCAGGAATCATAGGTAAAAGAAAGGAAAGCAAACGTCGCTTCTCTAAAAGGATTAAAATACAGTGGTGGGCACTTGCGGCCAAGGCACGAACAGAGAAAAAAAAACGGGGTTTACGGCCTCCGGCCTTTTCTTTAGGAGTGTGACTGGGCCTCCAGCGCCTACTGCTGCATATGCGTACCGAAGGCGCGCCAAACGTAACCGCTAGCAGCGGGGAAGCTGAGAGAGCAAGGAAAAACTTCCAATTGTCGGGTAAAATTGTGCAGTAGAACGGTAATCCAATCCTAGGAGGCAGGAACGTTTATCTTCATCAAAAAACGGGTAATTATAATATTAAACATTCTGGTAAAAACCGCTGTGTATAAATCCGTATATCGAAATATTTGTCCATAATTTGAAACACTAGAAAAATTTGCATAACATTTTTGGTAATATTTTATAGAAGATACTCCAGCGCATATTGATGTTTTGAGCTCATATATACAGTGCCGGCAAAAAAAAAATCTTTACACTTCAATGGCAAGAAAAAACTTTACACGAGAAATGTGAGTTAGTATTTCGTTTGCCCTACCCGACATAATAAAGCGAGAAGATGTTAGTGATGATGCATTCCCTCCGCCCACTCATAGCAAACGTCCATCACCCAGCCAACAATCAGCGAGGGTTGTGTGCTGCTGCAGTGAGGTTGATAGTGGGTCACGCTTGCCGACGTGTTATATTTACTACCTTATATGAGTAAAGTCATGTAACTTTACACCTACTGCACATAAATGGGCCGTCAAAAAATGCTGCAAATGAAGGAGTAAACCTTTCGCATGCACGAAAGTGTTCCCACAAAGGAACAACGCGCATGGGAATAGCAAGTCGGGAAAGAAGAGGAAGAACAGACGAAAGTAATACCAGAAGGAGTATGAAATCGAAAGGAATAAGTAATGGGCACGAAAGAAAGACGTCCTACAGGGTCCCCCTGGGGGCGCTCCTCCTCATAATATAGGCTGGGCGAATCTAAACTAACCTAACCCTATGGCCCATCTTATGCCCCCTGAGGGGCACTAAGTCCATCAAGCCTACATAAAAACCCATATAAAATAAAAGCGCTGGAAAACTTGCTATAACTGAATTATTACCAAATTAAAAAAATGTACCTTGTTAAATAGGAATAAGAGGAGGTGCTCACCTCACGGCCGCAGGCCCGGTGTTTACCCTCTGCTCCAGTCTCGCCAGCCTCTGCTTCGTCTTCTGCTGCATACTGGAATATTCGGCCAGCAGGCGAGCCAGTCTGGTGCTGAGTGCGTCCAGGGTGCCCTCTGCGGCACCAGAGCATCAATGAACGAAAAAAGCTACGTCAGTAGTGAGAGAGATGGAAGAGACATGCAGCATGTAAAGGAAAGCGATATTCCAACATATCGGATAGTTAACGAAAAAAAAAAGAAATAAAAAATTAATTATCAGTAGTCACCTGAGAAAAATGAAAATCAGGGGCGTTAGTTCATTTTGCCAGTAAGCTCTGGACTTTCCGCCTTAACCAAATTTATTATTACCATACAAAGTATAGATACACTGCAGTGGGTGCCTAGTGGGTAACACGCTGTTCATCAGAACCCAATGGAAAATTTGAGGTCCACAGCCGATGTCTATGGGAGAGCGTATTGGAAAAGATCGACCGTTCCCTAATATTTTTCATTGGTATTATCACTCTTGGCTTCACTTCAGTGTCGTTAAATAATGTAGCGAGTGGCAGCGCACGACCTCGCTTCGTGACTCAGAATCCGATCGGGAAATTATGCAATTATCCAGAGTCTATAACGAGTGGCGACGGACATCGGATCTATAATTACAAATTCCAGATTTGGAAAAATTTACGTTACTGCATGTGCACACGGACGGTATTCTTCCGTATGTAATTATGCTTTGCGCTCAATGGTGGCAATAGATGAAAAAAAAAAGGAAGATGATTAAACGAAAGAGGAGCAAAAATCTTATCGTTGCCGTTCCCAGCACAAATGAAAAGAATGAACTATTAAACCTTTCGCGCGTGAATTAAACACTTAATTCTTACACATGAAATGGCGCAATGTAATTCACACGTCAAGTGTGAATCATTATTTCAAAGGCACGCAAATAGATGTTTTTTATTTAAATAATCCAGAGTGATATAGAGCGAAGGCAAATGGAGGACTCGATATACAGGATGCTGACTGGAGTCAGTCTCTCCAGAAAACCCGTCCCCGACTGGAACAGTTCCATTGAAATAAGCTGTACTCTGTAGCTTCAACTAGTCTGGAACTTCAGTCGTGAATGCTGGTTTCGTTACTTCTGATCGAGCTTCATGCGTTAATTGAAAAAAGCTTACCCTTGAGTAGAGAAATCAAAAATCATATCTAAAGATTCGGACAAGTATAAGCCGATGACATCAGCTTGTCTCGCTGCAACTATTCCAACATGATTGGCACCTACAGCGAATTGCCACAGACGGAACCCAGACGTACCAAATCTGATGAGCTTTTGGTTGGCGCTCTCCTTCTTCCTCATTTCTTCCTGGAAAGCTTCTTCGTCCAACAGGTTGTCCTTGCGCAGCAGTTGCTCGCCCCGCTCCATCAGACTTACTTTTGCTTCAGGGTACTGCATAATTACATAATAATTATGATAGGATAATTATTTCCTAATTAATATTATTGTAGATAATAGTTATAACCCCCCACCCCCCTCTTTGCGTCTAGGGACGGGTATGCCCAGATAGAGTATTAGGCGACCGTATGACACAAGAAAGAAGCACAACTAAAAAAACAAATCCACAGCTGACTCGAACGCTTGCAGATTCACATGGCGGCCGAACATGGATGACGGCAATATATTCTATGCCAGCACAGATTAAGGACTAAATACCAACTGAACTGGCTGAGTAATTGAATCCAGTTAAAAAATCAACAATATAGGACCTTGATTCATAATTAATAAGTAGTTAATGCACCGAACACTAGCCTGTACTGCTACATGATGAAACACTAATGATACAGGTATCTAATGGGTACCTCTAGATATGTAGCTACTTTATTCGATAGACCTCATTAGTGAAAATGTTTCTTTCGAAGCACATAGTGGGTTAATACATACCCTAGTCGTTGCAAAAAAGCACATTTTAAGAAATGCGCGATCGATAAAAGGGTGGTACGCAAGAAAACGGTGAAGGAAGGACATAGTTGTGCCGTCGTGACAGGATATTTGCATCCCAAAGGGTCGAGTGTCAGCGACTCATGACGTTTGAAGCGATAATTTTTGTAAAATACATTTTTTTGAGAGCATAACGCATACTGATGGAAGCCACTGATATGAATACATGCTAGTCTTGAGGAAGTACAAGAAACACAATCTAAAGTATCCAGTACCTACTGCCAATAAGAACCTGAAAAATGCCACGAAAGCTACATGGCATCAACGTGAATAAATACACGTTCATCACATTTAAAGTGTGTTAATTATAGAATCCGTGCTACAATACACAACGGCTCTGCTTTAAAGATTGTGAGGGAACATCCAGAGTAAGTTATATGTAGAACTTTGGCATGCAACAGGTGAAGAAACAGTAAACAATATTACCAGTTAAATATTTAGTACGATAAAACTGGTAGAGTCATAGGAGATGGTACGTGTAGTGACAATGCTACAGTTAGCCCAATCACTTTGATTTCTTCCGTAAGCCCTCTTTAGAGGCAATCCTCTTGCTGACCCTATAAGCATCCTGTCCCAAAGTTTTTTAAAAGAACGACACTTTTCATAATTCTTCATTCACACGCTTTACGGTATAAATGTGAAAAACAACTTTCCATTAAAAAAATTAATATGTCCGAGTACAATGTAACAATGAAACGGATATTGTACCTCAGTCAGCTTATCTTAATCATGTTTAATTAGATGCGTTCTAAAAAAAGAAAATTAATGCAGAGGAACAGAATTTCATGAGCAATAAAAGAAATCAAGGTACCTCGGTGAGGGCGTCCCAGAGGTCGTCTTTGGACAAGCAGAAGAGATCAGAATATCCAACAGAGCGAACGTTGGCAGTGCGGCGGTTGCCGGTCTTGTTGCCGGGGATGTTAAGTATGGAGACCTGAGAAGAACCATATATCTCAGTCATTATTACAATAATAATATTCTGCTATGATTGAACATCAGAGATACTAACGCAACCAATAGACAACAATTTCTGAACTGTCTGAACTGACTACCTGGTAGGACGTCACAAATTTCACAGGAGACAATGAAACAAATATGAAACAGTGATAGCGGCACAAGTTTCGTGGACAGGAACAGCCGAAACAGCCATTGTGCCCTGATGGTCAACTACTGTAGTATGGTAAGTATAACAGATATTCAATCCATAGACTACGCTTTCCAGCTTAGCTTATAATAAAGATAGTCTTAAGCATAAGTACGATAGCGCGGGGACATCTCATTTTGAGGCGCTTGTCTTTTTCCAATGCAGCTATTTGCTCGTTTTTCACACAGAAATAATAACTTGCGGAACCTGCGAAACTTCCACACTAACAGATCGATCAACATGTTTGAAAACATGATGCTGATATGTGTAACCAATATCACATGTTCGAACAGGTTCATAGAGAGGAGCTCATGTTCACAGGTTAAAGATCATCTTCTGTTGTGCCGCGCAGCTGACCGCATCATAGACAGCTACATCAGTTTCTTGCAAAGACAACGTGACACACACAGGGGGTATAGGCACTTAAGTCGGTAAGTATTACTGTGGAAATTTTTATATAAAAGCCACACCGCAGTCAAGTTGTAAACCAGAATAAAAAAACAACTGCGCACCTCTCCAAAGACGCTTCCGGCCCCCAAGGTAGCAAACACCTTCTTGCCATCGTCGGCCACGACAGAGAGACTGCCCCGTTTTACGATGTACATCTCTTTGCCGACGTCACCTTTACGGCACACAAAGTCTCCAGGGCTGAACACCTGGGAACATGAGAAAGTAATTCGAGGCTTGGCAATAGACAATAGAAATAACAACAGATATCAAGGCCTCCGGAGCTGAACAGCTGCGATCACGAGAAAATAACCTATTGCCATAGAACACAAGAAATCTAGATAAATAATTTCAAGAAATGCAAGAAATATAAAAAGCCATGGGGCCATTATTTCACGAATGCGTTAAGCGTTCATAAGCTGCCCAAAGCCTATAAAAGATCCATATCAATGGCTGAAAGCACGGCAAGGAAACAGACTTTGCAGAAACTCATTTCATGATCGTACACTGCACTCGCTCACGTAACTTAATACGTAAAGTAGGACAAATAATTATGAATGTAAGCGAGTCTGATTTGTTTACCTAGGAATGGAATAGTACTCACAAACTGATAAAGAACCAGGGTTGTCCTAAGCAAATAATTCAACGCGTTCATTATCCACAGACTTTTAAACGTGCAGTTATGCACTGCAAAGATTTTAGACCCGTAGAAGTTATCACCCAATTCTGCTCTCCTTCTAGATTATGTTCAACTATTACTCAACCAGCTCGTAAGATGAACGGTTAAGAAACAAGCCTACGAGCAGCCTTGCCTCGTACCTGCAGCTTCAGCTTCAGTACGAGCTCAACGAGCAGCCCAGGCTCGCAGTCTTGAAAAATTCGCACTTGTTTCAGCGTGTCCAAGTGCACGTGGATGGCAATTTCGGCCTTGAGCTTATCGGGGAGGCTCATGAGTACCTGCAGAAGTTTATAAAAGTTTGAGTAAATCGCTGTTTCTGGACTCATGATCACTGACGTAGGGTAAATATTTGGATAGCTGAATTTTGAAGGGATCTTGATCAAATTCATTAACACTGACAATTAACTAGCTATAGCTGACGTATAATGAGGACGATTAGAACAGCGCTAAAGTATAGAGAACCAGCAGTAGAGGGCTACTGGGATGAATCAATCAGATTTAGTTAACCTAAATTTCAAGCATCAGTCGGAATTTTCTAAAAATACAGACTGAACATTTTAGCGCTTAGACTTTAAGTGTGCCAGACAAATACGGTATCGATTCTCACCGAATCCTCATCCATAGATTGCTTGTTGCTCCACAGATAGTCGAACCATTTGATCACACGCGTCTCGAGATCTTTGGAAACTTTTCGGAACTCCATGTATTGCTTCACTCCGTCCATACGATTCTGTTGGAGGACAATTCTCTTACTCCAAATCTTTACTCCATAATAAAGTTGGATACAACTTACGTGCTTGAAGTTCACTGCAAAAAAAGTACTATTAACAAGGCAGCGCCAAATGCTAACGATAGGCTGCCTTATTAGACAGCTGTTATAACCAGAATTTGGACACCATACACTCGAAACACAGCAATGCTAGTTTTCATAGTGGAGTCCTTACGTTGCTAATCTTTGGTAAGGGCACTTTACTTATGCGCCATCTACCCCTGAACAGGTCTGAGTACAGCACACAAACTAGCGCAAGTTTAATTAATGCCTTTTGCACCTATTATGAGGACGTTACGACTAGTGTTATAGCTACGAAAAGCGATGCGAGACGAAACTAGTGATTTTATACCTGAAATTCCGCCCTGGCAGCGTTCATATTGGTGATCATGGAGCCGACGTTACCGACGATGGTGGCGAAGATGAGCACACCGACGAGGAAGTCGATGGTTACGAAGAGGTACTCGAAGTCGATCTCAGGCTGCGGCGTCTCGCCGATGGTGGTTAAAGTTAGAGTTGACCAGTAGAAGCTGCCGGTAAAACATCGAAACTTTTTAAAAGCTGAAAAACGTTCAGGCGCAACATCAGAACAAAAAAAAAAAAAAAAAAAAACTCAGGAGGTGCAGCCACTTCCAGCGAAATAATCTAAGGTGATTTAATGAATATTGTCTGACACTTCATTTTGGACGTAAAATTCGCCATCTTGGATCAGATCAAATTTCCGGCATTATCAGCAAAACAGCAAAACCAATAATTAACATCCGACACTAGAACCAAAGTTCCGAATTCAGCGCTTAACACTGGGGTTTTAAATTGGTAAAAGCCAATCACAATAGAGGATCTCAGTAGAAGAAGGCCAATCGTACACATCCTCAAGGAGGCTTCACACGACAGTCGAAAGAAAGTGTTCTCTTAACTCAGCGCCCGAAAGTTTTGGTTTTGTTGGGCCGTGAGAAAAACAACTGTGTGTCTCGTAAAAGATGTACTAAAATGTTAGCCATCAAGTCAGCTTGCTAGCAATGGTCACTAGTATAGTTTTGAACACCCTGTTCAAATTCAGAGTTTGTGCGATTCTAGGGGGGAAAAACTCACATCTTCCAAGCAACCGCTCGACAAGCATATGAAAATTAGGTTAATAAGTATCGCATCGGAAGTAATTCATAAAAATGGGATCTTCTGTGCAACTGTCACACTAAAATCCCGCCCGTACAGTTGTCACCTCAACAAACCCCACCTGTACAATTGTCACCTTAGAGTATCCACTTGTACAATTGTGACCCAATATCTAAGGTTAGGTAGGTGAGGTAAGGTTAAGTAAGGTTAGGTTATGGTAAGGTAGGGTAGGTTTGATTAGGCTGGGAATTGTTAGGTAAGGTTGGGTTAGGTTACGTTAGGTTAGGTAAGGCAAGGCTGGGTTAGGTTACGTTAAGGCTAGGTTAAGTTAGGCTAGGTTCGATAAGGTAAGGCTAGGTTAGGTAAGGCTAAGTTAGGTAAGGCTAGGTTAGGTAAGGCTAGGTTAGGTAAGGCTAGGTTAGGTAAGGCTATGTTAGGTAAGGCTATGTTAGGTAAGTCTAGGTTAGGTAAGTCTAGGTTAGGTAAGGCTAGGTTAGGTAAGGCTAGGTTAGGTAAGGCTAGGTTAGGTAAGGCTAGGTTAGGTAAGGCTAGGTTAGGTAAGGCTAGGTTAGGTAAGGCTAGGTTAGGTAAGGCTAGGTTAGGTAAGACTAGGTTAGGTACGGCTAGGTTAGGTCAATTAATAATTAGATCAGACCCTCTGTACAATTATCATCTCAGTCTTTCCCACCTATACAATTGTACAGGTGATGCTAAAAATGCTCTGAATAAAAAGGGGTCTGATGATCCAACACCTGCACGGCACAATAGGTACTTATTTAATGATAATTTTCACTACCGACACCAGACGGCCTGACTCCCTGTTCTTTAGCCTTCTTGGTAAGGTGCAGATAAATGTGAACGAACACTGAATAATAATAACCAGATGAATCTATCGGCACAGCTTGTTTGCACATGACTTTATCATCGAAATGGCTGATTATCTGGAAGTATCTACAGTTCTACTGCAGAATAGAAGATTCGCTGAAGACAGGACGGAGCAGTAACGGTACTGCACTAAACGGCTTATAACAGCAACTCACTGGTGAAGTAATGAGGCGACGATTTTTAGCAAAAGAGAAGCTATCTAAGAGGCAAAGGCCAATTAAGTTCCATTTATCCGTCTCTGCTGCATTCAAAGGATATTTAAATCGTACCGAATATGGAGCGGCAAACAGATACTTCATTCCCAAAATACTTTCTTATGAAGAAATAAATGATCGGAGAAGATGTTTGTGTTATGTAGAGCAATGATGGACAAGAATGCTTTTTTTTCACACTGACAGATTTCTAAGAAGAGATAAATGATAGGCTAAGATGTGTGTACTATATAGAGAAGTCAGGGAGAAGGGTGTTTATTTTTATTGCATACAGTATTTCGTAAACTGAAAGTCGCGATTTGGCGATGAATCCAAGTTTTGCAATTGTATTTTCAAAGTGGCAATTTTATTGAGGCAGCGGAACGAGAAGAGCCGTTCAAGAGCTCCGCTGTCAATGGACTTTAACCAATTAGACTTCCGTTACGGCCAGGGTTGTAGGGACGGAGTCCGACAGTTGTAGCGTTGGGAGGAGGAGTCGGATACTGCCTGGATCCAGGAATAAAAAGTGGGCGAAAATTGGCGTATTAATATCGTACTAGCGGGACCCGTGGAATTCCACGGTTGAATAAAGACTATACATTCCAAAATGACGCAACCCACGCTACACTATTGCAATCAACCTCAGTTTAACCCAATGAAGCTCTCATGCGTAGCTCACCCCGTCTGAGTAAACGTCCGTCGCTCATTCCACTCAACAATGTCTGTCTATCCAAGCCTAATTAAGTCGTATAAGCTAACGTGACCTGTGGGAATTCACCGATTAGTTAATACTCTCACTTTATAAGATGTAGCAATCTAAGCAGTTCGCTACTATAACACACCTAACCTAACACAGCTCCTCTAACCTAACCTACCTCATAAATAACGCCAGTCACTTAATCCTGACGAATTCAGTCTAACGAAAAATGGGAACGTTACTTCCTACCCTTCTGATTACGCTGCTGTGGTTGCAGCTGGAACCC
>LQNS02015105.1:8362523-8386308 GCA_001587735.2 Parhyale hawaiensis
CACACACACCCACACACACACGTAGATACAAGCGTATTAATATCGTGTTAAGGGTTTTCCAGCCGTGTCAGAGACGAAGACTACATAACAGCGATCCAATTTGTACATGTAGTACGGTATAGTTTACAAGTCGAGTCGAGCTCAGGTGAGTTCTATTAGAATAATTTTGGTCAGGTGCACCATTTCTGACAGGAAATAAGGCGCGAGCGTCTATAACCCTAAACGGTTCTGCCGAACGAATTCGCTCAGCCATGCGGCAAAGGGTAAATAACAAAAAACGACAAGAGAAGAAGACAGAAGAAAGAAACACCGTGCAGATGGTCCATTCCAAGGCTCCCCACAAGGGAGCAGATAGAAGTCCCATGGGTTGGGTCGCTTACCACCATTCGGCAGCCTGCCTCGCGGAACAGAAGGGAAAATATTAAGAACCTAGCTACCTTACTTTACAAAATTAACTTAATCAGCAGGAACTGCGGCCAGTCGTAACATCTCCCGCGGAAAAGCCGCTCGGGTTTGCCCCTGGGCGAGTGATGCCCATATAGATTCTGACATGGAAAGGGCACGCCAGAATAAACAAACCCCTGAGGGCGAAAATTGACGTATTTTGTCAAGAATTGCAGTCGGAGATTTTTGGACCCCATAGAGTCTGATTAGATCACTGGGTTCGGACCAAAGAGTTAGAGTCGAGGATAAACTTCGTCAGTCCGATTCCATCACGCAGGTAAAAGGGGGTTGTAACTAAAAAAGCAAGAAAAAACGCACTTACAAAATATTCTCTGAAGATTAAGATAATCGATTTCTGATTTTTTAGGGATAAAACAATGTAATTATTATATTGAAGGGTTTCCGCCGTAGTCGATGGGTGTACAATACAACAGCGATCTATCTTCAGAAACAAGAACTTTTTAGAGATCAAGTTAAAATAGCTGATGATGAATCGCTCTCTTTTACGAATAGCAATAGGGGTCAGTATAGTGGGTAGGTATTGTTTTGCTACTCCTATATATGTTTTCACTGGGATTTTTTACTTTTTAAATATCTTATAATATATTATTCATTAAATTTATGTGGATATTACAACAATGTAATTAACACTAGTGATCAATCAAGACCATGAAATGGAGACTATATTTTTCTTAGTTCATTGGCTCAAGTGATTACAGTAGCAGAATTTAAGACCGTCGTAGAAATCCACTCCGTAAGACAGCGTCTGGGGGTCTAAAAATTCTATTAAAAAAATTGTGGAAACACAGCAAATACAGACACACGTCTTTGATAGTCTGACTCAGAGAAATTACTCCGCTGCAGAAATGACCCTGAAAAACAGGTAAAGAGTAGAACATCAAGCAGAAGGAAAAGAAGACTGTAAGTAGAAAGCAGGAGCGTAAATGAGTAAAAAATTAGTAGAAAGCAGGCAAGCAATAAGACAATAGTAGAAAGTAAATATGCCAAGTGTTAACATTAGGTAGTAAACAAGCACGTTAAGAAAAGGCAACAATCAGGCAGAAAGAAGCAGGCACGTGAAGAGTAAGACAGTACGTACCTGTAAATATACTGGCGAGAGAACTTGTGGTTATTATCAATAGTGAGGTTACGATAGACCCATTTGTCGGTGCCAAAACCGATAAAGTTCGATATGACGAAGTAGAGGCAGGCGTTCCAGTGAATGATCATCAGGATGTAGAAAACTATCTTGCAGATGCGGAAAACGTTTGGATAGTTCGTCAATGTTTCCGTCTTCTCAAAAAATTCACCCATGCGAGGTATTCTGGAACAGATAAGGAAAAAAAAACATTTATGTTTTGCCTGGTGCGATCGAGAAATCTACAGAAGAGACGTAGCAAGTTTACAAAATGGTATGGGTGTTAGCGAGTATGCTTCAGACCTTGAAAAACAAGAAAGTATACAAGGTATATCCGATATTTATGTTTGCGCAAACGATCGAAGAAGTTTGGTTTTTTGTTGGCAATATTTCGGAAAAATTACTAAGGGATTTTCAAGAAATTATAGGAACTCGTTAAAATCTCCCAAAGAACAGATAATTAATTAAACTTTAGTGATGATCCATCAGTCCGTACTCTGTTGGTCTGTCTGATTGTTAATTAACAACATATGTAACTCAGAAAATAGAGAACGGAACCTCATAAAATTAGCAGGAGCTGTTAGAAATGACACAAGCAGCAAGTCACTAAATATTGGTGACTATCATTCAGTAGGTTAGTCTGTCTACTGTCGGTCTGCAACATAACTCACAGGTTAGTCTGTCTACTGTCGGTCTGCAACTTAACTCACAGGTTAGTCTGTCTACTGTCGGTCTGCAACATAACTCACAGGTTAGTCTGTCTACTGTCGGTCTGCAACATAACTCACAGGTTAGTCTGTCTACTGTCGGTCTGCAACATAACTCACAGGTTAGTCTGTCTACTGTCGGTCTACAACATAACTCACAATTTAATGAATGAATCTTCATAAAATTTACAGGAACAATTAGATGTGTCGGGCGGAATAGACGACAGAATTTTGATTATGTTATGTCTGTACGTTTGTCTATGCGTCTGCCTGTCTACTGTCTGCTTGCTACATAAGACGTATCTTTACTAAATTGACAGGAATTACTAAGAACATCACAAGCAACAGTTGACTGAATATTGGTGACGATCCGTCAGTCTGTTTGTTTCTTCTTTCTGTCAGTACTGCGTTTCTGCGCGATGTTTTCCGCTCTCCGAGTGCAGTTCGAGTTTTTATTACTCTGAGTTGAGTAACAAAATTAGATTTACGAGCTCATTTGCTCTGAAATACGCAACAACAAGTAGGACCAGCGTTGAAATGAATTTCAGTTATTGTTAAATTATACTTGATATAGTTACATACAAACTGAGTAACGAGCTTGATCAAAGAACAAGTAAAACTCATAAGATACCATTGTATATGTAAATACTGTGCCATGTTAGCCGAGACTGTTCGTCACCATACAGTTACGCAATGCAAGAATAGGAACGCTAGCTTTCTTCTAGTGTATCTTGATACGTTGATGATTCTTCAGACGAGGTCCAGGTGGTGTTACTCACACCGCCCATCCATTGTAGAGGTAGGTGATGCTGTATTCCGTGACCAGCAGGACGGCTAGTAGCGAGTTATCCCCACATCGCACGTAGCCGTTTACAGCTGGTTTGTCTGGCACTTTCAGTAAGGATACGTCCAGTGAGTTTTTAAACTTCGCAGCATCAACACCGATGGCGTTTCCAAAGTTAAGGGACATTTCGTTGAACAGCTACGCACTCTGGGCAGTGAAGCTATTTGAATACTTCGTGGCTGTTGCATCATCACCATATCTGATCAGAATTTGGACTTCACAAGAGCTTTCAATACGATCCGAGTGTCTGGCGAGAATCCGCCCATTGACATTGGTAGTAATTCCTTCTAGAGTTTTCCAAACACATGTGATTGCAAAGAGCTCGAATCTCTGTTGATTTGAGTGCATTTGAAGGCGGGCAAGTTTTTTGTGACAGTTTAGTTCTTTCAAGCCTCAAATTTTAGCAGTGAACGATCTCGGGATAGCCTCGAGGCGCTCTAGGTCTTCCCGTTTGCTCGCTATCCACAGAGGTGAACAGTATTGTATCCTCGGCTGTATCAGTTGTTTCCATAGGGAGAGCATTATGTCTGCCTCTTGTGAAAAAGTCCGAAGCAACCATCGGCTTCATTTCTGCCTATGGTAACAACTCGGACAACGTGATGCTCAAAAGAGGCATTGTCCTGCATTCTTATCCTAAAGTCCCTTAATTTTTTTTTTCGATTGCTCTCCCATCGCTCGTTGTGTAGAATATATAGATTCAATACAGGAGGAGTTTTTCCCGTATCGCAAGAGTTCGAATTTTGTTTCGTTGAAGGTTATATTTTCATCCGATATCAAGCGAAAGTTGTTGGTAAAATCCAAGTGCACAGTCCATATGTCTGCCACTGAATGTATCCAAGTGCACAGTCCATATGTCTGCCACTGACTGTATCCAAGTGCACAGTCCATATGTCTGCCACTGACTGTATCCAAGTGCACAGTCCATATGTCTGCCACTGACTGTACCGCTGCTAATATTCGTTTGTCGTCTGCAAACGAAGACGGAACTGCATTGTAGTAAGACTTGATTAGTGGCAGGATACTTATAGTCCGATTACTGCTTCGGTAGTAACAGTCAGAACCTCAAAAGTCAGCTAAGAGGACAGACAATCCGGAATATTACAGACTTTATCTCCAGAGTCTATTAAAATTCTGACAAGTACTGCAAACGTCAGCTACGATGAATGAGGACCATTCATCCGACAGGAATATTACCGAGCATATCTAAGCTGACAAGTACACAGAACAGCGATCAAGAGGAATGTTCGCTTGACAGAAAACGTACGGAACTTACCTAAGAAGTCTGTTAATTCTGACCAGCACGGAACTTACCTAAGAAGTCTGTTAATTCTGACCAGCACGGAACTTACCTAAGAAGTCTGTTAATTCTGACCAGCACGGGACAGGGCACGCGGTCGCGGTGGCAGTGGAGGCCGGTAAACACGTACGCCAGGTCCGTGGGGAATATGGATGCTACATCCAGTTTGAAAACAAAGGACTTCAGATAATTCTTTAATAACTTCAGCCGGTCCCGTACCAGTAATCCTTGCTCGAGGTACCCTGCAACCAAGCAAATAATTTCAGCTCGACGCAGAGCCGATGACCTCATGTACTAGGCAAATTATAAGTGTCATAAAACACAAAGAAATAATGCTACAGAGAACATGTCCACCGACCACTCGATTTCACAAGTACAGTAAGTTAGTTTTAATAACAGAATGCTACTTACAGCACAACATTGCACTCATTTCACCACTTCACATATTAGTTTTATCAGCATAAGTAGGTATCCGCCCCGTTATTTAATGACTGTGAAAAAATTAGTACGCCAGCGAAACTTTCGTTTTCTTCGCAGTCATCTGCCCTTCAGCGGACTTCTCTGCCCACAATACAGTATTCTGCCCGAAAGCTTGAATCTGTATAATCAGAGTCCAGTATCACCTTTACGGTACTTCGGCGAACGGCTTCATGCAGGGGAAATCAGGTTCATATACAGACTAGAACACCTCGTGGCGTAAGACCATTACCCGCGGAGGGGGGGGGGGTGGAATTGCTGAGTCAGGAGTTACAAATTCAACGGTGTAATTTTTTTATAGCCAGCTAAATCTAGATTTTTGCCATTTTTCACATCTCAGTCAACCCACCTGACAGCCTGATGATGGCTCAACTCCTACTGCCTCTTTTTGGGGGGCATACAAACAAGCAAACATACAACTACAACAAAAACATTATCACCTCACTTCGTTCCGCTCGCGAGTGAAAAACAGCAATGTAGTCAGATGGGGCAGGACCCGACTGTGGCCATCGTGGGGCAAAATACGACTGCTCCAAGAAAATTACAACTTACAGCACAGGGTTGAAACAAACATTGAAATGACTAGAAATAAATTCTTTAACAGATTCTGCCTTTAATTTTTATCCAGTGCTTTTGAATGGTTGTAAAGGCGCGGTCGTGTCTTACCCCATCTGACTATATAGACGACTGATAGAGTTGACGAGCAACGAAAAGATCACTGTGCGAAAAGCAAACAAAGGCAACGAGTTCGTAATAATGGACATGGACAATTTACAATCAAAACCCAACGATATCCTTAGTGACGCAATCAAGTTAAGAAATTGGACCCCGACCCCACTGACGATCTCAGGAAGTTTCTTAACAAGTAAGCTCTCCGGACAAAAAATTAGTCACTATTACTAATAAGGTGTAGGATCTCCACGAGCACGTATAACAGCAGCAATTGTGGAAGGCACTGAGTCTAAAAGATTTCTTATGTGCACTTGATCCATCAATCGATTGCTTAAGTCAGCCAAAGTACGTGGAGGATCTTCTCGGCGCCGAACTTGTTGTTCAAGATGGTCCCATAAATTGTCGATGGGGTTCATGTCTGGAGACTTAGCCGGCCATTCTAGGTGGCTTACATAGGCAAAATGGCTTGTTTGCCGCATGACCTATCTATCCCGAAGTATAGGGCAGTTATCATCCTGGAAGATCAACAAGTAGCAGTTCGATCCTCATGCAGATACTGTGCAAATGGCACAACTTGGTCATTTAACAAATCAATGTAGCCTTCCTTCCTGACTCAGTCTGACCGTTATTTCAATCAAAGGGCCCACTTCCGAGTAATTAAAACAGCCCGAGAACATGACAGACCCACCTCCTGCTTGTGCAAGTTATGAAACGCGGCGGCACTCTTTATCAATTAGCAATTTTTTGCGGCCGGAATTACGCTTATCCCATTGTTTGAAGATTCGCTAAACAGTAAGGCATGAAACACCACCAAATTCCGCTACTTCCTTTAATCGATATCCCTTAGATCAACCATAAGCAATAATTACTTTTTGCCATTCCGTGGCATCTTGCTTTCTTCCCATCATTCTAGAACAAATCAGGAACACGCCTGTATTTGGCAGCTGTGAATGAAGACTGGTGCCTCCAGAGTGCTTCGATATAACCTAAACTTCTAAAGGGTTCAAAATTCTGCTATTATACGTGCTCGTGGAGGTCCCACTCGTTGCAAGTAACAGGTGACTATTTTTTTTGTACGGTGAGCTTATATCTGCGCCGCCAATATGTTGTTACGGGTGGAAACATACACAGTAGGGCACTACAAACGGGGCTATGTGTACGCTAACCTTAAAATTCATTAAAAAGTGCTTCAATCCTTCCGTGTAACAAATAGTTTCACAAGTGGGAGCACCTACAGCTCAAGCTACGCATGAAACCAATCTGTAATAGTAAAATACTAAAACAGTACGTGGCTGAGTCCAGCTATGAAGTTTTGTTTGTAGTTCAATCCACTGCGTTTCCTTCCGACGAGCGCCTCGCTATTCTAGACGCTGAGAGCTTTTTTTTCTACCAACGGGCTGGTAATGGAAACTATTAGTATAAACCTGAAGCACATATACTATCACCCCGTTGCTCTCGCCCCCACCATTCCTAAACAAGTGCTGAAAGAGTTGTTGATACAGTGCACCACGAGGACTCTATACTGTGGAGTTGCCGGCGAGTTATACCTTCAGACGGACGGAGTGATGACGGGAAGCAACTTTAGACCATCGCTCGCAGATTTTTACATGCGCGAATTGAAGAACAAGATCTTCCAACGTTTCCCTGAAAAGGCTTCATCGCTGTACGACGTGTTTTCGTCGTGAATGACCCTGGTCTAGTCCTTGAACTGAACGAAATATTTACAAGCAACTCAGTTTTATCCTTCACTAGCGAAAAAGAGGACAAGCAGCTGGCATGTTTGGGCGTGTTCATTAGAAGGTAACATCAAAAATTAATAACATCGGTATTCACAAAGGCCATAAACAGCGGTGACTGCATTAATTACCGCGGCATCGTACCGGTGCGCTACAAAATCGACGCTCTTATAACGTTACTACACCGAGCATACCGCATCAGCTGTGCCTGGCAACTATTCCATGAAGAAGTCAGCCGCATCAAGCATATGTTTACCGACAGTAACTTTCCCATGGCTGTAATAGACAACAACATATCCAAATTTATCCAAGAAGCAAGAACAGAAACGATCAGCGATCCTGCAGCAGAAACAGCAATCAATTTATATTTCTAATCGCATATGTCATCAACTTACAAGTAAGAGGAGCGACATCTTCAGAATATAGTGCGGTTTAACGCAACAGCTTGACAACATGGCCTCAAAATTAAGCTTCCTATAATCTATAAAAACAAGACACTGGAAAGCCTTTTCGTCAAAAATAGCTTGCATCGATCCACGGAAGAACACAACGCCGGTGTACCAATATACTCGGATCTACAGAGAATGCAATTCTCAAAATACGTAGCTATATGGAATACGCGGAACAAACCCACACCGACCGGTTTAGACAACATCGATCAGTGCTCTCCCATCTAAAAGAAGTGCATCAAATGGCAAGAGTAGCTGCAAAATCGCTGGTGGAGTCCGTTAAAGTTTTGCACTACGGCAGCTCAAGACAAGAGCTGCTGATCCCGGAGGCCCTTTGCATCAAGGAGCTCAAACTACGCTCAACGGGCAAGAAGAGGGCTGCCACATGAGTTTAAATATATTTTAGTTATCAGCAAAAGCTTCCATCCATTAACGTACCTTTAGATGAGTTTTAGAACCAATGTATTACATAAAACTATTTTAGCATGTACGTTACCTAATTCAATATCCAAGAATCGAATACTACCGTAACTAACATTTGATTTAGGAATAATATAACCTGGATTTTTGGAACCTGCCGATCCTTTGTCTTTTAGCTTGAATAATCACTAGTTGGCAACCTCAGACGCAATCCACATGTTTGAAAGGACCCTAGGTTGCAGTATGCGCATGACCATGAACAAGTACGGTTCGAAACGTGGCTCTTTTATAACATGATATCTATCGCACGCATTTATAACAAAATCGACGTCCTTTATTACCCTGCACGTGTGCACTTTAGAATGAAACGCGGAGTATATACTTGAAAAAGAAACCTCGAAGCCAATTAAATCACGGCGTAGTCTTCGATTCAACGAAATTTAAATAAATGTATCTGGTAATTTAACACGATGTCGGGCTAAAATTAACCATCCATTAAGACGATACGAGACGCTAGGCTTAACGATAACAAACTCGAAAAACCCTACGTAAACTTGAACTCTTTATTTTACTAAACTGGGAAAATTCTACGTGTGTTAAAACCACGTTTCTCGATGGATAAACTGTCCAAAATTTTTGGTGCTGACACCATCCGCCCCGACCAATCACAATCTTTCGAGGAGCTTGCGGAACGAGCTTTTGCTCATCTAGGTTAGGTGAGGTCAGGATTGGTTAAGCCAGCCTTAAAATGTATCTTTATTACTTAGTATACGTCATTTGAATGTTAGCAGAACCAGTCCTTGCATACTTAACCTTACTGAGAGTTAGCTATTTTGATCGTTATCTTCAGTGTTTTTTATTCAATGTCGTGTTAATGGTATGAATAAGACAATTCAAGCGCGTTTTTACTTAGTGAACGTCATCAGAACGCTGGCAGAACCAGTCCTTGCTCACCTAACTTTCATGAGTCAGCTATCATGATCATTAGCTTGTATGAAGTGAAGGCCATGTTGTTAGCACGACATCATTAGTTTCATCCTAACATGATTTTGGTAGGCTGACAGGAAATTTTGTCGTTTTAAACTGCCATCTATAAGTATATGTATATATACAGTAAGTAGTTATATAAAATCAGAAAGTCGTTTCCAGGTTTTGTTTTAGTGCACCCCCTTATTCTGGTACGGCAGCGTCCCTTGGAAGGCTCGAATTTTCCTCTTTCCAATTCCAAGCAAAATCAAATCAAAACATCATATATGAAATGAACACCATCGACTGTTTGTATATTTATATGTAGATATATTTTTAAATTTCATGTTACACTTCAACAAAATAGGCGAAAAATAGGCCAGGCTGCAGATTCTAGTAAGTCTGTTGCTCTAAATTTGGTGACGTTTGCGTGCTGGCTCATAAAACCTCATTTTTTCGCACGTCATCAATAGGGAGAGCAGGGTGCTGCTCCGATGGATTGAAACAGGAAGCACTCATCTCTTAAGATAATCTGAGCTGGCAGTCGGAGTGCAAGCTTCATATGCTTATTAGTAACGAAAATATGATCAATGAAGAAGGGACTTCATAAACTCCTCGCTGACTTCCTTGACGGCGTAATTACGCTAATATAAATAATAATAATAATAATAATAATAATAATTATATTACTTATTGAAATAAACCTATACAAAGGTTGTTTACAGGCTCTTATATAAGTTTCCGTTGAGAAGCTTTTCGAGCAAGATAAAACACATATGGATTCACATAATTATTCATTAGCTGAGATTGCATTGAGAAATAAACAAAAATAAACATTTATAAATAAACAAATGCACAGTATAGATAGCTACATAGTAACAGAACTTAGAGAAGTAAATAAAACTTACCCTCATTGGCCCGGACGGCCATGTCGAGCAGGTAGATGAGGTCGCAGGTGTAGTCCAGCGTGTACCACAGGCCGGGCACGACGTTTTCCAGCTCCCAGAACACGGCCCGGCCGATGATCATGACGAGGTTGTACACCAGCGTGAGCATCATCAGGCAGAGCCACTGCACGCGGGTGCATTGCGTGTCAGTTATTACGTTAACCCTACATAGCATGAATAAAGATGCATATACAATATTATACATACTATTAGAGTTATTATTGAAAGTGCACGCCCGAGCCTCTACGGACAGGTAATGAAATCCAAATAAAGCCTAAAGCAACACCAGGCGGTCCAAACGCTGCTTCGTACGATCCATCAAAAAGCTAACAAGCCAATAAAACCTGACTTAAACGCTTGCAGATCGGCACGACCACAAGCGATTACAGATAGAGTATTAAATAACAGCTGATGGAGTCCTCTTACCAGGCATGTAGGGTTGAACAGCTTGTCTGGAAAAGTCACAATTTATTTTGGAATATTATTGAATTTTTCAAGCTGTCACAAGCGTAACCGGTTTGCAAAAATCCAATTGGAAAATTGTCGGTAATCAGACGATTTCTATTTATCTCAAAATATCCCTGACATTCAGGCGAGAGAACATCACATAATATCGGCTGCGAGCTTAATTTTTCCAAATGGGCAACGATTGAAATGCAATCCACAATGACAGATCCAAGGCACAGATGGCAGTTTGGGACAAGTGTAATGTAACTGTAAGATCAGCCTGACCACAGCACCCCGACTTGCAAATCCGTAGGCACTGGTTTGTGCAACACACAGATGCTCATTAGCTTCAGATGAGTGTACGGCTGCAATCGACCACAGATTATCAGAGCTTTGTCATCAAAGACGTCACGTTCATGCGACCGCTGCAGGACCTGGACGTATCGAGCGGGCTCCAGTTCGAGCGAGTATGGAATCGAGTGGGGGATTATCCGAGCGTGGTAAACAAACGCTCTTAGAATCGTCGACGGTTGTTGGTTAGGTTTTAAACTCTGTTATAAGCCTATAAAAGTAATAAGTAGCATGACATCCTGTATAGAAATACCCACGCTCGACGCATCGTAACATTGGCACGCTCGAGATGAGCCCTGCTCGAAACGTTTGATATCGAGCTCGCTCGAACTGGAGCCCCGCTCGAAAAATCTCATCTCGAGCTCGCTCGAACTGGAGCCCCGCTCGAAAAATCTCATATCGAGCTCGCTCGAACTGGGGCCCCGCTCGAAACGTCCAGGGACCACAGCAGCGACCACCCGACCGTCTCAGCTAATCGAATGCGATTGTTTCAACAAAAGCGGACCAACGGACAATATTTCAGCACTCACTCTGTAATAGAACTCCTTGGACGTGTCGACGGTGAAGTCTCTGTCGGCGAGGTCCTTCAGCGTGAAGGTGAAGTAGCCCTTCGGTCTGGGGACCTCCTGGCCTTCGCTCACGGCGCCCCCCGCCATTGTAAACTTTTCCAAGAAGCTATCAGGCCGCTCGGGCTCCGGCCGGGCGCTGCGCCCCCGCGCCCACCGACGGAGACGCTGAAGGAATGCATACATAATTGAGTGTAGCAACAAAAGTGGTAAACTACTTAACACTGGAGAAAACTTTTATTAGTAGCATATCATTAACATTTTTATTGGTGAATAAATGGGTTTTAGTTCACGATTTCCCGTACCTCCTAGTTAAGGATTATGGGCTTGGACGGTGCCCAGCTAATGCAAGGACTTTGGACTTGGTTTTGGCTTTTTGCTCACCGGACGTCCCTCCTGCCGAGACCTAATGACGCTTGCTAAATTCGAACCCTTGACCTACTGATCAGGAAGTAGGAACAGTACCATTATGCCAGGGCGCCTCAGTATTATTAACTAAATACTGTAATGCAAATTACTATTAGTTCATCATCACCATTACAATTGATTAGATTCGATTTATACATAGTTGTAGCCGTTTTATCTCAAAATGCGGTGTTACAGGAGAGTAGAAGTATAGGCTAAGGCTACTATCGTCCTCGCGTAAAGAGGTAACGCATCAACACTTACATGCTCTGAGCGTTTAGCCTTGAATGGACATCCCCCTCACAGTAGTGCTTATTGCGGATACAAACATTATGTCGTCTATACAGCGTTCGCTTTCGCTTCTAAACAGCGAGTTGCAAAACCCGCGCATAAATGCAAACGCATCAGCCCAGGCAAAGTTTGTTTTCCGCAGGCACTTAACGGCCAAAGGATGCCTTAGCAATGATTGTTGTGTATTTAATACATCAAGGGTCAGATAAATTGCCCCCTCCTATTGTTTTAAAAAGTAAAAAAAAAAGAGTGACGCGAACGCAACTCACTCCTGTCAACGACTCAAAGAGGCTTGTATTTGGCGCATGCTGTAGGGTAGGCACTTCATACTTCCATGGATCATTCGTCGCGTTTCCAGTAGTGTTCTTCCAACGAAAGTGGCTTTATGATTTTGATGATAGTCGTTTAAGGACCACCTAAAAAGTTGAGTTGCCGTAGAAATAGCGCTGTTTGAAATACGCTGGTCTCTACAGGGACTGACTAACTTACGCAGGCTGCACCATTTCACATTTTCTTTCTAGTATGGGTCATGAGGCAAGGTTGGTCCAGCTTGATTTCAGTGCTGCTTTTGATCGCGTGAATCACCTTGGGTTGCTCCATAAGCTAAGATTCATGGGTATTGGTGGTTCAATTTTTTTTTGCGGTCATTAGTCGGTATTTGTCTGGTAGACGCCAATGCGTAGTTGTTAATGGGAAGAGTGCGAGTTTTTGGATGTGGCTTCTGCTGTCCCACAGGGTAGTG
The DNA here is from genome assembly GCA_001587735.2 of Parhyale hawaiensis. NCBI lineage: Eukaryota > Metazoa > Arthropoda > Malacostraca > Amphipoda > Hyalidae > Parhyale > Parhyale hawaiensis. The sequence goes on from LQNS02015105.1 coordinate 8,375,423, forward strand.
TCCTGGGCCCTTTGTTGTTCATCGTATATACATACAGCGGACCTGTTTGATCTCGTTCATAATATACTTGTTGGTTACGCTGATGATGTTACTTTGCTGGCCGTTTGCGAGAATCCTAGTAATAGGTTGGAAGTTTAGAATCCATTCAGCGTGATTTGGAAATTGTTGACTACTGGTGTTCTAGGTGGGGATGAGGCTAAATGCAGACAAGACTAAGATCATGCTCTTGTCTAGGTCACGTACAGTGAGACCTGCTTTTTCCCCACTGATACTGGATGGTGTGTCACTTGGTGTGGTCAGTGACTTGGTAATCTTGTCTCGGTTGCCTCACGAGCATCGTAAAAATCGGTCTTGTGCGACGTGCTAGGACGGTGTTTGGTTCGGTAGAGTTGACACTTCGGTGCTTTAAGTGCTATATCCTCCCCATTCTGGAATACTGCTCCTTATAGTCTAGGGTTCTGCTGCTGATTGCCATCTGAGTCTGCTTGACAGAGTGGTTCGTCGACTGCGTTCATGTTGGATGGTGTTGTGCCTTGTGATTTGGCGCATCGTCGCAGATTGGTGGGGGTCTGCCTTCTCTATAAAATATTTAATTGCTCTAGTCATCCAATGGCGGCTTTTCTTCTGGAGCCATTTGCTCGGGTGAGGTATACACGGCGTACCGGTGCTCTTTCTGAGTTTGCCTTGGAACCGGTACGATGCCCTACAAGCCAGTTTTCTCGTTCGTTTTTTCCATCATCTGTAAAAGTTTGGAATGGTTTTGATGGCTCTGCCTTACCTGGTGCGGGTACTGGTAGCTTTAAGCAATCAGTAAACAGAGCTACTCTGTGATCTCTGACCTTCTCTTTTTTTTCCGCTTGCTAGGCTGGTTGCGGGGGTTTCTTAAGCTTATGGAGTTTCCTCCGCTCTCATGTCGCCAGTCTAGTGTATCTTAATAACAGTAAAGGCGAAAAAAGAATGTTAGCTTCCTTGTAACCAAATCAGAAAATTTAATTCAGATAGAGTCTATGGGTTACATGTTCTCAGGATGTGCGATGTCACAACAAAGATACTTAATCCTATAGTAAAGTTAGAGCAGCACTCAGAGAATGCATGCCTTCGTCAATAAACGAAATGCTAAAAGACGGAATGGACAGACTCACAAAGAGACCAACGTACAGCTGGATCATCACCGAAATTAAATCGACCATTTATCGCAACATTTCAACAGTTCCTGTACATAAAAATCGAGTTATGTAGCTAATAAACAAAGCGGCAAATAAACATACAAATAAATCACAATGGAAACATCTCCACTTTCTTCAAGGAAATATCATCCATTTATTTCTGGCAGTATTAATGATACCTCTTCACTTGATTTTAACTCAGAACAGTTTAGTGTTAATCGTAGAAGCCAGCAGCATTCAATGTAAAAATACACTAAAAATACCGGAGGGAATGCGATTGAATACAATAAATACTTGTAGCTAAATAGCATCGGGAGGCAGAGTCTACGGACTACAAGAGATAATAAAGCCCAATGCACACCTGTAAACTGTTGGCGAAGGCTACGAGAGAGGTAGGATTGAGAACAGCAGTCTCTGCCCTGAGGATTTCAGAGGAAGCGTCGTCCTGCAGAGACGCTCGGAGACTTCCGCCTGATAAGAAGCCGTTCTCTGTTCCGGCCGCGGCTTCCTGGAGGAAATGAAAATTGCGGCATTGCTGTTAGAGCTGATATTTGGGAGTTTGGCGGAGGCTTGGTAGTGGAATTGTGATATTAGTTCTTTTCTATTGTTCATCACTGTCCAAATCGCTGCTACACAACGGTGCAGTTCGATCAGCAGCCACATCACGGTGCGGTCCGATCAGCAGCCACATCACGGTGCAGTCCGATCAGCAGCCACACCACGGTGTCGTCCGATCAGCAGCCACATCACGGTGCAGTCCGATCAGCAGCCACACCACGGTGCGGTCCGATCAGCAGCCACACCACGGTGCGGTCCGATCAGCAGCCACACCACGGTGCGGTCCGATCAGCAGCCACACCACGGTGCGGTCCGATCAGCAGCCACACCACGGTGCGGTCCNTAGTTCTTTTCTATTGTTCATCACTGTCCAAATCGCTGCTACACAACGGTGCAGTTCGATCAGCAGCCACATCACGGTGCGGTCCGATCAGCAGCCACATCACGGTGCGGTCCGATCAGCAGCCACACCACGGTGCGGTCCGATCAGCAGCCACACCACGGTGCGGTCCGATCAGCAGCCACACCACGGTGCGGTCCGATCAGCAGCCACGTCACGGTGCGGTCCGGTCAGCAGCAACACCACGGTGCGGTCTGATCAGCAGCCACACCACGGTGCGGTCCAATCAGCAGCCACGCCACGGTGCGGTCCGATCAGCAGCCACACCGCGGTGCAGTCCGGTCAGCAGCCACACCACGGTGCGGTCTGATCAGCAGCCACACCACGGTGCGGTCCAATCAGCAGCCACGCTACGGTGCGGTCCGATCAGCAGCCACACCACGGTGCAGTCCGGTCAGCAGCCACACCACGGTGCGGTCTGATCAGCAGCCACACCACGGTGAGGTCTGATCAGCAGCCATACAACGGTGAGGTCCAAACCGCGGCTACACAACGGTGCGGTCCGAAAAATGACCACACCACGGTGCGGTATGGTATGTTTTCCATTCCTATAGGCGCTCCAAAAGAAAATGAAAACTCAAGGAAATTCAAGCTCATAACAACAGTTTGAAAATCTTGTAGTTTCCGTGAACAGAATATTATTCCGTACCTCGTCCTGACCCAGTGCAATAATTACTAACAAACTTACTAAGTTGTCTGAAGTTATAAGCTCAGTGAGAGGCCTCACGGCAAAGTTGAAAACAAACTTTGGGTTCAAAGTAGCTAACACAAGAGGTGAGCATCTAAGTTTCTGCCAAGTACTTTAGTCAACTTTGAGCCAAGAAATTATAGGCAAGACCGATGTCAGGAGCAACGGGAGTGTCAAGGAAAGTTAAGAGTCTTCATTAAAATTTACTGAAAGCATCAAAACTTACGAGAACAAAATATCACAGTTATTTTCATGATGTTATGCGGAGTGAAATAAGGAAGGCGCATTACGAGTTTTGCCCAAATAATGAATATTCAATAGCCCAAATATCTTCGTCTCATTGTAGATACATGATATGGTGAAACAAACGACGTGTTAAAGAAGCAACCGTTTTAAAGCAAGCAGTATATAAATAAACGACCGAATAGTCCCTAGAAGAAACGATTTTAAAATCGTTTCAAATTGGCGGCCATATCTTAGAACACTAGACGGAAATTCTCTGGTTACCATCATCTAAGCGGCTGAAAAAACACGTTCGTAGAAAGAACATCATGGAAGTTATCATATATAGTCACTTGCTCGGTAAAATGTTAAGCGATGCAGACCATAAAAACAAAAACTGAGGCATAGAGGGTCAGCAAGATTGTTATCGATTTGGAAAAAATAGAACAGACTACCTAATGCCAGTAGAAGTATAAAAAGAAGAATTTGGGCTCAGTTTGAACTACTTATATTCTGAAATTCTCATCGATCGGGATTCAGCAACGCCGAGCGTGTTTCCGAGGAGATTGTTCAAGTATTGTTTTCTCTACTTCTATTTTTGTTACAATGACTAGTATTATTATAATGCATTGTATTATCATTAAATTATAATAAAAACCACTAATCTGAGCGCCACTGCATTGGAGAAATCGAAGTTGATTAGCTCGCTCTCAGGCAGTACCCGGGGAACGGTGAAAAGTCCGAAACGATATGAACGTGTAAGGCGAAAAATACACAAGAATAGGTCATGGCCCCGAGGGTCGCAAGAATGTGGTCGACAGAGCTTCAATTAACTCCGTAGCGGCTGGAATATCTCTCTAATGAACTTCAGAAGCTGTGCATTTCCTGCTAAAATTTCTCTAATTTTGCCTTAATTTCATCTCGTGCCGGACATTCCAGAGACCTCCAGCTACACGACGCACGGCGCTGCAGTAGTGCTTCGTCGTAAAAATTCCTCTGGTAAGGTAAGTTTTCTTTTACATATCTACAATATAATAAAGACCGATGTGTATTTATCTGTTTGTTTGTTTTTTGTTATTTACTAAAGTGCCCGCACTGTCAAAAAAATAATAATAATAATGAAAGCGAAGAATTAATGATGACCAGTCTTCATTGATTGTTACTTTTTACTAGTGGACCCGTGCGTGAAAAACTCAAGTAATAATCGATACATTTGCTTGATATTGGCACGAGCGGAATCTTCTCTTCTCTGACTTGCTTCTTCATTTTCTTCATTGATCCTTTGTCGTGCTCTCATCCTTAGATTTTCTATTCTTTGATTTTCCGTTTTCCCATTTTTCCGCTCACGCCTATCAACAGCTCTTATTCCCTGCTGTAAACTTTCAGCTTCAAGTCTTTCTTGACGCTGCGCAGCATAGACGTTCATCTCTCTCTCCATTGGTAGCACGTCTTCGTTCTTGTTCTTGAGACTGTAGTAGTCTCGTTTTTCTTTTACGTTCCCTATCCTCCAGTCGCCTTCTTCTTAAACGTGCGTCTTCCAAAGTGAGAGGCAGAAGTAAAATCTTGAGTAAAACACTGTAATAAACTTTAATGCAACTCCAGTCAGCTTATATGGAATGTGAGCGCTACGTAGCCATGATACTGTCTTTCAAACCCAAATATCTGTTTCATTGAAGTGCTGAAATATTGGTCAACGAAATAAAATCTACATGCAGAAAAGTATGTTCTTTACGATACAAAACACCTGGTGTCTATCACTAACGAAGTAATATTTTAGCTACAAAGCAATAATACTCAATCGTAAAAACACTGTTGTTCATCACAACGCTCTTGTTTATCAGTTATTCATCACAAACGACAGTGTGCATTGACGCAAATTCAAACGACAAGGTAGTTTACAGTTAATTAATTTCGCTCAATGGCAAACAGCCTTTTCTTTGTGTGTACTCCGTCGAAAGATAGACAGTAACTAGAAGAAATAATTGTCTACTGATCGTGAAAAATCATCACTTCGTGAGTTCATCGTTGATTATCTGCAGAATTAATACGTCGTGACCCGAGAGAAAAAAGTTATGAAATCAGACTTCAGAAGCTGCAAATACATTGTTTTGAATTTAAAGAAGTATTTCAAGCAAGAAGTGCATTCAGATAAAGGGATAAGGATCGCACTTCCGCCATCTTCTGTGACCTGGTCATCGATCTCTATGAAAACGTAACTTAATTACAAAATCTGCAACATATGACCCATTTTTCGCCTATTTCATTAAGATGCAGACGAGAAATAAATACACGAAGCGTTTTATTATATTAGGATGAACTTCCTCATGTGGGATGCACTGCTACACAAACTTGAATTATGGAACATAGCAGATATTCATGCTGGGCTGAACTACGGTACGCTTTCCTTCGGTGATGCACTGAAAAGCAAGCCTATATTCTATTTTGGCCCACAGACGATATTGAGACTCATAAATACTGAGCTCTGCATCCAGGATACTAGATGGTGTCATATAACTCGGGAGTTTCTCCCTCAAGTGAAAAGTTGTTCTGTTGAAAAAAGAAGCAAATTAGAGGAAATTAGTAGCTTCCAAAAAATCCACGTGTTCTTTACCCGCCTGCTACCCGCTGAGGAATATCTTACCATTTGCTTCGATGATTATGCAGTGAATAAGAGCATCATCGTAACCTCAGGGCAGCTGAAGTTTGGATGAAGGAAACCTCAGAAGAGAGTACAAATCACGATGCAAGAGAGTGCTTAGAGAACCTGTATGTATCTGCATTGAATGGCCTTCGATGTCCCCAAAGAAAGAACTGCATTGAAATATACGTTTGCCATCATCTGCAACCTGACCTATTTGCTACCTATCAGTTTTCAACGAAGCTTGACGGAATGACCGCAGCCTCCAAGCTAGGCTAATTATCGCTCATCTTTTTTCTTACATCGTGACACAAAATGGATAAATAAATAAACAAACAGATAAATACACATAGGTCTTTATTATATTGTAGATTTATTTATTCATTTTCTGTCACGCTTTAACAAAACAGACGTAAATTAGCCCTGGTTGGAGGCTGTGGTCATTCCGTCAAGCTTCATTGAAAAGTGATAGGTAGTAAATGGACCAGGTTGCAGATGATGGCAAACGTATATCTGAATGCAGTTCTTTGCCAACGTTGAAGTCTACTTAATGCCGATACATACAGGCTCTGTGAACACTGTTACATCGTGATTTGTACTTTTCCGACATGTCCTTCATCCAAACTTGTGCTACCCTGAGTTTACGCTGATGCTCTTATTGACTGCATAATCATCGAAGCAAATTGTAAGAAATTCTCCAGCAGTAAGCAGGCGGGTAAAGAACACAAGGATTTCTGGGCAGCAAATGATTTTTCTTCAATTTGGGTTCTCCTTTCAACAGAACAACTTTTCACTTGAGGAAAAAACTACTGAGTTATATGACACCATTGACTATCCTGGATACAGAGCTCAGTACTTATCAGGAGCAATACAGGCTGCGACCTGAAAAAAAAACACTGCTTTTTAGCGTATCACCGGAGGAAAGCTTGGCATTGTTCAGCCTAGCACGCTCATCTGCTGTGTTCTATAATGCAAGTTGGCAGTTACAGTGCATCCTACAAAAGGAAGTTAGCCTAATAATATCATGAACAATAAAAACGGGTCATCATTAATTGTCCGCTGTCATTCTTGACAACGCTAGCACTCTAGTTTCTTTATAATCCAAACTAAATGTAAGTTTTCGTAGGAATAACATTGTTTGAAACAGGACTGTATACCTTTCTTGGGCCGTAGAGCACTAAATTTCAATTATAGTACTTGACCGATGGCGGATATGTCATTACAGATCAATAATATTGCAAAATTCTCTTCGTTTATTTGTAATAAATACTATTATCCTAATGGGAAATTACAAGCATTAATCCAGTGTCTGAGAACATACAATGAACGGTATCGGACAGTATCGGATAATCGCCTCAAAATTTCCGCTTGGGTAAAATCGTTCATGGCCACCCACCCGTAAGGTAGTAATCTGTGCAGATAGGTGATTCTTTATTACATCACGTTCCCGTCAAAGCTATATTATATGTATGTGCTGAAGAAGGCAAAAGCAATGTTATATGCGCAGAAACAGGTAAATTGGCGCAGTGTTGTTTCTTGGCTGTGTTAATGGCAAAAGCCTCATATTTTTACATATGAATGACAATATATGAGCTATCGGTAGCTAAAAAACTGTGTAAATAAAACTGTTAAAGTATCTTGACCTATAAAACTTGGGGTCGTTCCGACGCATGATGCGTAGTAACTTCTAAAATTCGGCAGTAACTTTAAGTATAAGTAGACATCTTTTAAAAAGAACGGTTTCATATTTTCTAATTTTCATGAACGTTTTGAAAATCATGAGGCGATCTCTTTTTGCGGAAGATTAGCGATGTACAGAATCGGTGCTTTCGAATGCAGTCAGGGACATGGAAGAGACAAGACGAGGGCAAACGCACGAATGAATAAACAAATGAATTATTGAATGAATGAGTGGGTGAATAAATGACTGTATGAATGAATATTCAAAATAAATTAATGAATGAATAAACGAATGAATTAGTAGTCTAGGCTCCTCTGGAGGAGAAACCAACGATTCAATAAGAAAAAGGACGAAAATTCAGTATACTGAGGGGTGATATAGAAAAACATTTCATTCTTTATCATGTCTTCCTTCTGAATTTTTTTTGGTCTTTATATTATAGCTCAATCTCCTCTCAGCAGGAAAATATATCGCAGACGTTCTCCAAAACAAGGTAATTATTCGCGCTCGTAATTATTTATAATAGTGCTTACATTTTTTCTAAGAGGCGCTACTGAAGAGAGATAGGTGAGAATTAGAGAAGATTAGAGATGATACAACTAAGGAAGTCTCCAAAGCGAACTTGACATCTATGAAGGGAAGAGAGCTGAACTCCTTTTTAAAAGCAATATCTTGGAAGCGAACTGTAATGGAGATTCTAAAGTGTCAAAGGAGGTGCGTAGTAAATAACACCCAGTTTCATTCTAACGAAGCGGATAAATAATTGGAATGTTTTTCTGCCGGAGCCGATAATGAATTGAAATGTTATCTACGTTCCTATTCCAAAAAGTGTGCACTACATAATAAGCGAAGTCGTGCCATCAAGCTCAAGGGGACAGTCTAAAAAAAAAAAAAAAAAAATCGGGGGGACCTAGAGAGTTGAGATTTATTATACTTATGCTTCGTGGAAAATAAGGGAGAGTTTGCTCGGGACATTGTTCCCATTATCGCAATACTTTAAGAGATAATGGGCAAAAGCGGATGATTTTCAAAACGCTACTCCTCCCTCAGTTTCTATCGTAGAGATGATACACATATCATTGCATTTGTAAAAGCAAGGGGTAGAAGCCAATGTCACCGATCCTGGAAAGTTCGAAATTTTGAATAGAAATTTTTATATTGGACAATGTTTTTATACTCAAAAATCTACGGTAAAACAGATGAAAATAAAATACCTACACATTTTCCAATAGAAAGAATGTTCTATTCACATCAAAAATCGGTGACATTGGCATATACACCTCGCTTTTGTGAACCCAATGGTTTGTGCATCATCTCTCTACGGTAAAAACTGTAGGAGTAGCGATTTGAAAATCACCCATTTTTTGCCCAATATTTCGTAAACTACAGTGAACAGGGGAGAAATGGCCCGAGCAAACACCGGTTTATTTTCTACGCCACATAAGTATACCAAGGCTCGAGTCTCTAGGTCCCATAGAAATTGGTTTCCGCGAGAGGTCCCCTAATAAGCCATTAAATGATCCGATGTATTTTTATTCCCGAAATTTTACTCATCGAAGAAATTGATCTCGAGAAATATTCAATAAAAATTTAACTTCGAAGCAACAGGTGGAGAACACACTAGTTAGAGGTTTCATTATAGCTAGAAACCATTAATCACAGTAACTGAATTACCGAAACACAGAACGTGCTTTTTATTCCAGACCGTGTGGAGTAAACAACACAAGGTGGTCTCGTTCCATCATCGAAAGTTACCGCGACAGGTGCGTGTCTGGGACGAAAATATCGACTGGCTTCTATTGACGGCAGCGAGGAGGTCTGTCCGCCATGTCGATACGAGCTTTGCGCTCGATACGAGAGAAAAAAATTGCAGAAATAGCACGACAAGGACAGATCTTCGCCACAACGCTAGCGCCGTATCGAAAACCGACAAATGAACTCCGTGATCGATGAAGGATCGAACAATGTACTCAGAGGATTCTAGGGCACCGGCAGAGCTTTAGAAAATTCAATGTTAGGCTACATCGACCAAACAATGACGAAAATGTCCATTAAATGACAAAGGTAGCCTAGTGCTTGGCAAACAGACGCCACATGCGCCTGTGTCGGAGACAGGCGTGAGCGATGTCGCTATAATGCGATTATTCTTTCCCACGACAATTTAAAAGTGAACACTCAACAGGGAATGAAAACCGCAAATTCATAGGTACGAATCTTCGGGTAATGTAGGCATCGTGCCGGAGCCTGTAGCCACCAAAACGTGAAAAGAGATGTCTGAAATCAATGCAGAAGCACGAGGGGATTTATTTTCAAGATAAGAAGAAAGAGCTGTCATTTATAGTTAGTTACAGTCAGCGGTTTAAGTCTCCGTTTCCACACGAAGACGATATCACAGAGGAAAGAACAAGGAACATAGAGTACTTCGATAGAAACGAGGATCCCATACACGGAAAGGATCCCATACACGGAAAGGATCCCATACACGGAGAGGTTCCCACACACGGAGAGGTTCCCATACACGGAGAGGATCCCATACACGGAGAGGTTCCCACACACGGAGAGGTTCCCATACACGGAGAGGATCCCATACACGGAGAGGTTCCCACACACGGAGAGGTTCCCACACACGGAGAGGTTCCCACACACGGAGAGGTTCCCATACACGGAGAGGTTCCCATACACGGAGAGGTTCCCACACACGGAGAGGTTCCCATACACGGAGAGGTTCCCACACACGGAGAGGTTCCCATACACGGAGAGGTTCCCGTGCAGGATCAACGCGTATGGGAACAGCAAATCGGAAATTAATAAAAACAGCAGAAAGCAAGATTAGACAGGAGTATGAAATCAGAAGGAAGCAAAGTTGGCACGAACGACATATATCCCGAAGGACTAGGTGATGGCTATGGTAACAGACTAAAGCTCCCTGGGGGCACTGCTCCTCTTAACATAGGATGGGCAAACCTAAATAACCTACCCCGAGGGCCTTATGCCCATAGAGGGAGAATCGCCATTGAGAAAAATTACACTTTTAATTCATCGGCGCAAAAACTGGAAAGAAACTCAGGGTTAGAAAGGCTTGGGATGAAGCTTTGTAACCCAGCAAACAGCAAATGCAGATCCGAGTCATGGATCTCAGATATAAGTTAACACAAGCAACCCAACACTGCATCATACTAGAACCTTACCCTTCGCAGGTACGTGCACCCATGGAACCCAAACACAGCACGCTGGATCCTTGCCTTTAGGAGGTACGTGCACCCATGCAACCCAATGACCGCACACTGGATCCTTGCCTTTAGGAGGTACGTGCACCCATGCAACCCAAACACAGCACACTGGATCCTTGCCTTTAGGAGGGACGTGCACCCAAGCAACCCAAACACAGCACACTGGATCCTTGCCTTTAGGAGGGACGTGCACCCAAGCAACCTAAACACAGCACACTGGATCCTTGCCTTTAGGAGGTACGTGCACCCATGCAACCCAAACACAGCACACTGGATCCTTGCCTTTAGGAGGTACGTGCACCC
>LQNS02015105.1:8387765-8413201 GCA_001587735.2 Parhyale hawaiensis
CAAACACAGCACACTGGATCCTTGCCTTTAGGAGGTACGTGCACCCAAGCAACCTAAACACAGCACACTGGATCCTTGCCTTTAGGAGGTACGTGCACCCATGCAACCCAAACACAGCACATCGGTTCAGAGGCCGCGGATCAATTCGAAGAGCTCACATTTGAATTCCAAAGAGACGCTGCGGCGGCCCAGTCCTCAGGTGGCAAATCGAATATTTGCCTCAGGAAAATTCGCTACAACTGCAATGCAGCCAAAGAAAAAACCAAATCGCTCCCTCCCTATGCTCTGTAATATCAGCGGTGACTAAATAAGGCGAGCATTAGGAAAACTTAGTTTATCCTCACCAAAACAACCATGGAGTTGCTAAACGTGTAATTAGTGAAAGACGACAAAAAGTGATATATCAGAAAAATGACGCCTTTAATATGGTAAACTGTCACATAAAAACGAAAAAAAAGAAAATCTACAGACGATGGAGAATAATGACAGGGACGAGCCCTTGAGTTACATGGCATCATCTTATACCATTAAAGCACATGTATAGGCACTCTAGAATTTTATGTAGAATAAAAGAACATAAAGGGCAATATTTCTACTGACTGTGTTGACGCTTTAAGCAAACTTTTATTGGGTTTTTCTTAATTAGCTACGGGGTTTTAACCTACCGCATTGCTCGAGGATCGCCTATACTGATACTTCAGCACTGAAGAATCAGAACGAACTGCTGAGTCTTATCAGTCTGATTCGAAAACTAAGGGTTAGTTAAAAGGAAGATGAGGCTTCATTAAGAGCAGACAGGCAGTCACGGGAATCCATCTTCATATCTTCATACGCGCCCTTATATCAATAATTTTATCAGCAGGAAGTTGAGGTTTAAGAATGGGTAAAAAATAGCACTCTAATGCGCCCCTTACATTCATTGCTATGAAACAGGAAGTCAAGATTTCCTTCATAAGAAAGAAGGGACGATCTACCTTAAATATCCCACATTACCACAAAATTGATCGCAGTTACATAGAAAATTGGGATTTTTCCTAGAGTATCCAAAAAGCACCTATCTTTACAACGTATCCCACACTATTTCTTCAAAAGTCAGTGTTACCAACCAGGAAGCTGAGGTGCCAATCAAAGTGGTCATATTATTGCAGATTATTTCTTTAAATTTTCCATGCTAGAAAGGAAATCGCAGTTTCTTTCACAGGACAAAGACTATCTATCTATTGAATCCATATTATTGTTGCAATAGTCAGTATGGATAAAAGTGAAGTTTAATTTTGTTTTCTGATCGAGTTGCGAAGATAAGATATCTATTAATCTTCATATTACCGCTACAATATTAACTATTATTATTGAAACTGAAGATCACTCCCACTGGAGCTAAGAGAATGTATCTCTCGAATCCAATATTACTGCAACTAGTAGTATTGGAGGAAGGTTTGCTAGCACTGCGAGCAAGACACCCACTTGGAGCCAAATTCTCAAAGATTTTAAATCTCTGCTTTTATGCAGGAAGGTCTTAGATTATATGCGAACTTAGATACGTTCTCGGGTCTCAAGTGGCCAGTGCGCTGCTGACAGGAAACCAGGCGCAAAGCATCTCCCACCCCCAGGGCACGGCTGAACGATTTCGTTCGACCACGCCGCACAGAGCCAAGAAACGGAAAACGAAACGAGAAGACAGAGGAAAGACAACATCCTTGCGGAGGGTCCCTTCCGTGGCTCCCACACGGGAGCAGATAGGAATCCCATGGGATGGGTCTCTGACCACCATTCGGCGGCCTATTTCAAGGACGAGAAGGGGGAAGTATTGACAGCCTACCCAGCCTAACAAACTAACCTAAGTAGGAACTAAGGCCAGCTGCAATACCCCTTGCGGAGAAGGCAGTCGGAACAACCCTTGCGGTCCTTAGGCCCATCTGTATACTCACAGGAATAGACCCCGCCAGAATATATCCCTGAGGGCACATTACAGCAACAACACTGATCATGTTGCACCAGGAAACCAAAATTTTCTTCTAGAGGAGCGAACAAAATTTGTCTTTCAAATCCCATTTTATTGCTACAAAATTCAATGTTATTAAACAAGAAAGAAGTTGAGCTTTCTTTCCAAATGGCCAGTAGAAGCTCGCTTTGTTGCTCTCAGTACGAGTTGTGGCGTCCCAAATGGCAGATGCCACAGAGTTACAAAGGGCAAAGTTGCGGAACTTTTGGATGCGATCTGTCAAAAGTCGCCTCGGAAATTACCTTCCGCATCGATAACATTGCTGAAGCGCAACAGATACGGTTCGTGGTATGAGGGCCAGTGTATAGCAACGAGAGCTTCAGGGCAAACATTCATCCGTTTTCATTTCTTAGTAAATGTCGTTTTACAGTCAGTATACGAATTCTTAAAATTTTGGAGACGGCAAATTTCAAAATATTGCTTGAAAGTTTGCATAGGAAAACTTGGATGTTTTGCGTAACTTAATTTGATAAATTAGAGAAATAGTCCAACGCTTTCTTTTAACGTCATCATCGCCCGAAGAGAAGAAAACTGGGGAAATGGGCTCAGGATTAGCTAGAATTGGAACGGTGGGGTTACAGTTTATTAGGATTTGGATTGCGTAACTTTCTAACCAACACAAGAGGAAACAATAATCAAATTTCAGCGTTATATGCATGGAAAATTAGGCTCGATTATCAACGGACACAGTACTAATTGGAAAAAGCTTTGGCGATACGCGACAATGATTATTATGGGAACCACGATGCACTTTATAGTTATTCGGTTTTCCTTAAGTTTTATTACTAGTTTTTAGCGCCTTTGCATTGGTTAATATATGTACATTATATGTGACTAGCTTTGTGCTGTAGCAACTGTGTACGCAGCAACACATGCAAATAAAACGAATACTTAGAAGTGATAAGTAACTTAAAAAAATACTCTGTCTAAAAAGATCGGCACAAAGCGCACTTATCTAACTATGATATGTTCACTCTCGCCCTTGTAACAAACGCCCAAGAACCATCACCGATCTGTTGCATCTAATCCTACTTGAACATTCACCCACGTAGCTACGGTTCTTCCCTCAGACGTCCTATTTTTATTTCTACATTACAACGATAGCCCATTGACCGCCGGAGCCTGGAACTCGCCTTCTTTCTGGGTGTGGGTTGGTCCGGCTACTGCCAGTTAGCTATCTTATCTTGTAATGCACAATAGTCGGTAATTGACAGCGAAACTCGCCAGGGTCACAAGTTATGAAGAATGCTGTTGGACAAACTTAAGACGCGAAGTTGACAGATATACGCAAGCGTGTGCGTTATACCTTTGATTACCGTACGGATTACGCAGCGTCCAAATATCTCACCGTGTCCTTGTAGACATAAGTCTGTGTTTAAAGAAGGGTTTGCTAAAATGTTAGCTATCATGCCAGTTAGCCGTCATGCTAAAATGTAAGCAGTCATGCCACCGTGTCGTTGTATAGACATAAGTCTGTGTTTACCGAAGGGTTTGCTAAAATGTTAGCCATCATGCCAGTTAGCCATCATGCCAGTTAGCCGTCATACTAAAATGTTAGCCGTCATGCCACCGTGTCCTTGTAGACATAAGTCTGTGTTTACCGAAGCGTTTGCTAAAATGTTGGTAGTCATGCCACTCGCTTAGTGAGAGTCACTAGTAAGTTTCGGTTGCTTCTTCAAGTTTGGAGTGAATTAGATCTAAGGAAACTGAGCATTTCTCTCTTGTTCAAACAGGCACAGCAACGGAGTGGGGCACTGGGCAGTGTGCATGAAGACCAAAAAAGTGTCGTGTAAACCCGACTTAACGAATGCAATAAATCTTAATTTGGTTTCCTCTGGCAATAACAAGAGATATGGGATTAACAAAACTTTCCGCGGAAACCCACATCCCACCGAAACAGTCAACAGGCACTGAGCCCACACAGGCATTGCGTGCGGACACCGAATGGGAGTTTGACACTGCCGCCTATACTTCCTTGCTTTCATTTCATTACACCGGCTACAAACGCTCTCATAGGAATATCATTATTAAAGTAACATGGACAAATGTTCACTTGCCGGGAAATGCAAGCGAAACATGGGATTTCACACCCTGGCGCCGCGATGCAACATCGCTGATTTAAAAAAAATATTTGAGAGACGCTGGATGAAGTTAGGAGATGACACAAGGAGGGGGGAAGTGTCAGGCAGTGTAGGCAGTTTGTGTGTGTGTAGCAAATATTTGTGCTCTTCTGTATACTGAGAAGCTGGGGCGATGTTAATGAATTAGATGGGCAGGTGGTCGCGGCTGTGAAGCAAGTCTGAGGTTTTAGGCGAAAACAACACGTACTTTATTTAGGCGATGTACGAGTAAGTCTAGGTTGTGATTAGTTGAGTTAAATGAAAAGGGGCAAGGGTAGGTGAGGTTAAATTACGATACATTAGTTCAGAATATATTAAGTTACCCTGGAACATGTACTGTGGCGGAAATTACCACTATCAACACTAAGCACACTCGTATACTGCAGAGGGCGTGGGTATATTGGTCTAGCTAGGATAGGCTCCATTGGGTTGGATCAGACGGTCACCCTGAGTTAAGCTAGGTCAAGTTCGGATAGGCTAGGTAGTTCGCACATCGAAATAAATAAAATTTGACTCGTGTAGATAACGCAGAACTGAAGGACAGACACGAAGAAACTCTTAGTCCCACCACCTCCGCTAGAAGACTTTTCAGAATATTCTTAGCAGAAATTAATTTCATTCTGCCGTGGTCCGGTTATTGAATGCCAGCTATTTTCTACGAAAAAAATGAACCTGTAGCGAGATATCTCGAGGTTTATTTCCTATATAAAATTGGCCTTCTAGAGAGAAATCACGGGGGAGTATTGCTCAGAGGACTGGAGCAGCGAAGAGAAATCTCTTGAGTGTATTTCTGAAAGGATTGGATTTCCCACGGGATATTTCATGCTATATACTAAATGTTTACAAGCGGAGATTGCAGCCATTTTTAAATCGTTACCATTAAATTAAGCAGGCAAACTATATTATATTGAGTTAGTGAAATAAATGAATAGATCCCCTACGATACGCTATAAAATAAATTTATAGTGAGGGCATAGACCGCTACAGTATATGACTCTTCGGTCCAAGTGGCCTCTGACGCTGGCGGCCAAAATGGGAAAAATGGGATTTTCTCATGAACTATTATGAACATGTCCAGATACGGTCATGCAGGCAAGCGCCATAGTGCGTCCCAGCCGTATGCAAGATACCTTCTCTGCACGAAAAGTGTCGGGTACCTTGTAAAATTTTCTTCAGTATTAGATAGGGGAAAAGAATAGCTCTTGAGAAAATCCCATTTTTTCGTTGCCGACTTCTGGCCGCCAGCGTCAGACCTAAGAGTCAAGTACAGTTGCGGTGCGGTCTATGGCGAGGGATAAACAGATTATTTATTGTTCTCATATGTTTCACCTATGGAATATGCAGCGGAGCTAGCGACTGTAGCCTTCTCTTGTTCGAAGTTCTTGAAAGTCGTCTGTCTACCAAGCAAAAGTAGCTCACCATTGGTTACATCATCATCCAGAAATACTTTCAGTTGGTGCTTCGGACTCTACAGGTAGGGTAAACTCATGGGTTGGCCTTCTGCTGAGAGACTTACAATACCAGAGCAAGATACGCAACGGTAGCTCTTATTGAATGACACCGGAGTTTATTATTAGAATCCCTTTATAATTCCCTCCTTCATAATAAAGTCACTCTGAAATTCTTACAGACCAAATAGTACATCTCTGCAACCATCTGACCCACTTCTGAAACTACAGCATCCCTAAAGGCTAGAGCTTGAAACTTGTGCCGCTCATAAATGGTAGGGTAGGTTCCATTGCAATCAAAACGTACGTTCCATAAAGAATGGTTCTGTCTCCAGGCAGAAGTTATTCATAGGCAGATACAAGAATGGCAGTTAAAGGAGATGTTGCCGAAGGGTGAGCAGACCTCAAAGGCCGGGGAAGTTCATCGGCTTAACTGACGTGCAGAACCAGAAGGTGGGATCGTTTCAATTGTTTCCGTGCAGTCTTATATGATGCAAATGCAACACCAACTAAAAGATCATCGATACTTCGTAAAATACTTACGGGTAAACAGAAGCACTAGTTCCACACACCTACTGTTCAAATTTCCAGCGCACACATAAATTTACTTCACAGATTTAAAATTAGACTGCATCCTGACTGTTCTCTGATCCAAGTCTTCCGGCAATCAAACTTTAGATTACAACGCGACTTTGAAGCGCATTTATGACAGTCACTAGAAGAAGGTCAAACCACATTTTCCAAAGTCTTGTGAAACAAAAGTCGTCCGTCTTGTGGGATGAAAATTTCAGCAAGCGGCCAGTGTTAAAAGCGCGACAGCGCATCACTATAAATGGAAATAACAAAACTCGAATGAGTGAAATTTCCTCAATGAGTCACAAATGCTGTTCATGATAGAATAATATGAAATAGTGCGTTTGTTCAATGGTTTGAGATAACAATTTCTGTCACAGATATTGCGGTAAATATTACTTTTAATTCCAACGCTTTTTTCCCCATTTTTGTTAACTTATATGGGTGAAATAAGACACATTAAGACTTTCTCCAGGAATAACAATATTGAGGTAGAAGCTTAGTTTTTTGAGATATTTGACTTTGAAGTTCCCATTGTTTTCCTACGGGAAAAAATAACTGGCGACAGTAGTGGGTAATGCGACGAGATCCCGGATTTTGAGGGTAACCTACCCTCGCGCGCGAGCTTCCGGTTTGTAACGGCCAATGCACTACCGGTTTAGCGGGGGTCAGGGGGGGCGCTAACCGGAGTGGGCGGGGCCTGGGAAACCGGAAGGGGCGGCGCGATGACCCGGGGGGCGCGAGGGGAACCTACCCTCAAAATCCGGGATCTCGTCGCATTACCCACTACTGGCGACCTCATAGGAACCTAACTCGGTTAGGTAGGTTCCTATGGGGTCACCAGCAAGTACCTAACAGCGCAGGTAATTTTCTCTCATAAGAAAGCAATGGGAACTTCAAAGTCAAATATCTCGAAAACTAAGCATCTGTCCCAAAACAGAAACTTTATTCATGAAAAAAGTCTTGAGATGGCTCAGTTCACCTACGTAGTACTATATGTAAACAAAAATGATAAAAGTTGGAGTTAATAGCAACATTGACCGATATTTATGTGAAGGATCCAATTATTTTACACAATAATACACGAATGCAGATTTTTAAACATACAATAGAATAAACGGAAGCACGGCAAAGTGAAAATTAGTTAGGCTACGTCGAAGTTTTAAGCCTTCCTCTTCAGTAAAACGGCGGTTACAGTGAGGAAGAAATAAGGGCTATCATGTAGCACGTCGAGAAAGACGTGGAACCCATGCACAGAGAGAAGGTGAACAGGATCCAATGAGCGATCGACGAAGCGCAAGTTAACACTGCAAGGCCTAGCACAAGAAGTGCTTTGACAAACGATTGGTCCAATGCGTGGGTTTTCTGAGTAACGAGCCTCACTCCGTTGATTTTTTCCTGCTTTGAGTAGGGAGTTAAAATTTAAATTGCGAGTAGGTGTCAGTTACGCTGCTAAACGTTAGGCATTTCAAGGGAGATATTCCCTTTTTTTCGGCTTCAAAATTTCAAAATAAACATACGTGGGCGAAGCAAGGGAGTAGTAATTTTAGGCTACGGGATTCATGCTCCGAGGGGTTAACTTACAAGCACGAAGCAACGCTGCGTTTCGGAAAGAAATCTACCGACACATTGCCACAAAGACTACCTAGTCGATCACAACTGCATCGTCCCTTTACTTTATACTGACGTTATCGTTGCGAAAAAGCCAAAACGGTGGAGTTGTATTTAGCGAGGATTATCCTAGCAAACAAAGGGAGGTAGTAAATGTACAAAAGAACGAAAAAAAATGACGCTGCCGGTGCTCTCGCACTCTTTTTCAAGGGTCAGACAAACACTCGTAAGCTTCTATGCCCCGTCGCTTCTCAATGGCAGCGGCGCAACACCAATTCTTTGCACGGGCCCAACCTGTTGCGTTGGCAATGGGAAATTATGCTTTGACACTGTCGGATTCGTTTGCACTGAATCAGTGAGCGGAATTATTCAGCGAGGTACGCCTAGCAGGAGTTTAATTGAACAGAGCAATGTCGTGTTACATTACAGTTGCAGTGTGTCCAAACTGTTAAGCGAAGTTTGAAAAAAAAATTGAAACGAGCGAGTGTAATTGTGTCTACATTTGTCCTTTTACTAATTGAAAGGTTTTACAAAGCTGTGACAGCTACAAAATTTTCGATTACGACTTCAGTGTTAATTTATATACAAAAATAACAAACAAAATTCTAGAAAACTGGATACTTAAGCACAGTCAATTTCAAACCGAAATAACCGGGTAGCTAGTTATTATTAAAGAACTGTAAGGCAGATATCATAGAAACAAAAATTCACTTAACGCATGCATCTCAACAACAAAATATTATCATCTCTTAGCATGAACATTATATCTTATGATTATATCATAACAACGAACATGGAACAGTCCAGAAGGAAAAAGCCGTTAGATATTGCACGTCCGTTGCTGAAGTGCGCCAAGCGGCTACTGGCAAAGGATACCTTCTCTTGCATACTGGACCCTCGCCCATATTGATGACAATCTATATATGCTGAGTCTGCTCGCCCCAGTTTAGTCTACACTGGCCAATGATATTTACAATCCATATAGGCTTTGTGTGTTGGCCCCTGTTTAGAGTAGAATTGTTAAAGATAGTATCTGAAATACGCTAAATCTACGGGGCCGTTTAGTGTACATTTGTGAACGGTATTATTCTACATACACTGCGTTAGCAGGCCCGTTTAGTGCACACACGTCACTTACATAGTTGAAAATACGCTGTGTGTACGGGCGCCAGTTTAGTATTATAGAACTGTCAATGACATTACCCTATACACGCTACGTTTGCGGGGCAGTTTAGCGTACACTTGCCAATCATATGGTCGTAAAAACGATGTGTGTGCAGGCCTCAGTTTGCTGTGCACATGCCAGTGATAAGAATGCTTTAACTAAGCTGTACAAATATACTTTGGATCAACCAATGGGCGCGTTAAGCGTTAATAGTACATACAAGGGTACACTTAAGTGGGACTAAATAAGCATTTGCGGTCCGAGAGATAAAAGAATATTTTAAACTACATTACATATCAGAACTAAACAAAATGTTCAACCTAACTCCACAGCGCTGAATATAGATACGGCAGGTTTCACACACATAAATGCTGCTACAGCCATAAGTGCAGTCCCAGTCCATAAATATAATCAGAGCAAATAATTGGAGCTGCAGTCCTTAAATGCAGCACAGTTCATAAATTCGGTCACAGTTCATAACTTAAGCCACAATTCAAACATGGAGCAATAGTCCCTAAATGTAGCTGCGGTCAATAAATAAAGAGACCGCCCATAAATACTGCCACAGTCCATACTTGCAACCACAGACCATAAAAGTAGCCACGGTCAATAAATTGAGACACAGTCCCTAAATGTAGCAGCGGTGAATAAACAGAGACACTGCCCATAAATACTGGCAGCCACAGTCCATAAATGCAGTGATGGTCCAGGAACGAAGTCACAGCCACAATTTAAAACCAATTGAGAGAGCTGTTCATAAACTCACCTGGGCCTTACAGTGGCTGCAACCGCAGTCCATAATGGGCTGGTGGTCCCCCAGCAAAGGAGGTCCCGTATCCAGGGGGGACAGAGGCGGTGGTGAGGACCCCCTCAGTACCGACGGGTTGGGTGACCCGTTCATTTTGGCGGAATCGTCGGCTGTGAGGTTGTTGTTGCGGGCAGATCTCGGGGACATGGAATCGGACGAGTGAACGCGCATGGTGTACATCCAAAGACCGTGAGTACTGTACGTGAGTGCTCACAGTAGCTGCAGGTCCGTTTTGTTTTTGTGAAGGTCAGATAAATGTGTAGTCAGCGTCTTTATGTAACACTAAAACGATCGAATAAATGACCAGTGTCATGCAAGTAAGAACATAAAATTAACTTGAGATGGTTGTAGGAGAGTCATATTAACTTCGTTTCACGGCACTGAAAATGAGCAAGAAGCGTCGTGTCAAGCACAAAAGTCAAATTAGGGACGTTTCACGTTAAATGAAATGTCGAACTTGCTTTGTTTTATGTCTCTAAGAATGTTTAACGAGCTTTGTTTTATATGGACAAAAAAGCTAAATTAGTTGTTCCCTTTCGGTGAAGAAAGTTGATTTTTCTTGCTAAGTACTAAGAAGAATATCGAAGAAGCTTTATTTTAAGATAAAACAATGTAAATGAGCATTATTTCAAGTTAATAATGAAGTCAATTTCCTTTGTTTGTTGCTACTATGAAGGACTATAACTAGGAAAGTTATATTACATAGACTGAGGATGATTATGTAGATTGGTAAGAATGACTCACTACCGTTGTCTCACGTTAATAGGAATGATATACGTAGTAGTAAAGTGTCGTAAATATAAGCATGGCTTCACGCTAATAAGGCCGACTAATTAGTTATATTTCATGCTAATACGACGTACAACAAAGTATACGAGTACGTCCAAGGACCTGATTCAGGCAGATATTTTTATTATATGAAAATCTTAATTGCAGAACTGCAAAGTATTTACAGCAAAGCGATTGATCTAAATCTAACCACTAAATATATAAGACTAGACGATTCAATGACAGTAAATTCCTGAATGCAGGTGACAAAGTTCGGACCAAAGAAAACAGATAACTGTATTTATAATTCTGTGGGTCGCTAGCAACACGATGAGAACTTTATCAATATGGATTTTACTTGCCTGGTTTCTTTCGGCTACCTATAGGATTTATATACTTATTGTGATATACTCAATTTAATGCTCATTTGGGTCGCAAAGTGCATTAATATCATTACTATCAATTGATTGGACTGACCAGAAATATATATAACATTACCAGGCGAACACTGAATCAAGTGAAATACGGGCCTCGGTTTGTGTCAGTTTGCCTTCATCTCTAAAGAAAATGTTTTTGGATGATGCAATATAGTGAACTAACGTAAAGTAGATATAAGGCGATACAATCAGTTCTCTTTGGAAGTTGTCGAAACCTAACTTCGTACTGTCAGAACAAAAAGGAAATATAGAGTTACGAAAAGAGGCAAGAAAAGGGCAGAAGAGGCTGCTAAATAAAGCGTGAAGGTTTCCGTTGCAGTAAATTAATAGGGTGTAAAGAGAGGCACTCGGTTGCGTGCCGCTGGCGCTCTGCCTGGAGACACTCAATATCGAATCTGAAGAAAAAAACAAATAGCGATAATTACTTTTCAAAATCCACAAACAATATTGGAGAATACCATAATAAAGCAAAAATACAATTATGGTTTCAAGAATACTTTTCAGTGGCGAGAGTACACTTATTTCGTATCCCTCTGACGCACGTTGTCCCTTCATCTTGGACGGTATTAATAGTGCTCTTCCTACGCGAAAGAAAAGTTTACTTAACGCGTTAACCTATTACCGAGGAGTTATATTACCTAGGAGTTATATTACTTAGGAGTTATTTACTCGCCCGGATAATTTTAATACGTAGACTTGAAATTTGGCTTCTCGTTGGATAATCATTGTTTGAAACATCAACAAAAGTTTCACGGTTCTCACAAAAAATTTCGTAGTTTCACAGATTTACCACGCAATATTTCAACAGGGCTACACAGTTCTCATAAAACAGTTACAAAGTTCTCGCCTCACGAGGTCAAAGTTCTCACCACATGGTTCCACAGTTTTACGTTATAGTTAGTTTTGCAGTTCACACTATGCAGTGCGACAGTTCTCACCTCTCAGTTACAAACTTCTCCCCACACAGTTGTGCAGTTCTCAATACAGTTTCACAGTTCTGACCTCAATATTAAACAATTCTCACTTAGTATAACAGCTCTGACGCAACAGTTACACAGTTCCCAATTCACAGTTTCACTGCTCTTACCTCACAGTTTCACAGTTCTGACCTCCCAGTTACACAGTTCCCAATTCACAGTTTCACAACTATTAACAAAGCTTTACAATACTCACGTCATAGTTATCACAAGACATCTTTACAGTTCTCACCACAGAGTTTTACAGTTCTCACCACACAGCTTTACAGTCCTCACCACACAGCTTTACAGTCCTCACCACACAGCTTTACAGTCCTCACCATACAGCTTTACAGTCCTCACCACACAGCTTTACAGTCCTCACCATGCACACAGCTTTACAGTCCTCACCACACAGCTTTACAGTCCTCACCACACAGTTTGCAGTTTTTGTACACAGTTTTACAGTTATCACCACAAAATTTTTATCGTACAGCTTACCACTTCTCATCACACAGTTTTACGATTTTCACCACACAGCCTTGCAGTTCTCACTGCACGCTTCACAGTTCTGATCCCACAAGTTCAAAGTTCTAACATCTCACCGCACCGCCCCGCGATTCCACACCGCAGTTCTCCATGCCACACGACCGCAGTCTATCTATCCATCAATTAACAAGTGTAACCTTCAAAGCTTCGGTAATTCATCTCCGAAAAGTCAATTCGATGACGACGGAAACCGTTTCAAAATCCCGACAGGATCGGCATCGGTGCAGGCCCGGGGTTTTGTGAGCACCTGCAGTCTCGCATTCCTGCCGCAACGAGTCGCTCACGATGTTCACACTCTTTCCAGTTTTTCATGTTCTGTCTAATCTGAAATTTCTACGGAGGTCCAAATGTGTACGTTTAGCGCAATATCATCCATCCAATGACTTACAAAATACCGACTCTATGTAAGTTATCTTAGAATGAGAGCTCGAACACCAAGCAATTATATCGGTCAACTCATGACGACAGCATTCCCTTTCAAAGCGATGACAGCGGTGAAAAAACCATTATCTTGCCACTTTAGTGTTACTGCAATTAGCTTCGAGTAAATTTACCTGCTAGGTATAAAAATACTTCCTGTGAAGAAAAACGGAAACTTGATTGAAATATTCACGAAAGGGATAAAAAATTATTTCAGATGCAAGTAGACATTAGAATTTAGAGCGAAAGGATATAATTCATTCCAGGGAAGTTATAGTAGAGACTGACACTCATTCCTTACCCCCATCCCCTACACACATACAGGAATTCCAATTGAATTTTTCTGGCCACCTTTGAAGCTGGCTCGCGATACTAGCTTCCAGGACGGCCAAGAATAACTTAGGAATCTTTGTCTATCTGTATCGTATTATAGGATTTAAAAATTCATTAACCTGAACTAGTAGTTAAATTTTACTTATTTATGCAACAGTATATGATACAGTATTTTATGATATGCTATAGGAATAATTCCGTAGAACTACACATTCTCTGATCATCATTGAATAACAGATCAAATTATATAGATGAAAAAGACAGTCAACCCAAACAGAGAGATACCCAAGAAGATTTCGTAGCTGGCAAAATCAAACAGTCTGTGCCAAAGAATTTACATTCAGTCATACTGTAGCTCCAAGTTTTGAGCGTTCATAATGAGTAACCAGAGCATTCTGCCAAACCGCAATTCGTTTTTAGTATCATCGCACGTTCCTCAGCCAGACAGAGAACGACGTAATCACTGCTGCAGTCCGTACTTCATATTTAGGAATATCCCAAGTCCCTCAGTCAGACACAGAACGACGTAACCACTGCTGCAGTCCGCAGTTCATATTCAGGAATATCCAAAGTCCCTCAGTCAGACACAGAACGACGTAACCACTGCTTCAGTCCGCAGTTCATATTCGGGAATATCCCGAAGTCCCTCAGCCAGAGAACGACGTAACCAATGCTTCAGTCCGCAGTTCATATTCAGGGATATCCCAAGTCTCTCATTGAGGCAAAAAATACGTGACCATTTGACACGCAAGTCTTGCGTTTCCGAGATGACAGGACGATCGTCTGTCGATGCCAATCTCCGGTTTTTATCGTTACAGATGAACGGTATCCGCTGCGCTGAGGAATCTGGGCCGGCAATCCCAGTAAACTCTTATTGATGGAGAGGGATCGGCCGAATCTTGGTCTGCTGTTGGTGAGCAGGGAGCGAGGAAGACACAGAGACATTCGTTTGTTCGGTCTGCCAAATAGCGTAAACTGCGTATATTAATATGATTTTTTCCTGAACTTGTTAGCTGTCATGGCACAGTCGGCAAATATATCTGCATGGCCTGAAAATCATGATTTTGTGTAAAGTAGTGAACAAAAGCTGGACGTTGCCGCTACCGTTTTCCTGTACGGATGACTACGGATGTTATAGTTTTGTTTCAAAATAATACTAGATGTAAATGTTACAAGCTTTTTCTAGAATAATATGACTAGTAACAATTTTACACGGTTAAAAACATACGATTTTATACGGTTGAGCAAATTCGACTTCATACGGTTCAGTATATATTTCATACGGTTCAGCAAATTCGATTTCATACGGTTCGGCATATACTATTTCATACGGTTCAGCATATACGATTTCATGCAGTTGAGTATTAGCGCTTCCTACAAGTGTCAAATTTATTTTTCTGCAAAACAGAACGTGTAGCTACTAGGGTTGCAAAGTCGGAGTCAAACAGTTCCAGGAGTTGGAGTCGAGACACTTCACAACCTTGCTGGCTAGGAATTTTAGATCCTATGAGGTTCACCAGTAGTGTTAACTGTGTAGGTAACAATTTCTTCGTAAAATAGTACGGCAGACAACGAGCAATATGATTTTGATTTTGTACGGTTAATTGAAAGGTTTAAGAGCGGTACTTACTATCTCGAGGTCCAAAGTTCGCTTCCTAACGAGGTACGTGCTCTGCACAGCTCGGGATTGTAGTGGTGGCGTTTCTATTTCATTGAGAGAGCAGTTATCTAACCATTAACGAAAACGGTACAGGAAGATCGCAGTTGTCATTTGAGTTTTCCATCCTTGAAGTGACGTCACAGCTTTCATAACCAGTTGTCGACTGCAGCCGTGTATTCCTTCGGACTCTAGAGAGTATTAAACAGCGGCACGAACCAGTGCATGCTGATATCCAGGTGGGGTGGGCGGTCAGGGTGACCCGAAGCAGTAATGCTAGCTGGTTGTGACATTAAGTTTTTCTTAAATATGGTATGGCTCGCTACGAATGGTGGGATTTTATACGATTGAGAAGTAACATCA
This sequence comes from Parhyale hawaiensis, assembly GCA_001587735.2. NCBI lineage: Eukaryota > Metazoa > Arthropoda > Malacostraca > Amphipoda > Hyalidae > Parhyale > Parhyale hawaiensis. Next base: position 8,402,976 of record LQNS02015105.1, read on the forward strand.
GCTGCAAGTGTTACGATATTCTATAAAATTGGACAACAGATTAATAACATCTCGACGCTGCCCCAAAGTAACTTAGCTAATACTGCATAACAGTCAACAGTACACACTACGTATCTACTGTACATGAACAATGCATCAAATAGAAATTTTATATTTTTTCTAAAAATTGCATAATTAAGATTAGCTTCAACTATAATTTCTTACTGAAAACTGGAGGTAACCGCTAGAATTGCGGTTAGTGAGTTGCTAATACTTACATTAGCTGTAAACATTTTTCCTATGTAACATAATGCTATAAACTCTACATATTTTGTTCGATGAAAATAGAAGCAGGGTTCGGAGTCTGATGTCGTTGGGAGCAGGAGTTTGAGTCGGCCATCTGGTCGTCTTAAGAGTCAGGATCGGAATAAGATTAGTAGACTGATCTCCTTGAAAGTCTTGTTAACGGCTAATCATACGAAACAGTCCCAATCTTGTATGATAGCACGAGTCGGAGTCGGCTACCACCTAATTCTTAGAGTTAGAGCCGAGGTCGGCTGCCATCTAATTCCAGTCGTCGGAACTGGACACCCCTGATACCAGGAGTCGCAACTTTACGGCACCACGACCTTCATCATAACGCCATTTTAATTAGTCACAATTTCTTGTAACAGAGAATATGATAACACGGTAAAATTTTTATTTACATTTTTAAAGATTGCTGGTAATGAATTTTTCTACTTCGACTATATCTCACTGCAACAAAACTTGGGTTCCTGTAACCATACAGTAACTCGAATCGTATTCTAGCTTATTCAAGCTACAAGATGCTGTTAATAATACAAGTTCTGTAACAGTTTTCTAGTAAGTTACAGACTTTTATTGTATTGCTTTAAATGTATTTGTTTACTAAACAGTTCTTTTTATAAATGAATTATTAAAACAACAAGACTCGGCGGTGAGAGGCTGGAGAACCCAAACAAACATCCAGCAACACTTTGACGCCGGAAGCCAGCAGACCGACACGGACGAACACATATCCCGAATACAGACATTACCTACAATTTATTCTGTAAAATGAAAGACACGGTTTTGCAGTTGGCAACACAGTTCGAGATAGAAGACATCGACGGGACAGAAGAGTTCAGCACCGAACAACAATCCATCGTTGACGTCCGGCCGCAGCTCATGTTTTCCATAATTTAAGTCTTTCATCAACGTATGACGCAATTCTTCTTCCATCATTTACAGTTTTGATTGCATATTTTTGCTAGCATTACAATATCATGGTAGTAGTAATTTGTGTTATTTATTTCATTATACAGCATTTGTAGCAATTCTCCTGTATTAAATAGACCACAAAAGTGTGCAGTTATTAGTTTTGCACATATTATTAAGTGCCTACTCTTAAGATGTGCAGCAATTCTTTTTCGCATTATCGATGCTTTACACAAGGGGCAGAGAGAGAGAGAGAGAGAGACGGGCAGCGGCACAATGGACCCACAGAAGGCAACAGTCTCCGTTCAGAGTCAACACAGCGACTGCTCTTCACAATTGCCAAGGCCAGAAATGTTTGGGCGCGCAAACGGCGCTGGAAATGCGACACCCGCTGGTCCAGGCGGCAATTGCTTGCCTTGGGCGGCACCCAGAGCCACCCGCCGCTTTCCCGCACGTCGCAACTGATGAACATTTCGTAGCAGCCGTCGCTGCGGCACTTCATTGCCACATTTCGACAACTATATTCGGCATGTAATTGGCAGATATTATCGAGAATACTGGCGAAATTGACGGCACCAAGTCTGCCGAAGAAACGCGGCATCCAATACGAGGTTAGTTGATACGGTACTGCGACAATGGTTTGGAATGTTCTTGATTACCATTGCAGTAATTTCACTATAGGTATAAAGTCGTCGCTACAGCATTGCTCGACACAAGTGGATTTTATTGCCTGTTTCCGGAATGTCGCTGGAGCGACGTGGTCGAGAATACCAGCGATTTCTTTCGCTGATGTACTTCACAGTGCTATGTCAGGCAGAGAGACTTTGAGTCGAATATGAGGCTATAGTCATGGTACCGTAACGTACTTGGATATATTTCTTTACTTTCATTGCAATAATTATGCAATGGCTGTCATTACACAGCATTGCTCTATCGGCATGATTCGATTTCATTATCCATTTTCGTGAGATATTATCAACGAATAAGCAAGCATTCTGGTAATGAGACAAATTAATTAAGTGACCCAAAGGTATGCTACGAAAAGTGAGTAACAAATAATCACGATTGCCATAATGCTGCGTTCTGTTTTCAATTGAGTTGGAGATGATGTTGACAACAGCAACCGCTCGCCATTCACTAGATTCAGTTGTGCCGGTTCATTTAGGAACACTGCCTAGAGTACTGGCGTTTATGTAATCCACAGCCAGACGAAGAAACTTCGTGTGCCAGGTGAAAATATGTGCAGTTGCACAGCCGCATTGTACTAGAATACATGCAGTTTCTAGGGTAATCATATTACACCTACTGTTCTATCCATCTAGAAGTGCGAGACACTTTCGCTTCCATGGTAAGAGGAGAAGGCAAATTCTATTCTAATATATCACTACTCTCGACCCAGCAGTGCATAACAACTGCTATCCTAGTAATGCTAGATACAATTTCATGAAATTGCATCAAGAAGGGTAATTTCTAATTTTTCTTTTGTAGTAATTTCATTATACTGTCGATCTAGCAGGCCACAGTAACTGCTGAAATAGTAGTGCTATGCTACACGTGGTTCAATAATTTCCAGAATATAACTGATAGATAAAATCGAAGACGCCTGAGGCACTTAGTCACCTGTGTAATCTACACCATCGCAGCTGCAACCCTATGCGGTATATCAGGATTATCTATCCATTGTCTACAAATCGATAGTTGTAGTATCAGATGAATGCCTCTAAATTTCCGACTAGGCTGATCGTGAATCCCGGACAACTAAAGAACAGCCAACGCTGTCCTAGCCAAGATTTAAGCTTGATAGAACTTTTTTTTTTACTTTATTCTATATATTTTTCTTTTTTGAGGGGGGGGGGAAGAAGGAAGGTTGTTTATAAAGTGTTAACGCTCCAGCAGCGAAGATTTTGTGCTACATTCAGTAAATATTTTCGTAATATCAATACAGCGGCTATTAATATTTATATTATATTCAGGGTCAGCGAAGTGAGATAGAATGAGAGTGCTTTAAGAGTCAATAGTTTTGATCAAGGGTGTTCATTTCCCTGGGGGCATTATACGGGGCAATCAATACTGCCTTAGTGCATTCGCTTTTGATATCGGAACAATTAGCTTGTATTTAGTTAGCTTTATACGGTGACACAAAAATTTTATTTTCAGGTTTGAAAATATTTACTTCCATCATATATATATATATATACAGGAAACAAAGCCTTTGAAGCGCTAGTAAAACTTTGTTATTGCTGCCTCCAACACTGTTATTTATTAAAGTACTAGTGAACAGGCCTATCAGAAATGACAATGTAGAATTTGCATCAGCATCTTTCCATCTTGCACGCTTGGGGCTAATGTACAGCGTTGGCTAGACCCTATTTTGTAGATACAGTACAAAATTAGGAAGTAAATACCACCGTACCTCAGACGTACCTTAAGCCCGCTACACAGCACAAGTCCAGCTCTGACCAAAACTTTTATCACATTTTTAACATCGAAATTTTGATCCCTGATCTCTAGCTCGTGGAATCTAAGTTAATACAAAAATTGTATTTATATGTATTCTATCTCCTTTTTGCTGGAGGGGAAAAGCACTGCAGTATTTAAATAAATATAATAAAATGAATAAATACATAAAAATACATTAGCCTTTATTATAAGGTTTTCACAGTGATTATTAAATGTTGTAATGAAATATTATACGCTATACTTGCTCAAACATTGATATTTAATTAAGTTTGAGGTACTAATACAATAGCAATAATAAAGAAGACTAGTCATTAAATATTTTCATTACTTCGGCTATTTGCTCAAAGAACGATTCCATAAAGTTTCGTTTCTTTAGTGCAGTTAACATGCCATAAATTTTGCTTGCTGTCGTAAACATTTCATAAATCTTCGTACATCGATACTGTAGCTGAGCGAATGGATACCGAGACAGCCTTCGTACGAGAGGGAGGCCTCCGTAGGAATAACACTAGTCGTCAAGTCTAAAAATTTAGACGATGTCCATTAACAGGCTAGAAAAAATTATATCGCCTTCTCTCAACATTGAATGACTCAGCAGTTTCTGGCCCAACGCTTTAGATAGACCTATTTTTATATATGGCATCCATATTGGACAGAAGAGTATGTTAGCGAGACTTGGCTCCGACCAGCAAGTCCTAAGTATCAAAGAAGTGATACAAGAAAGTATCGGCAAAAACTCTTAAGATTTCCTAAAAAATGCCTCACGGTAAAAATTCTCGACACTGCACAAAAAAGTAAAGCTATTCAGCAAATGCTTCATCATAAATTAGTCCTAATTGGCACTGAATTTATTGTAATGATATCTGCTTACAGCAAATTCTGAAGGGGTTCAAGTTTTAAGTCTGTGTTATAGTAACATGAAGCTTTTATAGCGAAAGGGAGTTTTTCAAAGAAAATTTCACTAATGATTTCGAATGATCTTCATTTGCAACGACCCAATACGGCACGACTGGAACATTTTTAACTGAAGATCTAACACCGGAAATTGCTAGAACCACAACAAAGACAAACTTACTGTGAAGAATCCCAGCTCAGTCTCCAATCTGAAGATGGAGCTATAATTACTGAGGAATGCACTGAAACTTGAACATATTTGAATTCCTTATATTAAAATATCACGACCCCAGGGGTCCCTAGTGCTTTCTTTCCAGGGGATGTTGCAGCTTGCCGCAGTTCCTGCTGACGAGGTTGGATTTGCAAAGGTAGATAGGCTCTCAATACTCCCCTTCTGTTCCGCGATGTGGGCCGTCGATCGAGGTGGCCGTCCTTTTCCCGCGGGACTGCTACCTTCGCCCATGCGGAGGGCCACGGAAGGGGCCAGCCGCACGGGCGTTTCTTTCTTCTGTCTTCTTCTCTTTTCATTTTTCGTCTTTTGCCCGGTGCCGCACGGCAGAGCGAATTCGTTCAGCCGAGTCGTGTAGGGTTAGAGATGCGCGTGCTTTATAAATTTGAGACACAGAACTCACTTATGTGAGTTTGCCGTCACTCACGACCTTCCGGCAGAAATGCTGAGATAAAATATTTCCCCTTCAGCGCGATGAGGCTTAGAATCGCTGCTCTAGCTAGCAAAACTTCTTACTAACCTAACTTTATATTAAAATATGTACGAAACACATGTCATTGAGAAAAAAATGAAGTGACGACATATAAATATAATTTCTTCAAGAAACTACCTTACACGGTATTAAATTTTCATAAAAAAACTTTCAGGAATTCTTACTGACATTGTAAATATACAAAAATAAATGAATTGCTATATTATAAACATCATTCGCTCTTATTATCACGCATTGTTAATATATGTAATTCTGTTTATCGTGTGTATTCTTTCGACAGTTTTTCAAAGAGCAGTTTCTTATGCTCGGGCAAATTAACATCGAAGTTCTCTATTCTCCATTTTCTCTGAGCCCTACACACGTTCGCAGGAATAACTGGGGTATTTCGCAGAGCGCGTAATTTCGTCGAATTAACTCAGTCGCGGCTGAGTTGTGCGGAAAAAGCACAGGCGTCAAACTCGCCATGGGCTATGTACGTTTGCGACTAGTCTGTGTAAGTGCATCGGTGTGCGTGCGGGCGACGTTCAAGTTCGTGTGTTGTGCTGCTCGCTGTATCGCACATTAGGTTAGGTTACGCTAGGTAGCGCTAATTGTAATGCTATGGTGGTTGTGACGCGACAAGAAAGCTTACTTGAACGCACGCACAGCGATGAACGTACACAGCAATTGGCGTGCACCCTGGAACGACCGTGCGCAAATTAGTGCTTTACTGCGCTCGTACCTGAAGGCTTCACTGTACAGGATATCGAATGCGTTTTCAGGTAAAGTCGCATTTGCCGCACACCCAAGGTAGGAAACCCACATGCACAGGTTTGTGCTGCAGGTAATTGTCCACTTGGGCCCAGTAGAGTGCACGGCTGCAGTCGACCACTGATCGTCCTGGCTATGGCGTCATAGTAACGGAATACCCAATAGACAGTTGAATGGTAGCACAATGCAAATATTTTTCTAGTTACAAAATAAAGACTAAAGTTTTAACTTTAGCTGGCTACTTTACAAATGAAAGGTTTCTTTACAGTTTTGACTATCGGAAGAGGCAGAAATTATTACGTTATCTTCGGTTAACTTTTTTCTTCATTTGGTACGGCGGGCATGACCTAAAAGCAGAATGCCCATAAGCTGGATTGCCTCTTACATGTTTCTATAGTTAGTGTCTTAGAAAGTTTTGAAATTTTAAGATAACTAAACTGATGCCACAGCGACCCTAACCATGAGAAGATTCAACAATTCCAGCGAGTACCGACATATTTATGCATCTTTTTTGTGGCCACTCTACGGATGATTCCGAATGATTCATTCGTTGTGTGAGAAGTTTTCGAAGTGATTCAGATAGAGATCATGGGAGATTTATCCGTGATCACGACCAGAAGAAATCAAGCGTGATTTCAGCCGTTGGACAAGCAAAAATTCAAAATCCGCACTACATATTCGTGATATTTTCCTACAGTTAAGAATAAATTGAATAAAATTATTGTGACTGTTTGATATAATGACTTTTAAAATTGTAGTTTCGATAGTTTTGGTCTGTTCAGTCTTCAAATGTTTAGACGGTGCTAGTTTACCTGTGTACTAACTTCAAAATCAACTAAAATTAGTGAGAAGTCCATTCCTTACCATCTTTCGTATTAATATGATAGACACCTATTGTTTTAGAACGAAACATGGCGTCTCGGGTTAGTCTAGAAAATCAGTTACCGTTCTCGTGCTTTTCAGTGGTTACGTAAATTATAATCATGAATATCGCCACAAAAAGACGCCTTATATTTTTAATAGGCCTGTCGGTCAGTGTAATGCCAACAACACAATAATATCGCCGCAGTTAACCAGGTTACAAGAGAAATTCTCGAGACACGCCAGCAAAGTCTTGGCCGTGACCAACGAGGATGAGAACAAGACGAAGAAAATCCCAAAAGAGCGGATTATTTCCCGCAAAACCGGACATCTGAGGATCTTCGGACCGCAATCTTTTTCGGTCAAAATAACTTTGAGTACGCGGGGGCCACAGCAAGTTTAGGAGAACATGCCTACAGCAAGTTTGGAGGAACATGACCACAGTAACTTTGGAGAACATGACCGCAGGAAGTTTAGAGAACATGACAATAAGTTTGAAGAACATGATCATACCAGGTATTGAGAACATGTCCACAGTACGTATGGAAAAGATGATTATAGTAAGTTTGGAAAATATGACCAAAGGAAGTTTAAAGAGCATGACAACAGGCAATTTGGGTGACCATAACCACAGTAAGTGTGGTTGCGGTTGCGCAAGTAATGGGATAAGAAAGCAGTATCCAGGCAGCAACAACAAACGGACATAAACGACAACTTTACGATTATCAAACGAGATGCGTAAATAAAGTAAATAAAATTACAACTATGCATTGTTACCTTTACTGTAGCTGCCTTGGGAAGTCATACAACGCCAGTGACTGTCTTTTTTTTTCAGTCTTCACAGCAGTGCTGGGCTCAGAGCTCATATGTTCTATTTACGTTCCGTGGATCAGTTACGCCATTTACAATATTCTTCAATGTCACTAACTGGTGTACTAACATGTAAATCTTTAAATCTTACATATTATCAAAAGGAAAAAAACTAACGAAATGTGTCAAGTCTGGCGAATAATGTAGCTAGGAACCATGGAATGCTTTTACTAGTCAAATACTGGTTACTTGTCGTGTAGTGGTTTTGATGCTGGAAAAGGGTTTTCGCAATTATTTTCACGCACACGTTCATCATTCTCGAGTTAGTGATCAGAATGTGTTAAACGGTTTTGTGTGTGTGTCAAATCAACTCTCCTTCAATTACGCGGTCAATCGCCGACCAAAACCAAGAAAAACCCGATTTTTTTCGGCATTTCCGTCAAATCTTGCAGTCAAAACTCCTCCGCTGCAAGGATCATCGTCAATCGAGTCTCGGCCACCTCAGAATAATGCGAACCAATTAAAAACTGGGGCTCTTGACAAAATACACAGGCCCGTTGAAGTTTATTAAATCATTAAATGGTTCAGTTGCGCCGCTCTTGTATCTGAAAGTATGCGTACTTAATGGCGCACCTTCGTAGAAAATTGTTGCCTCTCATCTTCAAAATGCGGTAGAAAAAGTCTATTCGCGAAACTAATCACTATGGACGGACTGTTGACTCTGCCAACTTCAGCTACGCACTGACAGTGTAATAAATGTTGGCCTGTATCTCATGCAAACGGTAAGCCACCGTTTCTAGATCCAGCGCACCTGCGCAGGACCTGTCACTTTAATAGCACAGTCGTTTTACACAACATGCAGCAGACACCATATAATCGCTTATTCGACTTCTACCGAGAACAAAAATGTAAACTTCCACCTTAATTATCAATTCATTCCGTTGCCGCACATAACACGTTGCATGGTTATTATCACAAAAAATCTCTTCCTTTAACATAAAAACAGCCATTACATTTAGGAAGAAAGCGCCAAGAGTCTCCTTTCAATATCCCCCTTCAGTAAACTGAAGAAGCCCTTCAGTAAAAGTTAAATAAAACGACAGTCTCGGGTTGCAGCGACTGCGAATAGCAATCAAGGTTGTAGAAATGGCGTCCCATTGACTTCTGTAGACCCTCGAGGGAGACAGGCAGAGGATCCCCTGTATTGCAGGTATTGTTATTGTAGGAGCGGCAGGCTGGGCTCAGCCGGAGGATAAACTTCTTATAATTCAAGGGACGATAGACGGTCAGTGTAAACGTAGAGCGGTGCGGAGAGGGTGACTGCATACCTGGTATGAATACCCGTTGTGTGGAGGCACACGTCAGTAGTATGGGCGAGATCTGGGTACTTCAGGCAGAAACTGGTAGTATGGATCAGAGTACTGGTCGTTGAGTATTGCAATCCAGGAAGGGAATTGACACGACCGTGGTTCCAACTTCAAGTCAAACAGAAATGATGTCAATTTCTTACGGAAACTCTATTTTACACTAAGCTCTTAGTATGGCGCGCAGTAAAGTAAATCTGGTAGTTGCGTATTGCAATCTAATCCTGGTAAGAAATCAACGCAACCATGATTCCTGGTCCAACAGAAGTGATGTTATTTCATATGGAAACTCCAGTAACGGCAAGTTTTCCCAAGCAGTTTCACGGCACTGTTCCAACGGCAGATCTCGTTTTGAATTACTCCTCGTCAGCGCCGCTGGGGTTGACCAGGGGCGCGTTCGATTAGTCAACGAGACAAAGACCTCAAGGCTTAACTTGTTAATAACTTCCGACAGGTGCGTTGGTTTCGACTCGTTGAATCGAATTTCAGGCGTTAACCCTTCATTGATTGCCTTTATGACTTCCAAAAACTCAATCTCGTTCAGTAAACTTGTGTTTTCAATTGGTTCAACATAACCGGGTTGCTGCTAACACAAGACGATCCAAAGTGGCAAAACCAACGCTCCCGTCTGAAGTTTTGGACAAGTCAGGCGTGAAAGTCTTGAAGTTACCGGCCAATATAGGCGAGTTGACACAACAGTCCTTTGTTCCTCGTAAGCCGTGCAAAGCATCCGACTGCTCTGTAGCTGCTTGTAAACAACAGAAAAGTGGACCGCGTTCAGAGTCCTAATTAATTAACTGCAAATTTAAAGAGATAAGCGAAACTTCACTGATGACTCTTGCTCAACGACCTCACTTGAGGCCAACATTTTAGCCATGGTGTTGGTTGCGTTTGTTCGGACACACGCAACACTGCGCAGTGCCTACGGAGTCGGAGGGTTCAAGGTCCGACTCCGACTCCTGGCCCTCCAGAATTTCCGACTCCGACTCCTGGTCCTCAAGATTTTCCGACTCCGACTTCCGACTCCGACTCCTAAGTCCAACTAGTAGATATTTCATGTAAACATTAAACATGTCCAAATAATTTTTGCTAATATAAACATACATCAAGTTAAAGATGTTAGGTGTTTTGTACATATACAATGATATTTTGCATCATTTGGAATATT
>LQNS02015105.1:8415124-8438437 GCA_001587735.2 Parhyale hawaiensis
CATTTTGAAATCTGAATTTTCTCCTATCTTATTCCCATAGAGCGTGACAGGAAAGATATAAATATATAAATAAATAAATAAATAAATAAAAACACGACGTGAATTATTATATAGTAGATGGAAGGGGGTGACAGGTGCCAAGTGCACAATAGTCATATTTTTATTAAATTAGGAAAATATAATTAATGCAGTAATAACAACTTTATACAGTAGCAATTCAAGGATCATGAGACACAACAGGTTAACCCAGAGAGCGGGGCCAAGCTGTAGTGCATCATGGGAAATGGGCTTGTGACGTCATAAAAACCTAGTACGTTTATCAGTAGCTATTTTGCATTATTTCTTCATCATTTCATTTGTTCATCATTCGTTCGGTTGCCTCAAGTGCATCGTAGAAAATTGGTCTTATGAGGACTGCTTGGAGGGTGTTTGGCTCGGTAGAATTGACACGTCGTTGCTTTAATTGCTTTGTCCTCCCTCTTCTGGAATACTGATCCGTAGTCTGGGGTTCTGCTGCCGATTGTCATCTGTGTTTGCTTGACAAAGTGGTTCGTCGATGTGCGTTCATGCTGGATGGTGTTGTGCCTTGTGATCTGGCGCATCGTCGCAGAAATGGTTGGGTCTGTTTTTTGTAAAAATTTTATAACTGCCCTAGTCATCCACTGTCTGGTTTTCTTCCGGAGCCATTTGTTCGGGTGAGGCATACTCGGCGTACTGATGCTCTTCATCAGTTTGTCTTGGAACCGTTACGATGCCGTACGGGCCAGTAATTCTCGTTTGTTTTTTATAACGTGTGTGGATGTTTGGAATGGTCTTGATGGCTCTGTCTTTGCTGGTGCGGGTATTGACAGCTTTAAACGATCTGTACACAGAGCTATTCTGTGATCTCGGATCTTCTCTTTTTTTCTCTCGTTTTTTCTTCACTCGCTGGGCTGGTTGAGTGGGGATTTGTTGACCTAGTGGAGTTTCTCCATTCCCGCGTGGCCGGTCTGGTGTGATTTAATAATAATAATTTGGGCCTCCAGAGTGCCCTAGATTGTCCAGTAATCTTTATAGTTGCACAAAAATATGTGTCAAAGCATCTACAAACTTTTTTAGCTCTCTGAAGTATAATGTATTATTATTTAGGTTGTTTTTCCGTAAGAGGCACGAAATCGGTCGGAGAGTGTCGGTAAAATGTTGCCCTAAGCTGTGCCGTTGGTACGCATCGTTAACATATCCTCCTCTCATAATCGTAAAAACTACAGCATCATTGAAAAATTATGGATTTAACAATAGCCACTTTCCACAACATCGTTCCGTAATGCAGGGGCCACACTAGGCATTCATCCTCGCAATTTGCTGTCTGGACGCGCAGCTCGTACGTCTTCGAGCAGCAAAATTGCTGCTAGCAACAGACAAGTTGCGCCTACGTGGCGAAACGTCGCTTGAGGTTTTCTATGGGCAACCAGTTGGTCGTACAGCCGCGTAAATCGAATTTGTATTTACAGTGTGATTCTGAGTGCTTTTTAAAACCGCATTTTTTATTTGTCAAGCGTTTTTTAGTGACTTATCCTACGAAGTGAAATGAAAAATCTGTTCACATTGTGGCGTTTTCGGTGATCGCTGCGAATTTCTGCCGTCAAATCGTAGCTCTGTGCGTTTTCGCGGTCGTCCATTTTGCTAGATATTTGCGGGCGATTTAGGCTGCAAACAAAGCAGATTCATCTGCAAAACGAATAAATTAGGCGTTTCATGAGGCTTTCTTGATTCTTTATAGACATTTTAAAAGCTTTTAAGCCTCTCTGATTTCTATTTCACTGCAAATTTGACGAGAAATATGAACTTCACCACAGTATTGACAGTTGTGGAGAATACTGAGTTGACGGTAAACATTTTATCGCCGTTTTGCGGACACAGTTGTGTTTATGTTCGTAGATAAAATAAATGTTCGAACCCTTTGCACTACCTTTGGGTGAACAGAAAATTATCGAGTTACCTTTACCTGTCAATCATTTTCGGAGTTGCTCTCCAAGCCAGTCGTTTAACTTGATTGAGTGCATTGCCGCGCCCTCGAAAGCACGACCGCGTGGTCAAGAAAAGTATGAAAATGTTAACCTAAGCTCACTTGGCAGTACGTGCATTGCTGTAGCACGCTAGAAGTAGTATCTGCAATTACAGTGATTGTTTATTCCTAGTTGTATCGATACTAGAAGTAAAATAAGTTATTACTAGTGACAAAAACTTTAGTTTCTTTAAATCAAAGAGCGTGAACAACGAAGTTCTGCGGAACATGTGCGTTGTAGTCTGGACGGGACTTTGTATGGCGGATGAGCAGCTTCCCGTCGCTAGTGTGTCACCTACAGTTGTTTCGATACACAACAAGGATTTCTGAGTGAGTTGCGCGTTGCTCGTACGAACGCCTAGTGTGGCCCCTGCATAAGACAGTTAAGGTGAGGGGAATACGGTTAGGTAACTTTTTTGTAAGTTAGTTAACGCGAGTCGGAAGCGACCCTACTGTTATGCTGCTGTAACGCACGCAGCGTATAGCAGTTGATGTTTTCTTTTCTAATTTTACCGATCAATTGCATGGCTTCTACGTATTATATATAGACTTTTGCTTTATTATTACTTGGCCAGAAGGAAAGTAATTTTTTTTGTTCCCTTAATATTTTTCTTACAAATCTTGTTAAAAAGTTCTTCTATCTCGGCGTTCAATCGCTAGCATCTGAGCCAATTATTGTTGCAGCCGTTTGAAATTACAGAGGAAAGAAGATCAATGGTAGAAAACGAAAATGAATGGAAAACATTGCGATATTCACTTATATAAATCCATTTTCAGAATGACATATTACTCTCGATAAAACTAACTTGATTTATTGCATTTTAAAGACGACGAACTTGGCTTTAAAAGTGCCTTTGATATATGTGATGCGAGCTTTTGCCGGTTGCATTCATCTGTTTTTTGCAAGCCATTTAACCAACGTTCTTTCAAAATTTTATCCTTCAGAGAGCTAAAAAAGATCGTATATGCTTTGATTTGTATTTTTGTGCAACTCTAATGATTGTAGGATATGTAGGACACTCTGGAGGCCCAATTGAAATGATGAAGAAACATTGCAAAATAGCTACTGATAAACCTACTATGTTTTTATGACGTCACAAGCCCATTTCCTATGATGCACTACAACTTGACCCCGCCCCCTGGGCTAACCTGTTGTGTCTCATAATCCTTGGTAGCAATTGTTACCAAATACAAGAAGAAACAAGTGCAGTGATACTATTAATTTATGAATGAGTAAGGAGACTTTTTATTTTGAGTGCGACCATGGTGAGAAACTTACTGACCCGTATAAAGTGGGTGGAGCAAACATCCAGGAATATTGGAAGCACCTTCTTACAACGAAAAATAAGTAATATGAGGGAGCTTTTTGAATATAATAAATATAACACAATATCAAGAGAAGATGAAAGCCTCCGTACAGTTGAAAGTTGCAATCCTTTCGTTAGATACAGTATATTTCCATAAAATCGTATACCGTAAGTTTCGTCTCCAAAATAGGAGTGTGCTCCTAAGCAAAGCGAAAATGATAGCTTTTAATACCTAAAAAGTTTTGAGAGATATTTACAGCATACATAATAAATATTATACTACGACTTTATCTATTTTATACTATTTAATATTACGGTATTATTGAACGAAAACCGAGACTGACGTAGGCTATAAAAAACACTAAAAAGACATTAGGACCGTATTTAGAATAATCATCCGTACGGTTTCTAGAACACTGGCTGTCTAGATGACACAATTCCGGAAATTCCCCTGCAATGTCACAAGAGAAAATGTCGAGGAGTGGTGGCATTCAGAGAGATGATAGCGTGCGCCACTCATTATGTTCATATCATTGCTTTTGCTTTGGAAATGATCGGACAGAGAGATAGGATCGTCGTCTTGAATGCTATTGACATGCGATCAGGTCAGGGTAATTTTTATTATAGATGCATTAGAACAGCGGCCCTGCTGGCATAATCTAAATATGTTATGATTTGATTAGCGGGATGTGGTCTTCATATTATAGTGGAATAACAGCTCGACAGGCTCTAATTAAATTATTATTTAGAGTTGCATTACGCACAGATTTACAAGGCATAATATGATTGAGTAAAATCACATTTTGACTCGCGTTACATAAATCACGATAGCTAAATTAATGACGCATATATTAAGGAATAATATAAAATATCATAGAACTTCATTAAAGATAGATTGCCAATGATTCCACGGAATATGCGCATATGTAACAAGGTGTATACCTTTCATTATCATGCGTAGTTGCATATACTGTACAGCGTCGTGCGCATACATATTTTATATGTATGTATTGAAAACTGCAGTAAACACCATGCGCACCTATCTGTTCATTACCTCTGCCAAGGAGGTTATGTTTTCGTGGAGTTTGTATATTTGTCTGTCTGCTTGTCTATCCATTTGTTTGTCACCAAGATAACTCAAAAAGTTAAGGATGGATCCTTACAAAATTACAGGGATAGATAGGTGTGTTAGGAGAAACAGATGATTAATTAACTTTTGGTGACGATCCGTTCATCTGTTTGTCTGCTTTTTTCACCATGCCATAACTCAAAACATTATGAACGAATTTTTATGAAATTTACAAAAGTAATTAGGTATATCATGAAGAGTAAATGACAAAATTTTTGTCCCGATCCGTCAATTCGTTTCTCTCTGGGTTTGATTTTATGCTTGTCAGCAAGATAACTCAAAAAGTTATGAACGGATCTTTATGAAATTTACAGGAATTGTTAATAACGTTGAAAGATTAATGAGTAAATTTTGGTGATGATCGGTAGGTCTGCTTGTGCGTTTAACTAATGTTTGTCAAAATGTATACTAGTAGCATAAGTCAAAAAGTTATTACCGGATCTTCAACAAAATTACAGAAGCTGTTATCATTATTATTATAATCAAAAGGCACAAATGATTAGATTTTGGTGTTGATACAGAGGGAATCATAGTTTCAGAAAGAATTTGAATTTTTCGTGACCGCTGCCAAGCTTGGCGGAGGTGTGTACGGTTTGCGCTCTGAGAGTCTTTTAGCTAAAAATGTTTCATTTTTACGATACCTGTACAGGGCTGCAATGTTTTGGCAAATGACTATTTCAAAACAATTGGAAGAGTAGAATTATTATAGCAACTACAATTGTATCATGGGTACAGAATAGGCATGGGGAATGTCAAGACGGTAACTGTTGATTAGTGCGACCTCGGAGTACCTAACTATAATGGGAGACGACATAGGTCCTCGACAGTGGGACCAAAAATGAGTTCGCGGTGGCTTTGTCATGGCAACCTTTTGCAGTGGCGTCTCGATGAGCTCTGTTCTCGAAGTCCCTTTAGATACAAAAGAATCAGTGGTTTGGCCTGCACCCGATCAGCAGCCATTTGGACAAGCGTGAGTGGGTTGGCGGCACCTGCTTACAAACAATCATCATTCAGGAATGAGAAAGGGAGGAATATTTATAGAGCCTTGTAAGCTGGATACCGAAGGCCATTTAGCTTCAGTACACCGAAAACTGAAAGTTTTCTCGCGTAAACGGTATTTGCTGCTTATGAAAATGAGCCCGAGTCTACCGCTTTACAGCTAAAAGAAATCTCAGCTTGCATCTACGCTGCCCATTCCAGCCTGCCAGCAAACCAGCCTGTGTGTCAGACAGCTCGTACCAAAAATGGCCCGCACGCTGCTGTGCAGAAGCTTGGCTATGTTGTCTCCCTCTTATTGACTTAATCCTCCGAGAGTACGACGGTTGGTATAGCAATCATATCAGTCGGCACGAGAAAGCCGATGGTATTCACAGCTTCACTAAAAGTGAATGGGCAGCGCTCACCTCTGCTGAAATTTATCATTCGCAAGTGATAAAAATGCAAACTGGTGCTCTGCAGACTCAAATGCATAGTGTTTGTAGTATTACAGACATGAAACAATGTAGAGCTGTCAGCGCACTTTCTTCGCGGTCACTTGTGACAGCGGTGTAGGCTGATAGTGATAGATAAACAAATAGATCCAAGTGTGTCAAGAGATAGCAATGAAGGAAATCTAGCAGTATGGCAGAATTACGATGAAGATCTCTGCAGATTCACATTTATAGCTGTTTTCTACAAAATGTGATATTTATCACAACAAAGTGTTGAGATGGGTATTTAGTTATGTTTTCTACTTACTGTTCATAGCAAAGTAGAGAAAACAAAATCATAGACCAAAGGCCCAGTCACACTACTAAAACTTACGATATACGGATGGATTGCGCAGAAATTTTCAGTCGTGCGCGATTCATCGGAGCTGTGTGTAATTCATAAGTTTTTCTGACGCGGAGCATCAGTAGTCAGTGGATGTTCGTCGCATCGGGTTTGTGCGCGATTCCAGGTTTTGGGTTGCTCAAAAATCGTGATCACGTACATGTAAGCACGATTGTGCGCCATTTAAGCGTCATTCATGGGTCCTTAGCGTAGTTCTGACGTGGACAATGCGCGACATTTGCGTGGACTGATAGCGGTTGTTCGCAAGAACATGCCTTAATTCGGCTGCTGGAACGAGACTGGCAAAACCCCGTCAGTGCAGGCTACTTATTGCGCGCGGAGCGGATGCGATGGGGACGCCCGTTGTTTGCGAATCAGAAATGATCTACGCGCGCTCTATACGTCATTTTCCAGTGGTAGTGGGCGGTTCATATGAGCTTATAAGTGGTTCATACACAGTTAATGCGTGGAGTATTCGTGATTTATAAGTGATTGTCATTGATTTGTGCGTAATTCGTGAGTAATTCGCCGGTGATTTTTGACGACGCACACCCACAAAATGGTCAATTTCTCCAGTGACAATCACGCACAAGCCAAATTTATACGTAACTGATGCGTGATTGGCTGTGTGACAGGGCTTTAAGGAGCGTTTAGCTTCGCTGTACGAACGCCTTCAAATTGTGAAGCAAAATAAAAAAAGCAAAATCACAGAATAAGGAGAGTTCAATACTGCCGTTGTCACATTCTCTGTGGTTTCCCAATTTATTACAAGCATACGAGGGTCGTCCCAAAAGTGATGGCTCTTATTTGTTTTATTCCGTCCGAAGGGATCCTAGGGGACTGTATTACATTGCTATGATGACTGGACTGCACTTATACACTCACACTCATAACCAGAAAGTTTCATCTCTCTATTGCAGATATTGACGGTGTGATATTCTAACAGCAGCAGAGCTGCATCATTGACTTTCTCCATGCAGAAAAGAATTGAACTAATCAACATTCACCGACGCCTAGTGAACGTTTACGAGGCGGATGCAGTTGACGTCAGCACAGTTAGGAGATGGGTACATCGATTTCACAGTGGCGACAAATTTGGCTCTGGACGCCCATGCACAGTCACCACCCGGATAACAAACTACGCCTCGATCAACTCATCCGCACCAATCGGAAGATAGCGGTCAATGAAACGCGTGTAGAGATGGATGTGGGTGTCAAATGTCAATGCAATGGAAACGATGTTGTCATTCTTAGGATGCAGCAAAGTGTCAGCTAGGTGGATTCCACGAATGTTCATGCAGTAATAAAAAGGCCCACCAACAGTATGTCTGTCAGGACTAGTTATTTCGGTACGAAGTCAAAAGTGATTGATTCTGGGACAGCATCGTCACTGGTGACGAGACGTGGTGTCACCACTGCGAGTTGAAGTCCAAACGGTAGTCGATGGAATGGCACCACTCACACTCCCCAGCAAAGAAGTTCACGACGCAGACATCTGCTTGCAAAGTGATGTGCACCGTCTTCTGGGATAGGAAGTGCGTCATCCTCCTGGATTTTTTTAGAACCAGGAGCGACTGTCAACTCTAAGAGTTACGTCGAAACGCTAACCAAGCAGAAGACCATGATTGCCCGTCAGGGCCAGAGAAAAGGGAAACATTCCGTCTGTAACACAACAACGCCAGGTTACACATGAAGACAACAGACTGTGCGACAAAAGTTTGGCTGGATGGTGCTGTCTCGCCCACCGTAGAGTCCCGACCTGGCACCATCTGAATTCCACTTGTTCGGATATGTGAAAAAAACATTACGTGGGCAGAGTTTCCCCGACAGCGACGTAATCGCAGCCGTGAAAAAATGGACCGCGTCGTCTAGGCAGGTGCTGACTTTTACGAACGAGGCATCAAGGCTCTCGTTCATCGCTGGCAAAAGTGCACTGAGAATGGTGATGACTACATAGAAAAATAAATTCTGGACAACAGCAGGTCGCTTGTTGTAATGGTGCTACTTACGTCTTCGGACGTCATCCAGTTTTTGAGTTTAAAAATAGGAGGCATTACTTTGGGAACAACCCTCGTAAAGAAAAAAAAAAGAAATATTTGGAGCTATGGGGCGAGATCGTCGGCGTTTGCTGTATTCTATTGTCACATACTCTGAGAATAAAACAAAACAACTAAATAACAACAAATGACTAAATAAAATCCAGCAAAACTTTTTTTTTGCTCTGAGCATTAGGCAAAAAAAAAAGTTAAATACTAAGAAAAAAAAAACGGCATATTCGTAATTTATGAGACAGTTACCGTTGCCTTCGGCATCATTTTCCCGTCAGTTTGCAGCAATAGAAAAAAAAAGATAAAAATAGGGCATTACCGAGCAGGAGAGAGGAGTTGTTTACCATTGTTGTTTTCAAACTTATTACCGTCGTCTAATTACTCTGAGAACAAGAATAAAAATGGCAAATGTGTTGATTCACGAATCTGCTACCGTTGCTCTACCGTCGCAATTATTGCCGTTTTTAATTAATTCGGAGCATGAGAAGGAAAACGACAGAGTGTGGAGTTATGGGGCGGGCGAGCGGCACTTACCGTTGCTGGCGTTAATTAGAAGCCTCATTATTTACCTGTCAGTAATGGACTCAGCTGGGCGTGCTGAGAGCCGCCATCTTTGATGATCATCATGAGGAGCCTCAGCAATTGGTTCAGAAATGCTGCAGGCGTCTTTCTCGTGCATAAATCTTATCTGCCTCAGCAATATTAGGCATATACCTTAGCAATATTATGCATATACCTTAGCAATATTATGCATCTACTCCAATAACATTGTGCATATACTTCAGCAGTGTTGTTGTTCGTTGCCATCGTTAGGGTCAACCAATGCCAACTAGGGGAACAGGCTACGGAAGGGGCTAGGGCACAGGGGAGAGAAAGCCGATGAGACGCGAGGAAAAGCACAGCCCCAACCGGGATCAGCCAGACACTGCTCACCGAAAGATCAGTGGGGTGACTAGAGCACGAGAAGAGGTGACGAACAGACAGTTGGTCGAGTCCGCAGAGTTGACAGGAGGGATCATCGATCCGTCCCACTCGGAACTTATAATCCGCTAAAACCGAGCAGTGGCCAGAGCGCAGCCGGGAGAGGGTAGATCGGAAATATTTGGAGAGAAGAGACTCAGCAGTATACTTCCGCAGCAGAGACTTCAGCAGCATCATGCATTTGCAGAAAGGTTGGCTGCACACCCCAATTGGGAAATCCACAGGTCCGCTGCACCCCAGAGGAGGAGTGCACGGTTGCAATCGACTTCAGGTTGTCAGAGTTATAGCGGCAGAGAGAGAAGGCTCATGTGACAACTACGATCCCCTCTCTGGGATCGTCCCTATTTTTGAATAGGGTCAGTACCTCCGCCACAGAGCGTGATAGACAGAAATACCAACGCCGCAAGCCAAACATTCCATGAATTCGCCTGCAAGGTGGAGAAGCAAACGCGGTAACAATAGTAAACAAGCACAGCACTCTATAACATTCCGCCGCTGCGGTAAATAGGCCTAAGTATTACAATACTGGAATGCGTTTAGAAATACTAATATTTTTGAATATAAATAGAATTGTGATAACTGTAATAATCAAATCGGGCAACTGTAGCAATGTAGCAAATTACAGACAGTCAGGGTTCTTTTAAACTGTGGGCTAAGTAGTGCCGCACCATCCCTGAAAATGAGGGGCGAAAAAAATAAAACAAGAAAAAATGGTCGTGGTTTTTACATTTTTTCATGTTTTTTTAAATGTGAAAACCACCTCCATTTTTTGTTTTATTTTTTCGCCCGTCATTTTCAGGAATGGTGCGGCACTACTTAGCCTACTGTTTAAGCCTATACACGGCTTTCTAGCACTGCTAGTTTTCACAGGAGGAAATTTTTTAGTGCCAAGTGGACGGCTACTAGCATGGTGGACGGGTACTAGACATATTACCCTAAAATCAAACAAAAAATGGTAAAATAAAGATCACAGCCGGCTAAATATTTAAACCGACATACCAGAAAGAGATAAAGAGAATATTACACGCGTCAAGACTCAAGCGGAGGAACTTCAAACAAGACGCAAGACCCATTACGCTGAGGCCATTTGTCGGAGGTGTTCGATTTATTGTTGGCTTGTAAGCTTGGTCGTTTTGCTGAAGCTACGGGTTGCTGCCTGCTGGTCAGTTTGCGTACAGAGCTGGTTTGGGTTGTTGTGAAGCATTGTTATCGGTGTCACACCATTTACAGTTTACGCTGGATTGTGGATCTGATGCACGCCTTGTACAGATGGAATTTAGCGCGGCATTTGACAGGGTCAACCACAGGGGGCTATTGTACAAGCTGGAGTCGTTTGGTGTGGGTGGTAAGGTTCTGTCAATTATTAGTGATTTTGTTTCTGTACGAACGCAAAGTGTGTTTGTTGACGGTTTTTCAGTACTTCAGTTGTGGTGAAGTTTGGCGTCCATCGGGGTAGCGTACTTGGCCAGCTGATGTTCGTTCTGCATACTAGTGACATGCTCTCTTCGCTGGAAAAAACGATGATCAAGTATGCCGACGATTCCACTTTGATAGCTGTGATACATGCCCCCGCATGCGTAATACTGTCGCTCAGTCTCTGAATAGGGACCTGTCGCGCATTAGTCCATGGTGCTCGGCCTGGAGTATAAATCTGAATGCCAGTAAGACCAAGTCTATGATTGTCAGTCGGTCTCGGACACTTTTACCGCAGCATCCACATCTAAAGATAGATGACACTTTGCTTCATGAATCTAGCTCCTTGGAGATTCTCGGTGTTGTCTTTGATAAGAATCTTACTTCTGAGCCGCATATCAGGCAACTGGTGTCACGTGCTTCTAGTAAGATTGGGCTCTTGCGTAGGGTAAATTCTGTGTTTGGTGACAGTGAGGTTGTCCGCATATGATTGCTTTGATGCTGCCTGTGTTGGAGTATTGCTCACCCGTCTGGGCTTCAGCAGCTGGCAGTCACTTGCGTCTAGTGGACCAACTTGTTAGTTCAGCTAGCAGGCTGTGCGCTGAAAATGATCAGGTGAATCTGTCTCATAGGAGAGGAGTGGCCGTACCCTGTATGTTTGATAAGGAGTACAACAAAGAAAGACATTGGTTGTATCTTTCTGTCCCGGCCCTCAAGATCTTAGGGAGGATTACACGTGCTGCGGTTGACGCGCAGTCACGCTCTCTTTCGCGTCGGAGAATGTTAGATGCCGAACTAGTTAGTTCAGTCGGTGCTTCGTGCCCTGATCTGTTGATGTTTGGAATGTATTACCGGCATCGGCTTTCGGTCGTGTTGGAACTTGGCCTGCAGGTGTTCAAGTCAGCTGCTGATGGCTTTTTGTTGGATTACCTTTAGCAGCATTTCGGGCATTTCGGTGTTGCAAAGTGTTTCATTTGGGTTGTATTACCTGTCCACGGCAGCCCGAGCGCGAAGTTTTAATAACAAAAATAATAACTAGGAAAAGAAAATATTAATAAAACAAAGATACAATAAACCGCCTTGCTAGTGCGAAGATATTTAGAAAAATACAAAAAAACAAATCCTGCCTCCTCTGACGCAACTTGCCTGAAAAGTGAGAAAAGAGCATTTCATTTCGACGCTCAAACTAGAACATTATCTCTTTGCAATGGCCGCTTGCCCGAGTGTAGCCGAGACTCTAAAGAAAGCGACAAAAAAGCGTAGAGCGAGACGATAGATTTACAGGCGCAGTTCTTAAGGAAGCCACGAGATCCTAATGGACTCCAGAGGGAGGCCAGCTGACCATAAGACGGCCTCTCTTCGGCCATAAGGGGTCACATGGACACTCTCTGGAGGAGTGGTGTGTTCTGGCTGGTCTAGAGGGTGTCTAGTACGCTCCATGTAGCGTCTAGAATGCCACAAGTGGTTTCTAGAACAGTATGAATACGTCATCCATAATATTGCACGTAGTGTCTAGCACCATTAGAGACTAGTAATAGTTGTTACCTACGCAAAATAGAATACGCAGTTAGCGCTGTTGCAAATCACTATCATACATTCTTAGTTATGCCAAGTGTCACTCACACATCCCTGCAGTTCCAAGTCTGACTCACACATCTCTGCTGTTCCAAGTCTCACTCACACATCCCCTGCAGTTCCAAGTCTGACTCACACATCTCTGCTGTTCCAAGTCTCACTCACACATCCCCTGCTATTCCAAGTCTCACTGACACATCCCTGTTGTTCCAAGTCTCACTCACACATTCACTGTTGTTCCAAGTCTAACTCACACATTCCTGCTGTTCCAAGTCTCAGTTATACTTCCCCTGTTGTTCCAAGTCTCACTCACACATCCCTGCTGTTCCAAGTCTCACTACACTTCCCCTGTTGTTCCAAGTCTCACTCACAGTCACACATCCCTGCTGTTCCAAGTCTCACTCACACATCCCTGCTGTTCCAAGTCTCACTACACTTCCCCTGTTGTTCCAAGTCTCACTCACAGTCACACATACCTGCTGTTCCAAGTCTAACTCACACATCCGCTGTTGTTCCAAGTCTCACTCACACATCCGCTGTTGTTCCAAGTCTCACTCACACATCCGCTGTTGTTCCAAGTCTCACTCACACATCCGCTGTTGTTCCAAGTCTAACTCACACTTCCCCTGTTGTTCCAAGTCTCACTCACACATCCCTGCTGTTCCTAGTCTCACTCACACATCCCTGCTGTTCCTAGTCTCACTCACCCATCCCTGCTGTTCCTAGTCTCACTCACACATCCCTGCTGTTCCAAGTCTCACTCACACATCCCTGCTACCCCAAGCGTTATCCACGCTACCCTAGTTGTTTCAATCCGTACTCATTAATCCCGCGATCAACATTAGGTCTCTGAATTTATTGCCGTATAAAACATTGCCGTAAGCCCGTAATTGCTAAGGCAATTGATCGTCTTCTTGCTTCGCCGCTCCGGCCGCCGCTGCGCGCCAATTAACGCAATTGAGTCGGTGATATCTGACTTGGAAGACACTCTACTCTAATGCAATTTATAGCTAACTTACCAGCAATTTTTGCTTTACTTCTGATTGCGTAATTGCGAATCATTCGGTCGTATCCTTACACTATTCAATATATATCCAAATCGAATTTACCCAAAAGGAACTCCGCGCTCGGTGTCTACCATACCGGACTTGTGTTAACATATAAGCTATAAGGCTTTGATGCACTGCTCTGAAGGCTCCAAAATGCAGCCATAAAACTGTGCAGTAAAATTCATTGATGAAACTCCACTTAGTTATGCAGCTGACACTCGAAGCTTCAGATATGTTGAAATGCTGTTCTGAGGCGCAGCCATAGAGCAGTTTACCTATTGCACTCATCATCAACAGCTATCTATGTAGACATATGGTTGCATTTTGTAAAGGTTACTAACGTAATACATCAATACAATTAGCTAGAAAAACTACGTCAGAGGTGAAAACGCCAACACAAATGCACAAGCTCACATACTGAATCACGCATTCGAGCAACGGGAATCTGTGCGAATAAGGACAATGCACTCGAGCAACGAAATTACGTTCGAGTAATAGGAATGCGTACGAATACTGGGTGTGAATCGAAGTTTCTTTCGATGCAGACATTTTCTCGAGTCAAAGATATGCGTTCGAATACCGGAAATACGCTCGAATTACGGTAATGCATTCGAGGAACGGTAATAAATTTAACGGAAATAGGTGCGAATAACAGAAATCACTAAATAATGGAAACACGGTCGGGTATTGAGTTTGCATTCGAATAACGGGAGCACGATCAGAGAACGCGAATGAGATCAAGTAATGGGTATTGTTCACGTAACAAAAATGAGTTTGAGTGACGGAAATGAAGGAATTCATCCCAGTAACGAAAATGCGTTCTAGTTACGAGAATTTTTTCTAGCAACGAAAATAAGTTCCAGTAAGGAGAATTCGTTCGAATAGCAAAAACCAGTCGAGCAACAGAGATAAGTTCGATTAACGGGAATGCGTTCGATTTACTGGCTTGCATTTGAATCAAGGAATGTGTTCGAGTAGCGAGTCATTATTCTTAGCCATACCCCAATACTTAACGTTTTCCCATTTCTATGATTCGAGTGTCGAATTTTCGAGTACTGAGGCCATCACAACGAAAGTTCAAGGTATTGTTTAGAGACCGCGATGTGCCCGCACCTTTCCTCGCTCCCCCCCCCCCAAAAAAAAAAAAAAATCGGAGTTAACTAATGTAATACAGCAAGCAATTGCCTCGCTGCAAATGGAATGCAACGCTTGCATCATATATTTGAAGCGAAAGTTTTACATTTTCAAAGCTGCAGCCAATTTATGTGCAAATGAGGAATGTGCGAGGATTTAATTCAACAAGCGAGTCATTATGCCTCTCAACACCAGCCGCACACACTTAATTGAGGACGCTAAAAACTTTGTTTTGCCTAATAAAATTGACGCTCAATAGATGCAACAAAAAAAGGGTTAAATTTAAACAGTATTCTTATCACAGTGATGTACAATTTAGGTACCAAAAGGTTGAACAGAATTATTTTTAGGAGAACGGATGTGCAACTAAAAGCAAAACAATTTACATCTCAACAGCCGGCGTCTTTAAAGGATCCAAAAAATCCCTTAACCCTCTCATCTATAGAATTGCAATAATTTTAATTTCTGTGGAACTAACTGTAATGACGGGCCTCCGGTACTCGTATATTTACTGCGAAAACACCGGAAAAACTTCCCCGTCAGGATATTTTAGGCAATTAACCGATATCTACGGGGAAAAGCATAGGATAATATCAGCTGTTTCCCAAAGAATTTTTTTTAATAGGGTTAAAGCCGCTTGTGAGGAAAACTAGGGGTGCCATTCAGCGACATTTTATGTATTTTGATTTTTTATACGCGTGATGCATCATTTTAAAATTCATTAATAACTTGGGTCACCGTGTAGTAGAGATAGAAAGGCTGCAGTTTCAATTAATTTAAAAACAATATGAAATTCTTCAACCACGCTTAACAGAGCTTGCAGTTTTTTCAAGTTTTATCTGTAAACGCTCCACGTTGCAGCAGTAAGAACGCAGATTTTTTTGAATTTCCTTTTAGAAAGCTAATTCACCTTGCAGCAGAGCTATGTTCTTGTTCAGTCAGAAATATCATTTAACAAATTTTTGCACTTTGCAACAGAAACGTAGCAGCGCTTATTTAATTAAATGTTACTTTACCTTTCAGCGCAAACGTCATAGTTTCATTTTAAATTTCATGCAACATGTTTCACTCAGCAGTAGGAGGGTTGCAATCTTTTCCCCAAATTTTACCGTAAGAAATCGTTTCACTTCGAGGCAGAAAGGTGGAAATTCTTCTATTAAAGGCCATTTAAGGCATTAGTGGAAGAGCAGCTCTTAAAATATGATATGAAAAATCGGTAAGTAGGATTTATCAGTCCCGAGCTTCTCAGGACCGTACCGTACTTACGATTTAAGGGTCAAGGATACACCGATAGGTGGAAAACTGCTCACTAATGAGAAGAAGATACACAAGAGAGTTCTGTGTTTTTGAAGGAGATTTGCAGAGGTCGTATTTTCATCAACGTTAACGAGAGTAACAATATAAGAAGAAAATAAAAAATACGTTGGGAACACGTGAACACAACGACGACGAGAAACGACGATAAAAAGGCCAAATTGAGCCTTGAGGAACAGTCCGACCGTTATTTGGGTATAGTTCACTTCATTCATTTCATTCCTGAACTACCCCAGTCTTAGGGACATTAGCCAATAGCGTACTTTAACCATTTCATCCCTGAATTAAAAATGAGACGGCTATTAGACTATAGTGCACTTCTTAGAAGTAAAAGTGAGACGGCTATTATGTTACAGTGCCCTTCAACGTTTTCATTCTAGAAGTACAAATGTGACAGCCACTAAGCTACCATACATTTCAACGTTTTCATCCCTGAACAAATAATGTGACAGTCATTATGCTCTAGTGTACTTCAACCTTTTCATGCCTGATTTAAAAGTGTTATGCGGCTATTACGCTTAAGTGTACTTCAGCCTTTTTTCTTCACCAATTAAACTTTAAATTTGGTAGTTATAGCATGATTTGTAACGGGCTCAAATAGGTCCAGTTGGCTCGTAGGGACACTGTCAGACCAACCGGAAGCTAATAGGTCCATGAACTGCAATTAGGGCTTTCAGCTCAGGATCCTGGTCGACTATGGGCCATATTTAAATCCCGGGAATTTGAGATAATTCTCCAAATTCCAGGGCAAGTTTATTATTATTATTTTTTAATATTGCAGAAATTCGTTCTGACACTTCAGTTGCTGGCGATGTAGCTGCTCAAGCACAATGAACTTGTCATTAACAGAGGAGTTACGGTTACAAGGTTACCTTTAGCGGAACAGTTATTTTATCTCGCTTTTTCTTGTGTAGTATAGCTCCAAAATTTCCTGGTGACGAGATCTACGAGGACGTATAGTAGTGATTGGGCGGATATAGGCATCCGCGGAAAACCCGCACCTTTTTTGACATCCGCAGCTGCATCTGCATCCGAGGATGCTAAGATGGTAACATTCGCAATCGCATCCCCGGATATTAGAACTGTAAAATCCGCAGTAAAGGAGGCGCGGGTGCGCAGGTTTATCACTGTACACTAAGCTCATCCATAGTGCTGAAAACTGCAAATTCTCATTTGAATGAAGTGTGTACAAGCGCTGTCCCTGTCAACAAAGCACAGTCTAAGTTTAACCCCAAGTGCTGTATAAACTGCCGTCGTGAGAGGAAGTGTGTGCGTTTGTAGTGGGGTGAATATTCACATCCGCGGAACATCCGCACCTTTTTTGACATCTGCATCTGCGGGTGTCAAGAAGGCAACATCCGCACGTGCATCCGCGGATGGCCAAAAAATGACATCCGACCCATCACTAACGTATAGTTTATTTACTGTACATCATATATATACCTATACATACTGCATGAGTCTTTTGTGCATGATAGAATTTGCGTTTGTACAAATTTCAGCGTGATCATCAAATACATACTAAATTAATAGTTTGCCTCAGAAGAGGCGACTGTAGACTAATGGATTTTTATTAAACTAAAACTTTTATTGAGAATGAAAGTAGCAAAATATACATCTTCTAGTACGCAGCACTTCCTACCTAAGTGGAGAATCCGAATGTCGATGTACAGAATCTGTCGGGTTTGTGTTACCAATTCAGTTGTAGAAGTGAAGTGCGGATGGATAGATCATTAATTATATTCAAATTTAAATTATGACTATGAACGTGGTTAACATGGAAGACTGTTAGATACGCTTCGTGTTTAGGGGACGGGAACGGTGCATGCCGGTCAAAGACATTCCTGCCGCGAGTCGTCATGAGTGTTCCAATTTTATTTATACGAGAGACTAAATATAAAATTTTGTTGCATCGCTAATGCATTAATAGCGGAGAGAGGAAGATAATCACGCAGGCACATGTGCCACTACGCCATAGTTCTCTCGGTACAGTGAAAAATAACGCTTTTTCAAAATTTCCCGGGAATTCCCGGAATTTTTCTTTCAAAATCGCGGGATTACAGAATCTCCATTTAGTACAGGGCTAGAAAACCCTAACAACGATCTGAAGGAGCCGCGAACAATCGGGTAAACAATTCAAATTAACGGCGTCACAAACTGGAAAAATATACAAAACTGAGCTCCAGACTCTCAATTCAATGAAGGAAAAACTTAAAAGTTGGCAAAACGTCCAAAGTTTCGAATGAACCGAACGCAACTGCTAAAAATCACGTATTTTCGAAGCAACTGCGGATATTAACGTCTGCAGAGAAGTGTGTCAGTCACTGAAAATATTCAAAACACGAAAAGAGAAAAGAAAAGTTCAGACAGCGACTGTAGGTTTACACGCACGAAATACCTACGCACAAGCCATTTGGAAATTTATAGGCGATTATCGGATGTTATTTTCGATGTTTGCTCCTTTTCGTATCGGATAACTAACTGCCTACGATTTTTTAATACGAAAAAAGCGGACTTGCCAAAATAAGTGCACAACTTGAGGAAAGAACTAATGCGTAAGTTGCAGTTCACCCAAGCTGACTAATTTATGTGTAAGTTAACATTGCATAAGAGATGATATTTATCGAGTGCTGAATATAATAATAATATGTTTTATTAGGTACACATATGGAATGGTACACAGGAGACAGTTTAATACTAAAGTTGCATTAGAAACTAAGATCAGTTAATGCTATCATTATTAACTACACTGCATTGCGGCCCATTGTTTGGCCCCTGCTCGGAAAGAGTATGCGCTGCCATCGGCTATACATGTTAGATAGTTTGTAACCAGGCCCGTTACGGATCACCTTGAGTAAGGCGTTATCAGATTTTTCTATTCTGAGCTGGAGACTCAGCGCGCATTTTCTTGATCGGACTTTGAGACAATCTGTATACTTTTGAGCAAATATCATACTTGCACTAGTAGACCTCGGCACATTCACCAGGCGCCGAAATATGTCATTATAGGCAACACGTAGGCGTCCAATCGATTTCTGCTGAAAGTTAGACCAAAGCGAGTTACAGTACAAGGGATAGCAGTAGCTTCGAAAGAGCTGGCTTCTAATTCAATGGTCTCAGATGATATTTGATACTTGGGTGTCCAGCTGTCACACTGACGACCAGTAACGTGCGTAAGTCCCGTTACTTTTGAGGTCCAAGCTGAGAGTACAATCATAAAGTTGAGCTGCCGATCATCAAGCTGACAATCCGACAATCCAGTTGAATGTCTCATCACCAACTTGACTATTCAATTATTGTTATCATTATACTAAAACTACACGCCCAGGCCTCCACGGACACGTAAGAAAACCCAAATGAACCTTATGCCACACCAGGGAGCCCGAGACGTTGCTAAGAAAAATCCATTAACAGCTGATTTAAACGCCTGCAGAGTCACAAGGTCAAATATGAATAAGTACCGGCAACGAATTCCAGAATAAAAAAAAGACAAGGGTAAAAAAACATCGACTGAACTGGTAAATTCGGCACCTAAGAGTCCCCAGTGTTTTAATAGGTGGGCAAAAGCCGCAGCTCGTGTATTTCTCCCTAAGACATTGAGAGTAGGGACAGAAAAATACAATCAATGTCGGACATGGTTGTTCACTTTTTATAATACATGGGACCTATATAGGTAGGCTACACTCCGCCTATTGGGCAGAGTCACCAGATCACTCTGAGCACTCAGCCAACTGGCTGAACAAATAAGTCGGTCTAGCACACGCAAGTGACTGGCTAGCTGTGGCCGGAGTCCAGACCGGTGAGTAATAATCCAATAAAGGCAGCAGCAATGCGTAAAACCATCTACGGCCTACGTCCCTCTCACCGAACACAGCAATCACCTTTTGCATCATTTATCCCATCATCAAGTTGAGTGTCCGATTCTCAAGTCGGGGGTGTGGTCAGCAAAGTTTAGCGCGTGACCTTGAAGCTCGGCGACAGTTTAAATCGAACTGCTGCTGCTCGAAATTTCTCCTATCTCATCTCCTAGCGATAAGCTGATGAATTTTTTCCTACCTATTCATTAAGATCAGGACGAAAGACAAACAAAGCAAGCAAACAACTAACAAACAACTGTGTATTATTATATAGTAGATTATTACAAATTTTTGTATAATTTATCTAGAATTGGGTCCAGTATTTTCGTTGAGTGTAGTTGAAAGTTTCTATGCGGTACGAAATAAAAACTCCGAAAAGAACGAAACACCTTGAAGATATTTTCCCCGTAAACAATCGCAAAGTAAGTAGACTTAAAAGAGCACTTCGACTTACACTACTATTTTATTTTTGCAACAGTAAGTCGATCAACAAACCGCCGCCAAATTGAAGAAGTTTCCGAAACTAAATCGCTTTACTAGCTTGTTCCCTGAACATCCGAGAAAGTTTGTATCTGAAGTGCTACGATAAATGCATCGATAAATTGCAGTCTTTTACAAAGTATCAGATTTCCATCAGATCCGGTTATTGAAAGAGCGAAGTGCACTAAAATAGAAGAAAGAAATAGGGAAATGGCCGAGAGATGCGCCGCTGCGCTGATATTCAGGCCATCAAGAACCAGCTATGAGCAACGTTCAAAGTTGAGAGAAAGTTCTGAAGCGCAGAACGCGGGGCATAACGCTCGGCTGCAGCCTTCCTGTCGGATAGTTACCTTAACTGTTGCAACTGTGAGCTGAAGGACAGTCAAGGTACATATATATTTTCTGAGTCAAAAGAGGCAAGCGAATCCATTGGCACGAGCTCTGTTCACAAAAATACGTAGCTAATGAATTCAATTCACTTAAATACTCAAAAAATTAGGTAATAAGAAGTTTAGATTAGAAAACGAAACGGATAAATAAAGTGCCCTCGTGAATTATAAAAAAATATTATACAATAACATCCGTGGGGCACTTCTACAAAGTAATTTTGCAC
This sequence comes from Parhyale hawaiensis, assembly GCA_001587735.2. Classification (NCBI taxonomy): domain Eukaryota; kingdom Metazoa; phylum Arthropoda; class Malacostraca; order Amphipoda; family Hyalidae; genus Parhyale; species Parhyale hawaiensis. The sequence goes on from LQNS02015105.1 coordinate 8,435,881, forward strand.
GATACCTATCTAATAGAAAAATTTGTCTAATAACGTTTAAAATTAATGATGGAAAATTACGAGTATTAACTATAAGAATAAAATGAAACAGCTCATCGTACTCGAGTATGTCAAAAACAACTGGCTAAAAATATAGCAAAATTGAAATTAATCACAGTGGCTTTTTGTGGATCATGACAGTAGTGGAACTTCTGAAACAAGTACTGTATTGCTTCAGGGATAACAGAAAACATATCTAAGAAGTAATACTCGTTAGTTAACAGCAATTTTATGCGCTTTATCGTAAAAAGCAATACTGAAAACAATATTGACACGATACCAAAATTTATTTTGTTTCATCACAAAGAAAAAGAATCTCAGATAAATAATATTGATTAGACAGCAGTAATTTCTTTGCATCATCGGAAAAAAAAGCAATTCTGAGAAGTAACATTGCTTTGATAACAGCAACTGTATATGGCTCGATAAAAGCAATTTTATGCGCTCCATTGAAAAAAAAAGCAACTCTGAGCATTAATATAGGCACGATAAGAGAGCTTGGAAGTCATTGGCAAGCATCATTCCATACAAGAGCAACCAACTCTCGGGAGACCGCGTAGCTGTCCAATTATGGACGTCCACATCCAAAACAGGTAAACAAGACGGCTCTTAGACAGGGATTCCAGCAAGGCCATACCAAGTGGATGTTCCAAATTGGGTGTATTTCAACTATTTCTGCTCCAATGGTATGGGTATGATGAAGTTCTTATAGTTTTTATTAAGTAGAGAAGTATTAACTTTGTTTTACGTACTGGAAATATTAAAAAAACAAATGAATTTCACTTCATATTCTCCAGAAATGCTGTAAAACCGAAGTTTAATCTGATATTCAACTGTAAATAACAAAGTTTACGTCAAATCTTCTTTGACGATATAGGACGAAAATAGCGAACTGCAAATTTCAGCTTCATTTATTCTTCACGTGAATAAGGAATAAAATTGAAATTTGCATATTTCTGCAATACACATATTTCTAAGAGACTATCGATCACAGGCGTTGAAATATATAATTAATAACCGCAATTATCCCAATTATACACAACTACAAACATCATATTTCTTTATTTCTAAGAAAAAGTAACCGAAATCTTCTCCATTTTATACTATACGAGACGAAATTGTTCAAACCAACTGTCTACATATCGTATTTAACAGTGGCGATTTAAACAAAACTATAGCGTATAATGAGTTTGACTACAGCACTACACTGATAAGAAACCGTATAGAAACGCGTATTAAAAACATAACACAATACAAACAAAAAATTAAGAAGAAAACTCCAACTGTTGCCTAAAGAAGCTGCACTGAAAAACAACAAATTTAGTGCGGAGTTCGAGGTACCAAAGTTTGTTGAAGGCCAACTGCAGCCTTCCGCATGAGCGGGTAGTGCAAGAGCTAATATCAAATTCGTTTTAAAGATCAAAACAAATAGGGTATTTATCCCAAAAATTTACAATTTTAAAGCAAAACTAAACTGTACTGTAACAATAATGATTAAAAATGATAGAGAAAACATGGTGAACTGTCAAGAAAGAACACAAAAATCTACGGACAAGCGTGCGGACATTTAGTTTACTCAGCAGTGATCTGGTATTTCTAGTTTGTACTCTGTACTGTCTTAGAAAAAAAAAATAGTGGTTATTTACTATAAAAATTATGATTTAATAATACACAACTTTCTGAATAAAGCTTCACCATGAATGAATTTTCTCAAATTTCAATAGCATTATTAAGAAAAGAGATGTAATTAATTTTTACAATTAACCATCAGAAAAATGGAAAATAATAGAATTTAGGTGCTTTTCTGCCTAAAATGTGAATTATAAAGCTACAGCGAGACCATCTCTTCACTACACTGGGTTGTGATGACAGCACGACGATGTGTATCCGGCGTTCGATAGCAGTGGCTGAGCAGGGATTGGAAACCAAGCTTCACCTCCTCTCTATGATTGTACCTTTTTGTCAATCGACTTATTAGATAATCTAATGCCATGAAAAATGACAGCAGTTAATCCACGCTGCCTTTTCACCCTCCAAAGATTTGCTGTCTGCTAAACAAACAAGTCGACATTGCTAAGGAAAGAAAAACTAAAATATTTACAATATTGCTCGGCTTAATAACCAAATGGAAGTTGCTTAACTAAGTTGAAGTATACGACAATTTCCACCCCTGCCAAAGTTGAGTGACAGCTAATGATGTCATGAGAGGCCGCCAACACATGCTAAGTTATCGCTGATGAGCAAAGAAGGTAGACGGGAAGGCTCTGCTCACAGCCGTGTGAATAGAAAGAGCAGTGCGAGGATGAGCAAAAGTAAGGCATAGCAGCGTATTCCTCCTGACTTAAATTCTGTTACCGCATTAAAAGTTGTTACTATTGTTGTTCATTGTATATACGGCAGACCTGTTTCATCTTGTTGATAATTTACTTGTTGGTTATGCTGATGATGTTACTCTGCTGGCTGTTTGCAATAAGCCAAGTGATAGATTAGAGGTTTCAGAATCTATTCAGCATGATTT
>LQNS02015105.1:8439326-8456099 GCA_001587735.2 Parhyale hawaiensis
TTCTTTTGTTTTCTCCACCCGCTGGGTTGGTTGCGTGGGGGTTTGTTAACCTCATGGAGTTTCTCCGTTCCTACGTCGCCAGCCTGGTGTGATTTAATAATAATAATAATAATAATAATTAAGTTCATGATGACCACCACCGCATTAACAATGTTTTAACTTCGTCAGCGTTACTTAGACTTATCCACATAGTTTTAATTTTGTTTTGACTGCATGCGCAGTGTTGCTTTTTTTAAAACGAAACGCAATTTCTAAAAAGGTGAAGGCGAGGATGAAAGAAAGAGATATAACAGAATACAGCAATAATAGAACTGCATCTAGCTACTATTAGAGCTACTGGGTGCACGAACCAGTCCGTGATGCAAGCGGTATCTGTTATGACGGTATAGATAAGGAACGATAAGGCAGTGATTGCGTCGAGATCAGGCCGGATCTATAGAGTATATCAGGAATTGGAGCAGCAATGGGGAATGCTAGGAGTGAGTGGGCGCTTTTATGCTTTCTGTTAGAAAAGAGCGAGCTTATGTATGAGGTGGGGATCACGTGGGCGTGTTTTTCTTAAAGAGTATGAAAGAAAATATGACTAGTAATATTAGCTACGTATATATATATAATATATAGCCGATTGCACTCAGACAATGCTTGTTGATTAAAGATTAATGATGATTTTCACAAGTGTGTAATGACAGACTATATGGTTTCAACACGGATATTTACATATTAATATGAGGAAAATGTTGTTCTATGACATTAGTACTCATCCTCGTGTACCTACGGGAAACACCTGTCTTGGCGTGCTGGAGTAGCACGAAAACCGCAAGTCTCGAACTACAAAGCACACCAGAGCAGGCAATTCTAGTCTGTATACGGCAACGGATGCTGGTTTATGGATAACATGCTTTCCTCTGTGTAATTGCTAGTGCAACGAGTAGAAATAAAATATTGTTCTTTATGAAGAAGAGCCTAGGCTGCCAGCGACCAACAATATTACTGGCCCACACCACACATAACTTGATGCGAGGATATGCAGCTCGCTTGAGTTCCGATATGTATATTAGGGAGGCCCAGGCTTATAGGGGAAATTTCGAATTTGTAATTTTTTTTTCAGGTCTCAACTCCCCAAATTATGAGACTTGCTAAAAAACAGTGCTAAACATAAATTTCAATTCAATCCATGAATATTTAATGGTGCCGCCAGGCATATTATTATTTTTATGATTTCAGCTTTTCCACATCACCTCTGGGGTAACTGAACAGGTGCGCTTATTTTTTTTTAATGTGGTTTCACCTAGAGGCCTATTCTACAGAGCTGTAGCTCACTTCATTTATCTAATATCTATGTATAAAATTTTTTTTCTCATATACATTTTATTTGTCCAAGGAAGTTTCTTGCGATGCTTCTCCACACCCTGAGGTAAATACTGAAGTTGTTACCAATTGTTTTTTTTTTTAGATGGGAACTCAAATTCTGTATCGATGCAATTGCTCTCTCGATCAGCATTATCATTTATACCCTTTATTGATTCTATCGACTACTGAGCCTTCTTGTCATCTTCTCTGAACTGCCGCTCTGAAGGACGCACTTGAAGAAAAGCTGCGTCATTTGATGGCTGAGGGAAAACTTGTTGGGTTTATTCCGTTGTGAAATAGGCAAGAGGTCTTTCTCTCATAACAACTTCATCAGCTATTCTACAGCGTATGAGCTGATCGTCTCTAGAGGGATTTTTGAGGGCCATAACCTTATATAGTTTTTTATTAATAGTGATCCCTACATCAGCAAAAACAAGGGCAACCTGTTGTTCGCGTAAGTACCACAGATGGCGACGAAGAGCTTTGCTAGCTACTGATTGAAGTGGAGAGTCCTCGTAATTTTCTACGGACTGAAGATACTACAAATCATTTCTAGGTGCTTTAGCAGTATCTTGAGCCCCGCACAAATGTGGTACATAGTAACGAACAGCAAAAGACGAACATCGTCTCATTGTTTTTTCTTCTCTGCTTGTCAGTTTGAAACTGCTACAAAACAATATTCTTTTTAGAGAACAAATAACTTTTGTCATCCATCTTGCCCTATGCAATGCCCCTGGCCTACGATATGAAATCCTGCTGTCAAGAGTACCACCGAGATAAACAACAGTTTAACTCGAGTAATTCTCTATGATCTTCACTGGATTGTGCATTACTATAGATGATATTCGCACAAATTGATAACTTCTTGCCATGTTGAGGGGATTTCATCATCAATTTGGAAGTTTGCCTCTTCTATTGACACCCAATTTTTCTGAAAACGTTAGAACAGCAATATTTCTGGTCCTATTGAGCTGCCATGACAAGCATTAAATACATCTAAAATTATTATTTCGCAGACAACGCGACGGCGTGCAGAGGAAAGGCGACCTTAATTTAATTTTTGTCCAATTATCAAACATGCTCCCTTTTCTTCCCTAGTGTCGCTAGCATTGGTATCACAACACCTATACGGCTCCCATTTTCTTGTAGGTCCCAGTCTGCCAAACATGTTACCACTGCTTCTGCCATCTCCGCACCTGTTCCTGAACGCAGTTTTGCATGGCACCCCTAAAAGCTTAGTGTTCCCCCTTCTTACAGCAGCACCGCCAACCGATCTATTTTATCAGTACTATATAATAATTCACGTCGTGTTTTTATTTATTTATTTATTTATATCTTTCCTGTCACGCTCTATGGGAATAAGATAGGAGAAAATTCAGATTTCAAAATGTAAAAAAAAAGATGGGGTACCTTGCAATTTTTTTTCGGCGAAAAAAAAGTGGGGTACCTTGCAATCTTTTTCTTCAGTATTAGATAGGGGAAAAATACAACTAATAAGATAGGAGAAAATCCAGATTTCAAAAGGGGGAAAAAAAGTTGAGTACCTTGGAATCTTTTTCTCCAGTATTAGATAGGGAAAAAATGAGGAAGACCAAAAGACGGCGGGGGTTTTGGTGAAGTGTTAATTTTTTGCCGTCATTTATAATGACGGCATGGGCCACTAGTGACTCTATATCTTGCATTAGCTTGCAGCCCCTATGATATCACAAAAACTGAACTGAAATCACTAAACTAAGTGGGCCGAGAGTGAATATAACTTTACTGAGACCTTTGAATGTATAGGATAAGCCGCTTCACTGATTATCACCCGCGAAAGAAGAGAGAGGTGATAATGTTTTCGTTGCAGATTTATGTATATATATTATATATATATTTATCACCCAAGAACCAAGTGAGAGAGGTGATAATGTTTTCGCTGAAGATTTAAATAAATATATAAACATATGCATAAAGTGATGGCAGTGTCACTGAGGCGACCGCCATACCTATTGGATGATACTGAGTGTGATGGTATTTGGGCAATCGGGTGAGGTTATGTTGGGCCATGTGGATCTTTCATCGGGAAGCAGTAACTGCATTTCCCATTTGCCTCGCTTTATTTGAACGAGCTGTGATATTCGCAGAAACATAATTATATTTTGTTTTGCTTCTCGTGCGAGGGTGATCGTTGCGTAGCAAGCACTGTTGCGGAGCCGGTTCGGTTAACTCGTTTGGTATGTGGTGGCACTGAGCCATGTAGATAAGGTTGTGAATTTGTAGCTGTAGTGTTGCCGGGAAGTGAATGTACACAGAATATTTACAGTAAGCTGTAATATAATAATCCAAGAACACCTTCCGCTTGTGGAGGGACATATGTTAAATAAATAAATTTTACACTAGTGTACTGCACATGTATTGTAATAGAACTATTATTATATGAATACTTTCCTATGGAGAGAAATAAATGTTTTTGAATTTGAATTGAATATGAAATTAACATATGTTAGTTGAATCACAATATACCAATGTGTGAACCTATTGCTACCATAGACATAGAGCGTTGTACATAATATAGATTGTGAAGTAGAATAGTGCTATAAATTTGCTCCGTAGTCTGTAAGGCTCATTGCGATAACGTTTTACACAAGTTTACTGAACAAGTATTGTAATAGTATTATTGTATGAAAACCTTCCTACGGGGAGAAATACATGATTTTGCTTTCTTTCTTTCATTTCAGGGGCAGTAGACAACTATTTCTTCTGAGAGAGCAGAATTCGTTTCAGAGGCCGAAAATTGAGCAAGCAGATAGTTTAAGTATGGAAGACGGTATTATGGATACGGCACACATGCATTGCATATAAGCTGACTGGAAGGGCATACAAGTTTATTACCGTGTTTTCCTTAAGGTGGATATACACGCTCAGTTTCATTGCTTAGTTTTTGACCCAAAGTCGCGACTTACAGCAACTTTTAGGATTTTTATGAGGAACAGATTATTGAGAGGCAGTGCCGGGTACACACTCAGTCACCTGTAGCTCAGTCTCCTACGATGAGTGACGTCGTGAGCATCGCGTCATGCGCTCTGACCCTTGTGGTTGCAAGCGTCAGACAGAAGATCACGACAAAAACATAACCTCCTCGGCAGGGGTAATGAAATATACGACTGAAATCAGTGAAGAATCAACTACTCGGTCAAGGATCGACACTGATTAGATGAACAGTTAAAATAGAGAAAAAGAAAAGATGTTTCAAGAAAATAGAAAGGACGAATAAATTTCTCTCTGGACAATCCATCCTCCTTACCATCTAATTTGTTTATATAAGATGCTTCATCACTCATATGAATACTTCATACAAAAATGTATGAGAATGTTGGACGGTTCCCGACCGTCCTAGAAACCCTAGATTTTGTAAAGCAGCCAAGACGTAGTCAATATTTCCGCGATCTGTTTTTCTAATTCGACGAATTGCATTTATTAGAGTACTCTTGTTTCGTCAAACTCGGTTTCTTACGACAACGCGTTACTTCCGTCGATGAAGTAGTTCATTTCCAGGATAGTACTTTACTTGCCCCAATTAAATGACCCATTTTCAGCATAAAATTTTGCTTTTTCGAATCAAATAACTGATATCCAGATGAAAACTTTACTTCCACCAATTATATAGCCTATTTTCAGGATGAAATTCCAGTTTCACCACACAGCTAATATTCAGAATAAGACATATTATCTGAACACGTTTTCCAGCCACGACTTCAAATTTCAGTAGCAAACGTCGTAAGCGTTCCAAGTTGCACATTAAAGAAGAACCTCCGTCTGGAATGGGGCGAGTGCTGGAATTGAGACATAAGAGGCTCTGACAGCTGAGAGAGGTGAGAAGAGCTGCGGCGAGACATGAAGATATTTTACCGCTGAGACAAAAAACGCTCTGGAAGTAGAGGCAAGTGAGGAGGAGCTGTCGGGAGACATGAAAATATGTTTGGTACTGACACATACGAGGCTTTGACAACTGAGAGAAGAGTCAGGGAGCCGCAGTGAGACATGAGAATACACTTAGTAGGTACCGAGACCTAGGAGTTTCACCAGCTGACAGAGGAGAGAGGGTAGGGTGCTGCAGGAAAAAAAGACACGAGAAGTAGCTTAGTATTGAGACCAGAGAAATTTTCTTAGGGAGCGTAACGAGTGAGGGAGAACAGCAGGGAGACATGAGAATATACTTAACACTGAGACATAAGGGGTTCTATTAGTTGAGACAAAAATGGAGGGCTGCAAAGAGAGAGACATGGGAATATTGTATACTCAAAGTTAAAGCTTAAGTTCTATCGGTAGAAACAGATATGAAACGGAGCTACGCGGGCACAATTCGACACATATAATCATTTGTACAATAGTACATGAAACTATTTCCAGGCAGGGACTTGGTTTTATACATCTACTTACTACAACGCACGTATTGATCCTCTCAACACTATTTCCAACACGTCCCCACTATGTCCCCCAAACGAAGCTGGAATCATTTCGCCGCCAGCGATAGGTCAATACAGACGCGAACTTTCATTTGGATTTCTCACATTCACAGCGGTGTTTGTTTCTGTGAAACTGCTGACAGTACTTGTTTAATTGCAAGACCAAAAGTTTTGCCGGTTTTTATAATTTTGAAGAAGTCCTGCGTAAAGTACAGTTTGAGTACTCTCGAGAGAGTTAAAATCTTATTTTGGTAGAGGCATTTTTTTCAAAGTTCTTTCCCCTATTGTACGTACGAGCACACGTAACGAGATATATAGTAAAGCTAAGTAATGTACGGTTACTATGTAATTCTCCATCAAAGTATATAGGAGAGCCTAAGAACGTTTGCTTATCACTAAAAATGCTGTTATTGATGGAACTTTCCCATTTATTACCTCCGCCAAGGAAGTAAAGTTTTTCTTTTGCCGGTGCTCGTTTACTTGCCTGTCAGTTAGCAACTCAAAAAGTTATGGACGGATCTTCCTGAAACTTACAGGAACTTTTAGGATTTTTATGAGGAACAGATAATTGAATTTTGGTGATGATACAGAAGATGTCAAGGATTCTAGGACCTTCTATATTTTCCCTAACATTGAAGTGCCCGGCAGAGATCGCCGCTCTCGAAGTGCTTCCTTGAGTGTTTACAGTACACCAGTGAACACAAAAATCCTTGCAGCGAGATGTTAGGTCTGTCTCTGAAGTGAGTAAATATTAAAATTTATTAGTGAAATGAGTATGAATCTAAATCTGACTACATATCCCTGAAACGAGTGAGAACTTACCTCAGTTTGTTCGTAACTATAATGATAACGTGCTGACAGTATTAATTGTTACTCTGTCATAAAATCACTCACTTGAATTGAAATAATCTAAGCTGATTAGCTTTAACTAGTCAGGAACTTCTATCCGGAGCGTTAGTTTCCCCTCTTTGGATCGAATTCCACGCGTTATATTCATAAGCCCATTACATTTGAGACTGTCTCAAGCTGTCACGCAACTGGTTTACACCCAGAAACTCGACACTCCAGAGTAGCGAATCCAACGCTTAGGGTTGAAGTTCTGAGCAAGTTAGAGGTAATTAAATAGATGACCTTGTTGCAATGGTCGAACAGAAGCAGGCCTTGAAGTGCACCTGGAAAGTAGTCAGTTCGGGCCGTGGTTGGCTGAACTCACTTCACGACAGTTGTCGAAGTTTCCTATAGTTTCTGGTCACCTCAGAAGATATTTCTCTACTGCAACAGCGTATATTGCATGGCAAGGCAGACAACATTGTTCGATCGTTCAAAAAAAAAAAAAAAAATCACTAGGGATTAGGTCGATAGTAATAAAATCAGTGAACTTATACGTTCAACAGAAGTAATTGATACTATCTACAACATAATAAAGACCGATGTGGATTTATCTGTTTGTTACCTCCGCCGAAGAGGTTGGTCTTCGTCTGGTATGTTTGTTTGACTGCGTTCGTCTGTTATTCTCTCTGTTATCAGTCATGGACGGATTTGGATAAAATTTACAGGGATTGTTAGGTAAGTTAGGATGAATAGATGATTAACTTTTGGTGAAGATCTGTTCATCAGTTGCTTTGTTTGTCTGTCTACCTTATTTTTGTCAATGCCAAAACTCACGAAGTTATGGACGAATTTTCATGAAATTTACATGAGTTGTTAGGTTAATGACGAAGAGTTATTGAGTAAATTGACCAAATTTTTAAAATGATCTGTTTGTTAGCTCGTATGTTTGTTTCTGTGTTTGATTTTGTGCATGTTAGCGCAATAACTTAAAAAGTTCTGAATGGATCTGTATGAAATTTACAGGAGTTGTTAGTAAAGTTAAGGACATAAATTAAATTTTGGCGCAGATCAGTTGGTTCACTTGAATATTTGACTTAATGTTTGTCATAATGTTTGTTGGCAGTATAACTCAAAAAATTATGAGCGGATCTTCAAGAAAATTGCAGAAAGTGTTAATATTATCACGAGGCACAAATGATTAGATTTTTGTGTTGCTACAAAGAAAATCACGGTCTCAGCACCAATTTGAATTTTTCGTTACCGTTGCCTTGCTTGGTGGAGGTACGCACTCTCAGAGTACTCTACTTTATTCATTTATTAATCTTTTTATTTATTTATCCATTTTCTCTCACGCTTGAACAAAACAGATAGGCGGAAATTAGCCGAGGTTGGAGGCTGTTCATGGTCATCCTGTCCAGCTTCATTGAAAACTGATTGGTAGGAAATCAGCCAAGTTGCAGATGATGGCAAACTTATCTTAATCAGCGACACTTGGAACTCAAACAACGAAGATATCGAAGGCGAAGTCTGATTTGAATGAGTATTATCTTCTCCATACACCGAATCATTGGCAAAGTATCGGGCGACCTTATGTCTGAATGCACTTCTTGCATTACCGAAGATGAAGTCGCAGCACTCTCATGCTTCTTGATTCTCAATTTCTTCTCACAGATAATTTCGTTGCATCACTTCTTCTTCCACCTATAAATCAACGGTCGACGAAACAACTTTCGCTAAGCAAATCCATGGGACGTACCTATAAGATATCCCGCCGTATCTGTGATACCAAATCAAAAATCGAAACTATTACTTTGAGCGGCCTGCAAAAAGAACTGAATTTTTTTCCATACCAGAGAGAGGAAAAAAGGTTGTATGATTACACACACACATACATTTATATAAATAATATGAATATTTTCTTAATCTTTTGCCATTTATCATTGCACTCGGCAGTTGCAATACCATACTGTGCCGAAAAATTGCATTTTTGCTCAATAAATGTACATACTACCTATTGCGCCTTGAGGCCTGGGCTCTCGAAGACCCTATAAGAACTAACGCGCCTCGTCCAAGTACCTACGGAAAAAAACTTTCCCTAAAGACAGAGCAATTTTCATAATGTTATTAACTGGTGCCCTGAGAAATATGTCCCAGAACCAGCACGCCTTCCCGTGCACTAACAGAATATACCTACCATGGCGTACACGTGCACATCAAGGCACGTCTTCTCGTCGGTGCACGAGAAAGGATGCTGGTTGTGGGGCAACATTTTTCTCATGCCACCAATGCCAATGACCTCGTTGTTCCATTCAAGCCACGAACCCTTCCAACTGTCACTGCAATTCCAAGAAATTACATCACAGAACAAGCAAGGTCTTTGTGATGTCGGAGGTGTACTTATCATCATATGTTTGTACGTTGCAAGATGTAATTAGGATTATAAGGCATCTACGATAATTAGTGTTAGGTATGGAAGCCAAAGAAGCGGCTTCATCACCAGCCTGCTCATTACTGCTGCTCAGGTAGAGATTGAGATGGTATAAGGCAGAGGACGGTGACCTTGTATGCTAAGCAGAGCTCGAGTACTGCATGGTGAAATTATTCTTTATTACTTAAGGCAATTTTATCGTCCATGTCCGAGTAGTTATCAACACCTTGAGTAAATCAAACATCGTTGAAAATGTTGATGAATACGGACGTCAGCACGTAACTATATATATATGTACTTAAAATCATATAGGTAATAAAAATTTAGATATGCAATAAAATTTTTGAGGTAACTTAAGAGTGATGATTTCGTAGATAAATAGCTTTAGTTTTGGTACTTGCCAGAATAGGCAATTAGCCGAGCAGCTCCTGCAAATAAATGGAATGCAAATGCCACAAATCTATTTCACATTGGTCACTCTATTTTTGAAACTTTTTCTAAATTAAGAAGTTAGGTTTATAAATCTCATTTTTGGAATCATATCTCTGAATTTTTATTACAACTAATTGAGAGCTGAACGCTGATAGAATTGATTTTGTTTGAGTAATAGCACATTGTACCTATTACTCTCATTTGCAAAGAGTGGCTTGAATAACCGAATTTAAAATAAAATGCTAAATTTCATAACAAATCGCCAAATTTTTGCATAAATTGCCCAATATTGGCATAAATAGATAAATTTCAACCTAAATTGCTGAATGCCCGCATAAATTACTAAATTTCGGCAGAAACTGATATGCTTTGCAATAAACAGACAATTTTAAGCTCAAATTACCGAATTTTTTCTATAATGCCGCGCGCAAGATATACGAAAAAATCACATTGGCATTTTACGTGGCTATAAAATTCTAGTGGAAAAGGAAGTATTGTGAAGTCCAGGCGCATTTACGCTGATGGATGTTTACAGGCGGGGTTGTTGCGATATTTGCCGAAGCCTTACAGCGGAGGAGCCACATCAAACACTTTATAACGTCGCTCAAACAAGCAAACACTGCAATCCTGAAGAAAATCTTAGCGATATGCCAGCCTGCGCAGCAGATTTTTGGCAGCTTAGGAGATGATGACTGAAGAAAAAAAGGGGATCTGACATGAATCTGACAGAGAGAGACATTGGTAGCTACCAAGTTTTAGAAGTTTATTATTAAGAAGCTACTAAGGGCGCAAGCTGACGATTCGTGGAGCAATGTTTTGTTTGTTTAAATAATAGATAATTATAATCATAATGTACCATTAGATAAATATTTACCTCCACCAAGGAGGTTATGTTTTTGTCGTGTTTGTCGGTCTCTTTGTCTGTTATTGTCTTTGTCTGTTATTCTGTTTGTTTGTCGGTCACCATGATTACTCAAAAAGTTATGAACGGATCTTTACGAAACTTATAGGAATGGTTAGGCGTGTTAACAGTGACAGATTGGATTAGATAGGCGGCGATAAACGAACCAATAGGCCCATTCCCAAAGAGACACCGGAACTTACGGCCCGGCTCTCTATTGAGCTATTGCCATTATGTTAGTAGGATATAGAGGACTGGAGAAAAAAGAAAAATGAGGGGAGGGGGGAAGAGCCCTGCCAAAGAGACGATCATGAATGCACACACGCACGATCAAGAGCCGCTGACATGCGGAGCTTAGAGACGTCAAACTGTGCAGTTGGAGCGGGAGAGAGAAGAAGATGGATTAAGGTGGCATCGGATGCTTTGGCCGTTAAGAGTTTACGACTCCTGGTGGAGGAGTTTTTAGCTGTGGAGGATGTCTCTCCCAATGTATGTCAAGATGATTTTTAAACGCGTTGACTGACTCCGCACTAATAACATCGGAAGGGAGTCTATTCCAAATACTGACTATGAAATACGGAAAGAACTGCAGACTAAAGGTCGTTCTTTGAGCTCTATGGTTGAGTTTTTGACTGTTGTTTTGCAAGCGATTATTGAGGTCTCTTTCAAAGAGTCCCGTTGTAGGTACCTTGTTGAAGCCATTCAAATACTTGAATGTTTCTATTAGTTTCCCCCTGAGTCGTCTTTGCTCGAGAGAGATCAGACCCACTTCTTTTGGGCGACATTCATTCGGCTTATCTCGCAGCTGAGGTATCAATTTCGTTGCCCTGCGTTGAAAATTCGTTCATCTGTCCGTTTGTCTGTCTCCCTATTTTTTCTTAAGGCCATAACTGGAAAAGAATTAAATGGATTTTCATGAAATTAATGAGTTGTTGGGTATAATATGAAAAATAATTGACGAAATTTTTGGGATGATCTGTTTGTTCGTTTGTCGCTATGTTTGGCTTTTTGCTTGTTAGCACAATAACTCAAAAAGTTATGGATGGATCTTGATGAAATTTGTAGGAGTTGTTACTAATATTAAAAGACATAGGTATATGATTAAATATTGGAGATGATCAGTTGGTCTGTTGGTGTGTTTAACTTAGGTTTGTCATAATGTTTGTTAGCAGCATAACTCAAAAAGTTATGAACGAATCTTCATGAAAATTGAAAGAATTTTTAATACGATCAAAAGGCACAAATGATTAGATTTTGGTGTAGATACGAAGAAAATCATGGTTTCAGAACCAATTTGAATTTTCCGTTACCGTTGCCTTGCTGTCAGAGTGCTCTATAGTTTATTATGTACTGACGCTGGCGTAAATCTAACCTACTAAACATATGCGGCAAATTGAACTGAAAATTAGGAAAGTAGCTACTTTACCCAATGAAATTAGAAAAAAGTTAATACAATATTACTGAATTTTCAACTGAATTGATGACTGCTAAATACAATAATAAAAATTCACTATGACATCCTGCTTTAAAAGAAAAATGAAACAAGAATCAGAGCTCATGGGAACTGCATTTGCTCGGTACATCACAGGCGACATGACGGGAGACTGTACATGATAGATGAGCTTGGGGAGACACCAGTGACGGTACAAACGGACGGATGCGCGACTTCTGATGTGCTGAGTGAAACTTTTCCAGACGGTGTGATATTTGCTGGAAGCTTCAGGCCTCAGAATGTCACGCTGGCGTTGCAGCGATACTCGTGGATTCAATAAGCGGAGGTAATAATCGAGCTACGCAGCGACAGCCGCACAGTAAACACCGCTAGTGATTATAGAATCATAGCAGGCAGCGACAGCCGCACTGTAAACACCGCTAGTGATTATAGAATCATAGCAGGCAGCGACAGCCGCACTGTAAACACCGCTAGTGATTATAGAATCATAGCAGGCAGCGACAGCCGCACAATAAACACCGCTTATAATCAAAGCACGCTGCGACAGCCGAACTGTAAACATCGCTATAATCAAAGCAAGCAGCGACAGCCGCACGGTTAACACCGCTTATAATCAAAACATGCAGCGACAGCCGAACTGTAAACATCGCTAATAATCAAAGCACGCAGCGACAGCCGCACAGTAAGCGCCGCTAATCAACGCAAGAGAAGCCGAGGTACCAAGAACAGTCTGGACCTCATCAGCGATATCGCTAATCTCATGGCGTGCTCCATATCGACCGCTCTGTACCTAATGAAAGTTAGTGTCTTGCTGCATTGCTCCGTACACTGAAGGAGTGCCCTGTCTAGCTATTTTTGTTAGCAATTTTTGCGCAATCAAGTCACGCATCTAATAAATAGTAAATAATAAGGGCCAGGGCCGGAGACGTAATAGTGTTTATGATAAACACATGGCATAGCCAGATATTGGGTGTAAATGAAATACTGCATTACTCGAAGAAGAGATAATGCTGTGTTTTAATAATAATAAAGGCGAAGTAAGAACGGACGTTGGGAAAAGAAAGGCACACAGACCGTGAAAGTGAAAACGTTCTGGGTTGTATGCATAGCCAAAAGTGCAAACTTTGCGGGCTATAAACAACATATTATAGAGAAATGTATGACTAGACGTTCTTAAAAAAATGCTTTGCAGTACTGGTGGTGCTAAACTGGGTTATGTATAAAATACTAAACGAACAGCATGACTGGATATGGAGTAAAGAAGAAGTGAAAGCTGTAAAAGGAAAGAGCTATTCACTACAAGTTACCCAATTGTAGCTTAGCACATACAGGAAGAATTATTGAAAAATAATCGGTGTATCGTATCAAACTCTATAACAACTAGAGCACTCTGAGAGCGCATACCTCCGCCAACGGTAGCAAAAACTTCAAATTGGTTCTGAAACAATAATTCTCTTTGCATAAACTCCAAAATCTATTAATTTGTGCCTTTTGATATTAATAACAGCTTGTTCAATTTTCTTGAAGATCCGTTTATAACTTTTTGAGTTATACTGTTAACAAACGTTATGACAAACATAAGTCAAAAATACAAACGAACAAACCGATCTTCACCCAAATTTGATCATTTATGTCTCTTCACATTATTAACAAACCCTATAAATTTCATAAAGATTCATTCATTATTTTTTGAGTTATTGTGCTAACAAGCATAAAATTATAAATAGTGACAAACTTACGAACGAACAAACGGATCATTACCAAAATTTGGTCATATACTTTTTGTTATGTACCTAACAACTCATGTTACTTTAATCAAAATCCATCCATAACTTTTTGAGTTATAGCATCGAGAAAATTGAGGCAGACAAACAAACAAACGGATAGACATATCTTTACCAAAAGTTAATCATCTGTTCCTCCTAACCTACCTAACAATCCCTGTAAATTTCATTCAAATCGGTTTATAACTTTTTGAGTTATCTTGGTGACAGACAGACAGAGAGACAGACAAACACGACGAAAACATAACCTCCTTGGCGTAGGTAAAAATTGACGTTTACTCAGTGATCTGTACATCACGGGAAATTAAAAACGTCTAGTTTACAATGCTGTACATTTTTTGTCACACGTGAAGCAGCAGCAGAGTCCGTACTTACATCAAGTTCCATCGTATCTTGGATACAGCTTAGATACTGGTATTTAGTGACAGTTGTAGACTCATTACCACCGCAAAGGAGGTTTGTCAGTTTTGTCTGTCTGTTATTTTGTCTGTCAAGAAGATAACTCAAAAAGTTATGGACGGATCTTGACGAAACTTACATGGGTTGTTAGGCATGTTAGAAGGAACAGATGATTAACTTTTGGTGAAGATCTGTCCACCCGTTTGTTTGTCAGGCTATTTTTGTAAGTGCCATAACGTAAAAAGTATTGGACGGATTTTCATGAAATTCATATGAGTTGTTGGGTTTATTACAGAGAGTAAATGAACAAATTTTTGTGCTGATCTGTTTGTTCGTGCGGTTGTTGTCACTGTGTTTGATTTTATGTTTGTTAGCGCAATAACTCAAAAACTATGAATGAATCTTTATGAAATTTTCAGGAATTTATAGTAATGTTAAAACATATAATTAATTAAATTTCGGAGATGATCGGTAGGTCCGTTTGTGTGTTTGACTAACGTTTGTAAAATGGTCGTAAGCGCAATAACTCAAAAATTATGGATGGAACTTTATGAAATTTCCAGGAATTGTTAGTCATGTTAAAGGACATAAGTGATTAAATTTTGGTGATGATCGGTTGGTCCGTTAGTGTGTTTGACTCTGTGTGTTAAAATGTTTGTTAGCGCAATAACTCAAAAGTTTTGAATAGATCTTGATGAAATTTGCAGGAATTGTTAGTAATGTTGAAAGACATAATTGATTAAATTTTTGTGATGATCGGTACGGCCGTTTGTGTGTTTGACTAATGTTTGTTAGTGGAATAACTCAAAAATAATGAATTGATCTTCATGAAATTTTAAGAAATTGTTAGTCATGTTAAGATACATACATAATTGACTGAATTTTGGCGGTGATCGGCTCGTTCGTTTGTGTATTTGACCTATGTTTGTTAAAATTTTTGTTAGCAGCATAGTTCAAAAGTTATGAACGGATCTCCAAGACAACTACAGACACTGTTAATATTATGAAAAGGCACAAGTGCTCAGATTTTGGTGTTGATAGAAAGAAAATCAAGGTCTTAGAGCCGAATTGGCGGAGGTATGCACAGTCAGAGTGCTCTGGTCGGAAATATTTTGCGCTGTACTTTTTGTAAGCGAAGAAATACTGATGGCAAGGATATCATGGTGAAATTAGCGGCGCTCTTTGTGTCCCATGTACGAAATGGAAGAAATAGCGGGGTAAGCCCTTATATACCCACAATAGCAGCAGCCTTGTGTGCTGAACTGATGACACTATAGGTGGTGGGATCGAGTACCAACCCAGGTGAGGGATCTTTGTAGCGCTCGGTGCGCTGAGTCAGCAGTTGCTTGGGCCTTGGTATGCACAGCTACGGTGGGGCACTTACTTGGCCCCGAAATGGGGGATTAGGGGACGCGGGTCGTTGAACCTTCCTCGAATGGCGCATAGTTCTTCCCGACCCGTGGTCGACTGCAGCCGTACTTACTCCTCTGCAACCAGTTGGCTTATATTCGCAGCACGAACAAGTGAATGTGAGTTTCCTAGTAGAGGGTGCGATCAAGCTGACTTTACCTTTCACCATTAAGTAGACGATAACCTCGAGAGCAAAATCACGGTCATGGGAATAAGTAACGAAGAGCTCTCACAGTAATTTCTTCTCTGTCACTTTGATCAGCTGACCGAGTTACTTAAGGCAGATCCATCGAGTTGTATCCGGTCGAGCGTTCGTACTGTCGTTCCCGCTGGTAGAGTTTGTGGGTGAGATTAGACCAGGACGAGATTGCTGCAACGGCTCGATAGCATTTTTCAGTTTCCCTATCTCAGCCCAAAGGGCCTGTATCTGAGAGCATAGCCTACATGATTCTAGCTCCATTCCTTCGTAAGAAAAAGACTGGTGGGAATTCAGATTTATATTTCTAGCACTGCCTCATTTTGAAGCCCTGTATTGCCAGCATGAAAGGTCAAGTAGAAAAATGAAGAAATCCATACATACAATATAATAAACACCGTCGTGTGCTTATTTGTTTATGGACTTGTATGTTTCGGGTCACGCTCTTAAAGAAATAGGCGGAAAATAAA
Source organism: Parhyale hawaiensis (assembly GCA_001587735.2). Lineage (NCBI taxonomy): Eukaryota > Metazoa > Arthropoda > Malacostraca > Amphipoda > Hyalidae > Parhyale > Parhyale hawaiensis. The sequence continues at coordinate 8,455,426 of LQNS02015105.1, forward strand.
CCAGGTTGCAAATTTTGTAATTGGGTTGCGTTTTCATGGAGATCAGCGATTAGCTTGCAGAAGATGGCGAAAGATGGCTCCTTATTCCTTTCTCTCAATGTACTTCTTGCCGAAAACACTTCTTGGAATCGAAAAAATAGAGATATTACAGCTTCTTTTAGCGCAGCCATGCAGTCTTATGAAGACTGCACCAGTCTTCCCGCGAACAATATATTTGTTCTTAGTTTACCACGTACAAATTCAGAAGCTAATTAACGAAAGGCGGACGAGGCGATGACTTTTCACGGGCAGTAGATATTACTAACTTTCTTTCAGTTGGCTGTCTTCTTTTTTGACGGAGTAGATCTCACTTTAACACAAAATTCTCGATGTACTGAAGGCATGTTCGGTATCATGGATACAGGCCGGGTAATTCATTTTAATTCACTGAGGCTTTGCTGCTTTCTAATGAAAGATTTTTTTTCCGCATGTGATCTATGGTGAAGGACGTTTGTGCTTCGTTCATGAATTGAAAGAGAAAGTAGGTACTTATCTATCTATCTATATTATACTAAAAGTCTGTGAACCGGTCTTGCTTGTTTGTGTCTTGCTTGTTTATTTACTTGTGATCTTGTTTGACACATCTTCTTCACTTTTAGATAGGGAATAAATTCCATGGTCCTCTGGGGGTATGG
>LQNS02015105.1:8456323-8468702 GCA_001587735.2 Parhyale hawaiensis
GGACGAATAGCGTGTGGTTTACGACCAGCTAAATAAATAAGCACAGACGATCGTGACTATTATTATGATATTCAGAAGTTTAAGTCTCCGTTTCCACAACAAAGGCGATGTCACAGAGGAACAATGAAGGGACACGTAGTGTGATGATAGACACGTGGAACCCATGCACAAGGGTGTTCCCACACTGGATCAACGCGCATGGGAACAGCAAGTTGGGAAAGAAGAACAGATGGAAGAAAAATCAGAATGAGTTACAGGTGAGAAGGAAGCAAAATGAGCACGAAAGACAAACAAGACGATCGTGATGACGACCCAAAGAGTCACGGGTCGTCTAGTCTCTTATTATAATTTGAGACGGCTGTTGTAGCGTATCCTTCAGAAGCATATTAGTGACAGAGGCATATTGCATGAAGACGGGTCGTCTCAAATTCTTCGCCGTCATTTTTGACAGCTCGGGCACTCTAGTTGGAAATAAAGAGCTACGCATGTGACACCAGGTGCTCGGGACGGAGGCACGTGGGTTCTATTCAAAACGCCCCGAGCTCAACGCTCAAATGTTTTTGCCGTGTGTGCAGGTCACCTTTTCGACAACGCGTACTGTAGTGTGAACTTGTGTTAGAGGCAAAAAAAACGGACACATCCCGATGATACGACGCCTATAACTGACGCTGATAATTCCCGGCGATGCCGACGATAACTTCTGATTGAGGTGGATGGCGGTAGTTGTTGTGGCTAGACAGAGCAGCATGGGAGAATATTAAGTTTGCGAGACCTATCAAGTGGATTATATACTTCACTATAGTGGACACGTGCGTGAAAAAATTCGCGCAATAATCGATATGTTTGCTCTCTTCTTTACTTGCCATTTCCACATTTTCCCGCTCACGCTTGTTAGCAACTATTATTCCCTTCTGTAACCCTTCAGCTTTAAGTCCTTCTTGTCACTGTGCCGCATAAGCGTTTTATCTCTCCAATGATAGCACGTCTTCGTTCTTCTTTTACGTTCCCTATCCTCTGTCTTAATTAAACGTGCGTCTTCCAAAGTAAAATCCTACGTAAAACACTGCAATAAACTTGAATGCCCCTCCAATCAGCTTATATGCAATGTGAGTACGCCGTATCCATAATGCTGTCTTCCATACTTAACTATCTGCTTCACCGAAGTGCTCAAATTTCGGCCTCTGAAGCGATACAAGCACTCTCAGACAAAGACAGTAAGCTAGAAGAAATAGTTGTCTACTGCCCAGTGCCCGTGAAATACTTGAAGAGATAGTTACATCATCAAATTTAATAAGAAAGACAGTAAGCTAGAAGAAATAATTGTCTACTGCCCGTGAAAAATCATCACCTCGTGAGTGCCCCGTTGATTATCTGCCGAATTTATACGTCGTAACCTGAGAGAAAAAAGTTATAAAATCGGACACCAGCAGCTGCATACATATTGCACCGATTTCAAGAAGTGTTTCAAGCAAGAAGTGTATCTAAATGAAAAGATAAGAATCCAATTTTGACCATCTTATGCAACCTGATCATAGATCTCTATAAAAACGTAACTGAATTAGAAAATCTGCAACCTGGCTTATTTTTCGCCTATTACCTTTTTCTTTAAAGCGGACAGGAAATAAATACATGAATAAATACACCAGGCATTTTATAATATAAGTATTAGCTTCCCTATACCAATAGTCATAGCAAGAATGAACGTACTTTTTATATCAATTGCAGAATTTTTTTTTTTTTTTCGGTAAAATGAGCCACCAGAAATTAGTCACGCAGGAAAAAAAAAATAGCAGGCTGGCTAACCAGGCGTACAACGGCTGTATTCCCACCCTTTATTGAACCTCCCTGAGTCTGATTAGTAGCCATCGATTAGCTCTATCTAGTAACAATTCTCCATCTTTCCTATGATGTGAAACTGCAATGAAGAGCAAGAAACTACAAACTGTCGAGCCCTTATGGTGTCCTGATTTAAATCCAAACAATTGCAACGTCAATTATGCCCTGATACGTAGATTAACGTTGATGAGTAATTTGAGAACAAATTAATTTTATAGTTCTTTTCATAATTACAGTACAATTAAATTTATCTTTTGCAGTTCGAGCAACGTCTCTTCGCTAAATTCAACGCATACATCTTAAATGTGCATTCCTGAAAATTTTCATTTCATGCTCACCCTATTCATGCCCAAATCAACAAGATTCAGGTTGCAATATCGTATTCTTACTATGAAAATTAGAGTGAATTCCAAGGTCACATTACCGACAACTGAGTATCAAATGTTCAATGTTTGATCAACGCAATAATAGCAGAAACTTCGACGCATACTCCAACATTTGCTCCGCTCTTTATAATTTCAATCAGAGATTTAGTCCTCAAGTGCCCGCTCCCCTCATTCCTCGGAGCGACTAATTCCAAGGAGAGGAAATATTTGCTGCTGGCAGCGCAGCATTAAAGGATTAACCGCAAATAAATCCCAACTCTGAGGCCCAAGTCAAAGGCTTGAAGAAATGAATAACAAATTACTTTGTCCGCGGCGGAGCCAAAATCAAAGGCTTTGGAAATGGGAAATGTAGCGAAAATTGACCTTCAGGCTCTCGGTGCAGTTCGGAAATATTCTGTACAATTAACTGCAAGATCGAGAGAGTATGTAAACGTACCTTCGCCATTTTTGCAGCTAAGATCTGAAGAATTATCTGTAATATCTTGCTACGGCTTGAACTTATAATTATATAATTGTTCACTATCTCATGTGGAGGACGTTCCATATGACTTTGGCATTAAATTACCTCCTGTCCCACGTCGAGGGCAGTCTGAAACCCATATTTATTCACAAGTAGCGCATTATCCCCCGCAAGAAACAAACGTACGAAAAAACCACTAAGGCGTTACTATTAATCAGCCGTCTGTTCACTTCGGAAAACGTTTCAAACAAAGCAATTGAGATTTCATGTACAGTACGTTTAGTTAGCTAAGGTTCGGTTAGGGAGTGTGGGAAATAAAGCGCTACACATTATTATTACTTCCGCAAAGGAGGTTATATTTTTGTCGTGTTTGTCTATCCGTCTGTCTTTCGGTTTGTCTGTCTCTCTATTTGTCCGTCTGCTTATTTCTCACCAAGATTACTCAAAAAGTATTGAACCGATCTTTAAGAAATTTACAGGGATTGTTAGGCATGTTAATAGCAACAGACGATTAACTTTTGGTGAAATTCCGTTCATCTATCTGTTTGTTTGTCAGTCTACCAATTTTTTCTTACGGCCATAACTTGGAAAGCAATGGGCAGATTTTCATGAAATTTACATGAGTGTTTAGGTATAATACGAAGAGTAAATGACCAAATGATCGTTCGTTTGTCATTGCTTTTAATTCTATGCTTGCTAGCACAGCACAAAAACTCAATAAATTATGAATGAATCTTTATGAAATTTATAGGAGTTGTCGGTAATGTTAAAAAACATAAATCATTAAATTTTGGTGATGACTGGTAGGTCTGTTTCTGTGTTTGACTAGTGTTTGTCATAATGTTGATTAGCAGCATAACTCAAAAAGTTACGAACGGATCTTAATGAAAATTACAGGACTTGTTAATACAATCAAAAGGCATAAATGATTAGATTTTTGTGTTGATACGAAGAAAACCAAGGTTTCAGAACTAATTTGAATTTTCTGTTACCGTTGCCTTGCTTGGTGGAGGTATGCGCTCCCAGAGTGCTCTCTAGTTATTATTATACTGTAGTTGTTTAGGCCTCCCTAGACACAACTATGGTGATCCAAAAGAAGAAAAGGAAGTATATCGACAGAAACATGGAGCCCATGCACGACGAAGGATCAACGCGCATGGGAACAGTAAGTCTGGAAAGAGGAGGAAGAGCAGAACAAAGAATCATCAGTATGAATATGAAACGGAAGGAAGTAAAGTGGGCACGAAACACAGACTTCCCGTGCGCCACACCAGTCGAGTACAGCGTACATAACGCCATCTGACTCTGGTCTCAAGAGTATCTAACGTTCCCATTGAGAACGACCCCCGAGGTAGTACCAGCCCTAAAAGTTCTAACAAGCGGGCTGAAGTATTTGATGAAAATAAATTTCTCTTAATAAATTCTAAGACTTTCACAGCCCGCTGTAGTTAAGCGGAAGCTGGGACGCATGGCTAACAGGGTCGGTGTGTGTGTGTGTGTGTTTAATCTCTGTCCAGGAACACAAGACGCTCAGTGGGCCAGCAACTGTTCTGGTGGAAGGTGGGACACCCTAAACACCGAAATCGGCCGAAATATACCGAAATCAGCCGAAATTTACCGACTCGGAAACAAAAGGGAAACTGCTTAGCAACGGCAGATAATAAGCTATAATCCAAATAAATAATAACCTGCACCCCAACACAAGCACACCTCTAAGAGGTGTGCTCACACTTATAAGTTGAAAGTGATATGTTAAAGGTTGTAATTGAACTTTTACCAGACAGACTGATAATGGTAAGGGTGCCTGGACGTTTCGAGCGGGGCCCAGTTCGAGCGAACCCCCAAGCGAGCGGGGGTTATGCGAGAGTGGTAAACAAAAGCTATTTGAATCGTCGATGTTTGTTGGCAGTGAATATTTTATTTTTCTTTTTAACTGAGGCACTATAGAGCGATGTGTTAATCACTTAAAAACACTTCAAAGTTAACATGTTCACTTCTAAGTTTTACTTCATTCAATAAGAATGCATTCTATCTGCATTTTGAGCATTTATTCGTAGTGTATTATTTTTTCTCAAAATACGTTTTCATAGGACGTGAATGCGATTACTTGCAGACTTGGTTACGATACGTGATGACTCATATGGTTAAGCGTAACATGTGCGGCCATGTGAAAAAAAAATTGAATCAAAATATCATCAACAGAGACCATATTTAAAGATTTAAAATTTGGTTATAAGCTCGGTCACCTTATGAGATAAGGTACCACAATAGATAGATACTAGTTATCAACTCTGCAGCTAGTATGTAATGCCCATCGAATTTCGTGCCAATGCCATGAACAAAATTGAATGAGCGTACCACTCCTTATACTGACTCCTCTGCCATCTGCAGACTGTGTTACTAATAGCTTCAATTTAGAGAATACCTAGTAAGATCTACATATATAAAAGTTATGATTATGTGTCATTAGTCATTAGTTGTGTTGTCTTCATAGCTTAATCTTAAGCTAACATAGCCGAGTTATCTCTAAGCTGCGTTATCTCTAAGTGAGATGCTATGAATCTCATGTTTAATTAGGTTTGCATTCTTTCTGCATTTTCTACCCAATGAAGCAAGTTGAACTTGTTCCCCACTCTTGGAAAAAAATTTGGTTAGACTACTGAAAAAATCATTTACCTACCTGCATGCATATTTTACTGAGTTATCGCTAAACTTAAGAGTTATTTCACCATTATTTTCTCACGAATTGCGTATCTTTTAGCTAATTATTACTCCACCATTTCCTACACTAGATTTCATAGCTACCTGATTTTTTGCAATCGCGTTAGTTTGTGATTTTTCACTGTGTCTTAAAAACTTTAAGCATGAGGAAAGTAGGAAAACAATTGGTTTATAAGTATTATCGTTAGCACGTGAGAGAAGAACTATTAAGAATTGGTGTATAATTTCACATTGAAAAAATATAAAAAATCAAATAAAAAATCAATAAAAAAATCACTGATTTTTTTATTTATTGTTTTTTACCAAAAAAATTACCATCCCTATCAGCAATAGGCCTCGTTTAGTGTGGGAATGTAAAAAATAGATATATTGTAGGTGGAATTCAGTAGATTTCGGTGTTGAGGATGCGGCCGGTGGAAAGTAGCTCATTGACGCAGGCACGGCTTATTTACTAATCAACAAAACTACAGAAACATTAAAAAATAGTTTTAGAGTCTCAAAGAGGTGATCTTAATTGAAAATTTGTATTCTGAGAGGGCTAAAGAAAACCATGTAAAGATCAAATACGAACTGTATATTACCTAAACCAGACAACACTGTACTTGGCGGTTTACTCAAAATGCTATATACTGTATGGCCTATACGGCTGGCAGATAAATTTTCGATAAAATATGTTCTAATTAATACAGGAACCTTAAACAAAATGCAAACTATTCGTGTTGACGCAAAAAAGTGCTTATTAGCAAAGGCTTTTTAAAATGAAATCATCATAACAGTCATTCTCCTTTCTAAGACGTTAGGAATATTCTATGCAGTGCGTTCTTCGATTAAATTAACGATTTATTAATATTTTGTAGTGCTGCTGAGTCCAAATATTTTTCTCGTTATAATAAATTGTTCATGGCACAATGCTGATGGCGTCACAGGAGTCTCCTCGAGATAGAGCTGCACTGTGCTTGGAAGCTGTCCGTCCGTGTTCTGAAGGTCTTAGAAAGTAGACTGACTCTTAGCTGATTTAATTTTAAAACGTCTTCTACATGACTATGAATACGATGGGTACAGTCACCATCATGCTGCGCTATCTATGCAGCCGTAACGTCGCGCAGGCTTTGGTGACCTGCTCAAGTCTTACCGTGGCCGCGTCAGTCTTCCAAACGACGTCGTTACGTCCGTCGCGCCTGTGTTTGTTCGCGGCCAGAAATGCTAACGTAAATTGAGTCGTCGCAAGAATTTCTCCTGTCAAATTTTGGTCGCTGGTTTGACCTCATTCGCGTAACTCTCTGTACGCTTAGGCGTACCTACATAAACTATGTATGATAGATACTCTTTTGATAAATACGGCGGGTTGATGAAGCATCGATAAAACCATACCTTATCAGCATGGCGACCTCAAACAAAAATAAATGTAGACGGTGATGCATGGAATGCATTTACTTGCAAGAAACGCTCATTTATCTGCACAGGATATTAGTAAAAATCAAAATTTATTTTGATCAATTATTGATCAGTACACTGTAGTTCTCTAAAATTCAATTATTGTCGTACACTGTTAACTTTTTCTACCAATCTATTTGCCTCTTCCGGGTTTAGAGTTTTCTCGCGGTTGGAGCTAAGCAGATGAAACTCGTATCCTGTACAGCAACTCATGACGAGAACATCAGGCTGACGACTCACGTCATCATTCAGCCACAAATTTCTTACCAAAATACTGAAGAACTGTCTGTCTGTGTCTGCTTTAGTCTGTGTTAAGAATATGTAGTACATTTCCTCGGTTAAATTTTCGACTTATTAGTTAAGATATTACTAGTTCTGCTCAGTTTATGTACATGTTTTATCGTTGCATGAAACTGTTCAGGGCACACGCTGATAACTGAACGATGACGTCACAGGAATCTGGAGGTGAAGCTGAGCTGCACTTAGCAGCTGTCCGTCTGTGTTCCTCAGTAGTCTGCGACAATATTACGGCTCCATCGCGATTACGCATTCACCGCAATTTCAGTAATGAGCGGTTCATATTTCATACAACTTCAAAATTTACTGGATATCATATCGTCCCATTACCAAATAATAAACGGCTACCAATTTGCCTCCCTTCACAATAACCAACAACCATCAATTCGTCTCACTCTCAATCATCAACGGCAGGGTACCCGTCAGTCCCAATAATATTAAGGGCTACAATTGCGATCAAATTGTCAGTAACAAAATATCAATTTATTTAATCCCTATCAAGAAACTTGCAACTAATTTTATTCGCGTCAACTGCCATGAGTTGATAAGTAACAACTTTTCATACCTCGGTCAGTTCATTTCGACCGACAGGAGAACTTTTTCCGAGCAATAAAAAGCGCAGGTCTATCTGTAATACCCCGCTGTGCAGCAGCTAGGGGAGCCAGTGGAGAGTTGCCGCTATCAAATTACGACACTGAAAACCTGTGGGAAAAAGCGCCGTTTTGCGAGAGACCTCTTGAACTGCGACACAGAAGACCCGCAGAGCACCAATGGAAGCGGCGAGCTGCCGTGCATTCCGATGTCTCATCAGTGAGGACGTGCTAAGGAGTGTGGGTAGAGTAAGACACGTTCCTCTTACGCCATTGGTTCCCAATGTGGGTGGTACCTCCCACATGTCAGGAGGTAATGAGGGGTGGAAAAGAACAATCAGGTAGCGTTACAATAGAAAAGAAATAATAAAGTAACTTAAAATATAAAAAGAAACAGAACATCAATACTGGATGAAAGTCGATATACAATGTTGTAACACAAGTAATTTGCAACGCACCGATGTGTTAGTTGGCTGATATCGGCCCTCTTTACTTTGTGCAGTTTCGTCATATAGCTTCAAAACATATGCTCACAGATATTCCATATATTTACTCTCAAATCAAGAGTACCGTATATATATATATATGTGTTTCATTGAAAATACGACCATATATGCTATTAATAAATTCTCTAATTAACTTCTCATGTTTCCTATTTTTTACTGATATCAGCTATTAAGAGCTAAGATTTCACCTATAGTGCGTTGTAAATAATCCCGGCAACTGGTTTGGGTGAAACTTGCCATCATCAGGACTAAGTAAAATCAATTTGTTAAAACTAATTTTGGAATGTCAAGAGCGCATCAAAGCGTGTGCGCCTTCCGCCATTGCTTGCGTAAAAGTGTGCTCAGATTAAAAGTGGGGTCTATTTATACATTCGTTCCAGTGTAGGGTTGCGGCAATGCAGTCACGGTGAAAAGATATGGGTGCTGATGGAGTCAATGGCGTTTATGGACGATTTTTCAATGGCGTTTATGAACGATTTTTTTGCTGCATACTCGTAGAAGAGTCTGAGAAGAAGCGAGTAGCGTACTTGTACAACTGTGACGTACTACAGCTAGACTCTAATATACTACAGTGGTTGCAACAGGCATTCACAGCTTCACACGCAAGTAACGGATACGTAAGCGACGCAAAGAATAAGGAACAAGAAGAGCTAAAAAAGTGCCTCAAGTATGGGCAAAATTGATGGTCCGCGCTACCTGGAAAGAACTGCAGAAATAAGTACCGCAACGCAAAAAAACCTTTTCTTTTCGCTCACAGCTGTGTTTCTGCTGGGAAAATTATCCTTGCCTTTTCCTTCGTTGATCTCCTATTCAATTTACATATCATCATCTGACAACAAATAACGCTTTGCTGAGGGAAGGGAGAAAATGCAGTGCGTGTTACTGTAAAAAAAGTACTCCAGACGTCTCCAATGCTTAGATATAAGATTAGACAAAACAATAACAGCTTTACTGTTGAACAGATGAGCGTGTCTCCAGTGATACTGTTAATGGGACAGACCAAGCAAGCAACCAACCAATTACAGGGTTCTTGCAGGTACGACGAGGGGGAGAGGGACGAGGATGAAGGCGGGCTGGGCTGAAAAATGCTCGAGTTTGGGTGAAAGTTATACAATCAGGAAGAATAATTAAGCGCTAAATCTACAAATATATATATACGGTAACATTTTCTCTGTATAGTCGTTCTATTAGTTTTATTATTGATATTATTATATAAGGATAATCAAGCATTAAGTTTACAAAAAACATGAGCTAACATTTATTTTTTGTATCGCCATTCTATTAGTTGTGTTATCGACATTATTATATGGGTAGCTTAGTCATTCTGTTAGTTTTCATGGCAAGCTTGTGGCTCATGAATTTGTTGTGAAGTAATAGCGAGATTTCAATTCGGCGTTTTCTAGCAAGTTACAGGTAATAATCACATACCCGTTACGCCGGAGAGGTCCGCAAACGGAATCCTACAGAACAACGACCCTCCCAATACATGCAGCGGCAAACTAAACTAGTACAAAAACACACACGCCGGCAGTTACCTTCAGCAATTTTGTCGTCAAAAATTTGCCACCGAGGCTGGCGAGTCTCGATGGCGAACACCTAAAAGATTTTGAAGCGTCGCGAAATTTTTTTTTCTTTTCTCTTCAATTTCTAAAGGAGTAAATGGAAGTCAATGGAGTCCGGTGCTCGCTCTTTTTCGAACCTTAAACTGATTAATTCGGAAGTGACATTAGCAGAAGAATGTCGGTGAGGAATTTTTATACTTGACGAAAATAAGCTCTCATTGGGAAGTGAAAGTGTTGGACTTTAGAAACACAATGTTGTCGCGATTCTCTATTACCCGCTCTCAAATTTTCATCTGCGTTGCCATACAAACATAAAAAAAAAGACTTTTCCCATCAGAAACGCACACTGATTACAGATTTCCCTTCACAAACCAACGGGTTTCAGTTAAATAAATTTCTAAAGTACGTAGTTAGAAAAACGGAAAATAATAGCTAGGTATCACGACATATCTTTTGGCACACGAGCGGATTACAAACCTTTCCCTACTGGACGCAAATAACAGGATTTAGCCATTACTTTCGGGTAAGGATAAAAGATATACCACTTTTACAAAAAGAACACATCGCAATCCTCACCAATCAAATGATGTCTTATTAAGAACACCTTCATAACTGAATGCTTCCGTTCTCAACTAACATTATCTCATAGTAACAATGCTTCCATGCGGAACGTTTATCGCTAATAAGTATCGCGTGAACCTTTTAAATTGATGCAGTGCCACAAATCCAACGATCGCAACGGACGATATTTAATGTAAAGAGGTGACAGCAGACACGTAATCTCGACGTAACGAGCACCATCTTGGCTAGAAGTTCCCAGCGTCTCTTTTAAGCACACAAGGACCCTGCACTTCGTCTCTCTGACAGCGTAATCCTTTATAATGAACTAATATTGAAGACTTCAATCGCTAGGTCTTCATATTGCATCGCATGCGCTTTCGCTTATTAATTAAATAATCCTACAAGCGTCAGATATGGAGAGCGCACGCTTTAGATCTTGTAAAGCGTATATATAAGCGGCAGATTAAAGACAGCGGCAACGTCTATGGTGATTTGACTAAAAGTATATACACCTATTGCTCTCTCTGATGAAGTGAACAGTGAGTTTCCTTCGTGCTGCCTCAGTCTCGACTTTACATAGGTAGTTATTTCGGCATGGCATGATCGACAGATCGAGGCCAAAACCCTGCCTTACTCAGGCTGTACTGCTTCGCTACACTGGGTTCTTTATCTTATGGTATTCTTCAGGGACGAGGCGCCCTTGTACATGGTGAGGTTGCACAGCTTGGGGAAAGTTGAAGGCATTAAGATGGCGCAGAGGCGTCACGGAAGTGAGAAATGGTGGCTAGAAGAAACAGATACTTATAGCAAGAATGGTAAATGCGCATGAAAATGCAACCAAACATGTGCTATTGTTGCTTTGAAAACTGTAAGCTTCTATTTCTCATTAAATTTTTGTGAAAGTTTCCTATATTTTTATACTTGACTAATTCTTTCAGTTTCTTCTTCTACTTCAGTATTGTTCCCGTTCAAACAGGGTCGCAGATTTTTCTATTCCATGTTATTCTGTCCATTACCATGTGTTCCTCCAGCTCCACATCACGCATATCTTCCCTCACTCTATCCATCCACCTACGCCGTAGTTTTCCCCTTTTCCTCCGCCTTGGAGGTAGGGACCGACCGGGGCCCCGGCTCCGGCAAACCTCGGCCTTTTTCAACCCGCCCGGCCCGGTTTATCGATAATTGCTTACTCCGGCCCCGGCTTTTCGATACCTCCTCGACCCCGGCTTTATAAACTGTGAAAACCGGGGGTTTGGCCGGGGCTTGTTTGATGGGAGGGAAAACACTTAACAAGCAATAAAACCAGTTTTCTGGGGGTAGACAATTTTTTTTGTTTGCGTGAGCTGATTCATCATGATTTACGATTGATGAATGCTGTCTTAAACTACTGCCAGAGCAAGAAATCTCCCGGCCCGGCTACTTGGTTTTGATCGCCCCGGCGCCCTCAGAGGCATATTCTGGCGGGCCCTTTCCCTGCCACAATATATTTGGGCTTTTACGCACGCAAGGGTTCAAAGTGCTATCTCCGCAGGGGATGTAGCAGTTGGCCGCTGTTCCTGCTGAGATGAGTGGTTTTGTAAAGTTTCGTAGTTTCTCTATATTTCTATTTTCCCTTCTTTTTCGCGAAGTGGGTGGTGGCAACCGACCCATCACATGGAACTCCTATCTGCTCCCGTGTAGAGGGCCGCGGAAGGGACCCCCCCCGCACGAGTGTTCACTTTCTTCTCTTTTCGTTTTTCGTCTCCTGCCCGGCGCCGCACGGCAGAGCGATTTCGTTCGGCCGAGTCATGTGGAGTTGAAGATGCTCGCACCTTACTTCCTGCCAGACAGGGTACACCTGGCCAAGATTGTTTTAAAAGAACTCATCTGAGTTCGACTCAACTTCTAAACTATATTATTATTAATATTATTATTAAATCACACCAGACTGGCGACGCAGGAACGGAGAAACTCCATGAGGTTAACAAACCCCCACGCAACCAGTCCAGCGGGTGGAGAAAACAAAAGAATAGAAAAAAAAAGAAGA
>LQNS02015105.1:8470209-8492842 GCA_001587735.2 Parhyale hawaiensis
GGGTCTGCAACAAGATCACCACCAGTACCAATCAAAGGAGGTACAGAAGAGCTCACACCAAGCACAGCGCTCTTCAAGGTGGACCACCACTTATGTGGGCTAACAGACGAGGCTAACAAAATTGGATCGCTGTTAGCCTATATAGTAGCTATATATATATATATATAGCTATACATATATATATATATAGCTTGCGCTTGAAAAAAAAATTCAGTCAGTTTCGAAGCAGACATGAAGTTCATTTTACACGTATCATACATACCTTACCCATTTCACATCAATCAATATTCACTTTGCTGGTGTTGCATAACTTTCCAAATATGAGAAAATTCGCAGCCAGGATGTGGCGCAAAACTAGCTGTTCTGGACTACTTCATTCTAAAGCATTTTTAAAATGAAAGTATGATGTTGGAAGAAATTAAGTAAACTGACAGAAAAAAAGAGGTTTGGCAACAAGAATAAATAATTTAAAAAATGGGGTGAGTCAGGTGTATATTGTGGTGAGGCTATATATATATATCTCATAAAATACAACAGAAAAATGATGGCATACTATATGGGACAGCCACGGGTCACCCCATAGAACTGAAATCATAAGATTTACCGATGAAAAATTGCAATGTTCAAAATGAAGAAAAGCTAAATAATGTTATCTTCAGACGATGAGAAACACAGCTTAGCTAAGGTGTACATATATATAGAAGAAGAGCAATATGAGAAGTACATCTGAGAGTGAGACTGCTCCATATATATTTTTTTTTGTGTGGGTGTCTGTATGTCTTTATCGTGAAGTACAATTGCGAATCCTTTCCTGGTAGAACATTTGTTGCGAGATTCACAGATGATACAAAAGTGACGGCAACAGTTCACATTCTTGGAACAGATGTTTCTGTGCGCGTGACAACAGTTAAATTAATGAACACATACCCATGCTGAATGGGAACCAGTTACAACTGAAACTCAATAGAAATGAAAAGAAAGTCGAAACTGAGCAACGGGCCCTCACTGTAGCGGAATAGCTGCCGCGGGGGCTCGGAGTTTAACAATTTTCGAACACAATAATATTAGACAAGTCGAAGCTGCATTCCGGCATTGTAGTCGGAAGGGTGGGGGAGAAATATTCTCCTGTGCAGCAGACTTGAGGTTAGACGGACTTCGCTACTCGCTAGTATGAAGTGACGGGTGTTATGTATGCAGTAGGTTAGAAGAGCTGCACCTGGTCAACCAAAATTGAGATATAATAGCTTAGCTTAGGATTGCTACGTTTTATAACATTAACTAGCTAATTGTGGAATTTCCACGGGTCCCGCTGGTGATAATAAAAAGGCTAAGGTAACCTTCATGGGTCCCTGGAGTCGCTACTCCCCATAACATAGGATGGCCGAACCTAATAGAAGTCAACTCTTTGTAAGCAGTAAAAAATAGAACAATTATTATTCGAATATTCGATTTTAAAGTTTTTCGAAAAATCGATTTTAATCTACGGAGGTAAACTGAGGGCTTACAACTTGCATCTGGCACTCGGGCAGACATTTTTTTCACATTACGCTCTTAACAGCAAATCGAAAACAAAACATCGAGTCTGCTAGTGAAAGCATGAAGCATATTTCTATTTTCCCTTCCCAGGAATTCAATCAATGCAGCAGTCAAGTTTCATTAGCTGTTTCCGGTCTTCAAAATTGCAATTTGTTTCCCCAGTCTCGGGGAGCATGAAGCTCATAAAGTAAAGAATCGGTATTGGGCCAATGCACAGCAGCGCCTGCCATCCAATCACCTCGGAGTTCTTGGAAAAATTAATACAAAATCGAGGCTCCGCTGAATTGCTGTTTTATTACACCTATGCCCTAACAGAATTTTAGACCACCCCAGAAGCGAAACTTATAAAGTAACTTTTGGGACGGCCAAAAATCATGCTAGGGAATCATCTGGTCCGATCTTTTATTCAATCTTCAACTTTTAATTCCTAAATATCCCAATTTAATTCTCTTCACACCAGGCTATGTTATTTTGTTACAAAGGACCTTAGTCTTGTGGTTTTCATCCAGAGGTAATAGAAGCCGTAGTGGAGAGGCAGGATGGCGTGGTACAAATACGGTTGATGCATTTCAAAACGATACGCACCTGGTTTACACAGTACAAGAGTGAATGTGTCGTTTCTGTTTAAATACGACAACTAAGTGTGGCCAATTTAGCATAAAAAGTTGCCACATCATTGAGACTTCGGCGGTCAGTTTGCAGCAAAACTTCACATTTATTGCGGCTAGTGAGTCTTTCTAGAAACATTGTTTTCGCTACTGCAAAAGTAAATAATTACTAAACACGAAGGCTTAACAAGCGATGAATGGTTACATTTATAAAATTTAAGAATTGAAATTTCATGTGTCGTACAATTTTTCATTCTAATTCTAGCGACAATTTCCAAGGTACATTTTTTGGGCAACACTGATTTTCAGGATCTCGCTTCAGTTGCATGCATGTTACATTGGGAGCGTTTCACAAGTCATTAGTGTTACTTCATACCTAGATATCAATAATTTATGGTAAAATTATTCCAAGACTAAACTTAGGAGTGAAAGGGTTGAAGCCTAAAAGTTAAATGTGGTTCCGTGTTACTTATTCCAAGGAAAACTCATTGTCAACCTTTAGATGATATTTTGGTGATGACGGTCAGTCGGCTTGTCTGTCTATCTACCATTTTATCTTTTAGCCTTAAACAGTGTTTCGCAATCACACAGTAGAGGGTAAGATTGAGTCACTGGCAAATCCTCTGCACGATCGCAGCAAACTCTTCTTCTCTCTTTTCTACTACCTGTGCTTTTGTGAGAGAACGAGCAGCTTAATACCATTCGTGTGTGCTGGTGTAGGCTGAGTGTATCCATGTCTTTTCCTTGCTCGTGGACCCCAGTATATGTGACTGGGTCCAACCACTAGTTTGAACTTTGGTTACTTTGTACTTGAAAGAGTACTTGTGAACCTATTGTGTTCTTAATAAAAATTATTCATTTATTTATTGCGGTGCTTGTTTGAGGCCTGCGGTCTAGGAGTGCAGCTCTAGTACACTCCGTTTTATATGGCAGTTCGGCGTTTCATTAACTAGAAAGAATACAGGTCTGGTGCCAAAGCAGAACACTTCAGTTCGCTTTACAGTCACAACTGCTGCCCAGGCATGGAAGTGGCCACAAGCTGCAGCCACGATCCGTCAGTGTCAAGCACAACAATGTTCCAAATGTCGTTACTTGAAAGCAGACCGACCGACCGACCGCGGGACCGACGCCGGTCACAATAACAGCCCACAAATAAAGGTAAGGAAAACTTCCCGGCACAGGTCAATACAGACTGCAAGTCGGGGTATGAACGACTGCTCGGCACAAAGTCAGTACAGCCTCCAAATAGAGGAAAGTAAGAAAGACTCACCGGTACGGAGGTAAGAAAGATTCCCAAGCACATTCTAGATATATAACGTTGTTGTAGACTAGAGAGGTTCATTCCCAGAGAGATACCGGGTCTTACGCCCCGGTCCTCTATAAGCTATTGCCATTAGTTTAACATCATATAGATGACTGAGGAAAAAGAAGAAAAAAAAAGGGGAAGATCTCAGCCATGAGTCGATCATGCATGCACGCAAGCCGATGATCTGCGGAGCTTAAGAATTTGTGACTCCAGGAGGACGTGTTCTACACTGTGCAGGATGTCTTTCCTAATGTTTGTCAAGACGATTTTAAAACGCGTTGACTGTCTCCGCACCTAACCACATCGGAGGGGAGTCTATACCAAATGTTCACTATGAAATACGGAAAACACTGTTGGTTGAAAGTTGTTCTTCGGGGTTTATGCTTGAGTTTTTGCCGTTGTTTCGCAGATGATCATTAATGTCTTTTTCAAAAAGTCCCGCTGTAGGCACGTCGTTGAAGCCAGGCAAATATTACAAACAAAATAAATAAGGAAACAATATTTCAAACAAATTACAACACAGTCACCAAGTTGACAAGAGTGTGAAAATGGCAAGCAGAGTCCTGGGATTCATCACCAAAAATTTTGAATACAAGTCTAAGGACATCATCGTTTCCTCCTACAAAGCGTTAGTGCGGCCACACTTAGAATTTGCTGTTCAATTTTGATCGGCAAATCTGTGTAAAGATATTGATAGCAGGGAAAGAGTCCAACGCAGGGCAACGAAATTGATACCTCAGCTGCGAAATAAGCCGTATGAATGTCGCCTAAAAGAACTGGGTCTAATCTCTCGAGCAAAGACGACTCAGGGGGCAACTAATAGAAACATTCAGGTATATGACTGGCTTCAACGACGTACCTACAACGGGGCTCTTTGAAAGAGACCTCAATGATCGCTTGCGAAACAACGGTCAAAAACTTAAGCATAAAGTTCGAAGAACGACCTTACGTCAGCAGTTCCTTCCGTATTTCATAGTCAGCATTTGGAATAGACTCCCTTCCGATGCTGTCAGTGCGGAGTCAGTCATCGCGTTTAAAAATCGTCTTGACATACATTGGGAGACATCCTCCACAGCTAAGAACTCCTCCAAGTGTCGCAAACTCTTAACGGCGAAAGCTTCTCAGGCCACCTTAATCCGTCTTCTTCTCTCTCCCGCTCCAACTACACAGTTTGACGTCTCTAAGCTCCGCATGTCAGTGGCTCTTGATCGTGCTTGCGTGCGTTCATGATCGTCTCTTTGGCATGGACTCTTTCCCCCTTTTTTCTCGTTTCTCCTGTCATCTATATCCTACTAACATAATGGCAATAGCTCATTGAGGGCCGGGCGTAAGTTCCGGTGTCTCTTTGGGAATGGGCCTATGGTTCGTCTACTGCCGCCTATCTAATCTAATCAAAATACTTTAATGTTTCTATTAGTTGTCCCCTGAGTCGTCTTTGCTGAGAGAGATGTGGCCCAGTTCTTGTAGGCGACATTCGCATGACTTGTTTCCCAGCTGAGGTATCAATTTCATTGCTCTGCGCTGGATTCTTTCCATGTTAACGATATCTTTACACTGATGTGGCGACCAGAATTGTGCAGCAAATTCTAAGTGTGGCCGCACTAACGCCTCTTACAAGGGTATGATGATGTCCTTGGATTTTTATTCGAAATTCCTGGTGATGAATTCCAGTACTCTGCTTGCCCTTTTTACACTCTTATGAGCTTGCTGACTGTGTTGTAGTTTGTTTGTAATAGTTATAGGTACGAAAGACTCCCGCGCACAGTCTATACAGTTGGCATATAGAGGTGAGAAAGACTCCCGCGCACAGTCAATACAGTAGGCATATAGAGAAGAGAAAGACTGCCGCGCACAGTCAATAGAGTTGGCATATAGAGGTGAGAAAGACTCCCGTGCTCAGTCAATACAGTTGACATTCAGAGGTAAGAAAGACCTGCCGGCCCATAATCAATCGACCATATTTTGCAACGTTTGTCAACTTTCTGCGTTCACTAGGAAATAAAGTGGAACAATTTATTTGAAATCTTTGCTAGAAAATTGACTGATGGGCTCCAAAACGTCAGCCTTTAAAAACAGGAGCTAATGTTAATAAAGAGTTATTTACACGGCATCAATGGTGCATATTTTGCTGGATTTATTTGTCTTTCTGTAATTATGTGAAATAAAGAGGGGCATTTTGTCAGTAATCAGCGAACTGTTGTTGAAAGGCAACGTCAGTTAGCTACATCGCCCTAAAGCCTGCTAAAGGCACGTGCTATACATGAAACTCGGGAAAACTGAACACTCCCTTGTGATCCCCTTCCCATAATTTCCTTGACTGTAGGTATATAATTTATGTAGGACGTTTTCAGTGACAAGAACACCGTATGCTAATGAACGTTTAGTTTCAGAAAAAAAGAGAATGGGACCAGTCGCATGCCCAGAAAAATGTGAAACCGATACTATATCAACGCGCATGGAAAAAGCAAGCGGGGAAAGACAAAGAAGAACAAAATTCAGCATCAGAAGAAATGTCAAAATAGAAGGAAGCAAAGTAGGCACGAAAGAAATACGTTCCGATGACCTAGCTGTTCATAGGACAAGGCTAACGTAACGTATATAGGGCGCCAATGGGGGCGTGGCCCCATAGGAGGGGTATAGCTACAGGTCTGCAGGTGATAAGAAAAACGTGAGAGGCTGCTAGAGCTCGCCGACTTCAGGTAGCTGTTACCTAAAAAACGCTTCTGTGACAGAAAAAAAACTACATATGCTACATTCCTAGATGAGGCCCAGAAATCTGATTTAATTTCAACGGAAATGGATCACTTAAGCTTTTTACCAAGACGACGCTACGCAATTATACTATTCAAGCTTAAATTGAAATCTAATTACTAGACAGAAAAAAATATTAACTTAAATACGCACGTTTCATACACGGCCGGTTTATTGTCAATTAAACTATATGGCTCACATAAACAGGTTTAACATTTATCACAAAATAAAAAAAATTTATCAATTAAAAAATAATTTTAAAGGTACACTCGAATAGAGTTCATCAGAAATTTAAAGCAGGTTGGAGCACTTCAATAGAATCAACTATCAATGATAATTCACTTGAAAAATAGAGTTAATTTCATTTCCGTTTTGGGTGTTGGGTGGCGGGGAGACCTTGTGTTTTTTGGCGTGTGTCTAGTTTGCCACTCAATTTCTCGCTCACTTTAATTAAATAACAACAGTTAATAGTTCATAATAGTTCTTAACCGTTTAGGACAAGCGTACGTCATAAACGTTTCCAATAAATTAATTCCTACAGGAAACCAAAGTTATTGTCGGTCATGCAAGGGGCAAACTGAAGTGGTCAGAGATGCTACGGATGCGTCGGCTGCCACTCGACTTACCGACGTTTGCAAAATAACGGACGCAAAGCAGTCTAGTGTATAGGAATACTGCGATATTTCCCTTCTTTGTGCGTAGCCTTAGAGATAAGCTACTTTAATTTTTGTACCATGTAATGCCTTCCATGAGTACCAAATTGAGAATGCTATAACTACTACATAGTGTGATGGAAAATTAAGTACGATGATGCAAAGCATACACAGAGAGCTTTAGATAATAAACCATATGGCTGTACTCACCAGCAAACATGTCAGGTAGAGAAGCTTCATAATTGTCAACACAATAATTGACGGAAGCATCAGGGAACTGGTTGCAGTCAGTTCGTAAGTCTGCACTTCCGTTAAAAGCACACCTCCTCTTAATATCAACTTATGCAAAAAAACTTCCAAAAGTTGCGGGCACTGAAGTTTGCAATATATTGAGTACGCCGGAAGAAATTCCTCAGCGTCAATGAATGACTGTAAGATAAAAAAAAAAATAGTTATGAGGTTGTTGCACTCACTTGCTATTTTGAAGTAGTTTCGGCATTTCAAAACACCCACAGAACTTATTCTTTGGAATACTCTATATATAGAGATGGAAAGAGATAGATATGAAAAAAACGGTATCTCTGGCTTATGTAAAATATAGGCTAGTGTTGTGATAACAAATTTAATTCTTATGAATCGTAACCGGAAATAAATAATGAAACATTATTTCATATACAATATATATCTAGAATTTATTCATACGGTAGCTGCATGCTTCCGTTCTCAGCTCTAACACCTTGTGTCGCTCGTTCGATTCCCCGTGCAGACGAGCTCTTTGCAGATCTTGGTGTGCTGACTCGGCAGTTGTGTGTGCATGCTCGGCACCNACACTTACTTATCTGGGGCCAGTGGGCCTATACCCGCAGCACAAACCAGTGCATGTGGGTTTCCCAGGTGAGGGTGTGGTCTAAGTTGACTTTACCTTTACCTTTTAAAAGCCTTCAGAGATATGTTCAAGAATACTGTATTACCTATATTCGAAATCTATGGAAGACAATATAGTAAGTAAAGGAAAATCAATGCCAGATATTGCAATAATTGACTAATAAAGAGTCAATAATGTTTGTTAATGATGAGGAGCAGAACAAATATAGGATATATCGATGCAGGGCATTATACCGTAGTTGGTAAACATATATATGTATATATATATATATAAGGTTTCCCTGAGAAAGAACAGCGAGATGCAAATTGTTCTGTTCTTTCATTACAGTTTCTCAACTATTATTATGTTTATTATCCCAGTCGATGACTTTTAATGCAATTGCGCAATCAAAATAATTATCACAACAGATACAGTGCCCGAGCCTCAGAGGCGGGATTACTCAACTTTGTTCAATACATTTCCAAGAAGTGAAAAGATAAATATATCTTCTATGAATGAAACTTATCTCTTTAATCATGATAACGGGTCCCGGTATAGTCGTAGTATGTGGTGTATACCTCTATATATTCGGTTAGGTTTGGTTGAAAAGGTTTGGTCAGTTAAGAATAAGCTAAACTAGGTTCGGTTCAGCTAGATCAATGTTTCCCATTGGGGGTGCATATGAACCCCCAATGGGAGTGTCCGTGCGCTGTTGCTTCACGCACAGACACCCGACTGGTTCATGATCTCTGAAGCTTCTAAAGCAATATTTACGTCCGCCAAGGAGGTATGTTTTTGTCATGTTTTCTGTCAGTTATTTTGTTATTCTGTTAGTCTGTCACCAATATTTACTCAAAAAGTTATGAACGGATCTTTACGAAATTGACAAGGATTGTTAGGCATGTTAACAGTAATAGATGATCTACTTTTAGGAAAATTTATTCATGTCTGTTTGTTTGTCTGTCTGCCTATTTTTTCTCAAAGCCATAACTTGAAAATTAATGGATGGATTTTTATTAAATTTACATGAGTTGTTAGGAATTTCTTAAAATATACGATGACACCCAGGTGTATTCATAGAGGAGTTTTTTTGAAAGTCTTCTGGGTTTTCTTATTTATTTGGCCCCAAGCTTTCGAGCTATAGCACATAGCCCGTTTTCAGGGGAACGAAACTTCAAATTCCGTCAGCAGCACGAAGTTGCAAAGTATAGAGAAGTTTTATCCTAGCTACCAATTAAGAAAAATTAAAAATATATCGCACCATTTGAAATATAGAGTAAAGAAGAAGAAGAAGCTCATATTGGAAGACATATTGAAAGGATACAACTTCTCTATAATCTGCAACTTCGTGCTGCTGACGGAATTTGAAGTTCTTCGTACCCCTGAAGAGGGGCTACGCGCAATAGCTCGAAAGCTTAGGACCAAATAAATAAGAAAACCCAGAAGACTTTAAAAAACTCTTTTATGAGTTGTTAGGTATAATACGAAGAGTAAATGATCAAATTTTTGGGATGATCTGTCTGTTCGTTAGTTTCTTTTTTTTTTGCAATGTTTGATTTTATGCTTGCTAGCAAAATAATTAAAAAAGTTATGGATGGATCGTGATAAAATTTACAGGAGTTGTTACTAATGTTAAAATACATAAATGATTAAATTTTGGTAATGATCGGTTGTCTGTTGGTGTGTTTGCCTTATATTTGTCATAACGTTTGTTAGCAGCATAACTCAAAAAGTTATGAATGGATCTTCATGAAAATTACAGAAATTATTGATAGTATCGAAAGGCACAAATGATTAGATTTTGGTGTTGAAACGAAGAAAATCACGGTTTTAGAACCAATTTGGATTTTTCATTTCCTTTGCCTTTCTTGGCGGAAGTATACACTCCCAGAGTGCTCTCTAGTTTATTATGGATTATATTATTTATTTATTATTATTATTTATTATTATTTATTATTATTTTATTATGATATTATGGATTATTGACTTATTTAAACCAACAAAACTTAAACTACCTATATGTTTTGTTGAACTATTACATTTTTTTTAATTTGAAAGGTTTAATTTTAATACAGTTGTCCCTTAACGTCACTTAGTTCTTTCATCAGAGAGAGCGTTAGATTTTTTTTTATTAACGATGATTGACGCATAAGGATGCTTAAGTTCGATGTAAACAGTCATTTGAGGAAAATCTAAAGAAGATTCATGAGAGTTCATTTACGAAAAGTCACAGCATTAGATTAGTTGTGGTATCAAGTAATTATGTTTTTGCTTATGGTGTCACGTTTCGACTCTACTATTTTGACTAAATGAGATTGCGCTTGACACTCTGAATATGCACAAAAATATAATGCGGTCATTCGAAGCATAATCTACGAAGTTAATGCCATCTAGCGACATGGGTCTGCGTGTTGCAAGTCGTTTTCACGGCAGAGGGGATGCATAGAAAACTGAAGTAAGAGAATCACTGAGCTAGATCAATAGGTGCGTAAACTAAAACACACATACCAAAATCATGCGTAGGCCACATTCAGTACCAGTGCTCGATAATGTGTTTGAAGAAATAAAAAAGGGGAATATGTAGCATGACAAACGGAGAGGAATCCGAGGCCTTGCTGGAGGGACACCGCAAATGTGGCTATACAACAAATCGAAGAAGAGGAAGAACAGAAACGTGAATATTAGTATGGGGTGACAATGATAAGAATACCTATGGATCGGTAAGAGCGTTGCTTGGAAGACTGAACTAACGTTGGTGCCCAGACTTTTACGTAAAAGTCTTATGCTCATTAAAAGAGTTACAATCTCAAACGATTTATACAACATTTGTAGCAATTTTCATACAGGTGCACTGAATCAAATAAATACCAGGAACAAGTAAACACGTTAGTCTGTTTAACTTCCACAATAAAAAGCTTAGACAATATAAGAAAACAGTTCACGCTAGTAACCAATCTATATCATAATTCTACTAGTACCTCCGTTAGTTATTTAGTTAGTATGACCAGGAAGCTTTCAACTCAACAGTATTAGAGAGGGGAATATTATAATTACCTCCGCCAAGGAGGGTTTGTTTTCGTCGGACTTGTCTGTCTATAATTCTGCCCGTCTGTCTGTCACCAAGATAACTAAAAAAGTTAGTGACGGATTTTGACGAAATTTACAGGGATTATTAGAAATGCTAGGAGGGACAGATGATTAACTTTTGGTGAAGATCCGTCCATCCGTTTGTTTGTCTACCTCATTTTTCTCAATTGCCATAACTCACAAAGTTATGGATGGATTTTTATGAAATTTACATGAGTTGTTAGTTATATTACGAAGAGTAAATGCCCAATTTCCGTAGAGTTCTACTTTAATTCATTCTAATAAGCTACCACAGACACATACCTCAACCCATATCCTTTTCTCAACATGTTCTGATATACTTGGGATAGCAACCGTGGGTTTCGGACGCATGGAGTCGGATTCAGGATTCAGACACCACCGGTCCCAGGAGTTGGAATCAGGTTAGTATTTATCCGAGATTAATTGCTTTTTTAGACAAGGAGTCGTAATTCTAAGATACTTCTAGCACGAGTCGGGCACTTACTATCTCCCGGGGTTGAACTTGAGCAAATAGCTACCTCCCAAACCCTCCTCAGCCACGATTATTATCACCCGCGAGCGAAACGAAGAGAGGTGATAATATTTTTGTCAAAGATTTAAGTTTGTATGTATGTTTGTTTGTACACCCAACAAGTGGTCGAAGGAGTTAAGCAATGTTCAGAATCTTTTGCAGGGAGTAGTAGTAGAAATTTTTCTAGCACTTCAGTGGGACACTGCCTCTATCGTGCCGAACTATTCCTCCGTTTAACCACGGGCTCGTGCGCCACTAGGGCGCAGAGTATGTCTCACTTAATATATTAAGGAGTAGTTTTAAGGAGAAAATTATAATTATTATTGATTTTACATATCGTATAAGTAATTCACAAAGTAGAGGCCAGAGCCGTAGTTGACAATAACATGTATCGTAATGGATTCATCACAGTTTGTGATAGAGGTCGCATCCTCTGATCAGAAAAGTCTTAATAGCATTTCTATTAAATTGGCGGCGAGGTCCCTCAGAAAGCATTCCTCGGAGGATGGAATCAGCATCCATACTATGCAGGTACGGATAGCAGTCCCTCCGCTCCTTGGAGAAGGTGGGACACTCGGCCATCAACTGCAAGACAGTGAGAGGTACGAGGAAGTCGTCGCAATAGGGTTGCGGACGCCTCATCCGCACACAGTCGTGTGAGTGTCTTGTGTGCCCAGCACAGTACGACGTCCATTCGATGGTCGCCCCTATTTGATGAGTGGCACAGTCGGACAGTTTCTTTGATTATTTGTAATTATTTCTCTGCGCCAGCCACTGTGATTGCCAAAGCTCGTGGAGGTTTCGCAGCGAACTGCACGGTTTGCCGTGGGCATATCCAAAAGGGCCACCTGCCTTGAATCCTCATTGGCGAGCTCGTTGCCCGCAATGTCAACATGACCAGGCACCCAACAGATACACACTGACTTTCCATTCTCTAGCAATTGTTGTATCGTAGTTACTATTCGGTTAATGACGGGGTGGATGTTGTCGTATGCTCGAATTGCCTGTACTACACTCAATGAGTCGGAAAATATTGTAAAGTTGTAGTCATCGCTGTCTCTAATGAGGTGCAGCGTCGGGCACACGCCGAACAACTCGGCGGTGTAGGTCGAGGTCACCGGTAATAGTCGGTATGCTCTGGTTTCATCGGTTGTAGGGGCTGCGCATCCGACTCGATCTCCCAGTTTAAAGCCATCTGTATAGACGTGGGTAGAGTCACCATGTAGGTCCCTCACATGCTCAGTGAAAAGGGTTTTTAGTAGGAGAGGGTGGCAGTCGTTCTTTTTGAGTATTGCGAGCCGGAGCAAATAGTTGAAACTAGTATGCGCCAGGTTAGTTAGTCTTTGAAAAGGACCTTGGCCACATTAAAGGGTTCGATTTCCGCTATGAAAGAGAGGGTTTCGTAGTCGTTGGAGGAGGGAAGTGTGTAAGGAAAGTTTGCTCCTTCTACCCGGTCTCGGCACACACACTGTTCCAGGCCGGGATCGTGGGACTTGTAAGCGGGCTAGGTACTGATAGGTGAGTTACGCCTTGCGCTGCTGCAGGCAGGGTTCGCCGCTCTCAGCGAGAAGATGTGATGTATGCGGAAGGCTCCGGTGCATAGCCTTAGTGCTGCATTGTGTACAGCGTTCAGTCGCTTTAGGACGGAAGTCTTCGCGGACTGATATACGACACGACCACAGTCTAGCCGTCTAGCCTGGAGCGTACAAGGGTTTAATAGAGGTATAAAAGGGTTTGCCAGTCGGCGCCCCACGACAGTGTCGTCAAGTGTTAGAGCAGGTTGAGTCTGCGCAAGCGTTGTGTTCTCAACATCTGGATGTGTGGTTTCCATGACAGTCTTCTATTATCATTCCGAGGAATTTCACCGCTTCGCGAGTTTATTCGTTGTCCGTACATTGTAAGTTCAAGTGTTATTACAAGTCTAGTACGTCTTATGTGGAGGGCAGAGGTCTTGGCAGCAGAGAAGGCGAAGCCGTGGTCTGTCTCCCAGTCACAAACGCGGTTGATGGCTCGCCGTAATCATCGGCGTAAAACTCCCAGATGTCTCAAGGAGGAGTACAGCATCAGACCATCTCGGTTTAGTGACCCGTGCTTCCCTGCGGAACCCCTTCATCCTGCGTCATTACAGGGGAGAAGGCCAGTCCTACTAACCCTGAAGCGCCGCTCGCTCAAGAATTACTGCAAGTAATAGGCCGAATTACCTCTTATGCCTATTTGTGCATTTGTAGGGAGTATTCCGTGTCGCCAGGCTGAGTCGTATGCCTTTTTAAGATCAAAGAAGAAACAGATAGTGTGCCCTTTAGGTGTCTTGTTCTTGATGATGTAATTTTGTGGTGGTGCTACGGGACTGTCGAAAACCGTGCTGCCGTGGCAGAGGAGCTTATTAACTTCCCGATATTTCACCAGGCGGGTGTTCACGATTTTTTCCATGATTTTTCTCTGGCAGCTGGTCAACGCAATGGGGCGGTAGCTACTTGGTTCCGTGGGAGGTTTTTCTGGTTAAGAAAGCTAGTACAAAGGCGAGACACCGCTGTTCCGGGTAGTCGTGTTGTAAAAATTTTGTTGTATAATGTTAGGAGTGCTCGAATCGGTGAATGGGAGTCTGGTGGATTGCCCTCGATGTGACCCATGCCAAAAATCTAGGATTAGCTGGCTATAAAAGATGACGGCGATGCACTTTGCTTGCCTCCCAAAAACATGTAGAAGGATTTGAGCTATGTTCATAATTTTGTGTAGGGAATCTGATGAGCTCTCCTCGATGTGACCCACACCAAAAAACTAGAATAAGCTGGCCATCAAAAATGACGGCGATGAAATTTTCTCCCACCGCGGATAATGGTCTTACGCCACGATATGTTCTCGTTTCCACTATCTTGTCGCAACGTCAGCTTACTTTAATTTTCTAATTATTAAGTAGCATAACGTAGAGGTAACACACGCCGGCTCGTGGTTAAGTGCTACAAACTCTTTCGACTGGCAAAAATATTTTTGATTTGTTTTAATGCAAGAGCAGCCTTGAATATTAAAGCGCTGTAACCACCACGGGTTAAAAGCGGTCAGCAAGCTGTTTGCGTCAGGGAGTCCTACAACTGTATTCGAATCTGAAGGCCGTATTGTCTGTATCGAAGCATTACGACACTCAACAGGTTAAATCGCGAGGCGGGGCCAAGCTGTAGTGCATCGTGGGAAATGGGCTTGTGACGTCATAAAAACCTCGTACATTTATCAATAGCTGTTTTTTGCATTGTTCCTCCATCATTTCATTTGTGCTTCCCGAGTGTCTGCCCTACATGTCTTACAATCTTATAGGTGCACAAACAGCTTCTCTAGCCCTCTGAAGGATAAAATTTTATTATTATTTAGGTTGTGTTCCGTAAGAGGCTCACACCCGGTCGGAGAGTTTCGGTAAAATGTCGCCGTAAGCTGTGCCGTCGCGTTCGCGTCGTTAACACATCCGCCTCTCCTAATCCTAAAAATTACAGCATTATTGGAAAATTATGGATTTAACATTCGTCAGTTTTCACAACTTCCGTAAGATAGTTTTTTAGGGGAACAAGGTTAGGTATATATATTTTGCAAGTTAGTTAACGCGAGCCGGACGCGACACAACTGTTACACTGCTGTATAGCAGCTGTTTTTTTTTCTTATTTTACCGAGCAATTGTATAGCTTCTGCGTATTAAATATAGAATTTTGCTTATAATATTGCTTCCCCGGAAGGAAAGTAAATTGCTTTTTTATGCTTTAATGTTTTTCTTATAAATCTTGTTAAAAATTCCTACTATCTCGGCATTTAATTGCTCGCATCTGAGCCAATTTTTGTTGCAGCAGTTTGAAATTATAGAGGATAGCAGATCATTGGTAGAAAACGCAAATAAATCGAAAACATTGAAGTATTCACTCATATAAATTCATCTCTGGAATTTCATATTGCTCTCGCTAAAACTCACTTCATTTATTGCATTTTAACAACGATAAACTTTGCTCTAAAAGTGCTTCTGGCACACGCGGGCATTGAACCAACGTTTTCAAAATGTTATCCTTCATGGAGCTAAAAATGTTCGTAGATGCTTTGATACATATTTTTGTGCAACTATAAGATTTCAGGACATGTAACACACTTTGGAGGTCCAAATGAAATGATGAAGAAACACTGCAAATTAGCTACTGATAAACGTACCAGGTTTTTATGACGTCACAAGCCCGTTTCCCATGATGCATTGCAGCTTGGTCTTGCCCTGTGCGTTAACATCTTGAGTCACATCATCCTTGGTCCATATCATGGATCTTTTTTCAAGTACTAACGGGCTGTTTCTATTTATTTCATCAGTGTTATTCCTACAGAGCTCTCACTGGAAGCATTTTGCGAAGGTTCATGCAATGCTTACGAACGCGTACTTAGAATCAGTTGCAGATGAAAAATCAACTTGCGATCGTGAATTAGCTGCAATTTACTAGTTCGCAGAAACAGACTTTTTTCTAATTAGGTGATGCCGGGTCATTCTCTACAAACGCACGCCCAACTGATGAGCAGACGTTCAGCTTGCACGTCGTTCAACTGAAATACTTTCCAATGTCATCTTGGTCATCTGCTTCTAGTGTGTGATCAGGACGACCGACGTTCGAGCTGAAAGTCTGTTCACAAGCTGAACGTCTGCTCATATGGTGAATGTCTGTTCATAAGCTCAACATGGAATTAAGCTCTGCCCTAGTCAAACCACACTGTACCAATTTCGGAACACTATCATAATACAGCAGTTTTAACGAGAAATACGGATTACTTTGCGGTTAACGGGACGATATACAGTGAATCGTTGAACGATTAATGGTAGCAGATTCCATTTCGAAATGAATATTCTCGGCGTCAGCAGCTGTTTTGCGGAGTCGAAAGTTTTACAACGGCTCGGTTTACCGCAGCGCTGGAAATTCCACATCTTTTCCAGGACTGTTCTTAATTTATTCATGGGGATGAAACCAACCGCGAAATTCCATCAGCTGCTGTTAAATGCAGGCCGTATTTCGAAATAAATAACATGCATTTTTAAATAGAGAAAATGGTACCGTTTTGTGTAAGAAAACTAAAAAATTGACAAAATTCCGAAAAAACTGATATTGTTTTATGCTGGTGAAAATAATCACAAAAGAAAAAAAATAAATACCACAGTGTGTTTGTTTATTTCTGCATTAATCAATTTATAACGTACGTGCTTTGCTCTGACAAACGCAGATACGAAACTAGAGCACTCTGAGAGCGCATATACCCCCGTCAAGCAAGGCAACGGTAACGAAAAATTCAAATTGGTTCTGAAACCATGATTTTCTTTGTAACAACACCAAAATCAAATCATTTGGGCCTTTTAACAGTATTAACAATTCATCATTAATGTCTTTCAACAATACTAAATACTCCTGTAAATTTCATAAAGATCCGTACATACCATTTTGAGTTCTGATGCTAACAAACATAAAATTAAACAGCCACAAACGAACGAACAAACGATCATCACAAAAATTTGGTCATTCACTCTTCGTGAAATACCTAACAACTTATATAAATTTCATAAAAATCCGTTCATTACTTTATGAGTTACGGCATTAAGAAAAATGATCCAGAAAAACGAAGAGATGGATGAATCTTTACCAAAAGTGAAATATCTGTTTCTCCTAACAAACTTAACAATTCCTGTAAATTTCGACAAAATCCGTTCACAACTTTCTGACTTATCTTGGTGATAGACCAATAAAATGACAGACAAACTGGACGAAAATGTAACCTCCTTGGCAGAGGTAAAAATAGGCCACGATAGAGATTGTAGTAAGCCTACCATATCCTGCTGATAATCTATGCGCAAAAACTAGACATGGTTGCAGAATTGGTCAAAGTTAGGAAGCCTGAAAATTGAAAGCACTTCTTTCCTTGTCCATTTTGAAAGCAGCTACAACATTTGCACGCATCCTTATTCGTTACTTTCTTGCCTAGCCAAATTAAATTTGCTCTTGAGGCTCTATGCGCAAGAGAGCAGAAGATCAATGAATCAAAGGGCCTGATATTCTTCGAAGTACACTAGAGCCACGAAGAGCAGTGAAGAAAATGGTGTTTGATTGTATCACTCTTTCGTAAATTAATGAAATAAGTCATGCCGTGGAGGGATAACTGAAATAGCCGCAGGAGAGGACAAAACATAATTTTAGTGGCTACAGCACACGCTACTCAAGACAAATGTTTTTGACAGTGTAATTATGATGTATCAAAGATGGGATAATTAAATTTTCGAGGTAAAACCCGTAGACTGGTCGACAGCTACAGCCAGAGCGCTGAGGGAAATGAAAATGTCCTCACTCACACTAAACAAACAACCTATGTTGTAAGTCTTCGACAAATTTCAATTCTTTAGGGATATAATTAACGGCAATATTACATTACTAGAGTGCCCGAGCTGTAAAAAATGACAGCACAAATTTGTGATGATCCGTCTGCATTGATCATAATTTTCCTACGAATGCTGTGACAGAGCAGCGCCAAGCTTCCCTTCGGTCACACGCTGAAAAGCATTTTCTTTT
This sequence comes from Parhyale hawaiensis, assembly GCA_001587735.2. Lineage (NCBI taxonomy): Eukaryota > Metazoa > Arthropoda > Malacostraca > Amphipoda > Hyalidae > Parhyale > Parhyale hawaiensis. Next base: position 8,488,108 of record LQNS02015105.1, read on the forward strand.
TTGCCCACAGTCGATATTGTATCCTAATAAAGACCGAGTTCTGTATCTGGGATACTGACGCTGTCATATAGCTCGGAAGTTTTCCTCAACTGAAATGTTGTTATGTTGAAAGAAGAACAAAAACAATAAAAAATGATTTGCCGAGAAGAAAGCCTCGTGCTTACACGCCTTCTTACCGATGAAGAATATCTTGCCAATTGCTTCGATGGTTATGCAATCAATAAGAGCATCAGCGTAAGCTCAAGACAGCTGAAGCACTGGTATAGGAAACTTTAGAAGAGATTACGAACCACGATGCAAGAGAGTGCTTACAGAAGCTGTGTGTATCTGCACATATTGAGTGGACTTCAACGTTGGAAAATAAAGAACTGCATTCAGATCTACGTTTGCCATTATCTGCATCCTGGCCTATTTTCTACCTATCGGTTTTCAATGAAGCAAACAAACATATGTTTCGTTGTACGGAAAAAGTAACAATAAAAATCAGATTATGCAACAGCGCTAAGAGGAGCTGAAAATACCCTCATTATTTCGAAGTCAAAAACTGTTTCAAGCAAGAAATGCATCCCATATATGATAAAACGCTTCGTGTTTTTATTTACTTCGTGTCCGGAAAATAGGTCAGGTTTCAGATTTTGTAATTGAGTTACGTTTTCATACAGATCGATGACCAGGTTGCAGAACATGGCGAATCCCATAATAGGACTGCACTTCTTGCTTGAAACACTTCTTGAAATCGGAACAAAATACAAGCAGCCTCTGGAGTCCGATTCTATAAAGTTTTCTCTCAGGTCCCGAAGTATAATTTCGGCAGATGATCAAAGAAGCACTCACGACGGGCAGTAGACAATTATTTCACGGGCAGTAGACAATTATTTCACGGGCAGTAGACAGTTATTTCTTCTAGCTTATTATATTTCTCTGAGAGAGCAAATTTTCCTTCAGAGGCCAAAATTTCAGCATTTCAATGAAGCAGAAATCTAACTATGGAAGACAGTATTATGGATACGGTGCATTCACATTGCATATAAGCTGACTGGAGACTCTGGAGTTGAATTCAAGTTTATTGCAGTGTTTTACTCAAGTTTTTACTTTGGAAGACGCACGTTTAATTAAGAAAGAGGATAGGGAACGTATAAGAAGAACGAGACTACGACAGTCTCAAGAACGAACACGTGCTACAATGAAGAGAGATGAAGTCCCTATGCGACAGTGAAAGGAAAAACTTGAGCTGGAAGATTACAGAAGAGAATAAGAGCTGCTAATAACCGTGAACGGGAAAATGTGGAAACGGCAAGTTAGAGAAGAGAGCAAACAAATCGATTTTTGCGTGATTTTTTATTCACGCACGGGTCCACTAGTTGAGATAATACAGGAATAAAGATCCCATTTTCGCCATCTTCTAAATACAATCTGGTCATCGATCTCCATGAAAATTCAACTTAATAACAAAATCTGCAAGCTGGCCTGTTTTTCGCCAATCAATTTCGTTAAGAGGGGGGCACGAAACATGCAAATCTATAAATAAATAAACAGACGACGGTGTATATTATATAGTTTGATAATTAAAATAAATGGAAGCCGTAGCCTTGCATCCACACTTCAGGATTTAGCTTCTTTTCCAAGCTGTCTAGCACGTTGCTCTACTGATGTATTTTAGGTAAGCTTTACACAAAATTTTCATCAAAGAAAAATCTCCTCTACTGTTTTCAAAAACATTTTGAGAAACTCTTGGGCTAGCCAAAAATTTGTCAGATTCCTTCGACGACATGCAAATAATAACAACTAAATTAATAATAATAATTTTACTGAAAGATTATAATAATTACAAAGAAAATGCGCAAAACTAAATAACTATCATTAGGAATGATGAGCATCATACGTCAGTCGCTAGGGCATCTTAGTTACGTTAAACATCACGTAGAACTAAACAGCAAAATTCAACTCTTTCGTTCTTAAGCGCAAGCACCCCAAAGCTCCACGTCAGCGCGAACAATCTAATCCTCAATAGACGTAGCTTTCAACTATCGAATGAGGAGAGCGAAGGTGCATATTGTTTGTCGAGAGAAACGAGGAACCTATGCACGAGAGTGCTCCCACTCTGAATCAACGCACAAGGGAATAGTGAATCGGGAAAGGGGAAGAACAAAAGAAAATAGCAAAATGGAGAGAAGCAATATCAGCAAGCAGGCAAAGCGTCCCGAAGGCTACACGTCAACGATGTCATTTCTGATCACAAATCAGAAGTTTACCAATCATAACTTCCTCACATTCGGGATTGCTTTCGGCGATTCAATAGTGCTAAAATTGTTAATACTTGTTGGGATGCATACATAGGTAAACAGGAAAAACTACTGTAACAACAATGACAGTTGCTGCCTGGTCAAATGCGAGTATATAGATTCTTCCTGATTTCACATTTGCTTCTATCAGGAGTAATTCCTTACAACGAATTACTCGTAAAATACATTTGAAAAGATGTTAGCTGACGGCTTGCTTTAAATGAGTCACACAGCGACTTCAGATGTTGCCTCAAGGGTCACACACAATAATTTAGGAATCATCATTGTTTTGAATTGGAAAATTTAGTAAAGAATATGATGTGCGGTCCTGCAAGTTGTTCAACATTCACTATTAGCTAAATCATGTTTGACTATCCATTTCTCGCAAATGAGGCTGACGGCTAATTGATAACATCTCGATAAAATATTTTCCAGTGAGAATAGCGACCTGAACCAAGACATAAACAGTTCATGGAGATGCAAGGAATGCATCTATTGCAAAGATGCGCGCATACATGAGTAATGACCGCTGGTAAAGTGCAGAAATAATTTTAGCCACTTTTAGGTCATACTGGTGTCTTAAAATCCAATTACCGTCTTCCACAGTTGATATCTAGCAAGGAATCTATGCTTTTCACTGATAAACCCATTTCCTGGATCGCTATGCATGTTTTATAAGGTGTACAATAATGAGAGGCATTGGTTGTATTCTTCTCTCCCTGCCCTCAAGGCTTTTGGGAGAGCGACTCGTGCTGCGTGCGGAGCGCACTCTTTCACCTTGGAGGCTGTCATATGTCGAACTAATCAGTTCTGTCGGTGCTTCGTGCCCTGGTCGGCTAAGGTTTGGAATTTGTTGCCTGCATCGGCCTTTGGTCGTATTGGCCAGCAGGCGTTTAAGTCAGCTGTTAATGGTTTTTTGCTGGATTTCCTTTAGCAGAGTTTTGGGCATCCAGGTGTTGCAAGGTGCTTCATTTGGGTTGAATTATCTGTCCGTGGGAGCTCATGCGTGAAGTTTTAATAATAATAATAATAATGTCACTTTGTTGACCGGAAAAGATTATTAGGTTCCCCGTTTTACAGCCGCACGCACGTCATAAGAACCGGAAAATATTTCATAGAAGCTTAATCAATTTGCCTTCAGCCTCACTGGCAAATTCGAGTATCGCGTAGTGTAGGGACAAACTGCATAAGACGTGCAATTTGGAACTAGCGAGCTCCCGCTGTTTCCAACACGAATCCCAAGTGTAAGTAACTAATGCCGTTTTTGCGGTTAACTTTATTCATACCGGGCAGTGTTATTCTGCTACAAGGGTTCTTTGTCCTACTGTATTCCTAGGGGAAAACTACTCAGCGAGGTAGCGGAGCCCGGTACATGTAGGTTAACTAACTGCACTGTTGTTCCTACACTGAATACGATAAGTTAATTTCTACTCATTTGCAGCTCAGAGCGAATAGGATCCTTAACGGCCCTATGCACATGGTCTTTCGTTTCGTATAATACAGAATCCATTCTAAACTGCTACCGATGATAATACTTCGGTGACGAATTTTTTCGTCGTTATTAGACTAAGAAATTGACGAACTGTCACTACTTATCATTATATCCCGCAATATTATTCCATCATTATATTACTAAGAGTTTGGTATCGGCTCACTGCTGAGCTTCTCCATCGACTTTCAGTGAAGCAATAATTCACAATTATCAATAAAACTATCGAAAAGCGCACCAAAAGTGCGAGTCTCAAAACAAATCACAGCGGAGCGACTCTACGAGGCGACGTGCCGACGCCTTACCACAAAGCGAAGAGTCTCGACTGCAACTGATGCTGAGCCTTGCTGGCTGCTTGTACCCGGCCGGCGGGACGTGAGGATGTTGCCTGTGCCCAGCCGGCGGGACGTGAGGATGCTGCTTGTGCCCGGCCGGCGGAACGAGAGGATGCTGCTTGTGCCCGGCCGGCGGAACGTGAGGATGTTGCCTGTGCCCAGCCGGCGGGACGTGAGGATGCTGCTTGTGCCCGGCCGGCGGAACGAGAGGATGCTGCTTGTGTCCGGCCGGCGGAACGTGAGGATGTTGCCTGTACCCGGCCGGCGGAACAAGAGGATGCTGCTTGTGCCCGGCCGGCGGAACGTGAGGATGTTGCCTGTGCCCGGCCGGCGGGACGTGAGGATGTTGCCCGTGCCCGGCCGGCGGGACGTGAGGATGTTGCCCGTGCCCGGCCGGCGGGACGTGAGGATGTTGCCTGTGCCCGGCCGGCGGAACGTGAGGATGTTGCCCGTGCCCGGCCGGCGGGACGTGAGGATGTTGCCTGTGCCCGGCCGGCGGAACGTGAGGATGTTGCCTGTGCCCGGACGGCGGGACGTGAGGATGTTGCCTGTGCCCAGCCGGCGGGACGTGAGGATGCTGCTTGTGCCCGGCCGGCGGAACGAGAGGATGCTGCTTGTGCCCGGCCGGC
>LQNS02015105.1:8503888-8525934 GCA_001587735.2 Parhyale hawaiensis
GAAAGACAGACGTCCCGAAGGCCTAGCTAATGGCTAAGGTAACCTACTCAAACCCCCCTGGGGGCGCTACTCCCCATAACATAGGATGGGCGAACCTAACTAACCTAACCCTATGGCCTATGGCCCATCCTATGCCCCCGGAGGGGTTCTATCAGTGTACCGCAAATAAAATGAAGTCTGAAACATGAAGAGTAACGACAAACTTGCTGGTTGCAAGTAGGACAGTAACAATTTCGGGAAGGCCTGACTATCTATTTTCATTGCAAACTATGAAGTACCGACCCGGTCAGTTCAGTCGGTGCTTAATAGCCCGAGTTGTCTGCTGTCACGGAATTCATCAGCAGGATCCGTATACGGATGTGTTGATCTGCAAGAATTCAAGTCAGCTGTCAATGACGCTTCTGAAGGGTTTCTTCTCACGGGGCTTCGGGCATCATGAAGTCGATCCATCTGGGTATTTATTATTCGTCCATTGACGCCCTGGCGCGTAGTTTCAAGAATAACTTCAGCAGCACAGCGAAAGCTTAGAACTCCGCCAAGCAACGCAATGTTAAAATACATAAGGGCAGAGAGAAAGACAAACGAACTGACTGATCATCACCGAAATTTACATTATCTGTTCCTAGTTACACCTTTCTTAACAGCTCACTGTAAATTTCATGAAAATCCGCCAGTAACTTTTTAAGTAATATCGCCAACAGATAGGTAAACAAACAGCGGCAAAATCATAACCTCCTTGGCAGAGGTAATTTTAATTACAAAGGCGAGTAACCCTGCTAAACTGTAAGAACAACGGAGACGAACACCTCATTACGGTCACCTGAAGTTATAGCCGCCAGCAAATACAAAAGGTTGTGAAGGAACTTATTAATATGCGTTTCATTAAATGTGCTTCACAAACATGTAATGGCGAAAACACTCTATAAGCGTGTAAATTCCGCTCGTTATCGCCATCAATACGAGCAAGAAAGAAAAGTAGGACACGGAAAACGAGCCTAGATGACGGAGGGCAATGCAATCAAACAGTAAGTATGAGTTATCGAAGTGAACACAATAGGAAAGGCGTTGGCTGAATTAATTCTTCTAAAATACATAACTATGTGAAAGCATAGTCGCCCATCCCGAACCCAAAGGAAAACTCTAAGGATTACGAAGTCAAGAAGACCGGCCGCGCGGTCTAGGAGGTAAATTGGGAAGGAAACAAGCGAGCTTCGCAAGTCTTTTATTTTTTCTGGGGGAAGGAGAACCTAAACATTGTGGAGCTAAGCGTATATATGTTCAAATCTTAAAACTAGATTTAATGTTACAGAGTACATATTTTCGATATATTTAATATATGGAGTAGCTAGCTTATAAATAATTAGGTAGATGTGAGCTAATAATTTCACTCCAAAGGGCGTAACATTTTATCACATCACTATAAAAACATACGCTCAAAAAAATACACATTCGATAACCGTGTGCATGGCGAGGAAGTGAAAAAAAAAAATGCAACGCAAACATGAGATGATAAAACAAGGTTGCAAAGCCCATAAAAAAACAGGGCTAAGTAACTAATCGTACACGCAGTTATCATATAGGTAGGTCAACATCGTTTATGATAAATTACTAGAGTCCAAAATTTGAGTGGGACTCAAAATTTTCCAGAGGCGCTGCAATGTCGAAAATTTCAAGTATTTTCTTGAGGCGCTGCAAAATTGGCAGTTTTAGGCACTTTTCTTACGGTGCTGCGAAACCGGAAATTTTAGGCAGTCTAGAAAGCAAGGCGCGTGTCTTGCCGACCGCAACCCAGTGAAATTCCTCTTCATAACCGACGCAGCGTCACTGAATGAGCGAAGGAAATTCAGTTGGGAAAAATCTGGATTCGTCGCGGGGATGCACAGTTTAGAGCATAACATAACATCGCGCGACAAGAGTACGACAGACACTGAGCTAAGACTCTCTGAACACAGCCTCGCCCGAGCTGCGCACAGTCACGTTATTGTTGCCTATACATCCTAGCTGTCGCTGTGATGCAGAGGCACAAAATGCCCTTTGCTGGCAAGTGGCGGGTGAAAACGCCAGTAACTGAATCGAAAAGAAAAATAAAAGCCAGTAGCTACACAAAATATAAATAAAACCATCGAAACACCCTCAGCTGCGTGGCAGTTCAGCACACCAGCAAAAATAAATACGTAAAAAAACAGCATTTGCCAGTTAGGCCGATGGCAGTTTACAGAAAAAAAAACAAATAAAAATATGTATAAATGTAGCACATAGGTACAGTCCTCCTGACAAGCAAGAGCCTGCCTGCAACGCAGCACAACCACCCGGAACAAAAGACGCCAAGGTCCGGAGAGGCAACAGCCAAACGCACACACCCTCAGTGTTGCCTGTAGCCACAGTACTCGCTCTCGCTTAGCTACAGAGTGCTACGACAACACGCTGGTACATCTCCTAACATACATGTTTTGTATAGGAAAGTGCGACACAAAGTACTACGGTACCGGTGGTAGTAAGGCAATGCCGCCTTGACTTACGAACTACGGTGTCTTGACCTGCGAGTGTACAAAATTACGAGTTTCTCACAAGCCGTTACACGACAAATTTTTTGCTTTGCGTTACCGGCACAAATCAGAGTGGCGGGTGAAAGAGAGAAAGGCCGTGGCTGGTTGGCGCAGCATTTCGATTAAATTAATAATGACCTAAATACAGAAGCAACTGGAGTTGCGAGCTCGGTCTCGGTACGAATTAACTCGTGAATCAAAACATAAATGTACAGAGATAGAACCGAAAGGATCACCGCAGGACTGCATAAACCGAAAAAATATAGTGACATGCAATGTCCCGTCTATATTTCATCACATCGTCTCATATTCTTACAAGGCGTTGAAGGTCTAAAATTATATATACTGTACATACAGAAGCAGTGCTTAGACTAAAACGCAGACCACAAAATTTTTGAAATTTTTAGAACTCCCCAAGTTTAAAAGACGTTCAACCGTTAACTACTTTTTGTGGTTATATTATACATAGGTTTGGTTTCAAAGAAAGTAATTTTTGACTTTTAAACTTTAAGAGGGGGAAGATGAAGCTTTTTAATATAAGTGTAAAATTATACGCTGATATTAAATTCTTACAAAACTATATTGCAATAGCAGTGCAGTTTATCAACAATGTCATATTCAATATCACCTAAATTCTACCAGTCAAGGCTGCACACAACGTTAAACGTTTATCTCGTTACGAGTCAAGGCTGCACACAACGTACAACTTTTTCCGTTGAATTATCAACAATGTATCCAAAATGCTTCCATAAAAACCATTAATAAAGTCAAGTCTAAATATTGTGCTCGACTAACTGCGTGTCAGCACTGGAACCGATGACACAAAAATTTTCACGTCTTTGCATAAAGAGTCAAGGTGGGTGAACACGAGGACGGTCTCAAGTGACCAAAACAATGTCATGAGTGACGTTGCCGCCAATCGCGCTCTGCGGCTGGTATTCCCCAGCACGATAAAGTCAACTTCTTACGAGATGTGGCGTCATACATGGCTTTATTTTGATCACGTCAAAACACACAAGTCTTCATTCGCTTTGGGAAAAAGCAAAACGGAGAGGAAGCGGAAGACGATACAATGACAAAGGCCAACTCGAGAGTTTGAGAGGCACTGAACTGTGAAAATACACATAGCTACTCGTGAAGAGCAAACACTTGAGTAGAGCTCCATACTGTCACAGTTGCCGGTTATATCTCAAAACTCAAAGGGCTCATCTCCGAAGAACAAAGGACGGATCGATGCAAAACGGTCCATGGCCCAACTTATTTATCCTAAAAGATAGTACGGTAAGTATACTCGTGAAAATCACTTATCATTTTGGTAGGACACAACTGTGCAAACAGTGTTGCCAGGTGTTGCTGGTAAAATAAAGCTGGATGAGCTCCAATGATACCGCTAGCATTCGTTAATTAAATACCGCCCAATCTATATTTTTGGTTTGCGTTTTACACTATATAGCTTCGAACCCTAACACGTTCACTACGTGTTAGCATATAGGGCCTAGGTGTAGCACGAGCTATTTCATTCATAGACGTGTTGGTTCATGTGCAGCTGCAATTATTTCACAGACTTCGTTATTAGCAACTTTTAGAGTACCTATGGTGATAGTATGATGAAATTCTTCTCCTTGATCTACAGAAAAAAAAATAGATCTACTGAAAAATTATGTAAAAAGAGTGGCTAGCTCTTATTCCAGAAGATGAATAAAAAATGAAACAAAAATAGGAATGTCAAATAGATGCAGTAAGAGAAATTTGGTAACGTCTCTAGAGAAAACCACAGGTTTGGCAACCGGAGGGACCGTTTTCAAGTGTCTTAGTGTCACAAAATATCCAGACTTGTTATTGCAGTTCAGGTCTTTAAGGTCTTACCAGTTTATACGTCGAGCGGCGAGACACGACGTTCCTCAAATTAGTCACACGCTGGTGGCAAATTGAACAGTAAAATCACCAGAACCAGCGACTACATCACTACATTGCGACATAAACTTTGAAGGGAACAAACCAAAATGATGCTAAGGCATATATACTCCACAGTTTGGTTGACCCTTCACAAGTTTTTCATCAACTTGATACATAAAAAAATTACAGCGATCGAAACAAAAAACAAACAGTAATTAATACATAAAATAATACTTAATCGTAAAATAATAGACGGCAGCGGCTAAGCTGCAATCCAATCGAATGGCAAATAATAAAATATGAGAAGTGCTTTGAATTAGCGGTGGCAATGAGGAATTTTGCAGAAATATTTGTGATTTACGGCAATTACAGTCAAGCATGCAGCTCACTGATGAGGCTTTCATCATTGTAAGTCTTGGTGTGAGAGTAAGAGTGAGTCCGATATGGTGGCATTTGTGCTTTGAAACGGTGGAAAAATATAAATTCTTATACGGTAATTGTGATTACTATAGTGAAGAGATGAAGCCTCCAGTATTTTTCAATGCCCTATTAATCAAAAAGAGGCAGACACAAGGGACATACAGAACCTATTATGTCGGGAAAAACGGAAAATATGGACAGGGTTCTTCCTACACTAATCAACGCGCGTAACAGTAAATGGGAAAGAAAAAGAGGAGGAAAAGAACAAACCACCATTAGCACGAGCATAAAAATAGAAGGAAGAAAAATGGACATGAAAGAAAGACGCATCAAAGGCCTGGCTGAGGCAACCTATGGGGTTCTCCTACAGTTGTGACTCCCTGCACATTAGGCCTGGTCGCACAGTATCGCAATCGACTCATCGAGATCTGGAGCAAATGAATTAACTCGGCGACTAGGAACATGGGCTGGATGGGCGAGCCCAAATTAATTTTGTAGCCTAAGGTCTATTCAATTGGTATGGCTTGGCAAAATTCGGCAACTCCTGCAACAATTAACACATCAACGCAAGCTATATCTCGTAGGACTACGACTATCAATACAGTAACCAAAGCGAGACAGTAGGTACGCTTGGGAAAATGGTACGGTGCGCGGAAGCGGAACTCTTTCTGTGCTACAGCAGATATTCGCAGTCGAAAATAGCCATATAAATTTCCACAGACTCCCTGCATTATTTGTAAGGTCGGATGCAGCCCATGGTAGGTTCAGGGGAACGGATCAGTCCTCACGAAAAAAAAAAAAAATTATTAAATAAAAAAAGGAGTCAGAAGAATTAAGGGTAAAACACCTCAGTTGTAACTCATCAGGCCGGCGGCATAGGATTTACGTGGAGAAGAAGCAGTGGTGGCAAGCAATGGTATTCCTCTGACAGTGGAGACATGGCAACCGGAAAATAATTCTCGGTCTGCCTACTCATCATTAACGACAACAGTTCTGCTTAGGAACTGATGATAAGTCAACATCAGTGAAGAAATAGCAACTCTTGAACCAATTTGAATTAATTTACTCATTAGAAATTGAACCTCAGCGCCGAGATAGTGATGATGGTGGTCGTCAGTTACTCATCAGCACTGCTTCATCTATTCCCTCGTCCGCTCACTGAGCGTACGTGCAAATAGGATAAGAATCGTCGTCGAAAAAAAGGCAAGAATCTCACTAGTGAATAATGTTGAGTAGCCGCTCATCTATGAACAACATCGAGTAGCTACTCGTTCATCTATGAAAATATTGAGAAGTTACTCGCTCATCTATGAATGACATAGGGTAACTATTTGCTCTTCTACGCTATTTCAACCTAAGTGCAATAACGTTAATGATCATCGTAGAACTAAAACACGTAAAACACTAATGAATAATGCTGACGTCTTGCTGAGCTATGTTGCTTGAATTTTTTTGCAAATAGGGTAACATTCATCGGAAAACAACGGCGAAAAGTCACTATTGGACTGTCAATTTCTTTGTCGTTTCATCACTTACAATACGAGTACATAGAGGAAGCATTGGCAGAAGAACAATATGGTAAGATCACTGAGATGTAATCCGTGGGCAATGCTGAATCTACCGACTCGTTTCATTCCTTGAAAATTTGAAGGTAGAAATCGTAATGATGCCAGTACCAACCCGACAAAAACGTAAATATTAGCCAATGCCGACGAAGCAACTCGACGTCAGTCATAATTACAAAAAACCGAGCCAGAACTGAACAACAGTGATAATACAAGAAATAATAATATAGGTTAGCTGATTTAGACGTCATCTTAACATAAGGCGCATGGTAAGCAGCGCATAGTGCTGCACGTACATCGGTAAGACCATGACAAATAATAACTGAATCAAGGTGAGGCCACTTACTTGTCTTTAACCATTGCAAAGAGCAAACATGGAGACTTAAAATTACTGAAGAGCAGCAAATAGCAGGGCGACATAACGAGACTCTAATGCTGGGACCACTTGATTGTTTTCAGATCAACGCCTTCCTGCACCATCTCCCACAGCGGACTGTAATATCAATCAAGAGAATTATGATATTAATTACAGGCGCACAGTAGCAGGAACAAAAGTAGCTACAGGTACATTGGTCGACATCTCAGACCAGTTACCGTAGTTAGGGTTAGATAAAAATAGGAATCTCCCCTTAAACCAATTCAATTCCAAACATTCAACCTTAGCGTGGTTCCATGCTTTAATATTATTCATAAAACATGGATATGGATGGCAAGATAGCAGTCAAAATAAATGCGTAAAATTCGGGTATTTTGCAGAAACTACAGTAGCTAAGTAAGGTTCTCCAAGTTTAAAGAGGATCCGGTTTTTAATCATAATCGTAAGCATACAGGAGGCAAGATAACAGTTAAAGTGAAGAAAGGGGATCTCTACAGAAATCAGCTGCTAAAAAGTAAAGATTGGAAAGGCTGCCGGTTCTTAATAATAACTTTAAGAAAACAGCTTTCTTGTACCCACAACCCAAGTATGTTTCCATGTAGCTATCAGTCAAGTGATAACACTGCAATAAAGTTTCAACGGAGTAATAGCCTGCACTGATTGCCCCTTATATTGCCATAGGTACAGTAGTTACTCATTTCTTGAAGCAATCAAACATTCCCAAAGAGGCATATATTTTATACATTTTCAGCAATTGATGATTGATAACAATGGAAAGAGAATTACACAAGATGTTTACAGGACTTAGCACGACAATTATTCTATGAAGATATTCGCCAACCAAAACGTGAAGCATGTATTAGATACCGAATAATAGAAATTTCTTCGGACTGACGTTCAAATATATAAAAAATACTACAGTGAACGTCGTGCTGAGATATTAAGAAAACAATATACGCACTAAGCAGGTGAGTTTCACTCAGTTCATAATACGCAAGATAGAAACTCAATATTGCTTCACACGATTCAGTTTGATGCTATCTCACGCGCAATCGACCTTCGATTAATTCCTGAAACTCGGACCACGGTTGTAGACTGAACGCTCAAAACTGAAGTTTGAGACAAGTTTAAGTTAATATCACCACATTATTTTGTTCAAATTAGGCACAAAAAAAGACTCCTAACCCTTCACCAGAAGCAAGACCACATCTGGTGCTTTAACTAGAGCTATTCCAACGAAAACTTTTTTTGTTAACGGCCTGCTAACGGGCTACCTATGTGTGCTATCTGTGGTTGCAGAGTCACCGGTTTCAACTAGAGTTGATGTTGCGATAAATTCTTACCCTACAAGCGTGGCTGTATCTCATGTGTCGGTTGACACGAGGCTGTATACGTACAGCGCAATGAGCGTGTGTCAGCTGCGTTCGAAAATAAGAATACATACCTACTCTAATGTCACTAGTACAGGGATCCCTCGTGTATCAAAGTTAATTGAAGAGGTTAACGACATGCGTAGCAATGTACAAAGACGGTATTTACTGGAAAGCAAACAAGAGCTTTGCAGCACTTCTAAACCCCTCGATATAGCGAGGGTACACTGAACTCTATGAGGGCTTACAACGGATAATAAACGTCAACAGCCATAGCAGCGTTGTGGAGTCGGATGGGTAAGCCCGATTCCTACTCTCTGGACTTCCAAAACGTCCGAATCCGACTCTTCACCTTAACAAAAAAAGGGGCCTATTTCCACCGACTCCAACTCCCACTCGCTTCTGAAAACACCCGCCTCGACAACTCTGACAAGAATGCATGTGAGTCACTGCGAGGAGGTCGGACATTTTGGATGCTTATAGTCAAGAGTTGGACAGTGTACAGTCCTATGGGTCAGAGTTGGTCCTACTTTTTTCACATTAGAGCTCTAGTGTGCACCAACAACTAGAAAAATAGCGTACTTAGCTAGCGATGAGCATAACGAAATAGCTACTCACCTCATTTCCCTGAGTCGCTTCACATGCTTCACGGTGCGCACTACAGTGTAGTCTACCTCTGCATCCGTTGTAAACCGTCCAAGTCCAAACCTGCGCAAGATATTGTCTTACCAGCAACTATTACGCCGTATACCAGCAAAGCCCAACCTGCAGAAGACAGTATGCTAACAATAAATACTACTGAAAAATCGGAGGCTACTCTGATTGATGTAAGACATTTCCTGCAATAAAACCCGCCACCATGTTCCCTTTGAACTGAAAGGACCCGTCAGTGAATCCTCTTACATGCCGCAGTAAATTTGGGCTCGGCACTAGTTGTCACATGTCACTTTGGGCCATCGTAAAACACGTGGCAATACAAAAATGCATATTTACAACTTCAACGTTTTCACTTTACAACTCTAGAGGTTGATCAACAAAATAAGAGTCTGGAAATGCATTCATAAGTTGCTGAAAAAAGCATTTTTCGGCCACTAACAGTAACCGAGTCGCTATGATTATTACAATATAATTTCAGTTGAAACCTCGACATTCACAAATTAAGCAGTGATCCAAGAAGAAACAATCTACTTGCCTAATAGAGTGCGCGAAGTTCCGCTAGCGCCGACAGTTCACCAGAGTACTCACCAACTTCCACAAGAACCAAAACAGAGCGCACTTGACTGTACGGGCATCATCTGCGAAGCTACCTTTCAAAAATGCGAGCCTAGTGTAGCAGGTAATACTAGTCAACAAGAGTGCTCAATAACCATGGGCCAGGCCACAGTCTTACACAAGTTACTTAGGTTACCTAATGGAGGAGTGAGCGAGATCCTCTTCAGCACCAATGGCACGCAGTACGTAGGAAGGCTCCAGAGAGGCACTGGTGCACGCGGATCCGCTGCTGAGGGCTACGTCTTTGAGCGCCATCAGGAGCGATTCACCTGAACAGCAAAAGTGACAGTGTAGGCGCACAAGTCGCCAAGTGTTAACAAAAAGGTACAGCCGTAAAACTATTGAAAAGGGACAACCAAACCGAGTCCTAAATACAAACACCGCAAAGTGAATCACAAACAAGCTTTTCTTCAGTAGGGACGCGGCTAAGTGTATTCCGGAAAGCACAAAAATATACTTGTGACAAGCCAAGGGCGCCACAACGCCCTTTTTCTCACCGTAAGGGAACTTGATACCGTTAGGACTTAGCAGAATAGTTTCTTCTGCCCTTTACCAATAAGACAACTCGCACAAGTGGGATTCTCATATAAACCATAACAGTTTTCATCACTTTGATTGTTGTTATAATCGTTTCAAAATGTATGAAGAGGGTTGATTATTAAAACTTTTCCTACCTTCCACATTGTTTGTCAAGCCGCCGCACGGTATATCAGCCGGACAGCGCCACGCCCGGCTGAGCGGCGGTCCGCCGAGCCAGGACAGACTTGAGCCAGGTGGCGCGGAAGCTAGGCAGCCACCCCGCCAGTCAGCCGACTGGCGGTTACCTCGAGGGTGGCACTGGCCCAGCTCACCATGCCCGCGCTACTATCTGGTCGCGACAGGAGGTGGGAGGACTTCACGGTGTCAAGTTCCCTTATGGTGAGAAAAAAGGGCGTGTTCCGGTGCCCGTGGCTCGTCACAAGCATGTTTTCTCACCTCCAGGTCACTTGACACTGTATGGACCTATTATTCAAAGGCCTGAACGGGTAACCATTTGGCTGTGGAAGCGACCAGAGACCAGATTGTAAAGGCAAAAATTAATTATTTTCAAGTCACAGCCTGTTAGCTACAACTCAGACGTCCAACTTAAGGCGCATGCGTTATGGTGCTACTTGCATAAGAGGAAGTAGGAATCAGTATTAACTTCCTACAATCAGGTGACATCCGACGGGTTGACCTGAGGGTCTGGGTCGGAATGGAGGTTCCTGTTTCGCGAGGCCCGAGTAATGCTTTCGGGAATGCCCGAGCTTGGTCGAGCAGGCCAAAATACAGACGGTATACAGCGCTCGCAAGTCGGGGACTTGTCGTCTAGCACAGCTAAGTAAGTAGTGAGGGCTAGCGTTAACAGCTCTATCGTACGTTGACACACCCGATGGTGCATATGTTCCGGGCTAGGTGCAACGGAATCATGCTTTGGAGGGCTCAATGTCCAGGGTGGTGGTAACCGCCGGTCAACTTCTTCTAAGTGTTATTCTCGCCACTGGGGCGTAGCACGCAAGGTGAAAGGCGCCTGACGGGAATACCGCAGGCGACGTAGAATTCGTAGGCGGGAGGGAGGTTTAGAGCTTGCATTCCTAAGGAAGGTCCAGAGGGGCACTATTCCATGAGTTGAGCCCGTATGTGCTGATAATGCGACGGAAAGGAATTCTCTCCGTTCTCCGGATTTGGGACAGTCGTGCTCGATCGGTTCTATGTAGTTATAAGAGCTAAGTTGGAGTGTTGACCTTACTGAGGCTCGGGGCTGACCTAAGCCTGCATAGGGCTTGCTAAGCGGACAGGTCTGTAGAGACCCTAGGTCAATGAGTGATGTAGCAAAGGGGTGTTTCGAGTAGGTTGCCGGGCTGGAGGCCCGACTATGTCAGGTCAGCGTCAGAGATAGGTGTGTCTTTGCGATACAAGGGGTGTACGTTGTCCTTACCGTGTTAGCGACGCAGATTCCCGCCATAAAACGGTCTGAGACGATGGGTCGCCGGCTAGGGAGAGCCTGAACACAGAGTTCACACTTTCCGGACTGTCCCTGCCGGGGCTGACAGATCGAGTTTCGCCCGAGGCGCTGGGTGAAACTTCAGTCGCAGCCGATATGGCCATACTAACCCAGGTTTTCAATAGTCGTGCTCTGAACAGATCAGATTGACTCGTGCGATCGGGCTAGCCATTCTGCTTTCAGCGGGGGAATCTCTGAACAATGACGCACGGGTAGTGACTAGTGCCAGAGCAGCGGTAAATATTTTCGCCTTCTGAGGCGGGCGCTCCGACCTGGGAGTGATTCCAGAGAAGTAGGACGGACAGGTTCAGGACAACTCAGGGAGACATGTCCCGTCGACGTTTGTGTTTGCACACTGCCTCTTGCGGTGGAACAATTCGGTCCAGCGAGTACTTTGGTCAGAGCCATTGGGATATTAGCCTACTGTGGTGTCCGTAAGGCAGGTGCGAGGTACAGAGCTGAGTTTCGCACCCAAGGTAGCAGGGATGACTTAGGTAAGTAAGTACAAACGGTGTGGAGAGAGGAGAGTCTAGCGTAGCCGGGTGGAACTAGTTCAGGAAACTTAGCAAGAAACATAGCGAACATTTCCAGTGCACATCGTTTAGAACGTGCGAGATAATAGGAGCAACGGTTATCGCTGTTAGTGATGGGAAGTCGTGGGCCACGGCTCAGCGCAGCTTCCCAGCGTCGTGGCGAGAAACAAGTCCAGGTCATGCGCTCGAGAACAATATCAAGGCACTGTAAGACTTTCCTATGCTCGAGTACTGCAATAGTGGTCAGCCTTGTAGGTATGGCCGACGCGAGTTCGGGTCAATTAAAGGACTTGATGGATCTCGGAGCAACCAGTTCAGGACATTGTCCGTATGATTCTCGTACGCACCTCACTGACAAAAGTACGGTACGCTTCAAGCTGAGGCACGAATATTGAGATAGTGGAACGATTGGTCCACGTCGTAGTCATAGGCGAAACAAGTTTTTGTAAAGCGGCGGTCACGGCTTCGCTGAAGGAGACAAGCTCAGGGCCCTGTTGCAGGGGATGATTTCGTCCCTTTGAGGCTTGCATAAGCGCGCTCGGGACGGAGGAGTGACCATTCGGATACTGAATTACTGGTAGGCGACAGTTCGGGCCGTACAAAGGGCTCGGCGACGCCGTGACCGCACACGCTTAGTGCAATGGCCGAAGGAGATATGAGTCTCGTACATTTGAGGCTTGTATAAGCCCTCGACACCGAGGTGTGATCGTATGATTAACAGACGATTGGTCAACGTCCTTGACATAGGTGGCCACTTCAATCGAGAGGTGGGCCTGGCGTCGCTGGGCGTGACTAGTTCTAGGCACTGTTAGACCGAGGCACGATTTCTGTATGTTCGAGGCCGCATAAGCACGCTCGTATTTGAGGTGCGACCATTCGGTCAAGTGCGATTCAGTCAACGTCGTCCTCGGCAGATAAAGCAAGCTTCTGTTGCCAGGTAATCGACATGAAAGAATGGGCTGTTATTGCGTACCTTCATAGCGGGTATCCCGCAGAGAGAGGTGCGTGCAGGTAGTTAAAGTAATGGGTATCACCACTAGTGTCGGGCAGTCTAGCGTTGGACATTTCATAGAGCCAAACTCCCACTTGAGCCAGGCTGGAACCAGTTCAGTACATATTACAAAACATGTTCGAAGAGGTTTCGGACGAGAGCTCAAGGCACTGCTAGACCGAGATAAGATTTTGTACATTCGAAACCGCAGAAGAACGCTCGTGGATGAGGTGCGAGCATTCGGTCACGGCCAATTCAGTCAACGTCGTTGCCGGCATATGGAGTAAGCCTCTAATGCCAGGTAGTCGACATTACACGACTGGGCTGTTAGCGCATACCTTCCTAGCAAGAACTCCGCTGAAGAGATGTGCAGATAGTTAGGGTAAAGGGTATTACCACCGGTGCCTCGGAGTCTAGCGCGAGACACCTGACGGAGCAGAACTCCCAGCAGAGCCAGGGTGGAACAAGTGTCAACGACAATGAACGAAGAAAGAAAAGTACCGACTGCTTATTTCACACTTCTCTCTTACAAACATGCAAATGCTAGTGAGGCCAGGGGAGCTCCCCACAGCCTGTGCAAAGATATACCTAGATTCTACGGTTAACTACGTACCCTTTTTTTTAACTTCCCCTGTTGTCTGGAGAGAGAGCTCTCAGACAGGTAATGGGCGAGACACCGAACAAGTAAGTTGGGGTAGATCCCATACCCTGCAGGTAGAAGTTTTTTTTTTCAACTTCCCTGCTGTCTTTAAGAGAGAACTCTCAGACAGGTAATGAGCGAGACATCCAACAATTAAGTTGGGGTAGATACCAGACACTGCAGGTAGAAGTTTTTTCAGCCAAAACACGAGTTACACATAAATATCTTTCAGCTAAATAGGTAAAGGGCTTCTTCTCTTACAAGGACCAAGGTTTGCCGGGAGTTAGGTGTCCAAGAAGTCGGAGAAGGTAGGCACCAGAGAACCTGCCTCGCCGACTTCACAAGTGGGCATGGTGAGCTGGGCTAGTGCAACCCCCGAGGTAACCGCCAGTCGGCTGCCTGGCGGGGTGGCTGCTTGGATGCCGCGCACCTGGCTGAAGGCTGCGCTGGCGCGGCCGACCGTCGCTCAGCCGGCCGTGGCGCAGTCCGACTGATGTGTCGTGCGGCGGCTTGACAGAAAATCAGGAAGGGAGGAAAAGCTTTAGAAGCTTTTAGTAATCTATCCTCTTCATACATTTTGAAACGATTATAGCAACCATACATAGACATAGCAACCATACATAGACCGCAACAGTAGGTACTTGACTCTTAGGTCTGACGCTGGCGGCCAAAACTCGACAAAGGAAAAATGGGATTTTCAATTCAAAGGCACCCAGCATTTTTCTTGCGGAGAAGATATCTTGGATACGGCGGGGACGCACTTGGGCGCTTGCCTGCATGACCGCGTCTGGGCATGTTCATAATAGCATTTGAGAAAATCCCATTTTTCACATTTTCGCCGCAGCGTCAGAGGCCACTTTTGGACCTAAAGAGTCAAATACTGTTGCGGTCTATGAAGCAACCATCAAACTGATGAAAATTGTTATGTTTTATATAAGAATCCCACTTGTGTAAGTTGTCAGATTGGTAAAGGGCACAAGGAGCTACTGGGCTACGTCCTAACGGTGTCAAGTGACCTGGCAGTGTAAAATAACAACTGAAAACACAAAATCAATGTAATATATCTGAAAATGCCATTGGGGCAAAAGATAGCAGTTGTTTGAGTATTTTTCATCCATGCGGCCTCCAATCAAGTCGCGCGATAACGATTATTTCTAGTAATACTGCCAACTATAAGCTTTTTAAAGTTACATAACTAAAACACTAATTAGTCCCACCGCCCAAGAAAGAACTACTTTACTTCAGTTCACAGTATATAATTTTGTGCATACGTAGATAACGCTCCCTGTGTAACTTCTTGTTTCCAATCATATTGTTACCCATGAAGTGTCATTGATATGCATCATTTACAATGTTTCACTTTAATTAGTAAATATGATTTTCAATTAACAGAGGTATTACTTAATATAAGCTTTTCGGTACAAATACAATAAATTGCATCTTCCATCAGAAAATTGGAAACAAAGTTCTCTCATTCGATAACTTGAGGATACCATCTTAGACCGGCCTGGTTAGTTAGCACAAAAAGAACATCAATTATGACTCGCTCCTCCCACCAAACAATCACTTGACTCTTAGTCCATTGACCCCAAATCTGTGTACATACAGGGAAATACTACTTACGGACCTTTCAAAGTTGGTAGCTACCTACAAATAAAGCAGGAATGAGACGTACCTTCTACAAAAGCGAAGGAAAGATTGACACAGCCAGGATATATATGGTCAGGATGGCCATTATGGACAACATGGGAGAGTTGGGAATTTATGCCGTGCACGAGGCGCTGGGACAGCCTGGTGACATGGCGATGGTCATACTCCATCTCCCGAGCGGCTATGTCACAGGCAGCGCCGAGCCCCACCACCAGCGGGGCAGGCACTGTGCCGGACCTGTGGAGGCAATAGAGGGATTTTTTTAAACCGTACGTTACTTAGTACCAGCTGTTTGATGGGTTCGGTCGAGAAGAGGCGTGAGCACCATTTAATAACTCTGTGTTTATAAGAGCGTTAAGGTTTAGCTGTTTTAGGAAATTATTTTAAGCAGTCGACTTATTTCAAGAAGTCGTAAAGAACTATAACTGTTGTGTGACTAAAACACTAAAAATCGTAGGAAAACCAAATATTTTTAGCTCCTTGTCTATACTCACTCTGATGCGGAACCTGTACCAAAATGCCTGGGCACAAACATAATAACGATTTAGCCACGAAAAATACAAATGAAATCATGATTAGAACTAACGATACAAGGAACTGGACACCGCTGCATCGAGCAATCTGCCTGAACTGACAGTCTACTGTTGTTCCGGAAATGGAGTCAAAAGTCAGAAACCTTGGCTGCCGGGGATCATTCGTGGAGCAGGCAGTTGCTCCACGAATCAGAAACGGACAGTCAACAACCCTACTACACAAGGGTACGGTATATATGCTCGACAATTCAAACTGTGCTATTAGTTACTACAAATATGAAATACTCAAGCTTGGGTTGTGCGTTTGCATACGTATTCCAACAGTTTTCATTCGACCAATAGCGTTCATACACCAAATAATATAGTAAAGCAACACATAAAATTTTCGGCACCAGTTCCAGAACATCTGCCTTTTTCCTCACACAACAACAGATCGATGTTAGGATGAGATCCATACACGAGTTGAGATTGCTCTGCTTCACTTTTCTATGACGTCATAGCTTGTTACAGCAACTAATTTGCAGCAGGCGATTGTAATCACTCTGTAATACCAAGTACAGGTGCCTAGCCTTATCAGTCGTAACGTTAAGCACTCGGTTTACAATTCTTGAAGGGTGAGTGGGTGACTGAAGAATATGTTTCGTTTGTTTGAAGTTTTATTTGCTCTAAGAAGCAAATTACACAAGACTTACCTCATGCCACGCTCTTGACCACCGCCACTGAGCAGGGCCTCCACTCGCACCCTCGGCCTTCGCCTCACATACAGGCAGCCCACGCCTTTAGGACCGTAGATTTTGTGGCCACTGAAGCGTAGAAATGGTATACATCGTATGGCAGGACTAGTTCAAGACTGTTGCTGTCTAAAAACTATATGCAGTTTAACCTCACTTTATAGATTAATGAGATAGGTTGTCTGCTAATACAAAGTATCTCCGGCAGTATCGAAAATATAAGTTAAACTAGCGGGACCCACACTACGGCTACATAACGGACAACTGCCGGACTACTGGAGTTGGTTCATGAAAAGCTCGAGTCTTAGGGCGGGCTCACACGACGGTCAAATGATCCGAGTTTTCTCAATCTTGTTTCTAACCTTAGCATAAACAAGTAGTAGGTAACATTGCGTGTCAATGCGGCCCATCTTTAGCGATGCATTACACAGACAGTTCGTAAGTTATGCGTGCACAGTACGCAAACAGGGCGCAAGCGCAGCGGCACGGCTTCACTGCCGAAATGGCGCCCCCAGCCACGACTTACTGCGCGCCAGTGCGAAGGTAAAAATCGGGCAAATATCAGGGTAGCATTAGAGAGTACACAACAATCCAAAGAGCTGAAGACATAAGGGATGAGTAATATGTCCAGCAAAACGATGAATGCATAAATGAAGACAACGGCAAACAGGAAGGGCTATGGAGAGCAGAAAAAATCAGCGTGAGCGCAAAACTAACCTTATTGACATTAAGTCTACATTGAGTTGGTCGACATTGATGGGGATTTTGCCGACAGCTTGAGCAGCGTCGGTGTGGAAAAATACTTTCTTCTCCCTGCACAGAGCGCCTATTTCCCTGCACAATATGGACTCAATTAACAAGCAGCGATAAGCAAGTAATCTGAAATTATACATTAAGGCAATGGATACAAGGACATAATTGCAAAGACTAATTTTGTAGCTAACTTCAAGGACTGTAGAACCAAATGGATATAGGCTAACTCTCACTGCTAGGTAGCTACAACCAATGCCCAAGTCCTTGAATCACAAAAAAACGTCAGACTGCTACTCTAATTCATTTTCATAACAAAGTAAGCGAATTCTATCTGATTCCCATGACTCTGCTTGACTCAGACTCAAGCCTCCTAAAAATGTCGTAACTCCAATTCCTGCTCCCCAAATATATAAATATGGCTAGCTAAGTAACTCTGGCATTCGCTATCAATAAAATATTGCAATAACTCAAGCGAGCACTTAGCAATCAGCTGACTTGTCAAGAAGGACAATGATGAACATTGACAAGAGTTGTGGAATCAGTGGCATATAGGTATAGGTATTACAATCTATTAAAACAGTTTGATATGAATCAATTACTGTCATGATGACGGAATTCCAGATAAAGATTTCATTACCGTTATCATTAGCTATGTAGCTACTATCATTACTCACGCAATAGGTTGCTTTACGCCAATTTCGTTATTGACAGCCATGACGGATACCAAAGCAGTGTCGGGACGCATGGCTTTAGCCAAATCTTCTAAGTCGAGTAATCCCGTGGGCTGAACAGGGAGGTATGTAACGGTCCAGCCTTCGTGTTCCAGCGCTCGGCACGAGTCCAGCACACATTTATGCTCCTGTATTACACAACAGTGGGCATTGTAGAAAATAATATAGCTAATGAAGCTTGAGTTCTGGCCAAGGAAAAAGAATCAGCAGATGAAATATATTGGTGACCAAAACTAGTTTTGTAGCAGAACGCTGGCTGCTGCAATTAGTTCTATTTAAAAATTAGGTAAGTAGCTATTAGGGGTCTTACAAAAAGGAGGCAGCTACCATTAGGAAAGTACAGTATTACTATTACAAAACTTGAGTCTTGACTGAGGAGGCGAATCATCTGATAATTTACACTGGTTAAAGAACTGGGATATCAGCTGAGTGCTAACTATTGCAATGAGCTCCATTTAACAATTACGGTATTGCTGTTTTCAGATATACCTATATATAATATCATGGATCTTGAGTCCTACTTAAGAAAAAGAATTATCCAATTCTATACACTGGGCAAAGAAGCTACTTAGGATTGCAGCAAACAAACAGTGCTACTCAAAATTTTTGGCGTTGTAATACAAAATGGAGTTATAGCAGGTAAGTAATAGTATAGGCTACGAGGGCTAACTGGCACTGCACAATTGCTGCTCATCTTGTACCGAAAATACGACATCCGATAAAAGCAAGTGCACCACACTCAGTGACTACAGTTGGAATTTCCACAAATCACACAGGTCGAAACTCCAGCGGCACATAGGATCATCCGGTACGACGAAGTTTGTTGTTAGGGTTAAATAGCTGAATCTCTCAGAGTAGGCTAAGTACATAGCTATCCACGGTAGGAGGCTAGCAGCGGACGTTGCGTGCTGCACAGTAGTGCTGAGGGTCCCGGGAACAATCAATAGGCCAGGCGCGGTCTCTCTCAAGGGCGCTTGACGAGCTGAATCAGCAAATTTGCTTGGTGCGCATAGCTATCGTAAAAGTAGACTACTTACCTTAGGCTAGGTGAGTGGCGGATCGTTAAATCTATCGTTTTAGTGCCATAACCTAGTTCCTAGCGACCTGATGTTGGCTACAGCTGTACTTATTCCTCTGGGGCCAGCTGACCTCTGTCTGTCGCACAAACCAGTGCATGTGAGTTTCCCACGGGAGGGTGCAGTCAAAGTTGACTTTACCTTTTTACCTTTACAGGCTACCGAGAGCCGGTCACACAGCTCTAGTAGTAGGCTCTGAGAGGGATGTAAGGGCAGTGGCATGGTGTTCAAGCTAAATGGAACCGTTAGCTAGTCATCTGATTTTTCTAATGTATAAAAGACTCAACTATATTTATTAGGTAATTAGTAGGCACACAAATTCAAGCTCAGTGAAGGACCAACTTACAGTCTGTGTTGTGATGACATGTTTTTTCTTAGCTTTGTAGAATCGAGCAACACCTTTTATACTGATGTTGTTACTTTCTGTGGCTCCTGATGTGAAGATGATCTCCTTCTTGTCTGCACCAATGAGGTCTGCTACTTGCTGCAAATAAGATGACACATGAATGATAAACGACCAGCAGCTATAGTTGATGAGGCTTTATCACATCTCAGAATACTAGGTTTTACCATTCATAGTTCATATAGTGCATTGCAATACATACCCATTCATGAAACTTTACTACAGAGTAGTACTGTAGCTACAAAGAAGAAAGCTCTCAGAGATTAGGCTTACAATGCAGGTAGCCTATACAAACTTGTGCTGGAAGAAGACTAATTACAATGTACCTAGTCCTCAATGAATTAGTACAAATGCATGCTCTTCCAGGTAATGCATTGCTAGCTAAACTACTAGACAAAATTAAAAAACAAGTAGCTACCTGAAAAGGCTAAATTAACTACATGTAAAAATTCAAAAAACTTTTTCCTACCTGCCTTGCAGTTTCTACAGCTGCTTCAGACTCCCAGCCATAGCTGTGGGTACGTGAGTGAGGATTACCGTACTGATGTGTGAGGTACGGCATCATCCTATCCAGGACCCTAGGATCAAGGGCAGTAGTAGCCTGTGCATCAAGGTAAAGAGCACGCAACTCTTGCTTCTCTCCAGGCTCTTTAGTTGCAGCTTGAGCTTGCTGCGACTTGCTTGATGATGAGGATGCATGACAAACTGAAAAAAAAAAACAGTATTCTTAACACACAGCTGATAGCAACCAAGCATAACAGATGTGTTAAGTGAGCTGACTAATACCATAGGATTGCCGAGTTAAATGGTCTGAAGTCAGTGTGGTAGATCATTTAGTCATGCTAGACTATAGCCTGGGTGAAGAGTAGGTATGGTACCTATGAGACCAAATTTACAGGAAATAACTATGGCAACACATTCGCCATGTGTGATAAAGATTTGGTTAATTTGATGTTTGAAACGATTGATTTTAAAAATAAATTTGGATATCAAACCATGAAGAAAGAGACATAGGCGGAAGTACTTTATGTTTTACAAAAGCAATGCGTAGTATTGTCAAACAATTTTAATAGTTAATTACAAATTATGTTGCCCCAGTAGGTATACAGCCTAACAGGCATTCATAGTTTTGCACTGCTTGTTTGCACAATAGAAGTCTAGGATCAACTTCATTAGGAGAACCTGTTCAATAGCTCATAGAGGGCCGAAACATAGGGTAAAGGCGTTAGTCTCCAATCACCGGCTTAGTCTCCCATCACTTTTACACCTCTCCATTAAAAAACTGCTGCAAAACAACTATAGATGCTAAAAGATCAGCAAGGGCTCAAATTGTAGCCAAAGAAATGCTCAATATGTCCTGCAAGTCATAAATTGCAATTGTCAAACTCAAAATTAAGGATTTTTTAAATGGGAAAATTGCATGAAAATATGCTTGTGACAAGCCAAGGGCGCTGGAATACGCCCTTTTCTCACCGTAAGTGTACTTGACACCGTGTAGGACTTAACCCAGGGGATTGTACTCCCTGTACGTCTCAATATCTGCTTCACAAGTGTAAAATGTAACAATTTTCGTATGTTTGATAAGTCTTATAAAGCGTTTCAATAGGTAGTAGGGTGCTTAATCTTTGTCTCTTTTCTTGAAAAGTTTTTCAGGTCACTGTTGGGGCATCCGGGGGTGGCTTCAGCCAGTCCGGCACACTGCCATCCCGCGAGGCCATCAGCCGAGTGGCGTCCGGGACAGCCAGCCACTGGTCACCCTGAGGCGTGTGCTGGCTCTGCTCCTCATGCCCAGATACGAATTGGTCGCGACGGGGAGGAGGGAGGCGTCTACGGTGTCAAGTTGGCTTACGGTGAGAAAAAAGGCGTGTTCCTTCGCCCTTGGCTTGTCACAAGCATATTTTCCCACCTCTCACTCACTTGACACTGGGAAGGACCTATTATTCATGGCCCAGACGGGTACGGTACGGTAGAGGGAGCGACCAAAGATCAAGGTGTAAAGGCAGGTACTAAAGTACAGTTACCATTAGGCCCTAAGGTCCAAATACCTAACATACAGAAATAGCTTACTATATTAAGGTAAATTTCGGGTCTCCTTAGGATTTAAGTACCCTGGGAAGGAAGACGCAGCCAGTACGTGACAGGCAGCTTGCCTGCAAGTCGGGTGGGGCGCACTGTAGCTTGAAAATGCTAGTTCAGAAGTACGGCTTTTGGTACATTACCCTTGTCCCAAAAGAACTTGATGTTAGGGTTGACCAGGCGGTCAAAAAGCTGTAGGCAGTACGGCAGACAGTTCTGTCCTCTGCCTCAGTCAACGCTCGTGTGTGAGAAGAGGCGGTAACACCCTAACCACGAGCCGCTAAGACAGTGGGGTAAAAAGATCAGGTTGAGGTTTCCGTATTAGGTAGGGTAAGACGGGGTGATTTCGCTGCGGGGTGAATTCGCCGGGGGTGTTTTTTTTTTCATTATAGAGCCTATATCTCCAAATGAAACTGACATACAGGAAATCTGGAAGTGTCCAGTGGTAGAGGAGTTACTAA
>LQNS02015105.1:8560869-8571587 GCA_001587735.2 Parhyale hawaiensis
GAATCTGAAGTTCGCAACTATAAAATTGAACGTTTCAGCCTTCAAGGCCATTATCAACATCTGGAAATAGTAAATTGAAAAACAATTCAGCAAAAAAATCCATCTATGGTTACTCTGTACTATTATCGTACCAGCTTTAGCGTATTTTTTTTTTAGAATTTCTCTAAAGCTTTCGCTAACACTCCTGCCAAAAGGATTAGGCTGCGAATTTTTTCTCTCTGGAGTCCAAGCGGATTTAATCTAAAATACGAGTATTCATGCATGTTTCGTTGACACAATGTGCTGCAAAAAAAAAAAACTAAAAGATCCGGGAACACCAAAATTTCCACGTATTTGCTAAACTTTGTACTGCAATAGAGAGACTCTGAATTTAGCAATAGGTGGCACTTTTTAATCTTGCATTTTGTAGGCGCATTTGACAGCTTGGGTTGCGAAATGAAGCGGTTTACTTCATGTGACAATTTTTTTTCTCTTAATGATTCTATCTTTGTTGAGAGTGCATCCAACTGCTTACTTCTGTAAAATTTATCTAATTTTAGTTGTTCTCCTCAATAGATATACTGTACATTTCTTTGAAACATTATTACAGTAATAATAATCATTCATTACCTCGCATGCAGAGGATGCACATAACGGAGTCTTAGTTTACCTATATTGAAGAATTTAGAAGATCCGGTGGTGTGAAGGCCTTTATTCTAGAATGTACAAAATCTTGTAGGGTAAAGAGCTGGAGAAGTAGTCAGTGGTGAGTAAATATGAGATTCCCTCGTGGTAATTCTCCTCGCCTCTCTGTTCCGAAGTGCTACACGTAGTGGCAACCTGTTACCAGCAATGTCAGCGTTCGAGACTTGAACCCGGCTCCCACATTTTTGATGGACTAAATATATTTGGTAAAAATAAATGTATTCTCTATCAACGAAAACTTTGGCATTCCTAATGGAATATTATTCCACATCTACTCTCTGGTATCAAATACTAAGCGGTGCTGGTAGGTACAGGGCATATCTAAATTTATTGAAATTGATGTTCATTGTTAGGGAATGAAGCAAAGCGCGGCCTGATGACAGAGTTGACATACAGCCCCTTTCTTAGAAGCTGTGTCTAGTGGCCCCGTGGCTGCCTTCAAGCCGCAATAAGTCAACCATAGCTTGCATCCCCTATAGTTATACTGCCTTATTTTCACTAAAAAATGTGAGAACTTTCTAACTAATTAAATATATATTAAATCATTGTTCTAAAAACCATGAGGATCGCAGGACCACTGACCCTAAAGCTGTCTATAATTGGGTAAGAACAAGTGGCCTAGGGCCCCTATAAAGGGTTTTGCAAGGCGGGCAAGAATAGGGATACAAATTTCTTCCTCAAGGTAACGCCCACCTTCCGTGGGAAGTACTAAGAAACTACTGAATGTACTCAGTGCCCATGGCATACAAGATTATATATGATATCATACATTTTGATTATCAATCGAAGGCACCTCCAGACATGTATTGAGTTGACCAAAATTGATACATATCTAAAGGTGTCCTTAATCAGTATATGTAACCAATGTGGGCCATTCGAAACATCTAGCAAGCTTTTCATTAATACCATACGTCATATACAGCGATATGTAGTACATATCGGGATAGATACTCTTGTTAGGTGCCTGGTACGCGCTGGTTCACAGTACCGCCAGCTGGCACGCCCTGGTACTGATTGCCTCCGAAGTTTTCTCTCCTCGAAAGGTGAGAGCAGACAACTGCTGCGAGTTCGTGCAGAGAGGCAGAGGCAGCCTATAATTTTAAAACTTTTACAAACCCTTTTCTTGAAGTGTCAGTTTTACCACAGAGCTGGACGGGGAGCTTTCGTAGCAATTTCTTGTCGTGAGCTTTCCCTGCCACCTTAATATAAAATTTTGGGCCGCCCTAGAAGCTGTTTTGAGATTTCGGTTTCTGGAGTGGCAGAAAATTCTGTGAGTGGGTTCTCTTAATGTCGCGCTCTTCATACCAGAATGTGTTATTTTGCAATAGTCTCTCCTATTCTATTACTTCGAGAAAAAAAAACGTTTCTAGAGAGATTTCATAGCCTGGTTATAATAAGGTAACAATTAAATGTTATAAACTGGAATGTAAATTCTTTAAGCACTCAAATGTTCTGTAGTGAAAAAATGAAGAATAAGGAATGCAAAGGCATTATGTAATTGCAGTTTTCAAGGTAGAAATTTAAAAGGCCTGATACGCAGAAAAATTATCCCTAAGCCGATTAAGCAAAATCATGTAGAAATAGAATTCATTGAAACGTTAAGAAAAGTTGGCACTCAGCAGTATAGGAGTAGAGAATACAACGTGTATCAAGATAAAAATATAGATGTTAATGATTATCATGACTACTGTAACGTAACATGAGTATGAGATAACGTTATTATGACTGTTAGAACATAAACATTATATAAGATGCCATTGTCACGATTGTACTAATATAAAAATATACGGACAACATTATTATGACTTATAGAAGTTATATAATGATAAGAAGCATAAACGCCCATTTTTTGCTCGAGCGAGTGGATCTGTTTGAATGTCATGTTCAAGAACTTCCTCTTTTTTTTATTTCTGTCCAGCATTATAAACTTTAGTATTTCTCTTGGTTACCTCCGCCGAGGAGGTTGTGTTTTCGTCGTGTTTGTCTGATATATTCTCGTTGTCTGTCACCAAGATTACTCAAAAGTTGTTGTAGTATCATTACGAAAATGCAGGGATTGATAGGTATGTTAACAGTAACAGATGATTAACTTTTGGTGAAAATCCGTTCATCTGTCTGTTTGCTTGTCTGTCTGCCTATTTTCTCGTAAGGCCATAACTCAAAGAGTTATGACCGGATTTCCACGAAATTTATATGAGGTATTAGGTATTTTACGAAGAGTGAATGACCAAATTTGTGGGATGATCTGTATGTTCGTTCGTTTTTTTGTCGCTATAATTGATTTTAGGTTTGTTAGTACAATAACTCAAACAGTTATGGATGGATCTTTATGAAAATTACAGGAGTTGTTAGTAATGTTGAAAGACATGAATGTTAAATATTGGTAATGATCGGTTAGTCTGTGGGTTGCGTGTTTAACTTATGTCTGTCATAATGTTTGTTAGAAGCATAAATCAATAAACTATGAACGAGTCTTCATGAAAATTACAGGAATTCTTAATACTATCAAAAGGCACAAATGATTAGATTTTGGTGCTGATACGAAGAAAAACATAGTTTTAGAACCAATTTGAATTTTCTCCAATTGCGCTTTCAGAGTGCTCTTTAGTCTCTCTCATAAAACGGTGTTTCAATTTTATCCTGCAGCCGTAGAAGCTTTGATGGATGTACGTCGTGTCTTTATTTTTAATATGGGGCCAAACTTTCTGTGGAAACTCCAAGACCGGTGGCTTTACGGAGCTAGTACTAGTTACACTAATGATTCGTAATGAAACAATTTGCATTTTTAATTGAGTTGCAGGGTTACAGGCTTTCACTACTTTCGTAATAGGTATAATAATCTTTCTTAGTAAAAAAAGTGGAGAAATTCACGTCTTATAAAAGCTTAAAGTGGCGCAAATTACGGCTGAGAAGCTGAAAATGGCCAAATCATGACCGAATAATAAAAATATGACACAAATCATGACTGAGAAACAATAGGGACGTAAGTCATTATGGAAATCTTCCTTCCCTGAAGCATGTCGACGGGATTATGGCCACAAGTAGAATAAAACTCTGTTAGGGCCGGATAATAAGAACATAATCGTCACAGGGCCGTGCCCGGCTCAGTTTTACGTTTGTGCACGCGTTGCATTAAACTTATAACAAGCACAACATTAAAATTTTTAGGCATTTGATGCGTAAGAAACAAAGTGAAATTGAAAAATTTCAATACTTACCATAACCGTGGTATTTCAGTTCCTGTGTAATGTGTGACTTGCTTCAAAAGATGGGTTATATTAGTTTAGAACAGGTAAGGGTAGTTAAGAATAGCTTTGACTCATGTCGGTTCAGCTAAACTTGGTGCGTAACTTAACTCATAGGAACGCATTTTATAACTGAATCGGAGGCGGGCCTCACATTCGCTCAAGTGGCGCAGCTTTGTTTATCTCTATATGGATCGTCACAGTCGTGCATTTGAGAGAGTTCGATTCGCCTACTTTCATTCGGTCGAAGTTACCTAGTTTGGGACTTCATTGTTGAGCAATGAGCATCTAGTTCACCACTCTGGTCTGAGTTTTAATCATTTGTCGCAAATTATTCAAAAGTGTTGAATCGAACGCCAAGGATTAAAGTAAGTTAAAGCTAATCGGATCAGTTCAACTTCATTAAATAGGGCAAATCGAACAGGCGTATATATATTCGTAGTTGCGCTGCCGTTCGTTGCTATGCGTACCGCTGTTCCGATCTTCCGTCCCGTACATCGAACTTACTGGGGTCGAGCTCGCAGCTTAGGAGTTCGGCTACTTGCAGTTCGGCTACAGTTAAAAAAAAAAAATCTGAAGTCTGTAGTGCCCCTTGTTGAGGTAGTACGAAGGTCAACGAACTGAATCAAGCAGAAGTATTATTCCCCAATTCACGAGGTAACGGAAGATTAACCATGAATCCCCCACAGGTGGACAAAAAATATGGATTTTTTTTCATTGGAAGCATCGTTAAGTTGCATTAAATGAAGGCTAACACTGAATAAACAGCAAAAAATACCACTTACCGCCTGGCAGCGACTTGGTTGTGGCGGATGAGGGAGTAACCGGGCTACATAGCCTAGGCAAGCGACCGCACAGTCGCCTATATGTTCCTATTATCTGCTCTAGGAGCGAGCTTTTTGCGTCCTCCTACATGCATAGGGATCCGTGGAAAGTTTTCATTAGAGTACAGCTCCATGGATGACTTTTTTTCTGTAGACAGCCGTGACTTCACATCGCGTCACCTGCTCCTCTGGCAATTTACAGCAGGTCCATAAGAATGTATAGTGCAGCAAGCAAAGGATGCAACGGGAAGACTCAATAGGACTAAAATAAAACTTAGCAGTGACCGCATGTAGCCAATTTTCGTCACATCGACGATTCGAGGTATTTAAGTGTGGGACCTTAGGCTTTCGTATGTGGTTTTCTTAAACATATCACCGTATTTTTTTATTTATTTCGTTCAATCTCCCGCTCATGACTGGACAGCTACTTGAGCTGCAAGATACTGTAAAATGTTGTCAAGACAGATGTTCGAGCAACAGACTAACTGTTACTGTGGTTTCTCTCGCGTACAGAATTGGCTATAATGGTGCTTATATTTGTTGGTAAGGAATAAAATTTAATATGTTCTGTGAAGAGCACTGTGAACTGAATATGAAGTACGAATAAGGCTTCAATTAAGAAAAAGAAGTTAAATCAGGTCGCCTAAAGGGACCAAACTCGGCGCTAGTGCTTTCAATGTTTCCATCAGCATGCACTGCAATTTTCTAAAGATAATTGCAAAATTAGTATATATTCTCTTAATTTATTTATACGCTAGAGATTAATTTCGCAATTTAAGACTACTTTTCTGGTTAAATTAATTAAAATACTCCTAGGCTGCTCAGCCATAGATTCGTCGATGATGACGTCACTTTTTGCGGCTAATTTGTCGTGAGTCCTCCCGTTGCGCTCTTAAATTTGCTTCCTGGTGTAGTGTAACACTGGCGCGCGAGTACACATCGTACCTCGATCGATCAGGCAATAAACGCAGGGATTTCTAAAATCTGCCAAGTGCCAACATGGCGTCCAAAGATGTATCCATTTTTTTTTAATTGGCCCAAACGTCATACGTCGCGACCCTGCTTATTCTATATGGGCATTAAGATGGCCCCGATCAAATACGCCACCCGCATTGCAACGTACGTAAAGGCAGGTTCACACTTAACTCTTCCGTTTCCCAAACGTGATGCGAAGTGTACGAAGGCGCCGTTGTTTTTGTATGCAGCACCGCCTAAATGTTTAACTGTCACGTCAGTTGGCTTTGTCTCGTGAAGCTTTGAAAATCTGTTACTGTGTGCAGTAGTGAATTACAATTAAAAAATGCGTGTATTTTTCTGTGGTTTACAAGGAAGCTACAGAACATTTGATCGCGTGGTGGACTCTCACGGGTCAAATCCATGCGGTGGAGAGAAGGCTTAATAACTTAGTCTCACGCGAATTGAAATATTCGGCATGAAAACGAATCCTCTTCTAGTAGTTTGCTGTTATTCATATACTTAGTACGTTACACTTTCAGCATTTTTCGGGCAGGTTGTTGGTGTGAAAAGGAAATGGTGGAGAATTTCTAGAAAGCGCATACCACAGAATAAGAAAAATTAATGATATAATATTTGAGTAACACTGATATTATTAACATAAATTCTATAGGTATATTGAATATATACAGTATGTATACAGTCAGTATATATATTATATAATAAAACAATAAGAGAACTTTTGAAATTGAATAGGATTCTGCAGCTATCGCAATTGCATAAAAAAACAATGTGAAGGGTTTATTCCGCGACTGCAACACACTGTTCCGCAATCGAAATTTTACTATTCCTCCAGCACCAACAGCAATTTTGTTTAACACTCCAACATTTTCCACAGTGGAATTGAGTATGAAAGCTATAAAAATCCGTTATGGTGAGCACGAGCTCGTCATTAATTCAAATTTAAGACGCTTCTTCAACCGCGGAATGGCAGTCCTCGACAGCCCAATGGTAGCCGGTAAGCTGTGATTGTCATTATTAAATTTGGAATAATTACGCGTTTCTGATCGCAATCCCAGTTTTTTGTTTATGCCTTTTATCTTCGAATCAGGCATCGAAAGAGTTGAACTAAGTATAATAATTCGTTCATGCACTCCAGGAACGCCGTATTGTCGATTGCCGAGTAAAGATCGCTACCCCACACTGAATTAAAAAGTGTTGAGCTTCACAAAGCTAAAGTAGAGTTGTTTTCCAGAATTTAAAAGAAAACCTGAGAAGCACAACTCGGTAGTTATTTAAGAACTGAACACTTCTTAACATAAAAACAGACAATTATGAGAATCAAATATTTTTGAAGATCGGTTAAAGTCCACGGGAATTGACATGTAGCGACATACGCAAATACTGACCTACGCAAAGACAAAGTATTGCTGAGATTCTCGCATTAAAAGATCGAGTGCGTCTACCCTATTTCTTTTCTTGTTATTTTTTATTTCAAATGTGGCGTTCCCCTCAATTTTAGGCCCAGAAAAACTCCACAGCAAGCGAAGTCCTCAGGATGCAAGTATGGCAACACTGCCTCGTCGCACAACAACAATTGACCCCAATTGTGTTTATGGCAACACTGGCCGAGCTGTGAGAAGTGGAGCTTTATGCAGGGGTAGTAAAACCGGCTGTCCGGCGTCCACAAACGACTTTTGTCGTGTTACCGGCAGAGACAAAACTCAACCATTGCGATGCCGTCACTAAGACTTCAAGTATTTGAACATTGAGCGAAAACTTCTTACATAAAAGTATTCGCGAATTAAAACGCGTTTAGCATTACGAGGGATAGTGGAAATTGTCCTACCGGAGTTAGCTGAAGTGCAACGATTGCAGCGGTGGCTAGAATTTGCAAAAATTGCTTGGACAGTTGAATAACGTGCAAGCTAAACTTAGCCCCAGCAACATAAGCAAATCCATTGAGCCAGGTGCTTTTTGCCGGTAGCAACATGATCGAATCCGAACAGTCGGGTTTTTGCCGGTAGCAACATAATCAAATCCATTGAGCCGGCTCTTTGCCGGTAGCAACATAATCAAATCCATTTAGCAGGCTCTTTGCCGGTAGCAGCATAATCAAATCCACTGAGCCGGCTCTTTGCCGGTAGCACAACGAAAATTTTATGTGAGCACCAGGCTCAAATGTAGATGTGCTTTCTAGGCACACTGCTGCCATTCAACGCGTGAACCACACATTGTCATCGCTTTACCTTCCACAATAATGCATTAGGCCCATTTTCTGGACGTTATTGACATATACTCTTGTTAGGAGATATGAAAGTTTACTTCATGATTGATTGGCTTACGACGTAATGAAATCACTTACTTTGATCGAGATCATTTAATCTAGTTCACTTTCACTTATCTGAGAACTCTATTTCGTTAGGTACCAATCGAGTTTCAGGTGTTGATCCCAAGCCGGTTATTCTTGGAACAATTGAAGGCTCACTCTTGGCAGAGTCTTCTCCTCTTTTCCTTTCTCGAACGCCCATGAATTAAAGTTCCTAACCAGTTGTAACCAAACGGATTCAGCGGCATATTACGCCTCGGCGGCCAGCACTTTTGGATATTGGTGAGGGAGGGGTTAGGTTGGGGAGAGCAGGACCGAAGAGCTTGCTGCATTTTACGGTCACATCTGGAACTGAATTAGATAACTGGACTAGGTTGGATTGAGGGCTGGGTTAGGTCAAGTAAGTTAGTCTAACTTAGCCTGGGTCGAGCTGGGCTAAGCTCTGTAAGGTTAACTTAGGCTAGGTTTAGTTTTGTTAGAGGAAACTAGATTAGATTATGCTACGTTTTGATTGTTTGGGTTGGTTTGATTGGTTAGTCTTGGCTAGGTTTGCTTAGGTTAGGTGTCATGATCTTGAGGTTGGTTTAGTTTTCTATATCTTTCAAAACCTGCTACGAAAAACAAATGCACAAGTTCTTGTGATTAGATGAGATGTGGCCATCAATCGGAGGAGATTCTAGAAGACCAAGAAGTAAAAAAAAAAACACCTCATGACGTATGGACACGGGGGCAGGAGGGAGGGGTACAATTCCACTCCCCACCACACCCTCTGCCGCCCCCACCCCCCCAAAGGGCCCTCAAGTCTGGCGCCAGCGCTGGAGCCACAATGGCGCCGTTGCCATGGCGACCGTCGGAGCGTCACAAGGCCTGGACAGACACCCAGGGGGGCGTCTAATTGGGGGGCGGAGAAGAGGGAAGGGGGGCAAGGGTGTTGTCCAATGAGGGATCCAGTGCAGATCTATTCTATTCAGTCACCGGCAGATGAGGGAAAACACGTTGTCTAACCATGAAAACACTGTCGACCAAATTCATTTTGACAATATCTAACCTTATCTCACCTTAATACATAACAGGGGCTGGAAGATGTTGATGACTTAGAAAGCATCATCGTTTTTTATTAGCGATTTATAAGGCTATCTATATAGACTCTAACTGTAAACGCAAGAAGTTGGTACAGAAAACCTTATTGTTTACTCCAATTTTTTTTTAGTCATTTACAAGGCTTTATTGAGCTTTCTTGCTAAAACCTGAGGACAATGACAAAGGAAACATCGTCGTGGTAGTCAATTTCTAACATTTATAAAGTTTATCTCCAATCTACTTTATGACAAGACCATTGACCAATGACAAAGAAACCATTGGCAACCAATTCGATTTTAAATGATATGTGCGGGTTGCAACAAGTTTACAATTTTCTGACATATTTTTGAAGTAAATTTATAAATGCATTATTGTGGTCATGGAATAATTTTTTTCTTCTAATAATATGAGAACTTATTTTAAGCAGACAAAAGATTGATCCTGCTGTATAAGACAATTTCCTACATGAGGTTGAGACTGGAGCCAATAAAGCATTAGAACGACGCAACTTGCAGCAGTATTTGCAGCACACAACAACAGCGTTTACTGTTGTGAAGAGAAGCAGTAATTGGCGTACATAGCAGAAGTGTATCATGCATAGTTTCCTTATCTTTTCCTAGCAAGTTGACATTTGCATTTACAGTTTATCGTTCGCTGCTCATAAAACAAGCTAAATATGAAACAACAATTTTAAGTTATTTTTTTGGGGTTACCCAAACATACCGCTCTTAACATAGGACTCCTGTAAAATATAACACAACTTGCTTCCATACAGAGCCTATGAAACAGGCTACTTGCTCTCAATACTCTCAATCAAAAAGATGGATCCCTAATTTTTCCTGGTTTTCCTAAACTTTCAGTACTATTAGACCGCAAATGGCCACCATCGCGCCTCTGTATTAATGTTGACTACGAATGTGGCCATGTGGGACGAGCGTGGCAGCTGAGGGCCGACTGCCGCGCGTGCGCCATAGCGCCCGCACCGTATGGTGGTCCTGCTCTGCTCTTGCTGTGCTGCAGGGGTGTTACACGCTGGTGTGTCCACCACAGTGTTACACGCTGGTGTCCACCTCAGTGTTACACGCTGGTGTCCACCTCAGTGTTACACGCTGGTGTCCACCTCAGTGTTACACGCTGGTGTCCACCTCAGTGTTACACGCTGGTGTGTCCACCTCAGTGTTACACGCTGTTGTATCCACCTCAGTGCTACACGCTGGTGTCCACCTCAGTGTTACACGCTGGTGTGTCCACCACAGTGTTACACGCTGGTGTCCACCTCAGTGTTACACACTGGTATGTCCACCACAGTGTTACACGCTGGTGCGTCCACCACAGTGTTACACGCTGGTGCGTCCACCACAGTGTTACACGCTGGTACGTCCATCTCAATGCTACACGCTGGTGTCCATCACAGTGTTATACGCTGGTGTCCACCACAGTGTTACACGCTGGTATGTCCACCACAGTGTTACATGCTGGTGCGTCCACCACAGTGTTACACGCTGGTGCGTCCACCACAGTGTTACACGCTGGTGCGTCCACCACAGTGTTACACGCTGGTGTGTCCACCGCAGTATTACACGCTGGTGTGTCCACCTCAGT
>LQNS02015105.1:8574801-8596124 GCA_001587735.2 Parhyale hawaiensis
CAATAACTCAAAAAATAATGAATGGATCTTTATGAAATTTATAGGAGTTGTTAGTATTGCTAAAAGACATAAATGATCAAATTTTGGTGCAGATCGGTATGTTCGTTTGTATGTTTGACTCATGTTTGTCATAACGTTTGTTAACAGTAGAACTCAAAAAGTTATGAACGGATCTTCAAGAAAATTGAACAAGCTGTTAATAATATAAAAAGGCACAAATGATTACATTTTAGAATTTATACGAAGAAAATTATGGTTTCAGAGCCAATTTGAATTTTTGCTACCGTTGCTTCACTTGGCGGAGGTATGCGCTCTCAGAGTGCTCTAGTTTAGAATAAAATATATAGCTGGCAGTAGACGGACCACCAGGCCCACTCCCAGAGAGTACCCGGGGCTTGCGCTCCGGCCCTCTCTGAGGTATCGCCATTAGTCCAGAATCATGGAGAATTCTGGGGAAAAGAAGAAGAAGAAGAAAACATAACAGGGTCAGGCAAGGAGAAGATCGCGCAAGCACAATTACGTGCTGCAAATCCTGGGAGCTTGGAGACGTTAGATAAGTCGCGACATGAACTATGGATTACTGAGGCTTAGAATTAAGCATTAGCCGTTAGGAGCTTCTTATTCCTGGAGGAGGAGTTCGTTACTGTGGAGGATGTTGATCCCAATATTTGTCGAGATGATTCTTAGATGCATTGATTGACTCTGCACCAACAACTTCGGAAGGTAGTCTATGCCAAATGTTCATTATTATTATTGTTATTATTATTATGTTCATTGAGGGGCCAACTAATGGAAACATTCAAGTATTTGAAGGGCTTCAACGACGTGCCTACAGCGGAACTCTATGAAAGAGACGAAACTGATCGATTACGAAACAACAGCCAGAAACTCAAGCACAAAGATCGAAGAACCACTCTCAGTCAGCAGTTTTTCCTGTACTTCATAATGAACATTTGGAATAGACTTCCCTCCGAAGTTGTTGATGCAGAGTCAATCAATGCATTTAAAAATCGCCTCGACAAATATTGGGAGCAACATCCTCCACAGTTACGAAGTGTCAGTATCCCCGCAGTAGAGTCCGGCCACCGATGCTGATACCAAGCGTAAGAATTCGCTTGCTAGCACTAGTCTAGAGCTTGCGCAGTCTGCGAGGGAGAGCCAGTACCCAGGCGTGGTGCTACTGAGATTTTGACTGTGGGCAGCGTGTTGACTAAGAGTTATAATCCGATCAATACTATTACCAAATTCACTATGCTCTATTTATGCGGCAGAATAGACATGTAGAGGCCCCAGCCGTATTGAGTAGATATAAGGTTCGGTATACCTATATTAACCCTAGAACACCAATCTTAGGTAAAAGGTACCCTATACCGATACGCTATTCCTACGAAGAGGGCTATATGTATGTTTAGAGGTCTAAGATTAAAGAGGGTTAAAAACCACTGACAATCTTACCACTAGCTACATGGCAAAAAGAGTCGTAAGAACAAAAAATCATGATTGCGTTCGGTATAAGTCGAAGGCAACGAGAGGGTGTCACGCATGTCTTAATGGCAGTTTGACTTTATATACAGTCTTTGCTGTATGATCCGCTCTCAAACATCCAAATGTTTCGTCGCATTCTCGCTGGCGCAACATATGCAGTTGAAGATTTACTAACATGTTAGCTCCTAAGACAGTTTTCTTAGGCCGGGTTCACACGACATTTACCTCAACGCGTTCACTCATCTAAATGTTTTGTAGCGTCGTTGTGAGTGCAGTTTTGTGTACGCTACAAAAGTAATAAAAAAAATTATAACCGTTCAATCAGTTTTCTCTGCCAGTATCGCTAGGCTAGTAAAGGAAATTTCTTCATAAATCTCAAAAGCAGTGCATTTTTCTGTTACTTCAATGGCACAGTTATGCATTCGGACAAAAATGGATGAGCGAACGCGTTGGTACGAATGACGTGTGACCTCGCCCTTAGCAAGTGTCACTTGTAAAATAAAGTTACGGAAGCCCTTAAAATTTTGTGTGGATTAGAACTCACAATGCTGCGAGCTTTTCTGGTGATTTAAAGGATTGTTGGGAGTGGCGCGCTGCTGCAGCTGACCAATATTGGACGTGACCGCAGGCAGTCGTCAGATGCACAAGCGGAAGACCAAAGATCCGAACCCAATCCTCAGTCTGCGGTGCTCAGCAGTTACTGCAGTGCACTCTATGTATTAAATTTAGTCATTTAGCATAGTGCTATTACTAAGGGACTAGTAAATTTTATAAAGATCCGGCCACGGTGCTTTGGGCTATTTTATCAAAAACTTTGGATCGGATCTTCACCAAAAGTTATTCATCAATTCCTCTTATCGTCCATAAAAATCCTTGTAAATTTCATGAAGATCCGTTCAAAACTTTTTGGGTTTAGACAAGCAAACAGACGCTGACCAAAACATAGCCACCTTCGTCGAGGTAATTAGGCACAATAATTAATAGAGGTTGCCACTACACAGGCCTATTACTTGCTTGCGACAAAAGTTCCTGCTGACCCAAGCCAAGCTTCCAAGGCTTAAATAATTTCTGAGAGAATTAACTTTTCAGTGCAGTGACAGGAACAGCTAGACGCTTCGGTGCTGCAGAGATGCCCTACAAGCGTCCCCAGGAGGCCGCTTCTTGACGTCTGTAGTCGTGCTAGCAACTATGAGGGTGTTGCTAAATAGGTGTTTTTCAGCCTATAAAAAGCCGCATATGTACAATTTTCAACATCTACATTAGAAGTAGAATTTGTTACCACCGTTTATTATATTATGTTGATGCTGCATTCTGTCAATAAAATGTTAATAATTCATACTGAATTAGAAAAAAATTCACTTTGCTTTTATATATGTACAGGAGATAATTTTCATTAAATTAAATTTTATTGTTCACACTTAAATTTTGGAATCTTTTATCAGCCAGTTGATCTGTGTTTACTGACTGTCAGGTGGAACTTATCAAAGTAATTACTTTACAAGCGTGTCGTACAACATCACCCTATCTAACGCCAGGCACATTACTCTAATCAACGTCTTTCACATCACCCAACCCAACGTGGCATATTTTATGGCATCCAACTATCCTAATGTTTTTATATCCTCTTAGAGCGATCTATGCGTTAGTCTTTACAACGTGTTCACTCGCCCGATTGTTCATGTGCAGTAGAAATAACAGAAAGGTGCGCGATTCACTGAATTTGGTTTCACTCCAAAATTTGAAGAGAGATCCGTAACTTACATAGCGACACATGCCGATGGAACTGATTTGGTGGTCATTTTGACAGCGTGTTGCGGCTTTCATAAGGTTGTGTTGGCAGCGATGGTACTCATTGGGACGAGTGGTTGAGTGAACGCGTTCAAAGGACTAACGTGTAGTCAGGCTTTTACCTAACGTCACACACATCACCCGACTTGACGTCTGTCACATCAATCCATTTAACGTCTTATACATCACCTTCCCAACGTCTCTCACATTACAATATCCTAGCGTCTTCCACATCACCCTACCTAACATCTCTCACCTAACAATGTCCTAATGTCATTTACTGCACCCAGCCTCCATGCTGCCGAGCATTCAGGTTTACGCAAGGTCACAGAACTCACACAAACATACATATACACGTTCACACGCACACAAGCATGCAGAGACTGACTTTGCTTTCGACAACCTGATCTATAAACTGAGCAGGGGCGTTTCTCAAGGTTTTCTGCACGCGGGTTCCCCAGAAACGTTCTATACCTATTTTAGTACGCTTGTCTATAGACCACACCCACGGGAGTCGCGATTTCTAAACTTAGTCTATTTTTCTTCCTTGTGCTTTCCTCGAGGAAATTGCTGTTAACCTTCTGGAGTGTGATTTAGTTGTTTAGCGTCTCAATTGAGCATTATTAAATTTGTAGGGCGATTTAAAACGCGTCAAAATAGGCAGTAAAATGTTAACTTTCCTATTTTCAGAAATGAATTGCGTACGAATGTACGGCTGGCTGATTCAAAATTATAGGGCGTTTAATACTACGAATCCAATTCCAACGGGGGCACTTGCAAGGTAAAGTTATAATTGGCTTAATGAGTTGCTAAATTTATCTACATATAAGGATCAAAATTCAGCGTCAGTTTCTCTGAGAAATAGCAGGATCGAAAGATCAATTCATTGTCAGTCCCGGTTTGTTCCTTGAAATAAAGCGTGGCATTTTAAAGGTATTAATAGCGTTGACCTCTACCTGACCGTAAAGTTTCTTCCCATACTGGAGAAATGTATCTAGATATAATTTAATTGATACGTAACTGATTTCTTCATAGTAAATTTGATGAAAAAGGATATGGTAGCGACAGTTGCAATTAGTGCTACTGGTAGTCATGTAGCAAGCAGTGCATCTGCTGTCTTCGCCACAAGCGCAAATAATTCAACGCTAAAAATGCCTATAAAACAGATCTCTATATTTGATAAGGGACAGGATACATATAGGATTGTACCTGACTGGGAAATTGGCCAGGGAAATATACCAAATGATGCTCATAGGTCTTAAAACTGAGCAAGGAACAGTTATTGCTCAGTAGAGAAGCAGAAATTCAGTGGTAACATATAGCGGCAGAGCTAAAGTTATGTATGCTCGCCACAGACGTTCTCTGAAAGCGAAACCGATGAAAAATATTCAACAGCTGAATAGCATTTTTAACGAATATCCCAAGAAAATTTCTGCTGGAACTATTCGCCAAGAGCTGGAGGCAATGGAGTTCAGGAAAGCAAACAATGGTCAGTTAAGAAATTAGAACACAACGGCTCCAATTCGCAAAGGACCATAAAGACTGCACTGTAGAGCTATAGAAACACGTACTATAGTCAGATGAAGCGAGGTCCGGTCCACCTTGTTCTGTAAAAACGGCCTATCGAGAATGAGACGGAAAGCCCATGATGCTTTGGCTTCTTCCTGCATCGCTACGACACCACAGGCTTCCGGGGGCGGTGTAATGATCTGAGTCGGCAACTTCAAGCATCCACGAAACGAAATCTGAGGATCGTTTGAGCATCCCAGCTGACCTTGAACACATACCTATGGTTTTTCATTTTCCATATGGTTCCTGTATATTTCAAGGCGTCAACGCTCACATCCACCGGTCTGCTGTAGTGCAAGATTGGTTCACAGATCCTGAGGGATTATTTTATCGTGTGGCATGGCCTCCACAGTATCCAGATTTAAACCCACCCAATCGAGAATGTGTTGGACCAACTGGTGGAGGAACTGCGAACATCAACATCTCTCTCTTCTTTGTTGGAAGATCTTTCTGAACGTTTGCTCTTACTTTGGACAAACATGCATTTAGATTATTTGCAAAATCTTGTAGATTCTATGTCTACTACAAATTATACAATAAAAGCTATGAGTAGTGCAGAAGGTTGTCAAATACACTATTAAGCTTAGCTGGTTTAATGCATCCACTCCACAGTTGTTCAGAGTGTGATGAACTTTTCGGACGAGTAGTGTGGTTGGTTTAATAAATTGTTAACTTTAGTTTAAGAGGACCGAACGAGTCATTGGTGAGTTATGTAATTACCAGGGGCATAAGTAGCACATATAAGTGGGGATTTAATTAAGTAAGTCAGATTTTAGTATTCGTGGTGGTTAAGTAGAATACTGATTTCGGTATAACTGGTGGTTGAGAAGGATACTGATTGCTGTATAAGAGGTGTTTAAGTAGTGGTTTGATGCCTGCACCATGTATCTTCCACTAGCTTGCCCTGCCATTGTGGTTACTTGCAGAAACGGCGGCATTGCCAGTCGGATAAATTTTGAACATTTCAGTTGTAAAAACTCTCTTATTACAGGTAAATTTTTAAATGCTCATTGAAATTACTACATGTGAGTAATTTTATCACCACGAATTTTTACTTCAAAACTTCGAACGTGTGAAAGCTTTTAGATCGATTCTTTACAATGCTGTTAGGGTAGAGAAGCAAAGGACGCTTTGGTTTTGTGCTTATCACCTTGCCTGCCGAAGAACTAAAGTCCTCGAGGAGACCCGCGGCTAGCAGTGCAGCACACCCTCCATGACAAGAGTCCTATTGACAGTGCATCCCGAACAGGTGGTGTTGGGGTTCGGACATACGAATATCTCAGTCGGAAATTTATAGGCATTTATCGTCTGCCTATGAGTAAATAGTGAGCGGATAAACGCCTATAAATTTCAGATTGGGAGACAATATCACAATGTCGCCCATACAGCACCGCTTTCACTTCTATCCAACGGCATGCCAAAATAAAATTTTTCAGGATTACTGGAAAAGTGACCAAATTAATTGTCCCCGCAGGCACAAAATGATTACAAACTAATTTTAGTATTTACAGAGATAGAGTCCGAAAAGCAAAGGGGTTGAGGGTCCCGTACGTTAAACAGATTCGGAGCAATTACAGAACACTGACACTTCTATACACAAACACACGTCGCTGCATGCAACACGCACACATACAAAAGCATGCAAGTATCATTGTTTTGAGTTAAGTTTCGCAAAACAAGGAAGTGGTTTCGAGCGATCGGTCCACGCCTTCGGAATTGCGATGGTGTGGGTGGCGTCAGCCCCACCGTGAGCGCGTGCGAGCAACAATGACCTACGTGCCTTTATAGTCTCATGAATATACGATTATATGCTCAAAATTGGATTGCCGAAATTCGGCGCTGAAAATATTTTGGCTATCATGACTGTACTATTGTTGGCTGGAAAGCAAATGCGAGTGGTGCTGTAAAGGAAGTGCTTGGTTGTCGAATAGACACGACTGGGTTAAGCTACTGTTGGCAGTCATTAAAGAACGATTACAGGCTGCAAAGCAATTGTGAGGGTTAATGAATGACTATACGATTATATGCCGAAATGCAACTACCAGGGGTGCTAAAAAGAATTTGGTATCATGCTTAAAACGAATTTGTCGATCCGAAAATTCGTCTATGATTATCATTAGAGCCTTAAAGACTATACTCTCGATTGCTGGATATTTTTCTACTGGACGATAGAACTAAATGTCGGTCAATAGCGTCGTCTGCTACACGCGCAACATCTT
Source organism: Parhyale hawaiensis (assembly GCA_001587735.2). Taxonomy (NCBI): domain Eukaryota; kingdom Metazoa; phylum Arthropoda; class Malacostraca; order Amphipoda; family Hyalidae; genus Parhyale; species Parhyale hawaiensis. The sequence continues at coordinate 8,581,863 of LQNS02015105.1, forward strand.
GTCTTTGTCAGGTCTAACAAAATTAGTGAATTGTTGCAACTCTTCAAGGTACCGCTACCGCGAAAAAAATAAAAAAAATGACATGAGTAGCATGGAGTTTGTGTAACTATAGGGTCACTGGTACATTGTTTTCTCTTCTCACCTTCAAAGAGGGATACATTTTCTAACGCCGTGACTGTGTTGTAGCCAACGAAGCTGTTCAGTTAAAGGAATCATTAATAAATGGCCCACTCACAAACGTTTTGTCATAATGAATATATTGCTGGACGTGTATTTATAATTATCATTATAATTATTATGTAGTTACCTCCGCCGAGGAAGTTGTTTTCGTCGTGTTTGTCTGTCTGTCACAAAGATAACTCAAAAAGTTATGAACCCATTTGGATGAAATTTACAGTGATTGTTAGGTATGTTAGGAGAAACAGATGATTAACTGTTGGTGAAGATATATTCATCCGTATTATTGTTTATTTGGCTCTTTTTTCTCAATGCCATAACTCAAAAAGTTAGGAATGGATTCTAATGAAATTGACCTGAGTTGTTAGGAATATAACAAAAAGTAAATGACCAAATTTTAGTAATGATCCGTTTGTTTGTTCGTTTGTCGCTCTTATAATTTCATGATTTTTAGCACAATAACTCAAAAAGTAATAAATGGATCTTTATGAAATTTATAGGGATTATTAGTAATGTTAAACGACATAAATGATTAAATTTTGGTGCGGATCGGTTGGTTCGCTTGTATGTTTGACTTATGTCTGTTATTACGTTTGTTAACAGCATAACTCAATAAGTCAAGGACGGATCTTCAAGAAAATTGCACAAGCTGTTATTATTATCAAAAAGCACAAATGATTAGATTTTCGAGTTTATGCAACAAAAAATCATGGGTTCAGAGCCAATAAGAATTTTTTGCTACCGTTGTCTCGCTTGGCGGGGGTTTGCACTCTCAGAGTGCTCTAGTTATTATAATTGTTTACAATAACACAATTATTAATTACGTTACTTACATAATATATTCATAACATACAGTAGGTGTATCCAAACTTGCATCTTTAGATTTGGCCAAAACATTGTAACAGGCCAAACCAGTATGTACATTCTTCCGTGGTATAAATGAGAAAGTGCTAATTTGACATGTGTCGAAAGCCTGCTATAATCTCAAGTGTGTAAGTGTCATTCATATATAATAATAATCAGCCTTTTGTCTACTTGAAACTATAACAGAGATTAAGCAACTGCATACAAAAATTAACGGTAGGCAATCTGTAGCATCTGTCACCAGCGTGCTCAGCAACGTAACCAAACTCCATCGTCAAATGTCTTCCCGCCAATTGTGAGTTGAGCGCACCATAACCCGGCCGTGTCGTAAAGTAAAAGTAGCGATTGGTTTGCGATCCACTGAGCAAAGAAAGTGTAGCGCATGAATGTAAAGTGCTCCATTTTTAGTAATTAGCGTCCATCATTTACCAGTAGCTAACAGCATTTTACACTCCACTCCATTTGATTCTCATTGAGTTCATCCGATAAAAGAAGTTCATAAGCATGTGTTAAATTAAAAAAAAGTTTCCTAAGGGCTAGCCGTTTCTACATTTTGCTCCAACTTTGCCAACGATAACTAAATGCCGATTACTGTGGAGTAAAAAAAATCATTCAGTTTCTTCTTATCTGTTTCACAGGATTGCATGAATGGATTTCTTCTCATGAATGTATTATGGCGTACTAGAATATATAGGCAAGTAGAGCATATATTCTCTTTGACGTATGCACATGAATGTACGCTTACAGCTATGCTTCTACAGACTTAATTTTTTGTCTAGTGCTGACGATCTGGAGTGTGTCAACGTTTACTAAAGAGTAGGCTATACAAAAATTATATTATATATTATTATGCATATTATATAATAAAATTATATTATTATCATGCGTAAGTGCAGCAGCAAATACAACGTCATCGAAGGCGAGATTAACGTAGCAGGTTGGCTTGCAAGTAAATAACATTAACAATACAGTGCCAGAAGTATACATCAATTTTCGTAAGAATAACACAATCTGTTATGTCCACCACTGTGTATCGTAGGCGCATGAGGCTAACAGGGCTGCTAGAGCTCTGAACAATACAGTAGCCTCAACTTAACCCAATAACTACATTGAGCTCCAACTTGCTTCTTTTGTTGTACTCGTCTTCAAAACACGAACAGTAAAGCCAATAGCTAATATAAAAGTATAAGCTTGTGCTGTTTATAGATGTAGAAGCTGTCACAATCTATTTAAACAGTGACGTTTCAGGAATTCTCCTATCATCAGTTAGAGCTAAGAACATATATATTTGTACTTCTGCAAACGGAGAAATGAGTTTATCCAATTATTTCTGTGTTCACAGATAAATATTGGTTTTCAATTATTGTTGATAATGGGCAACTTCCCAAAACGTCCTTTTTGCTTGGATTTTAACAGCTTTTATAGCTAAAAACAACACAAATGTATACAATAGTTTAATTAGCCCTTTTGTTCATTGATCGAGCTGCAAGTGAACTTTCTACTTCCTACAAGAAACGACTTATTGGTTCGAGGCGTTCGGGATGGAAAAATTGTAAAGTAAGGGTAGAAATCTGCAGTAGACTGACCAGACCTGCCTGCGCTAGCAATGAATTTCATTTTACAGTATCACCAAGCGCGCACGAGCACGTCAGCCCCGTAGTGACCATGTACAAAATAAATTATCCTCTTTCGGTAAAGAGAAAGTTTAGTAATTACGGCAAGTATTCCCGGCGCTAGATTGAAGTGATTTTTCCAGTGACAGCGGAGACTTTCCCGATGAACTCGGGAAGCGAAAGTACCTTGTTTGTAATTACTTTTAGTTGTTGCCTACAACATTAGTTACTGCGCTTAAGTCAAGAGTTGAGTTGCAGTACCTCATAATACAATGAGAGAACATTTGATAATTATTGGAGGACTCACATAAAAATCGCGATAACATGGTAAATTCCACAGCATTATTTAAAGTATATATGATGAAGGTTACTGTATGTGTGGAATTATACCTCATCTGCAATGTATCCGTTACACCAGAAAATGTCTGCAGTGCGTTGCATCGCTGTGCAGAAAACTGTAGAATTTCATCTTAATTCTTTCTCGTCGGTAATATTTTCTTCCTCATTGTTTGATTCATTTTCGTCCCTCTTCTTAGCGACTGATGAATTTATGTGATCGACATTTTATTTATGGCACGACATACATGATTCCTCACAAAAATTTGTTTTCTCTATTTTCCCAAGTTCCTGCCGGAGAAGCGTATACCTGACTATCTTCCTATTGCATTAATTTAATTCCTTTGAATTTTTATAGCTACGAATAATCACAGTTTTTAAATGACTCAATTTTTATAAATTTTTTCTCCTAAATAGACCCGAAATCATGGCTCGTCGGCGCAGTACCGACAATGTTAATATTTTTATATATTTTGATCAAGCACGTTTTCACCAATTTTGTTACTCCTTCACAGGGCATCTTTTGATATTTATTCATCCACATTCTCTCAAAAGCAGCGGCATTTGTGCCGATAGCTTCCTATTATGCTCATATTGATCTTTCAGTTTTTCTTTCATCTGGCCTCGCTTTCTATGACTCAATATAAACTATTTTTCCTGCCCATGCCAGAAAGCAGTCGCCATTCACGGCCTCGATGCGTTAGGGTGAGTTCATACGTCATTCATCTCAACGCGCTCACCCATTCACTCGTCAGAATGTATTGTAGCGTCGTGCCAGCGCAACTTTGTGAATGCCACAAAATACAGAGACTTATTGATATGTTAACGGTCGAATCAGTTTTCTCAGCAAGTGTCAGTGGGCAAGTTACGGATTTGTCTTCAATTTAGAATGAAATATAACAAAAAATAATAGAACAGTGCACTTTTCTGCTCTTTCTAGGGCACGATAACAGATTCGGACAAGTGAATGAGCGAAGGCGATGATATGAATGTCGTGTGAACGCGACCTAACAATACCACATCAACATTTATTCACCTTTCCCTGGCAAGCTCTCCCACCTATAGTTTCTCTTTTACATGACTCATCATGATATATTTTCATCACATCATCTCAGAGTCACTGCTCTTGTTGGCGCAGCTGACTCTATTCATATTTTATTCATCTTGTTCATCCTGACTCTCTTCTATCTAGTTTCCCTCATACACGACTGATCATAATACTTTTCCTTCCTCATTTTTCCACCCATTGCCCTTTCATCTCTCGGGCAGATAGTTAATGACTATTGCAAAGAATTAATTCGTCAGTGCCCCGCATGGCGCACCGTGCCGCCTGCCGTACGTCCGGCATCTGGCGTAGTTTCTCTGCGCACTTCTGCGCGTGAAAACTTTAATACGCGCCTTCAGGGCAGGGTACGCACTCAGTGATCCTTTTCACTTGTACTGAAAGCGGCTGTGGAAAGGCAAGTGAACGCTTAACCCTTTTGGTGTCAGAGCAATAAAAGGCAGTAGTCTTACACATCTAAGGATAATAATTTAAATCGGTAAATAAAAAAATGAGAAGTTTTTCTTGAAAATTTGTCAAAGCGTGCGACTTATTACAGGAATCACCACCGTAGTATTCAGAATTTATCATTTCTTCCCACAGTCTGCCAAAAAATATTCGGGACGATTTACACGGATGGACTCTCTTTCAAGTGGAATATTTTTAATATTCAGGCACATTCGCTCATGAGCTATCAACTCATAAATGGCAAATGCAGGGTCAGCTTAGCGGTACATTCCAGCTGGAGAATCAATACGCACTGGTTCGTGCTGCAGACATATACCGACTAATCTGAGAAGATCGCACGGCTGCAGTCGACTACAGATTATAAAGAGCTATGACACCTTGCGGCCTCCTGATCATCCACATTATTGGTTTGCATCAATCCTCCGATACAGCGAGCGTTCGGTCAAAGTATGCTGATTCAGCAAGCCAAGCACTGAGAGAACTCGCCTGCTAGGCCAATAGACCACAGACTAGAACCTGCGCCTTCTACGGCTAGCAGCCAACACCCTGGCATCATGCTCCTATGAGAATATTACTGAGTTATGAACCTCTATTCACAGTTTTATGAACGGTTCATACACTCTAGACCAGCTGCTTGGCACAGAAACAACGATTTTGAGCCGGTGTCCCTCCCTTCAAAACCACCCAAAACTAATTGTTTCAGCACTGCATGAGGTGATCGCTGCAGTGCAGTATCTACGCATCAGCAGTCGCAGTTCCGCAGGAAAAACTGCAGCTCTAACATGACGTCAGGTTTGAGGAACGTTCTGCTTCTCGTTCGTTATAAAAGCAAAGTATGAGCAAGCACGCTTCTGTGACCCTTGCATGCTGATTTTCCGCCTTACTTTTGGCCTTGTTTATTTCTTTAGGTGATGTTTTGAAACTCTGACCCCATTGTGTGCTTGTAGCTAAGCCTGGCGTTCTCGTAGCAAAGGACGAGCAGCATAATAAAAGATAGAAATATAAGCAAGACGTTAAAAGCGTCTGGAACGGAGTTTGTACGTTGGACAGTAGAATTAGAAGTTGTTACAGCAGGCATTGTCAGCCTAATAGCCCTTACCGTTGCAAAATGACGGCAGAAACTATTATTTGAACGTGATCTCCCTTTTATTAGCGCTTCTTTTTTGCTTTGAAGAGTAGCCTATATTTCCCTTTTCCGTCGTTGATATTACACTCAATTTCCGCATTGTGAGCTCAACATAAAAAAAAGTTATGCGAAGGCTGCGAATTTCAGTATCCACGCTGCAATTAACAGGTACTTAAGATGTCTTCAATGCTTAAATTTCATATCTGGCAAAGCAGCGACCGCGCTACTGTTAAACAAATGAATTTCTCTCTCATGTAATACTGAAAAGAGAGGTGGCGGAGAAATCACTCAATCAAACAAGCAACGAGCCAACCAACAAATTGTGTACTCTAGCGGAATATGTGTCGGTCTGAAGGACAAAACCTTCTCAGTGAGTCCTGCCTAATATGAATGAAGAATAATTATCAGTACGCGATAAATTAATCCTGGATGCTACCGAGAAGTTATTAACTCCAAGAAGAAATGTAGCAGCAGCAGCACTGGAACAAGGTTGCATAAAAGGCCGTAATTCCATCTACGATACATAACTGAATACCAGGAGCAGCAAGTTGTTCACTATTTTAAAGAAGATGTAGATAGATGCCGGATATGATGTGCGCTTTCGGTCGTCAATTATGTCATGCATAAAATATGCCTAAGCCTTTACACCTAATTCATTAATTTAATATATTCTCATAAAAGGTTATGTTTTTGTCGTGTTGTTTGTGTGTATGTTTTTCACCAAGATTACTGAAAAGGTAATGAACGGATCTTTACGAGAGTTACAGGAACTTACTTACTTATTAGTTACTACTCATGTGACAGTAGCAGCTAATTAATGTTTGGTGAAAATCCGTCCAAATTGGTTTCTTTGTCTGTCTATTTTTTCTTAGTGCCATAAATCTAAAAGTTGTAGACGGATATTCCTGAAATTTACATGAATTTTTAGCTATATTACGAAGTGTAAATGACCAAATTTTTGTGATGTCTGTTTGTTCGTTCGTTTGTGTCGCGGTGTTTGATTGTATATAATTGTTAGCACAATAACTCAAAAAATTATTGATGGATCTTTATGAAATTTACAGGACTGGTTAGTAATGCTTAAAGACATACATGATTAAGTTTCAGTTGGTCCGTTCGTGTGATTGGCATATATTCGTCAGAATATTTGTTACCAGCAGTGCTTTAAACGTTATGAACAGATCTTCAAGAAAATCATAGAATCTGTTAATGTTATCGCAAGACACAAATAATTAGAATTTGATGTTGATAGAAAGAAAATCATGATTTTAGAACCAATTTTAATTTTTCGTTACCGCTGCCTTGCTTGGCTTAGGTATGCGCTCTCAGAGTGCTCTCTATGTAGTTCAGTATTAGTATGGTGAATGTACGAAAAAAATTAAAAACATAAAAAACGTTCATCTTATTTTGCACATGACTTCGTTGAACAGAGAAAGTTAACTAATATCAGCATAGACTTAGGGACGACAAGTTGTAGAACAAAGTTTAAATACATATCACTGTTTAACCATCCTAAGACAGTGCAGTGTTGTGTGGTGAGAAGAGGCCACTGTATCTCACGTACGTATGACAAACACAGGATGCGCATGCAAAACAAACAGAAGCGTTTAGAGAATATCGAGGCATGAGATAGAACTGAAAATGGCGAGTACACGAGATGAGTTTGAGTAACTTACACTAAGGCCTCTTATGTATACAGAAACCCCGTCAATGATGGATCCATGGTACAACTATGTTAACTAGCGTAAATCGTGGAAATTCCACGGTTAATTTTATTGTTTCACTTACCTTACAGGTAGCTTGACCTGAGGCAGCCCTTCTAACTTCACCCACCTCTTCTAAACTAAAGTTTGCCGCTTGACCCTGTTTACCGTTATACAGTCCGTCTACCTTACACGTCGTCTAATCTCTTGTGGTACTCTGATTTTACCTGTCCTATGAATCTCGTATATATTCTGTCAGCATTGTGTCTTGTACTTCCTGCACTGTTCTCCTATGCTTTGTACGATTTTTCTAAGCTCCGCTTGCCACAGTTTAAAGATAATTTAGCCCTTCATAGTCTTAGAAGTTACCATTTTTTGTGGAGATATCCGATTTTTTGGCACTATTACAGGACTCTTTGCTATTGATCAGTGGCTCATGATTTTTCTGCTTTGTTTGACGTGATAGCCATACAACAAAGTACTATGCAGACTCAGCTAATTTCCTCAGTCGCAGCAGCATAATCCTCTGCTTTCAAGACGTCGTTTACTCTGTTTCCTTATATAATTAGCTTTTGCACATTAGCTTTAGTTATAAAATAGGTACTAGGCTGTCCGTTAAAATTTTTCCTAAGTAGGCCTATTCCATTTGTTCTGCTCGATTCGTGGATTTCGAGGAAGTTATATCAGAGTTTACAGTACTAAAATACAGAGAGAGAGAGAGGAATATTTTTCTAAAATAAAAATACTACCGGGGCAGAGATGCATGGTGATAATCCTTTTTGCTTTAAAAACAGAAGACTGATGCCATTCTTCAATGGTCTCGATCTGTCACCGATACTGGCCACGTGCCTAAAATTTCAGAATTTCATATCTTCATTACAATCGACGTGTGTATTTAGCTATCGGCATCCAATTACGATCATCCTCAGGCATCCGTCGTGTCCTGTTTCCTGAACGATATTTTCCAGTGGGTTCTGCCGACTTGCTTGTGCGTGAATAAGTGCCTGATGTGATGGTGCAGGCAACACAGCAGTGTCTCTAATACCTAACATGACTACGAGAACTAAGCTTGCCTCAAAAAGCTCCGTAGAAAGGCCACTGAGCTCAGAAGCATCTCACATTTAAATAGTTTTATAAATTCTCTAGCTCTTGAATTTCTTTCTATTTTATAGCTAAGATTGTGTGCACGGTGGCAAACAAGCAAGTTAACACGCAAATACGTACTATTATCTGAATTTTATTTTTATATAGATAGAGTACGGCTACGAGCATGAATAGTGAAGTGTTGCTCGAGGTGTCAATACGGTTTCTTACCAGTCATTTACACTGTTTAGCTAAAGAAATAATCATCAAGGATGCAGCAGGAGCTGCATTCTCATACCTATAAATGTATTGTGGATCGAGGTTATAAGGGAACGACTTGAAAGTACAACTTGCATTGTGATACACTGTGACCTTGCATTGGGATGAACGTGAGTAGACGAAATTTGCTTAAAAAACGAAGATGTCTGTGTCAAGAGAGGAAAAAAAAAAGCAAAAACAGACCAAAGATGCAGCGAGCGCACCCAAACATAGCCTGTGCACAGTTCATTACTGCCACCAATTATCTAAGTGCGATAACTGCACAGGAAGCTCTTTGACATTTACGAAACCTGCTGTATCCACGCTACTGCGCCTCATCCTGCAGTCTCGTGCCTCCCATATAGCGCCTTAATACTGCAGGGTACAAAATTTAATGCTCCTTAACTGCGCTTAGAGCAAAAAGTTAAGAGTTAAAACTCAAGGATAATGTAGATAACAGTAATAGTACATCAGTAAATGCATGTATATAATATATGAGCCAATGAATAAACGGAAAAGTAAACAAATAATTACAATCATAATCAAAACAATGTAGTAAACATTGTCGCGTTTTTATGTGGCTATATATTTGGGCTTCGTGCCACGCTGTTAAAGATATAGATGAGGGAGATATGGGCTAGTTTACAAATTTTGGAATTATGTTGATTATCATGGAGATCGATAAGCAAAAATTAGACCAGGTTACTGAAGATGGCAAGAGTGGGATCCTTATTCCTTTTGTTGAATGCACTTGTGCTCAGCCAATGTTGACATTGAAAAAATAAAAATATGTACAGCTTCCCTTAGCACTGCCAAGGAATCTGATTTTTATAGCTTTCTCCGTACATCGGACCTATGTTTGCTCTCAGTTAATGAGGTGCAAATTCTGTAGATGATAGACAGAGCACAGGCAAAGCGATGTTTTTTCACGGGTCTGTAGACAAAACAATTATTTTTTCCAGCTTACTTTCTTCAACACAAAAAATTTTGATGTACTAAAGGTGTATTCGTGAGCGTATTTAATGGAATGCGGTGTTTACCAAAGTGGAATTGATGGGGATCATGCATCTTTATTATTATAAAGAATCGATCAAGCAGTAACTGACACCGGCAAATGAACACAGACGGGCATTTCTTCAGTATTTTTACGCTGAAATTAGCTACAACATGTTATAACTGATCGTTTGCACTATATCCTATGTTTCTGTGCTTGATACCAGTATAATTTAAATATCTTTAGCAGCATCAAGAGACCACGAAGACGTCACAACCGTATCGAACTGTCGATCTGAACTGCGCATAGAAGTAGTGTGTTCATGTTTTAATAGAAGGCAGCTTAGGCTGCGGAGCTAAAATTCTTCCCGAGGCTGAGGACTGGCTGACTACCTGATTGGCTGGACGAATGATTGGCAGTATGTGATTGGTGACTGGGCTCCTCCGATTGGTGGAAATCGAGCAACCATCGAAAAAAAAGCTAAGCTCTAGCCAGTACGGCCATATGTGACTGTGTTCTCTATTTTGATATACCTTCATCCTCCTTGTAGTTCAAATCATCACCAGAAGTATGAACCCTGACGGACTGCTGATGCAAATTCTCCAGTGTGAGTATGGTTTGACTGCAGTATACTCTAGTCAGTATCTATAGTGAGTATGTTAACATATTTATATGTTTATTTATTTGTATCTTTCGTTTTGCGCTTTAACAAAACGGAAACTGATGAGCAGAAATTAGACCAGGTTGCAGAATATGGCCAAAGTAAAAAGTCTTTATTCTTAGAATCGAAGGCACTTCTTTGTTTGCCATGTTGACATCCAAATAAAGAAGATAGTTACATCGTCTCATAGAGCAATCATGAAGCCTAATTTTCACATTCCCCTAGCATCGAAAATTATTTACTCAGTTCCCCATACGCAAATTACATACTAACATATATAGGAGACCACGGAAACCTAGGAGCCGAGATTTCTAGGGCGCAGTAGAAGCAGCGATTATTGTTTCCAACTTGATTCCTTCCTGTGAGGAAGCAGCTTGTAGATGTGCCATTGTGTATACTATACAGGATACGAAGCGGAAACTTAATAAAGTCAGTGACGCTTGACTGCTCTCTAAAAAGAAAACATTTTTTTCCGTATGCGATCTAAGCCTTAGATGCGATTGAATTGAGAGCTACTGATAGCTTACAATTTGAGTTGACCGTTGTGGCACATCTTTAACCCTTTAAACGCGGCTTTGTCGATAGTTGACAGAATTTTATGAAATCTGAAATAAAAGTTTCATTTGACCTCATTAGAATATATTTCAACCCATTTCAAAAAATAATCATCATATCGTAGATTTTTTTAATGTTCCCAAAATGGGAACATTGGCGGCCTGGGACCCTAAATATACAACAATGTAAAAGACCGGGTTAGTGAGGGTAACATGCTTGATTAGAGAAAATGACATTCGATATACGTGAGGGGTGAACGAAAAGACAACATAAATACACATTAGTGCTACGAACAGTCAAACAAGCATATAAAAAGACGGAAACTGTGAAGACATTTGTTATAGAATAGTTTATGTCAATGTTTTTTCACGGTTGTTTTCTTTGAGCGGTACGCATCAGTGCACGCTTGGTGAAGCTTTTTACCTCATTTTTAGCAGCTGAACCCCGAATTTTTTGGCATATGACACACCGTCTCTGGTTGCACAATTCGAAAATGCAATTTACACCATCGTATCGAACTGATTACGTCGGTGTTCCAGATGGACCTCCTTGAGCTGTTCTGTCCCTCTGCAGCACTATACAAGCGTATGCGCCACTTCTCATCTGAAGTGCAGATGATTCATTTTTGAGCCTACATAGACAGTTCCATGGATTTGTCAGCAGCAACCACAGACAGGTTCAGAGCATGCGTGGAAAGGTTCTACAACTATTTCTTAGATCCAATCTTCGGTCTAAATGCAGGCCGGATATGGTCGCAGACGTCCAGACCACCCATACCGGCGTTATACATACATACTGACAAGGTTGAGTTCAGAGGCAGTTATTTTACCTTCATTTTCATCCTCCTTTCCCCTCTATGTACCGAGCGGCCGGATCGACTTCACAGTAGTTGGTAACAACAGTTACGACGCTGTTGTCTTTCCATTAGGCGCACAGTACTGATCCATCGGACGTGTATTCTAGTCACCACGCCTCTTCATTTCCAGCGATTGAGAAGATTGTACCGCATGCTCGGATGATTTTCTTTCCAACATCTGCCAAAAGTGTACAGCTAAAACATTATCAACGAACCCAGTGTGTGAGTCAGCATCAGTTATTGGTTCAAGCATGGTATTGACAGCATGGATCCCTAATGGTGTCTTTCTTTTGTCATCTTTACCACCATAAATCTCAAAGTTTTATGGATAGCCATTCGCGCTTCACAACATCCATAGTTCATAGCCAAATTTGACAGGCTTGTTCTTGAGACGCTGCTTGACACTATGTAGCCCGCGGTGAGGTACCATTGCATCATCGACATTGAAAATTTCATGAAAAATGCCTAACTGACGGCACTTGACTCTAAGCATGTCGGACAAGGGCAGCCCTCGTATTGTTTTTGATGGGGCCAGATTATGATTGTCTGCGATGTGCAGAAACTTATTTATAGTTTTGAACCTCTCTCGGCTCCTCACTTTGGAATATATTTGAGCTTCTATAGATCTCCGCCTATAGACCAGCAATTATTTTCTGACAGAAGATGATGATATCCGCTACTCAAAATCAGGCCGAAAATGGGAGATTTCAATTTCATGATCACTCACTGTGAGATTTTGATTGTTTTCGTCTCTGGTGGTATACAGGCGCGTTTACATAGCTACAAAACCAACCTCGACGCCTTTGAACTCGTTGCGCCCCAAGGCGCCCAACAGTCAGAAACCTGTATAGAATGCTACAGTTAACCGCCAACGTTCCCATTTTGGGAACAGGGTTGTCTTTTTATATCTTTACTAATAAAATGGAACTATACTTCTGATTCAGTGATTCCACTTGAAAGCCCTACTATTCTAAAATGTATTTCCAAATGGATATTACGTTTCGATAATTTTAGATGTGCATTAGCATGGAAGAAAGGAAGAAAACTGACAAACAAGAAAAAACATAATCTTTTCAAAAATCACAATAAAAAGAAATGAAGAATACTGGCGCAAAAATAAGGTTCCACCCGTTCACAGATTCCTAATGTAACATGTGAAAGGGTTCCAGGTACTGTAATAAATTTAAAAAGATATATATGCGCATTTATGCACAGGTTCCCAAAATGGGAACGTTGGCGGGTAAAAGGTTAAGCGTATCAACTAACGGAAGTATAATCAGGGCAGAAATGTCATCACTAATTACTCGCCGGCATCTTTGACGGTACGGGTACTCTTGTATTATAAAAAATGCCATTAATAAAACAAACAAGACCAGTTTTTTCACGTTTTATTACTTCCACGTTCATGTACTATAATGCTCAAGGATGAATCGAACGCTTACTAAAATACAGCGTGGAAAGATTAGTTGATCAATGCATTATAGATACCATATTGTGTAAAAAGTAGTTCCGGTATTGTGTGCGGCATCCCTAAGATTCAAGTTATAATATGTGTGGCTATAAGTTAGGTAAGACACCTATTCTAGCTGAACCGAACATGCCCTAACCCCGGCAAACGAATGTTTAGTTAACCCCACTAATTCTCTCATCCACTATACGGGGTATTTAAAAAAATATCCCCGTTCCTTTGGAAACTCATATCTCCGGTTTATATAGGAATAGGTTAAATTAGATCAGCTCGCTTTGTACCGTATTATGGCTACGAATTTTCCCACATTTGGTTCGTCATGCGACACCAGCAACTTGAATATTATAAGATATGAAAATGGGTACGGTATGTATGATACGTGTAACATGAACTTCATGTCTTTGCTTCGAAACTGACTGAAAATATCTTCAAGAGCGGGCGAAAGAAGACAACTACGGTAGAACTTCCTTCCTGAGAAAATAACAGCTTCTTACAAATTGCATAGTCCCCTATCTAATACTGAAAAGCGTAACATGTTGACACATGGACGAACGGACTGATGGAGCCTCAAGCAGCATTATATTATACCGAGTGTTTCAAAAAATTCAAAGAAACTGGGACATTTTTTTTAATAATATACAGTTGTTGGTTGCTTGCTACGGGCCTGCTTGCTCTTTGGCTGGTGCTTCCCTCCGTCTCGCTGGTAAGGATTTAAATAGATGAAAATTTATCCACTGTAAAACAAGTTGAGGTGCCATAAAATTTCAATCCTTGGGGTTACGGTGACAAATATAGCTTCTAAAATAGATGGTCGAAAGTGGAAATACTGCATTTTCTGAATCTCGCTCTGCTTTGAAAACTAGCTGGCTACTTTTTTGAAACGACGATGATTATTCTTTTTCTGAATGGGGTACATAAAATAGAGATAGAGCTGATCAAGGAGCTTCAATGGGAGGAGTACGCGCAAGCCTTCCCTGGGCGAGTAAACACATGGCTTTGTCACGTGACTCAAGCTGGCGTTTGGAGATCTTAAACTGGCTGAAGTGGCAGTGGTCAGC
>LQNS02015105.1:8596380-8628938 GCA_001587735.2 Parhyale hawaiensis
TCACGTAGGCAATGCCGCTCTCCCATTGGATAAGCCACTCAGCCAGTTTAAGGGAAAAGTTTACTCGCAACGCTCCCGTAGGATAAATAGATAGGGTGCACTCCTCTCTATTAGAACCTCCTTGGAGCTGATAGAGCTTATGATACTGTCGGGCTTGAGCTATATCGCATATTTTCTAGTTAAAATTCTTCGTAACTGTTAGAGAGGCTCAGTCTTGACATCTTGGTAGGAATTTTCATTCCTTTAGTGCATAATCCATTTCACTTATGCTTTCTCTGGCTGAATCTCTTTACAGCAGTTGAAACTCCACGCCGAACAGATGCCCTTTTATATTCAATTTACATTATAGCCAAGTTTCAACGCTTGAGGTTCAACTATCGGCTGGTATCCAAGTTACACTAGCCCTGGGCATTTCCTTTGCATTATTTTGATTTCACCATATTTTCACTATATTTTCTTGGTGCTGCTCAACTTTTGACCAATTCCAAACTGACATTCTCGCCCTATCTTGCAGGGGGATATTTTGCTCTCGCAAAGCTCATGGCGGTACAACTTACTTTTCATTAATGGAAGTTCACGTCTGTAGGTATGAGACCTATTTTACAGCAAAGTCTAATATGGAAGCGGAAACAATAAGCCTCAATAAGAAAATTTTTGATGTCATTTTTGACGGCTGGGCCCCCTAGTTCACGCACTCAGTGGTAGAACACATACTAGACACCTATACAATGACCGGAATATCTTATTTTCTATATATATGCATATAGTTAGAATGTATGACTGTTATGCACCGTCACCTGAGAAATGCTCGGTTTGAGGGAGAAAGATACGAAGGAACGCACGCTCGCCGACAGCAAATACTTCAGCCCACCGCCCCCCCCCCTGCCTCCCCATCTGCAGCAGATGGCCGCCAACGGAGGCTAAAAGTGAAATTGGCTCCAGTAATAAAAATTCATTGAAGAGTTAAGTCGGTTTCTCCTTGCAACTTTTGGACATTAGTTACAGTTTTCCTGGAGTGAGTGGGTGGGCTGAAAAGTTCGCAGTCTGGCACAGGTCGTAACACGGAGCAGACAGCAAGGGTGGGATGGAATTCTTCACAGGCAAATACACAAGTCAAACGTCACAATTGGAAAAATATAGGCATTTATCTAATGTCATCGGATGCCACTTACTATTTACTCAGAGGCAGCGGGGAAATGCAATACAGGCGCTACCTTTAGCTTTACCTGCCTATTCAATGTGTCTTTCTGTGTGTCCGTCAGCCACGGTTTGCGCTGGTCCGAGCATGATGAAGAAATATATTACTTGAAATTTCAACAGGTCCTTTTATTTTCAGTGAAGGACAGGCTCCCCCCCCCCCCTCAAATTTCAGCAACGGCAAAGGCTCTTCTTGCCAATTTTCCGCATTAGGGAGCAAAAGTTGCAGAGTCTCTGCTGTAGAGGGAGAAAAGCAGTACTGAGGAAAGGTGGGCAGTTGCGGCCCTGCGGCCGAGTCACTGCGGTAAGAAAGATTACAGGCCTGCAGAATATCTGAACGCAAGGTTTTATAATTGCGGCCTTGCTGCAGGGATGCGGCCACTAAAGGGCCGCAAATATTGTTCAAGCAGGTCTGCTCGTGGGGCTGAATGAAGAAAATATATTCTACGGAAATCCACAGGTCCTCCTTCCTTCAGCAAAGGAAAGTTTTTTCCCCCAATTTCGGTAATGGAAAAAGCTTATCTTCGTTCACGATGGCACTGTAAATATCTCTAGTATTCAGTATTCTAGTTGATCGAGGAGTGCAGCAATAACATTTCAACACACTTTGACTGTCATACATTTCATCACCTGGACTGAGGCTCACTCAAAATTGTAAAAAGTAAAAAATCTCAGTTCCAGTCTGCAGCTTCCATTCAGTCAGAAGGTGAGAGCCGTCCCAGGCAGTCAGAGGGTATCGTAATTGACTGCTAAAAGTCGACTAGCTCATTAATTTCTATGTTTTCTGCGAAAAGAAACGTTAATTGTCCCAATAACTCAATATGCGCCTCCTTCTCCAGAAAAAAAACAAACAATCAAACAAACAAAAAAAAAAACACATATTCCGAACTTTCGAAAGGGTTATTGGAGAATGGAGATGCAGTCGCATCTTCGGAGAAGACACAGCTCGCTTCTTTGCATGAGTCGGCTTGCGTCCGTATGGGCAGTCGTACGAGCAGTCATATGGGCAGTCGTACTAAATGAGTTGTTGCGAGAGGACCAAATAATGCGCACCAGAGGTGTTACACCCTCGTCACCTGCATTCGAATACGTCGCAGTGAGAAAGTGCTGCTGGGGAAGAGGAAGCCGAAGTCAGTCACGTATCGTTGCGCGACGATCCGGAGCAGACGATCGGCTGATCGCAGAGGATCCGCGGCGGCCGAACAATGGGCTGCCGAGGCGCCCCTGGGAGGGGGAGGCAATTGGCGTGGCTCAAATATTTTAACTAAAAGTGAAGAGTAAAATAGCTGAGCGTGTTCGCTGCTACCTGTAGCTCTCGATCCGCCATTGCCTAGCGAGTCTCCAACCCCAGGGAGACGATCGACTCAGACCAATGGCTGGGCTCAAATGTTTCAGTAAAAGTGAAGAAAAACATAGTCTAACTCCTTCTTTTCTGACGGCATTACCTGTAACCGTTATTTATTTCCAAAGCACAGACATAATTAGACTGACAGTCTTTAAGCGGCAGACAGTGAGATAAAGTAACAGAGAGAGAGAGAAAAAGACAGACGAACAAACACAGTTAGATTGGTAGATAAATAACTGGATTACAGGACGTTTAAGTATTCACTTGACCTGTTAGACAAGTAGACAGAGAGACAGACAAGACAGACAGAGAGACAGACAACCATATGGCGATCAGCCCTGTCTGCAGCAAATTGCACGGCCGAAGGAACACGAGCGGCACAAATGGTAGCAGCACGAGCAGTGAAAGCCCTCGGGACAAGAAAAAAAAAAAAAAAACGGGGACAGCAGTGACAATGTGAAGGTGAAAGCCTTGCAGTGACTTGGAGGATCGGCCTAACGTGATCCGTGAAGTCCTAGTGTCGTGAATTTGTATAAAATCTGTGCCTTAACGGGTACACGGGATGATAATAACGTAGCTGTGGGTGAAAGCTTAGAATTAACGTGTACGAAGGGTGATAAATTTTTACTAAGGGTGAGAGCATGATTTTTTTTAGCGTATGTGATGGAGGACAATACATTTTTTGCTAAGGGCAAAAGCCTAAACTTTGCCTTAATATGTACGAGGGATGATGATAAACGTTCAGTTAAGAGTGAAAACCAGGAACGTGTCCTAACGTGTACTCTGGATGATAATACATTTTAAGATAAGGTTAAAGCATAAAATTTGCTTTGCGTTGTGGGAAGGGCGATAATAAATTCTAAGCTAGGAGTAAAAACATAATAATTGCCTCACCGTCGCTACTGTCCCCAGTGAGCTTCATCAATTTTACCCCCTACATTAAAAATAAATCTTACCGTGCTTTTGCCGCACCTCTTCTGGATCAAACAATGAGAGTAAGAGAGAAATATTTGAAGGGCAGGGAGCCTTCCCGGACTACCAACGTAATATCAAATTTCGATAACGCATTTTAGTCTAAGAGATCTATACAGCTGAGCAGACTATTTTATCTGTGCAAGAACTTGAGCAACAACCGGCCACACTAGGCTACCATGCAGCACCAAATTTTCGGATGAAGTCACCTAGAGCAAGAGTAGGATACAGTACGTAGTTTACTACGTGGTCTTGCTGCGCAAATGAAACTCGAATAGAGGCTGAAGCAGATTTACTGCTATTCTGTAATGGACACCCAAAACCCAAATTTATTAATGAAGTCTGATCGAGGTAGTGTACTCAGAACTCTGCGATGTCAGTTAACCAAGAAAACCCAATTTCTTGACGAAACCCAGAATTCTACGGTGAAGAGGAGTTCGTGAAATCGGGGAACCCTAAAAAACAGAATTTATTTCTCGTATTAGCAAAAGTTGAAAAAAGCACATATGGGTGACAGTCAGCGGTTTCAGATTTAAGAAAGAAAATGCAATATAAAGAAACGAGAGACATATTGCATTATCATTGTATGTGCTTTTTTCGTAAATCTTATCATAAAAAGTAGGCTTACCAGGCGACCTATCTGCTAAATATTTGTTCGGCAAGTGTCATGTCATTTAAATTACTCGTTCATTAATTGATATCGGAATAATTCATGCAACCAGGAATCCTAGATGCTAACATACGTGTAATTTTGCTACTTGAAACATTTTCTAGAGAATGATACTGTAAATTTAGAGTTCATTTCTGGATGTGACAGACGTGGAGCTCGATGGACGGACAGTCAGATGGACAATGCTTCAACTGTATTGTGTAGATACACTGCTGAGGACAGAAATAAATGTACAGATAGAAATGCAATGCAGAACAATAGATATACTCGCACTATTCAGGTATATAAAATTAGATGTCACAGATTAATAGTCCTACTCGCACCTGGAAATATCCAGGGAGGTTGCTCACAGCCTGTCCATTTTTTTCGTGTCAGATAACTACATGCAGTAGGTCTATACTGTAGGTGTCTTCCAATTGTGCCTCCCAGGTTCGCACTGTGCGAGTCACCTACAGAATTATATATAAATATTTGATTAAAAATAACGCCATACATTTTTGTTAAAATATCTTTATTGAGTTTTTCTTACATTCTGACTTTTAAAACGATCTCTCGGTCAGTCTGATGAAGAAGCTGGCCAAGACTGCTGGTGCTGAAGTCCATGTTAGAAGCAAGGCGACACGTTTCGGTAACTCTTATAACCATCTTCAGGCCGAGACAAAGGTATTGGACGGAAGCAAGCGTTTGGAGATGCTGCTGGTGTATTTTCAGATGGGGTAAAACAATGCTGTCAGGGGCAGACGGTAGTTTCTTTTTGTAGCTTTCTAGCGGTCAGCGGTTGGGGAAGTGTGCGCTGATTGGCTGTTGGGCTATGGCGGGATGCTCTGTGCTGTAGTTCACTGATAGGCCAGGTGATCTGTGCTAAAAAGGGGGGTAACCCAGGACAAATTGCTACAGAAACAAACTTTACGCCAAATGAAAGCCCGGAAAATTCTCCATAACATATTAAAAATCAAAGAAAATCCAAGGAGTGGAACACTCCCAAAATTCAACATGGCCGCCAAAAAACTGCCTAATTTTTGGTATTTTAGCAAATAATGATTTTAGCCTCCATAAATGAATTAAACCCGAATATACAGTAATATACTGCCCCTGTTGTAGAAGTACCAACTTGCTGTATCTCAAGAACTAAAAGAGCTACAGACATGCCGATGGTACAAAATTGTCCGCAGTATATTACTTTATATTCGACTTTAATTCATTCATGGGGACTAAAATAAATATTTTTCTGGTAAATGCTAAAATACCGAAAATTAGGCTGTTTTCTCTCGGCCATGTTGGATTTGTAGGTGTTCTACTCCTTGGATTTTCTTAGATTTTTAGTATGTTATAGAGAAATTTCCGGGCTTTCATTTTGCGTAAAGTTTGTATCTGCTTATGAATACTTGCGGGGCATTCAGTCTCCATGTAGTTTAAGGGTTCTGCAGGATCCAGTTACTTGGTTATTGTTGTTTGGCCGCTTAGCTCTGATGTGCAAGGCTTCCATGATTTGCAAGCGTTGCATGTAGTTGTCATTTCGATGGCGGATTGTAGCAACGCCACCTAGACAATCGTTTTCTAGGTGGCCTTGATTGTAGTCCCTAAGACGAGAATATCTCTTGTAAGAGCTGCGTTGGTGTGTCTCTTCGGTATGGTTTTTGATGGCTCCAATTCCCCGGTGCATAGTTAAGCGTCTAGACAAGGTGGCCATCTAAAACAAGCCCTGATCAACAACGGGTATTCCAACAGGCAATTTGAATGCATCCTGCGACACTACCTGAACACCAGACCTACATCCATGGAAGCGCAACGTGACGGGGCAAATGTCCACACCGTTTACTTAGAAAACCAAATGCCTGCCGCCTACAAGACGGATGAATGAGTACTGAAAAAAATTATCACGAACAACACTACCTGCATCAATCAAAACGATAAACTGAAGCTCCTCATCTATTACAAAAGTCCGACTATCAGCCAACTCGTCGCAAGAACTAACAGAAATATCACCCTACCGCTAAAGCAAACATTATCATATATGAGTGTCAATGCAAACTTGGAGATTGCGAACTCCAAAATTACTCATACATATCGGCATGACCATCAAAAGCTTGTCTAGACGCTTAACTATGCACCGGGGAAATGGAGCCATCAAAAACAATACCTAAGAGACGCACAACGCAGCCCTTACAAGAGATTAGCTCGTCACAGGGACTACAATCCTCCATTGAAATGGCAACTACCAACGCTTGCAAACCATGGAAGCCTTGTACATCAGAACTAAGCGGCCAAACGTCAATAACCAAGTAACTGGATCCTGCAGAACCCTTAAACTACATGGAGACTGAATGCCCCACAAGCATTAAGTGACTTACAGCACAGAGCATTCCGCCATAACCCAACAGCCAATCAGCGCACACTTCCCAAACCGCTGACCGCAGGAAAGCTACAAAAAGAAGCAACCGTCTGCCAATGAGAGCACTGTTTTGCCCCATCTGAAAACACACCAGCAGCATCTCCAAACGCTTGCTCCCGTCCAATACCTCTGTCTCGGCCTGAAGATGGTCATAAGAAGTGACCGAACCGCGTCGCCTTGCTTTTCCACTGACAAGCGTTTTATACCGGCAACATGGACAACAGCACCAGCAGTCTTGGCCAGCTTCTTCATCAGACGGACGAAGAAACCATTTTAAAAGCCAAAATGTATGAAAAACTCAATAATGAATGGAAGGTCGACAGAAAACTAAAGTTTAACGTTTCGGGAATTTTTTCCCATTATCAGAAATTTTAAATCGATCCCGGTATTAGCAAACCTTCTGTCCTTAAATTAGACTTCTTTCATTCGCTTCCGTACTGCAACAAAGCATCTGTTAGTGCAGCAAAAGCATTGAAGACATTCCTCTCTGAAGCTACCCACATATAAACTTTAAATTTTAGTATAAAAACACATTTACCATAGGGTCCTTGTTTAATTTTAAAGACAAACCACCCACAGCTCTCCTGTCAGGTGTTATCTACCGTTTCAAATGCAGAGGATACAATGCCTCGTACATTGGTAGCTCTGTACAACATTTCAAAGCCTGAATTGACCAACATTTAAGTGTATCCAGCAGAAACGGTTTACCACTTGCAAAACCCTCACATTCAGCTTGCCGCCTGCATGCCGAGCAAAACCACCATCCCATCAGCAAAAATGACTTCTCAATCATTGAAGCTTCTAATCCAATCGAATTCATAACATTAGAATCACTTTATATCCATAGAACAAGACCTAGCCTCTACATTATGACCTCATCTGTACCTCTTCACACTATCCCCGACAAGTAGCTTCACATCTGCCGACTGTACAGGAGCTGACACCCTGCCCCTTCTCTCAGCTCTGTTCATTCGCTTTTTAGACTATAGCCCATGACCGACATTTTTCCTCCGACAGTACATGTTCTTTTCTCTCCACCCTAGAATCACCATCACTATATATCCAAAAAACCCCAGCCTCAATATAATGACTACAGCTCTACCACTCGTCACACCCCATAAGTGACACTTTTTCCTCCGACTGTACTTGCCCGTTTTCCTCCGCTTCCCTTGCCATCCGACGTTTATATAGGAACCCTATTGCGAACCATGATCATTCTCCCTTTAGGTCCCATCCTGTAAACACATGTCAAAACTTAGGTCATCGAAAATAAAATACTGTTAGGCATCCTTTGTAGTTTTTATTTAATATTTCTGATGATGGGAAAAAATTCCCGAAACGTTAAATTTTAGTCTTTGTTTGCTGTCAACCTTCCAGTCATTGTTTGTTATTTGCCTTAGAATAGTGTTTTTAAAAAATCAATAAAGATATTTTAACAAAAATGTATGGCTTCATTTTTAATCAAACATGTGTTAATGAAGGGTTGCTACCAAAATACTCTGATGAATATATAGACGTATTACAGTATATCAAAAACAGTAAAACTCGACAGTTCCTTTTTCTTAGAAAAAGTAGCTCAAATATCTGGGTCCGCAATTACCTAACGAGAGGCGTTCAGCTCTGCATCATAGGTAAAATGAGTAACACAGTCTCTTGCTAGAACTGATATCATGCACACAATTCGCTTAAGCTGGTCTGACGTAGCCAAAATATAAGTACACCTGCCAGGATCCCGCTGTTTTTGTTAAATAGAACAGCGTGCATAAAAGGCATAATCATGATCAGTGAAATGCAGCAGTTGCTTCAGCCCAACTCGAAAAAAAACATCATTTGTTCTCATCTGTATTTAGTCCGTATATAGGCTCTGCCTCTATCGGGATTTAGATCATGACACATACGTTTTAGCTGCATGCAGCAATTCTTATTCACCTATGCAGTTATTGAGAACGTCAAGGCTGCTCATTCATAGTGACCCGGATCATCTTTATAGAGCTGATTCAGCACCGATAATGCTGGGCAGCCGTTGCTTTGCAGCTAAATTCATACGGAAGCTTCCGCTGTAACAGGAAAACGTATTGACAGAAAGTGATGAAGCGTATGGGCGAAAACTGCATCTGTCTATTTCATCTCATAGTTTTGGCCTCGTCAATTTCGCTTTTGTTCAATTGTCAGGATAGGCAATGCCTAAAAACTTTATAAAATCAACTAGTGGCCCATGCCGTCATTATAAATGACGGCAAAAAATTAACACTTCACCAAAACCCCCGCCGTCTTTTGGGCTTCCTCATTTTTCCCCTATCTAATACTGAAGAAAAAGATTCCAAGGTACCCAACTTTTTTTTTCGTCTTTTGAAATCTGAATTTTCTCCTATCGTATTAGTTCTATTTTTCCCCTATCTAATACTGAAAAAAAAAAAGATTCCAAGGTACCCCACTTTTTTTTACATTTTGAAATATGCATTTTCTCCTATGTTATTAGTTCTATTTTTCCCCAATCTAATACTGAAGAAAAAGATTCCAAAGAACCCCACTTTTTTTTACATTTTGAAATCTGAATTTTTTCCTATGTTATTCCCATTGAGCGTGACAGGAAAGATATAAATATATAAATAAATAGATAAATAAATAAATAAAAACACGACGTGAATTATTATATAGTAGAAGATTATTTTAATTTCATAGACATAGTAAAACCATCTATACGTTACCAGGATGTTGACTAAATCTTGATCACTGTTTTGAATCTCTCACTGTTTTTGCAAATGGCAGTATGTTTAATACTTACAGAAACAGGAAGCATTACAGCTGCATTATAGTTCACGTCTTGATTTGTGCTTGGTGCTTTATTTCTTTATATTATATCATATTAGTCATTGGGTTTGTTCCATTATTCTCGGAACGTCAATTTCTTTTAAACGTTCTAGTTTTTCTTGCTATGTACATTCCGGTAGTATAAAATAAGGCATCTTCTTTCATGCTATATTATTTTCAAGCCTTATTCTCTATTTATCATGTTACCGAATTAAAATGATTTATTATCCAATCTCCACTCTTCTCTCCCTACTTTTCATTTTCCTTTGCGATTCATTATATACACAATTTTCTGCATTCGATAAGTTCCCTAACGGTTGATAATTACCCACGCCTCCTTCTCCATATCAAACATTTTCTATTTTTCATTATCTAGATATATGTATGGTTTCTCTGCTCGTCATATTCCCTTTATCTTTTATCAGCACCACCAGCGATTGCGATTGATCCACTACCTCATTCTCCAGACCTCAGTCTCCATTTCGGTTCCTTCTCCTGCCATTTATCATTAGGAGGAGGGCGTGTTTGCTCTGGAATATCGTGACCGCAACACAGCGCAGTTTGGAGGTCGGGAAGACGCCCCTACAAGGTTATTCGAATCACGTGCAGGAAAACGGAACTACGAAGTGTTCTGACTTTCCCGTGACACCTTCCGATGCTGCGTGCAACTTCCGCTCTATGAGTCGCCGGTACTGGGGCGTGCTGCAAATTTCCAGGATCATGCGCAACATTATAGCTACGTTTGATCGATGCGGGATATCCAGATCCCTGGATATTCCGGTGCAACACGCAACTTTTACTCCCCTCCCCACAAAAAATAATTGAGTATCGACAGAGCAGTACTGCCCGCGCTCTGCCGGTCGCTCTAAGTAGAAGCATCAGTGTTAGGACCGAGTGGGGCGTGATATTCGAATGCTTTGTACAGTTTCACCAACGTAAACTGGACAGTTTCGTGAAGCAGTACCTATATCACGGCTCAGATTTGGTCACTTCGTTATACTGAGCTTAGCAAAACTTTACGATCAAAGTGGCTTGAACCTGCAAGCAATGAATCAGTACTATATAATAATTCACGTCGTGTTTTTATATATTTATTTATATATTTATATCTTTCCTGTCACGCTCTATGGGAATAAGATAGGAGAAAATTCAGGTGCCGATGACGGTATCTTGGATACGGGGGTCGGACTTGAGCGTTCCAGCNCAGAATGCTGAATTTTCATTAAAGAAGCCTCTGAACAGTACTAAGCACAGGAGACAGAGGGGGTTTCCCTGAGGTGCTAATTTTCTACCGTCATTTATAATGACGGCCCGGGCCACTAGTGACTAAATAACGAACTAAGACTACATAGTTGAATCGAAGAAGAAAAATATCAAACTTAGCCGTTATGTCACTGCACTCGAGCCTGCAGCTGAACTTCACAAAGCGGTTGAATAACGAAGCACTTGGACATCCGGACCGGGACGAGCAGGCGATGGTAATACATAGAAAATCTGTTTGCCCTGCAAGAACCAACTGAAACTTCTGCTTCTAGCAAGAACTTTACTGCTTAAAATTCCACTCGTAAACGATGCTGGGCTTTAATGGGTAGAGGGCTAAGCTAACTACATAAATACAGTCATGAAAGTCGCTTGCCTGTAGGACAAGAATTGGGTAAAACACCGATTATTATAAATCACGCTCGTCCTTATCGTGTCAACTATCATACATAAATAAAAATAGTCCTAACAGAAACAACACACCTTATGGCAAAACTGTGATATGCTATAAGCAGTCACTCAAGAACAGACATTGCCTGCTGGACGCGGAGTGAGGACACACGCTACACTATCACAACAGGGCGACGTTAGTTTCGTTGCATGGGGTTATAACCAAGTAGGTAACTTGTAATAACTTGTTATTGTGCAGAACCACGATGGAATAAGGGGGGCTTATGTGCTGTATTCCTCTGTTACTCACTTGGCTGCAGGCGTTCAAAAAATATTTACGGCTTCAGCTGCAACAAGCTGGCAATGACCATGGTACTGCGACAGAAGATGCGTTGTCATGAAGATCAACATTACTGCGCATGCTAACCATTATCATAAGAAATTACTGTTACTACTAAAAGTTGTTCTCTATCGTGTTGTAGCTTGTAATACTAAGTTTTTTCCAAGGTCTCAGAAAACTAGGCGACAGGATGAAGGCTGTAAATGCTACTGAAGGAGTTTACAATGTTCTTCCTCCTTTTTTTTTTTGTTCTGATTTGCTCTTCTATGTACAGTATGTATGGTGATCTCCTACTTCGTTTAATGTTATATTTTTAACGCCCTGCTCTGCTGCGTATCGTAGCACGCTTTAGGCATGTTGTGTATCCAGAAACATTGACTTCGTTTCCTTGTCATAGGGTGAAGGTGATGCGTAGTCTGATAGTAAACTCTAATCTCAATAGGTTTACGTTTATACTAGTTTGCTGCAATCTTGCTTGCATGCTTCATTCGCTTAGATACATCGGAAAGAAATAGGATATCATCGATATAAGCTTTGAGAACTGAAAATGTCTGTTTTAATCAGCTGCTTCCTACAGGCCATAGATTTCTTACCTGATTTGGAAGATATTTTCACACTTGCTTCGTTGAATTGGGTGAAATTGGATGGAAAACCGCATTAAAATTAATGTATCCAAACCTACCTTTCAAAAGGTCACGCGTAGCTTATTATCATAAATGTAAGAAACAATTGCGACTATTTTGTTCTGGTTGTGAGACATAAGAAGCATTTTCTTTGAAAGTAACAACGCGCCACACATAATTTTACTAAAAGAGCAAGGTATCCATGGTTACTCGTATGCCAGCTGCACGAACTTTTCTTTACTTGTAGGTCTTTAGTAGAGGTTGGTACCCGCGACCATGGTGTCACAGGACAAGAGCTACTAGAGTACTACAGTTATTACTTTTGTTTTTTAACCTTCAGCTTCAGCTGAACAAGGTCATTTCTGGCTGCTCATTAGTAATTCAACATACATACCGTATTAAAAAGACGTTAGTGTTTCGTTGTAAGCGAGGAACTTTATTTTTTGTCCGCGAGAAGTGGGCTGTTCGTAGTGGTGGCAATTAAGGAAATCCCGCGGAGATGGTGTGAGAGTCAGGGTAGAATGGCAAGTAAAGTTTGCTAACTTCGGGTACAGTCCAATCGCTCCACAGAAGCGATTTTCTGGCCATTGTATGTGATAACCCCCAGAAAGTCATGCAATACTAGTAAACTGAACACTCAGTATTGAGGTTCCGAACAAATTAAAGTTAATCGGAGTAAACTATGCAGAGGAGAGAGCATGAATCAAAGTCGCCTTCAAATGGAAGGAATCTGAACTTGCACACATTTCAAATCAGTGAACAATTTTGCAATTTTGTTTTTACTCTCTAGTTCTTAGTAATAATATCAGAGCCGGCCAGTAAAAAATATTTGTGGATATCAGATAAGAAAAAAATTGATGTCATTTCAGAAACTTACAGCCTGTAAGAATGCCACAACCTCACACGATAACAATACGATAGTCAGCGCACCAAAGCTCCATAGACACAACCCAGCCTGAGCCCAGCCTACACATTGCGGACACACACATACTGTACTGTTACCGAGACGTCCTCGCTTTCGCTTCGCTTCAGGAAGCTGTGCAACAAAGTGTTTCCGGAAAAAACAATAATCATTGTTATCTCTACCAATTACTTTTTTTCGCAAACACTTCCACCAGTTGTAAATGGACTCTCCTCACTATATACTGCACAGAACGCAGGGTGTGGCCGTTATCTGAAGCTTGCAGCACAGCGAAACGTACAATATAGTCTCTTGAGATGGAGTATTAATTTTTGCTTTCTATATGCTCGTCAAGATCGAGTCAAGCTAAGTTCACTAGGCTCCACTGGTTTGGAACGTCACCGAGTAACGTTGGTTTTGCCATGTGCAGGATTAGCAGCAGCCCCATTGTCACTAAAGTGACTAAAACTCTATTTCAAAGAGTATGATTGACTTTAGATATGACTTTAACGCCTGAAACCCGAGTCAAAAGTCCAAAGCAAGTCAAATCTTGAGAGGCTTATTTACACAAGACAGTCGATGATGCCCATTAATGACAATTAATAGGCATCATCGACTCCCGGAGAGCTCACTATAGTTGCTACAACCAAATGTTTGAACTAAACACTTTTGGCAGTATCCTGCACAGGAACAGGATACTTTTATGTTCTAAACGGGGACGATGTCTACTATTTATATAGTGTCTCAGCCGCAGTGAGAGTGCTGTTGCTTGAGACTCAGCTATGATGCCGGTTGCAGGTTTCCGCGAGAAGTCAATTTGTTTCAAACAACGATACGAGTTTCGGTGCACTATCACTATAATAATAATGTACTTGTTCCTCTCTACGTACCTACCTTCCTTAGTTAGTACGACCGTTACGCTTTCATAATTAGATAGGGTAAAATTACGAAAATGACGGTATATTGGATACCACCTCGGGAGAGGACAAAGTTTGCATACTTTCTAGCTGGAACTGCTCTCGGGTCATAGGCAGAAGCCTGGCGGTTTGGCTTGGAACATATTTTCGCGCTGTGTTAGTTTCGTGCTCTGTATGCTTGATACGGGTCGAGGGCATTATAAGTGATTAACAATGTCTTTATTCTGTTGAATTTACATAGGTTCTTTTAGTATTAGATCAGATAAAATTAAGATGATACAGGTCCGAGATCTTACTGGAGCATAGTGCTTTTTTTGTGTGGAATTTCCACAGGTTTCAGCTAGTATATATTATTATGTTACAATAATTAGTGAGTTGTTTCAGTGCTCCGTTAGAGACAGTCTTAAAAAATCGGTCAGGGACGACATCTGGACAGAGTAAGATAGGTGGCGACTTTCGGCTATCCACGGGAGTAAAAATGGTTGGAAGTTTACTTAGTCTGGATACCTCCGCCAAGGAGGTTATGTTTTCCTCGGCTCTGTCTGTTTGTTATTCTGTCTGTCTGTCACAAAGATACCTCAAAAAGTTATGGACGGATTTGGATGAATCTACGGGGTTTGTTGGGTATGTTGAGAGGAGTAGATAACTAACTTTTGGTGAAGTTCCGTCTCTCCGTTTGTTTGTTTGTTTGTCTGCCTCATTTTTATGAATGCCATAACTCAAAAAGTTTTGGACGGATATTGATGAAATTTACAAGAGTTTTTATGTATATAACGATGAGTAAATGACCAATTTTTGTAATGATCCCTTTGTTCGTTTGTCACTGTTTTTGATTTTATGCTTGTTAGCACAATAACTCAAAAGCCAATGAATGAATTTTATAAAATTTATAGGAGATTTTATTATTGTTAAAAGACACAATGATTAAATTTTGTTGTAGGTCGGTTGGTTCGTTTGTATGTTTGACTCACGTTTGCCATAATGTTTGCTAGCAGCGTAACTCAATAAGTTATCAACGGATCTACAAAAAATTACTGAATCTGTTAACACTGTTGAAGGGCACAAATGATTAGATTTTAGTGTTGATACAAAGAAAATCATGGTCTCAGAACCAATTGTATTTTTCGTAACCGTTGCCTTACTTGGCGGAGGTAAGCACTCTCAAAGTGCTCTAGTCTTTGTATTGATGCAATAGGACCACAACAGTGGCGTAGCCAGGGGGGAGGGGGGGGAGGGCTCCCAGAAAAATTTCACGCTCACCCTTCAGTCGCCCCCCCCCTCAATGGAAATGAGGCCTTGAATAAAATTATAAATTCGTAACGCTTAGGGCCTAGCTTTTTTTCACGCCCCATGCCCATGACTTTTGCTTGCACCCTAGCGCCTCCCATGGAAATTTCCTTGGCTACGTTACTTGACTACAAGTGCCCACCATAACAGAGTCTACATAGTTTCTATGATTTAGCTTCATGGACGGCCAAAATTTCTACCAGGAGAGTTTCATTTACATAGAACAAAAATATATATATGATATTTAATCGAAGATTCGCTGAAGCGGATGGCCGCGACACTCGCAGCTTCAACCCGTCAGCCCCCGCGAAGGATTGCACTTCAGTTGCCGCCTCTGTCCATAAAACAGAGCTCCGTTTTATTTGTAAGCGTCGAGTAATTGCCAGAAATTTCTTGACTTAGCCAAGCATTCTCGGTTGGTTAGCCAAGCGTAGAATTGCTCGCGTTTGTAGCTTTACGAGTCACGCCTTCTACGCAACATGACTAGGCCACCTAGTCTTGGTCGTGACTAAGCAACCTAGTTTTAAACATGACTTGAGCTTTTGGGGAAAATGAGATCTATTGACTAAGACATAACCAGCTAGTTTATGTTTAGTTTAGGACGTGAGAGGCCAACTTAATGAGCATAACCCTAGATCGTCTGAGGTATACAATGGACCATAGTTAAGTGGATTAAAATAGATAGGACTATAATAAAGTTGGCCGTATGTATAGAGAGGGTCATAATAGATTGGACCATGAAAGATTGAACCATAGTAGATGGGACCATGATTTAGTGTACCATGATAGAGTGAACTACAATAGAGTAGGCCATAATAGATGGGACAATAATCGATTGTACCACAATAGATCATAGTCATACCAAATAAATTGAACCACGATAGATTGGACGATAGTAAATTGGATTATTATAAATTGAAACATTGTTAATAGGACTAAAATAGATTGAGCCATTATAGATGGTACCTTAATAGATTGACCCCTGATAGATTGGACGATACTAGATTGGATCATTGTAAATTACATCATTATAAACAGGACCATTTAGATTGAACCCTGATAGATTGTACCGAATATAGAGTTCTTGTCTCCACTCTGGCTGCTAAGAGCGAGAAGAAAGACAGAACAACTTGAAGCTACAGAAAGATCGGTCACCGCCAAAATTTGAGGCATGAAAAGTACGACCACCACAAGCGACTTAAGCTGTCTTTAGTTGTTTGTATTCAATACAACGAAGATTAAAGCGCTTCACAAGCATATAAGTATGAAAAATTCTGGAACGCAGCGCTGAGAATGTGAATGAATGGACTGTCGCCGGACACTCAGAGAGATCGTGGTAAAGCTGGTCAACAAAATATGCTGATATGACGGGTGGTGACGGGAGGAACGTCACCTGGGCTTCGTCCAAAGGCTCACAGGGTACACTGTCCCAAAGTCTTACAAGGTACACATGGTAGGGTACACTGTGTACCAGAAGAGTCGCAACGGACTTGATTTTCTTCTATGGGTAAGAAGTTTTAAGGATATAGCAATGGTGGAAATACGGCTTTTGTAAATGATTAGATTACATATGCGGCAGTAGACGAACCAATAGGCCCATTCCCAAAGAGACACCGAAACTTACGCCCCAGCCCTCTATGAGCTATTGTCATTATGTTAGTAGGATATAGAGGACTGGGGAAAAGAGAAGAAAAAATGGGGGGGGGGGAAGAACCTCAGCCAAGGAGACGATCATGAATGCACGCAAGCGGAGCATATCAGCGGCAGAACGACAGAGTGCAATTCTTATTTTTTCGCTTGCAAAAAAAAAGGCGTCAGTAAAGCACCGGGCTAATAAGTGTTCGGTGATCAGCACAAAACAGCTTGCTGTGCATAGCACAGCGGTGCAGCTCGCCCGTGCAATTTAGCACAGCACGGCCTTCTCTGAAGAGCACAGCACGTCCTTCTCTGAACAGCACGGACTTCTCTAAATAGCACAACAGTGCAGCTAACCTGCATAGTTAAGCACAGCATGGTCAGCTCTGAACAGCACATCAACGCAGCTGACCTGTACAATAATTTAACACAGCACGGTTAGCTCTGGTCAGCGAGCGTAGGCTGACATGCGCAATTTCAAAGCATGACACATCATTATGGGAGAGCACGTCCACTGCATCGCTATTGTTAATGTCGCTGTGCAAAAAAAAACCATGACTGTCGAACTGCATGCATTCTGCTCCTGGAAATGCGTCATTAATCACTATAATATGTACTGTGGAGACACGCCTCCAGTAAACGCATGTAATCGATTTGGGCGAAATTTGGTGCATCGACGTATATCGGTGAACATATTCTTACATTCAGTATTTATACTGAAATACACTTATATGAAGGCAGCATAAACGGCAGATGCTTTGCAGATGATTTAATCGTCTTGAAGTAAACCTATTATTTTATCTTGGGTGCAGCAAAGCGAAGACGTTATTTAGCTGCGTGTAATTACAACGATCAATATGAAGCATATAGTACTTGATTTCCTTAAATTGTAATAATACTTAAGCCTGTAACAACAAAGAAGCGGTTAATTTTTTTAAAGAATAGCACGTTGTCGCCATCGAGTCTGTTGCGAGAGGGAGCAATGATTTGTTCTCATGCATAGGGTGCATAAAAAAGATAAAAACATCATTAATGCGTGACGTCGCAAGAAGAAAAAAAGGAGAAATTGTGCTTCGCATTTTATAGCACTGGCGCCTTTTCCAGAACTTTTGCTATTGCAAGACATGAAATTGAACATTTTCTATTCAACTGGACATTCATCATTTCATTCATCCATGCGAGTACTTTCTCTTGCTAGTGAACGATGGTACAAACAGCATTTAAATCTACTTCTCAGACGTTG
Organism: Parhyale hawaiensis; assembly: GCA_001587735.2. Classification (NCBI taxonomy): domain Eukaryota; kingdom Metazoa; phylum Arthropoda; class Malacostraca; order Amphipoda; family Hyalidae; genus Parhyale; species Parhyale hawaiensis. The sequence continues at coordinate 8,614,364 of LQNS02015105.1, forward strand.
CTAAGATTTTCCTAAGCTTGGACGAGTTTAAATGTTTCATTTGATCCAAATAATATAATCTGACCAGCATTAACTTACTCGAAACCCCATTCCTGTGCTTGGTATATTTCATTTTGGGTATGTGTTCAGGAACTAATCACAAATCCATTCAGGAAACTGAAACAAGCGAGATTAATGTGTATCAGATCATTAAAGGTTCCTAGTTATTGCAGCGCGCAAGTCCTAATAAAATCCACTCACCACTTCCTTACTGGTTGAATGTTCCAAAATTAATACTTCTGCAAGGTACACAAGATATTTTTATAAAAACGATGCTCAGTTATCGTTTTTAATGCTCGCTCCAACTTTTTTCCTTACATTAGTTCATTCTAATCTGGATTGGCATGGCTATATAGTCACACCACAGGCTGCATTCCTCTGCCGGTCTTGGTTTCCGTCGGCAGTAGCCGAACGTTCGTACAAAACTGACACTCGTGGAGTCATGGTGCAGATGACTTTCAAGGGCAGGTAAGGACACATTAAACCTGTGTAGAAAGTGCCCCGCACACTTGAAAAACCCGGGAATTTTTACAGAAATCTTTTGGCAGCCTTGCTACTATGAAAAATTTCTCCCCTAAAGTTTACTCATTTCTTTTTAAGTTATAAAGAAAAATAATCAAATTTGTCCTTTGAAAATGTTTACAGTTATGCTCTAACAAACATTTGACAAGAAGTAAACTCACAAACAGTTAAACTAATCATCATCAAAATTTGATCTCTTACGTCTTTTAATGTTTCAAACCATTCCTGTAAATCTCACAGAGATCCATGAATAACTTTTTGAGTTATATTACTAACAAGCAAAAAACCAAACATGGAGATAAACAAACAAAAAAAAAAAAACGGACAAACATGTAATCACATAATTATGTTATTTGTGTTTCCTGATATACCTAAATTTTAAAAAATATCTATCCATAATTTTTTGAGTTATGGTCTAAGAACTAGGAAGCAGACCAGCAAACGGTTATACGGATACGGATCTTAACCAAAAGGTGTCCCTCCTAAGATGCCTAACAATTCCAGTAAAATTCGTAAAGATCTGCATATAACTTGTTGAGTTTCTTGGTGACAAAAGAACAGTCAAACAAGCAAGCAAACAAAAGACAAATTCGAATAAACATAACCTCACTGGCGGAGGTAAATATACTGTATTGCTTGCGATGCATTCGCTGGGAGCCTCTTCGATCTGCGATTGGGGTGTTATTGCCTCTTACAAGGAGGTTATGTTTTTGTCGAGTTTGCATGGGTGTTTGTCTGTCTGGCACAAAAATCACTCAAAAAGTTATGGACAGATCTTTATGAAAATTTACAGGAATTTTTAGGTATGTTAGAAAGAACAGATGATTAGCTTTTGGTGAAGATCCGTTCGATCATTTTCTTGTCTGCCTCTTTAGTCTCGGTAGCATAAATTAAAAACTTGTGGACCGATCTTTATGAAATTTAAAGGAATGATCGGAGTTGCTACTAAGAGCAAATGACCAAATTTTTATGTTGATCCGTTGATACGTTTATTTGTGTTTCTTGATATTTGTTTTAATGTTTGTCAGTAAGAGAACTCAAACAGTTATGAACAGATAATCATGAAATTTGTAGGAATTATTAAACATTTTAGAAGACACAAATGATCAAGTTTTGGTGATGATCGGTTGGTGTGTTAGCTAATTAATGCTTGCCAAAATGTTTGCTAAAACATAACTTAAAAAGTTACGAACATATTCTACAGAAAATCCCAGAAGCTGTTATTATCGTTAAGAGGCACAAATGAAAATTTTGGTGATGATAAAAAGGAAATCCTAATTTCAGGACCAAATTGAAATTTTCGTTAATATTACCGGGCTTGGTGGGGGTATGCGCTCTCAGAGTGCTCCAGTTTGATAAGCTTTTCTTTGTCTGAAAAACCCGTCAGGAGCGTGAGGCGCCATATTCATCATGTCAGTCTTATCTGTATACCCCGATCTACTTCAGTATGGAATTCATTGCCGGGATACATATGTGGCTGTGTTGATGTGCAGACGTTCAAGTCAGCCGTATTTTTCTTGCGTCATTCTTCTTAGCAGTGCTTAAGACATCCCATGGGCTGCTTATGCTCTGCTAGGCTTCATGACATCTCCAGGATTCGTAGGGCATGTAGTTTTAATAATAATGATGATAGTAACTAGAGCACTCTGAGAGCGATACATCCGCCAAGCAAGAGAACGGTAGCTAAAAATTCAAATTTGCTTTAATCGAAGCCATGATTCATCTGTATCTACACCAAAATCTAATAATTTGTTGCTTTTGACACTGATAACAACTTCTGTATTTTTTTTTAATAAGTTCATAACATTTCAAGTTATGCTGCCAACATTCTACCAAACGTTACTCAAATAGACAAAGCGATTATCGTCAAAATTTAAGTATTTATGTCTTGTAACATTATTAACAATTCCTGAAAATTTCACAAAGATCCGTTCATAACTTTTTGAGTTATTTTGCCAACAATCATGAAATCAGACACAGAGACAAACAAACGAATAAACATATCATCACAAAAATTTGTTCATTTACTCTTCGCAATATACCTAACAACTCATGTAAGTTTCATAAAAATCCACCCATAACTTTTGAGTTATGGTACTAAGGAAAAATAGGCAGGCAAACAAAGAGTTGAACGGATCTTCACCAGAAGTTAATCATCGGTTGCTGCTAACGTGCATAAGGATCCCTGTAAATTTCGCACAGGTACGCTCCATAACGTTTTGAGTTATCTGGGTGACAGACAAAAAGACAAAACAGACAGACTAACATAGTTCCATTTTAAGAGGACCAGGGTGCTTAGTACATATTGTATCAAACAATGCTATTCCTATACGTACTCAAGTTATAGCTATTCTTTATGTGATTTACTAGATTAACCCGTATGATGTGCAAATACCATTAACCACAGCAGCGTATCGCTTAATGCTCTGAAAACGTTATTATTAAAGCTCTGAAATATACTAATTTAATGGAATTGGTGAATTTCTAATGTTTCTAAGCATACGCAGAGGACCGGAGGATTGACTTAGTAACTTCAACGATGAAATATTGCATGTGAGTTTTTCCGACCAATTCGTTTCGTCTGTGTATGAGTGATATAAATTAATGACTGACACGAGGTATGTTCACCGTAACTATAAAATCTGCTAACAAATATATATATTTTTTTGCAGTTTAGATCCGTGTTACAGATTTGTGCAGTTTCACTCAACCTCGCCCAGTGTTACTGCTGTCTAATGTAACGCTTTTCGATTTGTTTCGATGCTGCAAAGCTGTCTCATTATACCGTCGCAACTGCCCCCGGTCTCGCCCCATTGTCGTCTCGCCCTGTCCGGTCAGGGCGAACGAACAGCGCAGGCCGGAACGTTTCTCAGCCAAGACGCAAAACTGTCCGGGAGTTCCCCGCAGTCCGGACGGTAATTGCGCAAGCCTGCCCCCCGGCCCGCAAACGCACCGTTTCTGTACTCGACTACCTACGAATATGGCGCTGTTTCTTCTATACAGGCAACAATAAGTATAATAGCAGCCATCCGGTGCATGTTGCTGAAGAAATTTGTTTGATCTGATCAGAGCCGGTCCGCGCCAAATACTGTATTTTACACCAGTTTATTGAACAAGTATTGTAATAGTATTATTGTATGAAAACCTTCCTACGGGGAGAAATATATGCTTTTTCTTTCTTTCTTTCTTTCTTTCTGTATGACGAAATCACTGCTAGACCACAGAGTTCCTACTCTGTACCAGAATGGATTTCTGAAAACAGCACAGACGAAGAAATACTGTAGTTACGCTTTCTTTCCATCCGCGTCGATCATGCGCGTGACCGCGATGCTTATGCTTGGATGGGATACTGCGTTTTAAAGAGCTTCAGTCGGCAGGTAATTTCCCCATATGTATTACTCGGCTTCCGACCGTATTGTTGTGTCTATGTCAGTGACAATTTGTTTTTACTAAGAGATTTATTTAATTTTCCTGCCGTCGAATAGCGACACTATATATAGTAAAGTATCGGCTATCTGTTCAAGTAATTACACTGTTAAAAAGTTTTTACGGGAAATTACGGAAAGTGTCGTGCCCATGGCCGGATACTTTTCATCCTACTGTTAATAAGTATTTAAGGTTCCATCAGGTAAAGGATTCTCTCTGTTTCAGAAACGCAAACAAGTTCCCGACAAAGCTTACAGATTCTTAATTTAATCCCGAAGAGGTCCTTTCGAAATATTGGGGCCTGTGCAGCATTCAAATCTCATCATCGAGACCTAAAGCTTGGAGGCAGCGCCTTCACCAATGGAGCTATCAACGCTCTCGGTACCTTTTCGTCAGGAAAGGGTTATATATAAATATGTAATAATGTGCGTATTTGTATGATTTATGAATAATTTGTTGATACCCAATTCGGTGTATACAATAGTCATATTTCTGCTAGGAGTAAGTATGTTTGATTTATGTTGATCGTTATAAGTGTATTTATGTTTCGAGAGCAAATGTTTTTGGGAAGTTCTGCTTCTACATTTTTAAAACAGACTTACAACCTGTGTTGATAGTGAAAAACTTTTCTTTAATATTCAATATATATGTGAGAGGTGATAACGTAATGCGACATAAATAACTCTCCATTGGTGTTTAAAACATTATCATAAAGCAGCCAATAGCATAGGAAGATCATGCAATATTAGACAAACACGGTAATATAGGACTTTTGGGCCTGAGATTTGATGGTGACGAGGGAAATTTCCCGTCATATAACAGAAGCATTGCATAATCTCCGTTATAAATCAGAGCAGAATACTCTTTCTGTAAACAAAGTGAACTATGCGCTTCACCAGCGAAACGACGGACACTTTAGACTCCTCTAAAACTCAGAAAGTTCAGGCTCTATTCTAATTTCTTCCTGTTGAAACGCTAAACTCTTTTTTTTATATAGTGTAGTAAAGTAGATTTCGGAGATATAGGCAGTTTCTGCTGCTTAGAGAGATAAGAGACACAGCCGCGCAGGGGGCTGCTGTTTAGTCAGCGGACTGGAATGACTTTCAATCGACATACCAGTGGAACTCTCCAAACCACATGCTAATTCTCTCTTATGTTAGTATTAAGTATTATTCTTATGTAAGTATTAAGAATAAAAGCCTCAGGATTCCAAGCCCTTCATATATTGGGTACAGCATCCATGTATGAGAAATAGAAATACATGAGTTTTATTCATTTAATTTTTATTTATATAGAGTAACGTTTATCTAAGCGAAACCATCCTGTACAACATCGAGTATTAATATTTATAGATTTGTTGTACGCTTTTTTATTGCTTGTTTTTGAAAGCGGCGTTCGCTGGATAGCCCAACAGAAAATTTCAGCTTGTTTGTTTGACCTTCGCAATTGTGGCTGGTGAGTGTGGCGCCCCCCCCCCCGCCCCACCGTGTTTGATCAGATGTTATGTGTTTTCGGTGGAGGTGGGCAACAGTTCCTCAAGCACCAGTTATCATTCGGGTTTACTAATTCTTATTTGACCTGCTAATCGTCTATCTAACATTGTTCACTGAAATGTTTCGTCTTTAACTACCTGGGAGAAATTTCCTTCTCTTTTCCTTTTACTTTTCCCATTACCTCTTTTTTAACCTTGCGAGTCTGTTGCACTTGGATATTTTGTAATGTTCTGTATGTGCTATGGAGATGCTCATCCTGTTTCCATCACTGAAAACGCTTGGGTTGAGAACTGAAGATGCAAACAAAGTTCTCAGAAAAGTGGCAATGCAATACTTCTGTTAATCAGCGGTATAAAATATAATGGTACCTAAATCAATAAACTTTATTAAGTACACACAGGGGTGGTAAAATAGATACATTAAATAAAAATAGCTTATCACTTGACTTAAATTAGATATAGAAAGCGGTTGATTGTCTTAGTACACGCTACACTGCATGGCTCGTTGTTTGGCCTCTGTTTGGTAAGAGTATGCGCTGCCATCGGCTATACATATTTGACAGTCTGTAGACAGGGCCGTCACAAACCACGTTTATCAGCGAATTAGCTGATACTTCTATCCTGCTTCCTAGACTGAAAGCGCATTTCCTTGTTCTGACTCTCAAACAATCAGTATATTATGGGCGAATATCACACAAGCACTATAGTACCTCGGTACATTCATAAGTCGGCGAAATAATTATGCCATTATAAGCCACACGTAGGCGTCCAATGGTCCTCTGCTTAAAGTTCGACCAAAGCGAGTTACAGTACATAGGGTTACAATAGCTATGAAACAATTGACGCTTGACCTCTTCAGAACAGTGACCAAACTTCTTCACTAGCTTCTTGCCCACCGCGTGGAGCTTCCGAGTTTCTTTCTCTATATCCTGGTTATCACGAAAACCATCAGTAATTTTGGGGCCCAGGTAAGAGAGGTTGTTTACATAAGTGAGCTAAAGCTACGGCCAGTAGTAAAAGCCTTGGACTTTTTCAGACAATCGGTCACGGTATCTCAATGTATCATCATCCTTTTTAAAATTAGCAAAATCAGCACTTTACGTGTCCTTTCTTCACTGAATACTTTGACGGTGTCTCTTTCTCAGTATCCAGTCTGCAGTTTTTCAAACTAAATTTTATATTTTAAATAAAACAAAAGACCTAAAGATTGTGATTGGAAGAGAAGAATTATTTATGAGAAAAGACTGATGTAGAAATTTATGACTCTGAAGCAATTGCACTTAATAAAATTGCACCTTTTACTGCATTCTTTAAACTATTTTTCTTAGTTACAGTTTTTCCCGAAATAGTCCTATTGGTGAAAGAAATGACTTTATAGCTAGGAGCTTCAGCGTACAAGCACGCAAAGAATTAATATCCGATAAAAATAAATTAAATAATTGCTTGACTGGAGCATAAAAGAAGCTCACAACACGACTGAGGAACAAGGGAGTGGAATTACAGCCGTCATTGCTATCAAGCTCAAGTGTGTGCCAGGCTGCAGACCGTGACCAAATGCCTGCAGAACCGGTTGCTACATGCATCGCTCTTCTCGAGACCTCGGGGCTTTCGCAACATCTGTACAGGGATACTCCTTTTGGACCTCTATAGCTCTTGCTATCCACTGGCTACTCTAACCGGAGATTTGTGTTGTTAACCTTTACGCCACTTGCTGAGGCTGCAGCTGTCTGATTTTTGATAATTATTGCTTTACGCAATATTTTTTTATAGGGCTGGCATCAGGAGACTAGGTAAATTTTTAACTGCAAGAAAAATTATAAAAGATCTATCTATGCAATGTGGACGAAGCTTTTACTGTATGTATTGTCTATTAAAATCGACAATAAACAGAAATACTCTTTCTGAGCTTCTATATCTGCATAGGCATATGTATGTGATGTACTAGTATGCGTATAGAATTATATAGTTAGCATATATTTGCGCAGGCAGGCATCAGAAAAAATCATAATGTGTTTCTGCTTTATATTAAAAGTATGCTCTTTTTAACAATGCCAACGCACTCTCCAGTAGCCATTTTATAAACTTTCTGGCAGCTTTTAATCAATTTGAAGTTCATTGTAATTAGATTAGTTAAACGAAACATACGCTGTTGTGTACTTCCTACGGTACCGCAAAATAACGAACCCAAATTTGTAGGCAGGTAACCCAGCTAAAAGTTAACTCTTACCTCGATTTGCGGAGCACTTATAAATCCAACCAATTTCACCTTAGCCATCTTAATTTTTTGGAAATTCATCAAATTCGTACAGAAATTGATGGCACAAAATATAAGTGGCCCCCTATAGCTCCCGTTGGTCACGGAATGCAGCATCATCTCGGTACAAGATGGGTGGCGTGCTTGGATCTTTTCATAGGGGTCCAAGGACCAAAAGTATAGTCACGCGATAGGTACAAAATCAAGACAGGTTTTAAATTATTTATTGTTGGCTGACTGTACGAATCAATTAGTAAGCGTGTTACTTTTACCTTCTCCAAGCCTAACAGAACAATTCTTGGCGATGCTCCTTTACTATTTTTTTTCCTAGGGCGCCAAGAGTTGTGCCAGAACTGGTAGTCAGAGTTCGATTATCACTTGTTCGCAGCACAGTTCTGCTCTGTGATATGCTTCGTGAATATGCATCAAGATTATTTTTGCTTCTCAACGTTTTCATAACTCATCCCACCCACACTAACCGTTCAGCTTGGCCCAAACGACATGCAGCTCTGTATAGAAGAAAAGTTAAATACAAAAGATTAGTATGCATGGGTAAAATATAGTGATTATATTATAATTGATAATAATAGTTGATACAACTGACAAGTTTGTAGATTTAATTTGCTGTAGTTTCAATTATCGTGGTTAAATTCTGGTGATATTGGCAAAACTTTTCTCATTGCCAACATTTTACACAAATTGGTCAGATAGTACAACCTGTCCCCTACACCAATATAGGCTCCAATTGTTTTCTATCAATTAACTACGATTTAAATGAGCTAGGTAATACGTGAATTACACTAGTAAGCCTCACACAAAGATTGGACAACAAATTAAGCTCAAATGCAGTGAACCTGGAGATAAAATTCAAACCTTCTACTGTAAGTGTTAAGGACTGAATCTCATTACTGATGCACTAAAATATAAATAAATCCCAGCCTTGAATATCCGATTGTTGTTTTGCAGTTTTTTAAGCGATTTTTTTTTCTTGACGGGTAGTAGCTATTGCTGCCATCACGTTTTCTCATGAAATTCTAAGAACATTGTTAGTCAAACCTTAAAATTCTGCGCAATTTCTTATAGAAAATTTACTGATCCACGGATTTATGGATCCACTGTACGGATCGGCAGATTTAAGGATCAACCTTGCGGATCCACGGACTTATGAATAAACCGTGAAATAACCGAAAAGGTCTCTTCAATATATAACGAAACTCGAGTTTTCAGTATTTTTCGTACCATTATTTGCTCCGTTAATCATTAGTTATTTTTTTAAGTGTAAGAAGTAATCGAAATTCTTCTGATGTTTCATTCCTTTGGTGGAAGTAATTTGCTCTCGCTAGCTCTTGACACTATTCATGCAGATATCAGTCGAATGCTGAAATGTCTTTATAGTTCATTACAGTGCACTGTAGCGAGACGAAGATGAGAATGCCTTGCCACCAGTATTGTGCGTCCCAGCGTCTGTTCTGAGGCTCAGTCAAGACCGCGTTTCGTCCTATAGACTCAAGGTCTTACACTCCAGTCGAGTGAAGTCAAGCTATGTGGCGAACTGTGGGTTTCCGCGAGAATTTTTCTTAAATATGACTTGAATTATAGTATTATTGTTTCCCCGGGAAATAGTGTAATGCTACTACTCTCAAAACTAATCTTTTGGGAATACAAAGGAATTTTGAAATTACTGAGGTCTGGCAATAGTAAAATTTAGAAATAGTCAAGTTTCACGAATAGTAAGGTTTAGAAATTGTGAGGTTTTTGAAATACTGAAGTTTGGAAATAGTGAGGTTTCGGATATAGTGAGGAGTGCTGCAGCCACAAGCTTTCTTGAGTTACGGTAACTCGAAAAGCGTGACCCGTAAGCGAATGTGAAATAAGTGAGGCTATTTTGCGAGTGAGCGGCCACTGAAATGAATAAAATGATGACTGCTATAGTTCCAAACAAGCAAGCTAAAACGAATTGAAGTGACGTCTCTATAGAAGTGAGCAAATTTAGCGCCCGTATACATGACGAATCATACTCAACAGTCGAAGACCAAGAGTGCATCTCATTTTTTCATATCATGCAAAGATCTGAAATGAAGTACCATATCACTAAGTCCAAGAGTATGTGAAGAACAAGAGTACGGCTCATCAATTTATATAATGCAGATATTTGAGATTGATGATCAAAGTAATAACTACGTACAACAACTGTTCTCCATTGCTAGACTATCAATGAACACCTGCATGGTGGTGATATACTGTGAAGGTCAATGTCCTACTGCAGCAATAGCTTCGGAACTACAGGGTTGCAGTATCGTATGTCATACAAATTAGCAGCTGCACTGCATGTTGCAGCTGATCGCAGAGTTTAATGTCACTCGTTCTTCTTAACTGCTTTCGACATTTATGCTGTCGCTCACAAAAAAACCCTCTATAGTGATTAAAGTGTATTTGTTTGTTCACCGTCCATGTATTAATTTCACTATGTTTTTATCCCGCCTTCAGTACGGGGATAAGATAGGCAAACATACAGTACCGTCCAAGACTAAGGGACAAATTTTCAAAACGGCATAAATTTTTTTTAACCATGCCACGTACTGCTTCTTTTGCACACTATTAGCCAGTAAGATGTTGATTATTGTGTTATATTTTGAGACATGTATGAAAGATAATAAAAAAGTTATGAACGAAAAGCTTTTCTCTTGAAATTTATAACGTCCAAAACCAAGGGATAAACAAGAAAAAAATGCATTTAACTCGATATTTTGCTAGAAATATTTAGCAAAATGGTGATTGGTGGTGAACAATCAATATTTGATAAATAATCCTTTACTTTTGATTACAGCTGCACATCGTCGACTTCATGACCGAATGAGACTCTGACAATCTTCACCAGTAATTTCCGCCCATTCCTCTTGAAATTTCATCCAAAGATCTTGCGTATTGATAGGGTTTCTTGCCATAGCTTTCACCCCTAGTGTTTTCCAAAGATTCTCGATTGGATTTAGGTCAGGACTTTGTGGTGGCCAATCCATAACTTCGAGATCTTACTGCTCAAGGTAACTCATGACTGTCATTGCCTTGCGGCAGGGGGCATTGTCTTGCATGAAGATAGGACTGGGGACACCTGAGTTTACAATACTAGACACGACAATACCTTCCAACAGATTTTTGTACACCTGAGCATTGGCACGGTTTGCAAACGAACGAGAGGCGATGTCCCTCGACTAGAGAACATACCGAAAACCACCAGGCTCCCGAAATCAAACTTCACAGTCATCTTAGTACACTTTTCACTAAATTTCTCATCTTCACGTCTTCTAACAGAGTTCTTGCCGTCATTACCAAACAAATCGAACTTGCTTTCATCGCTGAAAAACACTTTAGCCCAATTTTCCTGGGACCAGTTAACACCCTTGTTTGCAAACTCTAATCTCTTTTTTTTTGTTCTTGGCACTCACAAGCATTTTCTTTTGTAGGCGTCTTGCAACTAATCCTATTTCTTGATGGCGCCGAGAAACGGTCTGACGTGAGACGTTCATACATATTGTGTCATTCATTTCCCTCCTTATCGCAGCTGAGGACTTGAAACGATCCTTCAATGACGTAAGCTGGATGACTCTGTCCTCTCTAACTGACGTTTTACGGGGCCAGTCGGCTCTTTAGGGGCACCAATGTAGCCGGTTTCATCGTACGACTTCACTATTCTGCCCGCAACACTTTTCAAACGGTTTACTTTCTCTTAAATTTCTCTAATAGTGAAATTTTCTTGTGCAACTTGATGACATCTTGTCGCAGGATATAATCAATTTTCTGACGTGGTGCCATAATGTAACGAACAGCAATGTTTACAAATGGCTGTGTCAAACTTTGTTTTCGATGTAAATAGAGAAATACGGGCTGAATAAGAAATAGCTAATTTTTTTTTTGTCCCTTAGTTTTGGACGTTATAATTTTAAAGAGAAAAGCTTTTCGTTAGTAACTTTTTTATTATCCTTCATACATGTCTCAAATTTTAGCACAATAATCTACATCTTACTGGCTAATAGTGTGCAAAAGAAGAAGTACCTGGCATGGTTAGAAAAAAGTTAGGCCGTTTTAAACATTTGTCCCTTAGTTTTGGACGGTAGTGTATGATACTTACTCGAATTCACAAACGCAGAAGATGATATCGTCCAGTAACCGCGAGCTCAAATGATGAGAGTCGATTGAAAGATTTTTTCTGCTGGAAATGGTCTTGAGAGTCATCACCTATCTTCGTCTGGAAGACATGGTCCCATCTCTAATCCACAGCATCTGCACCCTATCGTTATGGATTTTAAATGAATGCATGCTTTACAGTCGAAGACTGAAGATTACTGCTCGATACTCCATTTTCTAGAAAAAAACATCAATTCTTTCACATCAGGGACCTGCCAAAGCAAATCAGTGTTAAAACCCACAGACTTCATCCAAGGGCATTTAAATAGTAAGGGACTCTGCGCACAATTGTACCTATACGTTGTTCATCTCTCAATTATCTGCTAGAACCTCAGTACCATATAATTATTCAACTTTCGTAGTGTTGATCATATGATCAGGTAACCATGAAAGTTCGTGCTATTTTTATAGCGAATTGTCTAACAAAAACCAAAAACATGCACACATGAACTTGATGGCTTAGGTACCTGATAATAGGGTTCTTGTCTAGTACCTGTCTGCATATTTCTGTTTACCTGTCAAGCACTGCTTACTAGTGACAAATTACGCATATCAGTAGCGACTATATTCCACTTGAAAGTGAACTAGCACTTATACAGTAGATTTTTGGAAGAGACGGGCGATTGGAAGAAGTAGCTACAAACCAACGATATAAACACGTGCGGGCTACTATTAGTTACTAGTACTATATTTGTTAGGATCTCGGTGGCGAGTCCTTAATGAGAAAAAGATGCATTTTGGCTAAAAGTAGTAACTAGATCAAAGTAGTAACTAGATCGAAGTAGTAACTAGATCGAAGTAGTAACTAGATCAAAGTAGTGACTAGATCAAAGTAGTAACCAGATCAAAATAGTAACTAGATCAAAGTAGTAACTAGATCAAAGTAGTTACTAGATCAAAGTAGTAACTAGATTCATCAGGGTATCGAACGAAACTTGGCCACCATTTGTCACTATGTGGATAGTAGTTATCGTTAAGAAATCATAATTTTCCATGATTCCACTATATAATATTAGCCACCACCATGGCGTAACCCTTTTGTTGAATTAGTTATGAAAATATATATTTTATTATATCTTACCATCCCATCGCAAAAGTTTACTATTCCACAATATTCAAAAGCTCCACCACTTCCACAAAATCCCCAAAGTCTAAAAAACCCACAAAATACATCTATTCCACAAATCCTGAGCCCATGTCTATAGGAATTATTAAGCAGTACCCCAGTTCGTATCCTGGATACAGATCTTGGAAGGTTTCGGACAGATGGACGGACCGACAGGCAGCTCTCTTATTATGGTTAGGATTACACCGTTTGTTGATTCGTTACTTGCTTGCTTGACTGATTGGTATATCTTTCCGACTGAAGCATTACGAAGGTAATTCATAAACTGAAGTGCAAGAGGACAATTTCCCTGTCAAATTTTATAAATCTAAATAATGGAGCCGACTGAAGAACTTCTTAGTGGCAGCATCGATACTAGATTGTACTTTATTCTCACTGGGAAAAAGTTTTCTCTAAACTCAATTTCAGTTAGAAGATCAACGAAGGGCACTGGAAAGATATTACCGCGAACAGCGCCGCGAAAAAGTGTAAAAACCTGGGTTTCGTCAAAGTTATTATTTTCTGCATTTATTTAAGGGCTGTGCGGCCACTAAGCCTAGAAGTAAAAAATAATTGGAACAAAATGTCAGATTTCAACTTTTAAATATTACACAAACCGCTTCTGGTCCATTCTAACTTTCGACACACAAAGACCTGGATCCAATTGAGACTGGTAAAAAACGGAAAAACATCAGAATGAATTTTGCTCACAAATGCAAGTTTTGAAAATGCGAAGACGCGTGGCTGTGCTCAGTAAAGATGGAGCTAAAACTAGTGCATTGCATATGCTCTTGTCTGCCTCCCACTGGCTTGGGAATCGTGGGAGTAAATGAAATTATGAATGAACTAGAGCACTCTGAGAGCGCATACCTCCGCCAAGTGAGCCAACGGTAGCAAAAATTCAAATTGGCTCTGAAAACATAATTGTTTTTGCATAAATTCCAAAATCTAATCATTTGTGCCTTTTTATATTAATAATAAATTTTTTTGAAGATCCGTTCGTAACTTTTTGAGTTATACTGTTAACAAACGTTATGACTAATATGAGTCAAACATACAAACGAACTAACCGATCTGCACCAAAATTTGATCATTTATGTCGTTTATCATTACCAACAACTCCTATATATTTCATAAAGATCCATTCATTATTTATTGAGTTATTGTGCTAACAAGCATAAAATTAAAAACAGTGACAAACGAACGAACGAACAAACGGACCATTACCAAAATTTGGTCATCTACTCTTTGTTATATACGTGACAACTCATGTTAATTTCATCAAAATCCATTCATAACTATTTGAGTTATGGCATCGAGAAAAATGATGCGGACAAACAAACAAACAAACAAACAAACAAACGGATTGACATATCTTCACCAAAAGTTAATCATCTGTTCCTCCTATGTCGTAATTGGTTGTTGCTGCTGTAGAGGGTTTCGGGAAGATCTAATGAAGAGTTATTTTGTTCCGAACTATAGCTTCTTAAATTTACGTAAAAGGCTTGATTGACAACTCGTTGCTAGTTCTTCATCTTTTGTATTTTTGGAATCA
>LQNS02015105.1:8641379-8711369 GCA_001587735.2 Parhyale hawaiensis
AAAACAGCTGCGATGTGCACGACGTGCTATGAACGACGTGGTGTAGCAAAACAGCTGCGATGTGCACGACGTGCTATGAACGACGTGATGTAGCAAAACAGCTGCGATGTGCACGACGTGCTATGAACGACGTGGTGTAGCAAAACAGCTGCGATGTGCACGACGTGCTATGAACGACGGGGTGTAGCAAAACAGCTGCGATGTGCACGACGTGCTATGAACGACGTGGTGCAGCAAAACAGCTGTGAAGCAAACTGTCGCAGTTCGCTGAGTCTTCTTACCTCTCCTTTCCCTTCGACTTGTTTGCTAAGACCAGAACACGTGCACTTCCTGGCCTATGTTTGACGCTCTGCTTGTGTTTCATTGAGTAATTATCCAATGTCAGGCTATAGAAACTATCGCAGTAACTGGCCTGTGGCTCAACACCTGTAGTGTGTAATCATAAGTTCTCATCGTGAGGCTACGCACTACTGTATCATACCGACTCGAATGTTACTCTTTGTAGTAAGGTCTAAGAAGTAGATATTTCACGGAAGACTAGAGATAATAGTACACTCTGCTCTACGTCTAAAGGTCTGTAGTATGTTCTGTTAAGTAGTTTATTGTAAGGCTCGACATAATAGTGCCAACTAGTGCGTGTCTAACGATATGAAGTACGGTCTTAAGCGTAAACCTTTCACTGAGACTAGAGCCGCCATAGATACTGGCGGGCGGTGATATTCGGTAGTAAGGACTGACACACAATTATTTAACGTCATGCTGCATACTGTTGTATTGACATGCTGGCCTGTATACGCTGCGCTGTGTGACATGCTGAAAAGCTGAGGGCCACACTATCCAAACCGACTTCTTTCCCGACTTACTGTTCTCATGCGCGTTGATCCTGTGTGGGAACACCTTCGTGCATGGGTGCCTCTTTTCTATCGACATACTATATGTCCCTTGCTCTTTCCTCTGTGATATCGTTCCGCCCGGAAACGGAGGCTTAAGCTTTCTGACTATAACTAACTATCCAAACCCAAACACTTTCAGACCGGGCCATGTCGACGGCCTTTTGGTTAAAACAACTGGATAGTAGTTAGGCGAGTAGGATAGACATGAAAAGACAGAATGAGGGCTAACGTACATGCGAAATTAATCATGCATTTCTATAGGAATTGCGAAACTAAATATTAGTACTCCCTGGATGGTATCCAAATCAAATTATTATCAGTTAAACGCCGTCTGGCCCACCACAAATCACTAAATCATTTACGAGTTGAACGTTGCGATCATTTCCGAGATTAGTCCCTTTATGATTTGTGATAAAAGGAAAATGTAAGGTCCATGTTATCATTTCGCACTTGGTCCATCCAACCATCCATCCAGTTACTCACTGATTAATGCATTTGAGTTACACTTTAAGTGTTACATAGGAGAAAAATCGCAGACACATGGCATAGGCTGGCGAACTAAAAGTATCGGTTTCGGATTTTTACGTTTTTAGATCATTAATGCATTCGGTACTTGACTTGACTCCTATTTAGCGGTAAGTTTGTATTTACCCTTTAAAAAGTCAATCTCATCTGATTTCGGATTAAATTTACATCCTTCAATGCAAATAATACAAACTTGAGAGTTACAAAAATTACGCTGTGTGTGTTCGTATCCGTAACAAGGATACCAACGCAAATGAACAATTCAGTGTTTGCGCTACAGAATTTTCACGAGTTGTGTTCCGACGACATACTGCTATGAAAAGTCGTACTGCAATAACATGAATGCACTGCTGAACTGCTATGACATTCATTCATATTCATTTGGAGATGGGGGATGGGAGAATGTAGCTCAGAGAATTGCATAATATGATCAATGCAGATATTACAGCACTCGTATCTTGATGCATGGCTGCTTGCAGCATTCATTACCGTAAGATTTATGGTTAATGCTTTCAGTTTTTTGCTTTCATTTTCCATTATTTTGTTCAGCGTAGTGGCTGCTGTGAATTGATGATGACTTTCACTTTAATCTTGAATTCCTCTCCTCGCAGTACGCTAGTTTCTGGGTGAGAATAACTGCAACAGATAAATTATGAAACATTTGTTTATCCACTAGATGGAAATTTTTATATTTTGTAACAATACAGCATACAACCACTTAAGGCGTCATCAAAAGAGATTTCTAAATAATACTGCAACCTAATGGTAGCTAACTGAGAAATTCCTTTATATTACTGTCATGTAACTTAGTAATAGCTAATAGGGATGATATTTTTTTAGAACTGGAGTGTAACCTCACTATTGGAGACTGAACTAGAGGACTCTTAGAGCGCATACCTCCACCAAGTTTCATAAAGATTCATTTATAATTTTTTAGTTATTGGGCTAACAAGCAGAAAATTAGAAAAAGTGACAAACTAACGAATGATCCCATAGATCATTACAAAAATATGTTAAGTTATTCTTCGTAATATACCTAACAACTCATGTAAATTTCATAAAAATCCGCCTATAATTTTTTGAGTTATCCCAGATAACACTCAGTCGTCGCAGCGGCGTGGGCAAACTAACTCACTTTGACTCACTTTGGGTCGGCCCGGCGCATCACGGCAGGGCCAACGTTGGTCGTTGGCAACGTCGGCCGCGACGGTTGCGTGACCGCCGGTTTACGGTCGGCCAGACCAGTCGGTTTCAAGTTGGCACAGCGTCTGCGCTATCGCTTCTATTGGATTGGCCCAACGTCGGGTAGACGCATGTATTTGCGTGGAGTATGGCACCGTACTACAGGGAAGCGATAGACCAGAATTTGTTGGTATGTATGAGGTCACACCGGTCTTTTCAATAGTTTTCGAACACGTCTACAGACTGAGAGAAACAGTTTCTAGCAGTCCAGGAAAGAAGTTGAGTTCGTCGCTAGACTTCAATTTATGCGAGCTCAAGACTAGCTGAAAAATTCTGTGCGTGACCTCATACACACGTACCGTTTATTCTCTGTTCGTTGTACCATCACAAAATCACAGCTACGACATAATCTATGTACATTACCGCAACGATATAATTGATCTTATTTTGGAGTATTATGGTAGTAAGGATAATCATAGCGACAAAAAAATACTATGTTTAACGGTAACTGTCGCAGAGTTTCTGATTTCAGTGCATGGTTACTATCATTATTGAGATGCACATGATATCGTGACAGCCTAAATGTTATGAAGGATTATAACAGATGGACTATATGGCATTGAGAAAAATGAGGCAAACAAACAAACGGATGGACGGATCTTCACCAAAAGTTAATCATCTAGCTGTTCCTCCTAACATACCTAACAATTCCAGTAAATTTCGACAAAATCCGTCCGTAACTTTTTAGTTATCCTGGTGACAAACAGACGTATAGACAGACACAATAACAGAAAAAACAGACAAACCCGACCAAAACATACCCTCCTTAGCGAAGGTAAATATATTCAGACATGTTATTATCGTAGAGCTCCTTTACGACAAACTGGGAAATGCAGCGCTAGATCCTTGTGGGGACCAGCTGAGAGCTCTCTAAAAGCTAGAGCGACCTAACCACTCAGCCACTGCCGTATGATATTTCTAAATAATAATGTGGTAGTTGAATACGGCTGTGAACGGAGGGATTCCAGACCATTATTATACAGTTATATTCTCTTAATAACTTAATTCCTGGGAGATTCTTTTATACCAATGGGAGACAAACATTTGACGGCTAACCAAAAAATGCCGTGATAATACAGTTAAATTAAAAGGACCAAATTCCTGGACACCTTCGATCGTTAACAAAAAGACGTTGTAAAGTTACAGTCAACTTAGACCACACCCTCACCGGGGGAACCCACATGCACTGGTTTGCTCTGCGGATATAGGCCCACTGGCCCCAGATGAGTAAGTACTACTATGACACGATCATTTGACGCCGCAGAACCACTCGACCGCTACCTCGCACGTAATGTTCAACAAGTGTGGCCTTATTTTGCAGGATAAGAAATATTTCCTGCCGAGAAATAACTGCTACGTGCTTCTTGAGCGCCACTGACGGCGATAGTAGAAGGAGAAAGTTCTGATAACGCGCATTTTTTATGCTGATCGGCTGCGAACTTTGTCACTTCCGTCTGTTTGTGTGATGCGCTCCTTCTTGTGTATGATATAATAACGATGAATGTAGCTCATCTTATATCCATTCACATATATTCATAGACATATTCTAGCTCTTTTTTAGCAGTGTCATGTATACTGAATTTTGCTTTCTTCCCCAACAAAGTTTTATCTGCTGTCAGCTCGCACTGTGCAAAGTGCAGAAAAAATCAAGGCAGTAAAAGGGCCTGTTATATTTTAAAGGAATGAAATTATAAATCTAAAATTTTTAACATTCCTGGAACTTCCAATGTCCTGGAACTTCCAAGTCTCTAACAGAATCCCTGGAAGCCCCGGAAGCGAATCAGCTTTAGGGGTGGCTGAAAATTATCATAGGGTCGCATAAACGGTAATATAGGACGTTTTCGATTGTGCCATTGCTATCGAATATTTCAGTGCACTTGACTCGAGTTTTCGGAACGAATTAAGCGTGTCCCAATCGAACAGGTTTTAGGAGTTAAGCGATAGTAATGACACTATCTAAGCATATCACTACACTAGTCCAGATGAGTGATTCGATATGTTTTTATCATTTTACCAATCCATAGTCTAAGTCTGTGATTTCAGAGCGATGTACTTAAATTAACCCTGAAATAGGATTTTTCCTTTGCTATTAAAGTATAAAATAAAACAGGGTAAGTTTTTTTTCAAATATCATTGTTAAAAGTGCAAAAATACTTCCTTTTGCTTTGATAATAATTTAGCAAATGGAAAAAAGATTGTTTTCATGCCACATTGTTTATATTTGGATAAAGTCAAGTGCATTACGCTTAAAAAGTTAAACCACCTCCGGAGGCGACATGAGTTGTCGGCCCAAGCCGGTTCAACTTAAGGCCTTAAAACTTACGTCAAAGTGGCGAAAAGAAAGGTCTGAATTGACTTTCCGTTTGATTAAAGCTTAGCAACTTGACTTTATGTCCCAATCGAATACGCCCTTAATTACTGAATATGTGTCAAGTGAGGCTTCAGTAAATAAGATGACTCACTGATGTCACCACGGCCTGTGGTAAATTATTCATACACTTAAGTCATAGCGCATGAGTGTTACTTCATATGATACGTGGCTCCGTGACCAGTAAATCAGTAGGGGAACTTGATTCAAAGGATAAGTGGATTAAAGTAAAAGTAAAGTGAAGCAGAAGAGATGATGCTATGTAGGCAATACTTAATGTTGAATACAAGGGCAATGTTTTTTTCTAACTGCCGCGAACGAAGTGAGAGAGGTGATAATGTTTTTGTTGAAGATTTAAATATATATTTCTTTATATATTTGTAAATATATATATGTCTGTCCACCCAAAAAAAGTGGTTTAAGGAGTTAAGCAATGTTAATAATATTTTGTACGGAGTTTGGTGGGTTGACCTAGATGTGACCCATGCCAAAAAAACTAGGCTTAGATGGCTATATAAAATGATGGCGTTGAATTTGCCTCCACCCCGGAGTATTTGCCTTCACCGCGGCAGATCGTCGAGGTGTTCTATTTTCCCTATGTTTTTATTATAGTGAATAGCTTAAACGCATACTTCCACAATAACAGCGATTTAACAGAGGGAGAAGCAAAGGACATAATTATGACAATAGAAACGGCGAACCCATGCACGAAGGTGTTCTCACCCTTGATGTGACCCATGCCAAAATACTAGGATTAGCTGGCCATGAAAAATGACGGCGATGAAATTTACTCCCTCCGCGGGTGATGGTGTTAGTCCACGAGGCGTTAAGTTGTATATATGTACATTATATAGTTGTATATTTGTCTGTCCACCCAAAAACAGGTAGAAGGAGCTGAGCAATCTTCATAATTGTTTACAGGGAGTTTGGTGGGTTGACCTAGATGCGACCCATGCTAGCCATCATCGTTGAATTTTCCTCCACGGCGGCATATTATCTTACGCCACGAGGCATTCCGTATTTCTTAGTTTATTACTAAGGAGCTCACGCTACAGTGGCTGTGCGCTGATCTGGTTGGACACTGCATCCATATGAGAGACAAAGATCAGCTGGCCGTCAAAAATGACGGCGTTGAATTTGCCCCCACCGCCGGTGATGGTCTTATGCCACAAGGCATTCTAGTTTAAACATATCTACGTTTTAGTCGTATTCGGTAAACTGGAGTAATGATCAACGTACGTAGAAATATGCCCCATATTTTAACTAGAGGAGCACTCGTTGAGCACATATACCTCCGCCAAGTAACGCAATGTTAAGAAAAAATTGAAATTGGTCCTAAGTCCGGGATTTCTTGTTGATCGTCACCAAAATTTGGTCATATGTGCCTCTCTACATTCCTAAGAGTTTTTGTAACGTTTTGTAGGATCCGTCCATAACTTTTTCGGCTATATCTAACAAACATAATGACAAACATGAAGTCGAATGCACAAACTGGCGAATAGATTATCCCAAAAATTTGCTCATTTGTACCTGGTAACTCTCCAAACAGTTCTTGCAAATTTCATGAAGATCTGATACTAACTTTTTTAGTCATATTGCTAGAAAAAAAACAGGTAGACAGACAAACAGTTGAACGGATCTTCATCAAAAAGATAATTATCTATTGCTCCTAACATAAACCTCACAACCCTGTAAATTTACCGATTATTCCTCCATGACTTTTTTAGTTATCTTGGTGACAGACAGAGAGAGAGACAAACAGACTCCAACAAAAAACATTACCTCGTTGGCGGAGGTAATTGACGATCGCTATAGCGAAGTGGCAGCAATGCTGTATGGACGACAGCATGGTGTGTGTCGGCATCGAGTACCTCGGGTGCAAAGTCTGTTCGGAGGAGTGTTCAGTGAACTTTGGAGTATTGTCACTCGAATTTGTGCTCTGCTATGGGCAGTGAGCTTCCATGAGGACTCTATTTTTGTACGACCGGAAGGTCGACACGTTTTATGTAACTAGTTACAAATATTTCACTGTAACTCGTCATCGAGCAGCTGGAGAACGATTTCTAAACCCCAGCATTGTGGAAGTAACCATACCACAAATTCATCACCTAAAATGTAATTCAAATTCTTCCGTTTAGAATACAATTTGCAAAATGCAGTAAAAACAGTGTTGATTAAAATATATATTTGTTTGCTATTTATCATAACTACTTACTGTAACTTTCCTTCAGAATCACCTCTCTCAACTTCAACTTCTAATTACAGTGTAGCCTAATAAAAACACTGTTGATTAGAAGATGTAAGCTGATAGTACCGTTAAAGTAAATAAACAGAACAACACTAATATGTTTTTCTCACTTGGATGCAGCGGTCAACATATATGGGGCCAGCATCCTGAGGTATTCATTCTTAAAGATAACATTCTTAACGGGAGAATATCTACCACTGAGCTATAGATTTATACTAGTGGGCAGCTAGTGTAGCACAACTATGCGTAGACATGCTAGTTTAACATAGTTTATATGTAATCTAATATGAAGGTGTAATGCATCTGGTGCTCTGCATTGTTGTACATGCAGAAGCTTTGCATTTGAAGTAGTCGGAAGAAAGTCTGCATAAATTCTGGGTTAGAATTAAAATTTACACTCAAAATTAAGCTTTGGGTCAATGGGCTTATTTATTATTTCTTAGAGGATGAAACAAGAAATCTATGTATATTCCTCCAGCCTCAGAATATTCCAAAGTACCTACGTGTCTGAGCGCACAAATAATACTATAGTCGGCCAGTGAGTCAAATTCAAAAGTAGTCTTAACCAGATTCGCAGATCTAATATTAAAGTCTAGTGTGTCCCTAAACTGGCTCAGATTTTCTTAATTTTCTCGAGGATATTCGTTGCTCCGCTAATCTAAGCTGTATATGAGATCGTACACATTTATATATTAGTTTCACTAGATATGATAAGATGGGCGGCAGTAGACGGACCAATAGGCTCATTCCCAGAGAGGACCCGAGGCTCACTTTCCTGTCCTCTGTGGGCTATTGGTGTAATGTAAGAAAAGAAAACAAAATTAAGTACTCAAGAGGAGACCATAGGTAAGGGAATGGTTGTTGATTCTGCATAGGTATGATTAGTGCAGCAGATCCGTAGGAGTTCTGGGACGTTACGTCAGATGGAATATGGAAGTGGCCTGTGAAGAAGTTAAGTGTCAGGTATTAATGAGTCCTAGAAGAGAAATTCGAAGTTGTGGAGGGTGCTGCTCCCAGTGTTTGTCTAGAAAATTTTAGAACGTGTTGACTGTTTCTGTTTCGACAACGTGGAAATTAGTATAGAAGAATGGAGATAAATATGAATGAGAATTCTGCATAAAGCTGAAAGTGATCCCAGCAACCATCCATACAGACTTGAATTTTTCACTTTTTGTTATTAGGATCAATACCTGAACACAAAAACTTTGAACAGAAAGAGTACATGCAGTGACCCTCCAGCAACCCTGTAATTATATGAGGTAATTGTTCCTGTTCGATCGCTTTTCGATGAAAACCACAATAGAATCAGCTAAGCCTATCCTATCTTTCTAATTTGTGTTAAGGGTAAAACATAAGTGAAGATTGGGAACGACATATGTCGGTGCTTAATTCACGATGATCCTTTGCTCGCAGGATGAGCTATAAACGTAGGACAGCTTTTGCGGATCCCTTATGTATGTTACCTGAGAAAGATTCTCGAATTCATTATCAAAAACCGATAGTGGTACAAGAGCTCTTCAGAGCTCCTACTGATTTTAACACCAACAATTCTTGTCTCACTAGCACTAGCGTTCAGCATCCAAAAAAATTCATAATCTCTGCAAGTGCCGTTCAGCGCTTCCATTCACTTCAACTTCAAGAATTTTACTTCCTTTAGCACTAGAGTTCAATATCCAAAAAATCCACAATCTCTGCAAGTGCCGTTCAGCCCTTCCATTAACTTCAACTCTAAGAATTTTAGTCCCATTAGCACTAGAGTTCAATATCCAAAAAATCCACAATCTCTGCAAGTGCCGTTAAGCGCTTCCATTAACTTCAACTCTAATAATTTTGACCCCATTAGCACTGGAGTTCAATATCCAAAAAATCCATAATCGGCACCAGTGCCGTTCATTGATCCCATTTGTTGTAACCGCGACCGTTCTAAGGACCGTTGATGCATGCATGCTAGGAACACCTGAAGGCAGATGAAGCTCTTAGGGAAGCGATAAGGCGCGTGTACGAGGCTATGGGTCGACTGGCCAGCTGGTATCCCTTCTCTCTCTATGGAAAACGACTGAAATTACACTCGCGGTACCCCTAACACGGAGGTTATCCTTTGTAACTGCCACTGTAGTGCAGCAAAATTCAGCGAGGTTGTCTAGGTAACAGTACCGTGTGTGTGTGTGTGAAATGTCTTTTAGGAGTTGTCATGGCTAAAAGGGAGAGCCTTACTAATCAGAGATTTTAAGGCGAGTATCTGATATTATCCGTTGCCGACCTTCAATAAACATCGTATTAATGTCTGTAATTTTCTGAAGGAATTGGCTCAATGTCTGTCGTATTCTTATCGCGTGAGGTCACACTGTGCTGCAGGCTGTGAATCTCTACCAGGACGCTGATTTCGTTCGCGAACCCAACAAAACTCATCTGAAAATACTTTTGTACAGAATAGCACTCTATAGAAAATAATTTCGAGTCTTCAGGAGTTTAGTCACCAATGCGGTAGAATTACCTATGTGATACAATTACTTGTGTGATACAATTACCAATGTGGTGCAATTACCTGTGTGATGCAGTTACTTATTTGATACAGTTATCTATGTGGTACAGTTACCTATATGACTAAATTACCTGTGCGGTACAGTTACCTATGTGATACAGTTAGCACTGTGGTACCTTTGCCATAAGCAGTAGCTTTATTCCTTTATTTGGCTACTGCAGTAATGCATGGTATATATCTCCGTCAAAAAACTTAAGCGCTATCTATTACTATAGGACTCATATACGGGCGTTAATTTCTGCTCAGGATGCTGGGCTCTGTCTTAATTCTTTTTAAGCCAGCTCTCTTCACCAACACGGTTACCATTTTTTTTAACTACTTTTACTTGTACTTCTTTCAATGAGCTTACGTTTTGTATTCTTTTTGTGGCTGCAGAAGCTAACGTCGGTTCCTCTGCAGATGACTCGCAGTAGCACTTTTTTTTTTAATTCAGAGACCATTTTTAACTGGGCCCCGAATTTAAGCTGTCGAGGCTTGACTTGTTCGAAACTTCACGCAGGTGCGGCTAGATGAATTAAGTTACAGGCATTGACCTTCACTCGGTTACCCTCGAGACGTCCAGAAACTCAATCTTACTCTATAATATGGAGCTCTCAGCCTGCAGGCTCAACGTAATCGCGTTGTTTCTGACACCTGCAACGCGATTCAGAGTGGCAAAGCCAAAGCTTCGGTCTTAAGTTTCAGACAAGTCAAACTCCGAAGGTTTAATTTCAGCACTCAGTCGAACATGCGCCGTAGTTAAGCTTGGTCACGTGCCAATGAGGCTGCACAGTATTTTTTTTTTTTTTGCGAAACCGAAGTAACGTAAAGTCACTGAGGTGCTGCCCTGATTTTTTCACTGAAATTACTCACTTTAAAGCTATGCCACGAAAATTCACTTTTATTTTCTAAACTTGGTTGACGATAACATAGAGCGTTCACGGCCAACGATGAGGAAATGATACAGTTTAATATTTTAGCGAAGATGTAGTTGGCTCAACATGCACTTACCATCACACGTACAATTAAACAAATTGAGAACTAAAGCAGCGACTGCTCTCGGCATGCGTCAGGCCTTCGAATCTGAAATCGCATCGTGCTTGTTCACCCTTAAACTTCTTTGATTTATTACAAGGTTCTAGTTACAAATCCACTGACTCCTTCCAAACGCTTGTTGGATATCTTGAACATAGCAGCAACATGCTCATGTCAGGAGCAAAATAATTATTTTAACTTAGTTTAGTGTGCATACACCCAAACAGTGTATTATCAGCAGAAAAATCGCTCAACTTTAAGTAAAGGTGTTTTACTTTGAAGCAAGTAGAAATTTTGCTATATCTGCAAAATTGTTTGAGTGGCATACTACCCACTTTTTTGCGTTATTCAACCAGCTGCTTCTTTTTATACATTATTGCAAAATCGCAGCACTGCTCATCTGCCGTTCAATTATACAACCTAACCAATGTAGTGTAGAGTTTGTATCCACTCTGAAATGCACTGAAGTGTTGCTGCTATTCAGGCAAGGCGTAATCCATTTAAATGTTCTTGCTCGCAGTCAAATATACGAAGACTCCAATATAGCTCAGAGCTTGTTAAGCTTGTTAAGCAGACCCTGAATGCAAGCCGGTGCTTGATAGTTACGCAACTGCCAGGTCTACGGATAATTAGAGCAAGATTGACGTGATGATGATCAGAATCCTGTGACAAAGACCCGAAAACATTATGCTCGTCCCATGTTTGCAAGATAGGTACATTTGGAGAGTACCCTGTTACATATCCTTCTTCCGAAATGCATTAAGACTATACCGTGTATTTTGATATACTCTTATACTGGCATTTTGCG
This sequence comes from Parhyale hawaiensis, assembly GCA_001587735.2. Classification (NCBI taxonomy): domain Eukaryota; kingdom Metazoa; phylum Arthropoda; class Malacostraca; order Amphipoda; family Hyalidae; genus Parhyale; species Parhyale hawaiensis. Next base: position 8,653,020 of record LQNS02015105.1, read on the forward strand.
AGAATACTGTTGCATGTTCTTCTGTTCCAAAACTGCAGTAGGAGTATAGTGGGTGTGTCTAGTTCAGAAACAGTTTTACTCTGTATTTTAGTTAATGAGAACTAGTGCACCTAAATGACTTGAACCTTACTCATGGTGTAAGCATTCGCCTTTCCGCTTCCTCTGTTTACTGGTTCACACACAGGAGCCACTCACAGCGGCTCACTAGTAGAACTGTTTAGATTCCCCGTGCGAGTGATGTAGTTCTACTCATCTGGATGAGCCTGGACCTGTGACGCGAAGAAAGAGGAAGCTTGAGCAATAAAAGGGGAAAGTCAGGACGCACCTTCAGCCAGATCTTGCTCTAGGCAGGCTTTAGTGAGAGACGTAGAGGGTAATTTTGATTTTTTGGTACTAAATCAAATAAATTTCAGTTAGTTTTCGATTTATGGCGATGACCCACGCTGGTCAAAAGAACAAGTATCGTCATTCTTTCGTCGGAACGTTATGTTGAATTCTTGTAAACACAGCTTTGAGATAGCCTAGAAATGGTGTGAAAATGTTTACCGTCAGTTCAGTTTGCTCCGCAAGTGCCGTTAGTTAACTTTCGGACATCTCATTATTTCTGGAGGGATTTATAACTCAAAATTCTTTGCGAGTGTGCGATATTCAATTGGACAGATCATCACATTCGGACGAAAAGATGACGATGCTCGTTGTTTTTTTTTTTTTTTTTTTGACTAGCGTGTGTCATCGCCATTCCAGCGTATTTCAGTTACATTTTTAGCTATGTGAACACGTCCCTTAAGAATTGGTTCTCTTTCCGGTAAATGTTGAGTTTAGGATCTGTGGAGAGTTGCAAGGTATACTGTATGTCATCCCATGTATATTAATGTGCTGAGTCCGAATTGATAGGTCGGATCCGTCGGAAATGCGTAGTTTTGAGATATTAGACTTTGTAGTTTCCATTGTTTTTCTATAGGGAGAAAATAACCGTCGTCGTATAGGCTTGCTAGCGACCCCATAGGAGCCTAACCTAGCCTAACCCAACCTAACATAATCTGATCTAACCTAGGCTAGGTTAGGTAAGGTTAGGTTGGTACGGTTAGGTTAGGCTAAGTTAGGTTAGGCTAGCCTAGGCTGGGTCAAGCTAGGCTAGGTTAGGTTACGTTCTTATGGGTTGCTAGCAAGCTTAGATGACGACGGTTATTTACTTCCATAGCAAAGCAATGGGAACTTCAAAGTCAAATATCTCGAAAACTGCGCAGTTCCGACGGCTCACGTGGTCACATTTGGATTCAGCACATGAAAATACCCAGTATTACATACAGTGTGCCTTGAAACTCTCTGCAGGTCCTAAACTCAACATTTACCCTCTTCTTTTTTCTAATTACAGAGTTTTATCATTTCCTTGAAATTATGAAAATACTGTTTCATTGGACCTGCGTGTGTGTAGTTTGGGTGTACACCACGGTTCATTTACTGAAGAAAACGAACTGTGCTGTATCCTGAATATATGTCATTTGCATACCATATATCAACACGTACAGTTATCCAACGTAAGCATCCGACGAACAAAAACTCCGTCGCAAATCAACGATTTTTTTCGTATCGGGGCTTTTTAAGTAATATCTTTTTCCTTTCGGGCATTTATTGCATGACAACCGCTCCTAAGCACAAATATAAGATAAAGCGAATCCGAGGGGGGATATGAAACACATTTTAAAAGTATTATTGTTTTTATTTGGCCTTTTTTGGTAGTTTGTCACTTGAAAGTCAGCTATATATTGTAAATAATACAAATCACAACTCTTAATAAGGAAATTCATTACAATAATAATAATAATTAATAATGATAATAATAATAGAATCATTCCCTAAATATTTATAATTGATAAGTACATGTAGAGAAAGCTGGACAGTAAAATCAAGCTTCGATTTCAAATCCAACTTAAAGGCAAGTGCATCGCAGATCAGAAGTTAAGCTTTGCCAAAACATTACTTTATACAATATCTTATAGCTGAGGGTCCTAAACGTTTCAAGGTTGTGTATCCTCAGTATCGGAAAATCATAGGCATTTATCCGATGTTTGGAGCTCAAGCATCGGATAACATCCGATAGTGGCTCAAGATTTTCTGAAGCTTGAGTTTCAGATGGGTTACCGGCACCTCATCCATCCGCACACACACATACGAACGCATAGTTTGTTTGCTTATATATTAGCGACAATTTTGTATTAAACAGAGGTGGGCAAGCGCTGCGGCCGCCCAGAAAAGGCGGACTGTCTGCGGCCTCGGCCCTTATTAATCATTCATTAACGAGTTCTGATGTCACCCCGCTGGCCGGCCAAACATCTTACTTTCGACTCTGATTTTGCCACCGCCAGTTCAGGGAGATCCACGCGGACTACTTTGAGGCCTACCAGATGAGCGAATATTTATGTGAACACACCGCAGCGCACTGTGAGGCTGCGCAACAAGGTAGAGGCAGCTAACTAACATTTCAAACTGAAAGTAGTTAGCTGCTTTGGCCTATTATTATCATCCATGTAATGCACTGCAGTCAGCACGCAGTGCTGTTGTCCGGTGGTAGCAATACTGTTTTTATTGACCACATACACACAAATGAAAAGACAGAAACTTCGCTCAATAGTGGCTTACAATGGGTGGCATGAGGTCACGCGATGCATGGGGAAGTTTATTTTGTCTCTATATGCTTTCTACCTGTCAACTGCAGCACTATAGCACAGAATAGAGCAGCAATAGGTCATTTTGGTTGGTTTGGTTCGTTCATTCCATAAACGTTTCTGCCTCTAAGGATCACTCGGACACATCAACGCATGCTCGCTGAGGACTGGCACAAAATTCAATGTATCGTTTAGGGTAAGAATAATAGCAGAAAACAAAACAGTACTTTATCAAATCAGGATTATCTATCTTTAATTCGGTTGATGTATTTGAAGTCGGGCAATGCCCTAACTGTATTAACTAGTACTGCCAACAGTGATTTAAGGATAGAGATTTCACCACTTAACCAAGAAATTTCGTGTAGTTTTATAGGGAATTATAGAAAATCACAAGCACTTTTCGCGTTGCCTGATATTGTGGTATCATTGAAACTGTAGGGTAATTGCTTCGCTATTTTATAGTTTCACGCTGATGATAGTCAAACATCTTCCGGCCGGATACCTTTTATTGCATCGTGCGTGCCTCATTCAGCTTCTAATCAATAGAAATATTACGATATAGAAGATGAGTTCAGTAAAGTAAGAGTGCTCATTATAACCAAGCATGGCTACGATAAAGAACGAACATTCCAAATAATTAAAATCTCTATGCACTTAAGCTAACTTGTTTATTCGCATACTGATATATTTTTTCGCGATGAACACAAAACAGGAGAAAAAGTTCATACTGTAATTATGTTTCAATGCCAGCGTCTTCAACTGAAAGTCTTGAATAAAAAATGAAAATGTATGAAAGTTTCTAATAAGGGCAAAAAGATGGAATAACTGTCGTTTTATGAAGACAATGATACAGATCCATGCAAATATAAAATTAACCAAGACTTGATGAAGTGGTTCCGAATTTAAATAATATCATCTTTTTGATTACGGACATTGCATTTCTTACGTAATTTTATAAAAAATTAGCAAATGAAAGAGAGAGGAGAAAAAAACTATAGATTGAGACAACTACATAAACCATGCTGTCTTTCAACAATAGGCACCATGGAACTTGTTGCCACCGATAGAATGGTGTCTGCCTCTATTAAAGCAATTTCTCTCAGCCTCGAGCAGATGCTATCGTAATTACTGCCGTCTGAGTCAACCATTACGAGAAACTGTTGAAAACCTCACAGATTTTGGTACTAAAGGCAATATACTTGGCAGTGGTGGCCCAGCAACCTAACCACTGCAGGATTTTGCAAAGATCCACACCTGATGTGGCACCACACCAAGTGGTTGCGAGTGGTGGCCCAGCAACCTAACCACTGCAGGATTTTGCAAAGATCCACACTTGTTGTGGCACCACACCAAGTGGTTGCGAGTGGTGGCCCAGCAACCTAACCACTGCAGGATTTTGCAAAGATCCACACTTGTTGTGGCACCACACCCAGTGGTTGCGAGTGGTGGCCCAGCTAACCTAACCACTACAGGATTTTGCAAAGATCCACACCTGATGTGGTACCACACCCAGTGGTTGCGAGTGGTGGTCCAGCAACCTAACCACTGCTGGATTTTGCAAAGATCCACACCTGATGTGGTACCACACCCAGTGGTTGCGAGTGGTGGCCCAGCAAACCTAACCACTGCAGGATTTTGCAAAGATCCACACCTGATGTGGTACCACACCCAGTGGTTGCGAGTGGTGGCCCAGCAACCTAACCACTGCAGGATTTTGCAAAGATCCACACCTGATGTGGTACCACACCCAGTGTGGTCGACAAACGATGTGACATGCCGATCCATCTCCTGTTCCTACGATCGCTGAGAAGGGTTCTAGAATACCAGATTTAATTTTCGACAATATTAACTTTAAATTCAGCGAGAGATCATGATGATATTTCATCAATGTATCATATTCTTTTAAGTCACCATAATAGCAGAAATAAACGGATATTAGAAATCGCTGCATGGGTTTCAATAACATCAATGACTCAAATGCTTATGTTGGTCCCCACTTTATACCATTCAAGTAAAACGTTGCATGAAAACTACGATTTATATATTAAATTTATACAGAATTACATACGCTACAACAGCGGAAGTAATGCGTATAGGGCAGGACCGGCGCGCCTCGTTATGTCAGCAAAGGAATGCGAAAAAATACATCTAAGTAGGCTATCAGTTCACGTGTCTTCAAACCACACGCATCAGTAACTTCGTGTTAGAATAGTCTCCTAAAAATTAGCATTAGGCAAATGAGGTATGATAAACAAAGTCGTACTCAATAAGATTTCATTTTTGTGAATCTGATCTCTAGAAAACTCACCACAATATTATTATTACGATCATCGTCAGGTTATGCTCCTAACGCAGTTAGCAATTAAAAATCAATAGAGAAAAAATAATGCATAAATGGAGGCTGGTCCGAATCAATATTAATCATTAGGGTGCTCGATTGGCCAATTTCCATTGAAATAATCTAATCCGGTTAGCTCTGACTTGTCTGTTACTTAATTTTAAGCGTTTGACACGGCTGAAACGCGATCAAACGTCACCAACTGAACGCTGGGAACTGAAGTCCTGAACAAGGTAAGTTTATGCTAATTGGATCAGATTAAATTGATGGAAGTGGGCCTCTCAACGGCGCCTCTACTGTGGGCACGATTAACAGCAACTGACAACTGATAATCGTTTACTAAATATATATAAAAAACTCAATAAAATATTTACGGTTGTCCAAATACTTTGCCTAGAAAACATCTGAACGAACTACGCTAGTTTTCTATATTAGACATAGTACATAGAGCTAGTGCCATGGAGCTCGAAATCAAAATGTTTCTACTTCAAGCATTTTGGCTGCCATATGGCAGCTGCACACGAGAGCGCAAAATGCGAAACGTTCCAGGTTCTTGGAAGAAAAGTTTACGTGACCGCGATCTGACTGAATGAGCTTGGCCATCACTGCGAAATGCACGTCTTTCCGTGTTTATAGGAACTAAAGAATTCAGGGAACACTTTGGAACTATACGACAGCTACTTTCAATAGTGTGCACGCTGCTGAGATTTCATATCATTTTTTGGTATAGTTACTATATATGTGCAAGTCGAGTCCCTGCCTGCGACGTTTTGCATTTTGTGCTCCGGCGGCCTTTGCCCAGACCGTTCTTCGCTCACTGAATATAACGTCATAACATGGCTGATACTAGACACAAACTTCAGAAAACTATTGATCTATAATAACTTGCACCATTAAAATTCGATTGGAGTTCTAGCTATAAGTATCGGTTTGCATTATACAGTTTAGGATTTACCCACCATGAGCAAAGAAAAGAAGTGACATTCAGAATCCTGTGTGAATCGTCATTAAGAGAAGACGAAATGTTGCGGCGCAATGCGGACACGCTGCAAAAATGATCCATGGCGCTAATATTCCTTCTACATAAATAGGTGCGTCTTCGCAGCTTGATAGTCACTGCTGACAAAGAACTAAGCAGTACGACAGATAGTTACAGTGAATGCTCTTGTTCACGAAACTAAAACACTATAATTGACAAATTATTGGCTTTGACAGCCAGGCAACTAGGTCTTCTTACTCTATAAGTAGCGAAAAACTACGCGTAGTTGCAGCATTTAGTTCTATGAACAATGAGTAATTTTCCGTTAGTTAAGATGTCAGACTCCTATGGGTTTCGCTCATTCTAATCACATCGATATTATGCCAAGAATAACCGCTATTTGTAAGCAATATATGTACATACGATGCATTTGCAGGTCATCACAGACAATTTGCATCGACTGCGTACTCGTTCTAAACCAGGTTGTCAAGTTTGGCGATCATTCGTCGTGATCTGGAAAACTCAGGCCTCACTTGGCGATTAGGGAGACCAGAAGCAGCGGCGCTTATAGGTCACAATCCTTATGACATTTTTGGTCTCCTCAGAAGCAGACTTACGATTTTAACTTCCGGGACGGCCCAGAATTCTGTCAGAGCAACCAATGCCGGTGACTCTTCAATATAACTGGAGCAAGAAGGCCACACACTGCAGCTAAGATTGCTTACTAGAATTCACTGCTTTTGGACACTAACGCAACACAGAATGCTGAAAATTTGAGGACTCAATGCCCTAATAGAATTCTTGGCCGCCCCGGAATAGCGAATTGCACGTCAGCTTCTGGGACGGCCAAATATTCTGCCCGGGTACATGACAGCATATAGCGATTGGTAGCTGGTGTTAAGAGTGTGCGAAACCCAGTAAAGGTAAAGGAAGCGTGAACCTGACCGCACACCCCCCCCCACTGGGAAGCTCACACACAGTGGTTCGTGTTGAGGATATAGGCCAACAGGTCCGAAAGAGTGTACGGCTGCAGTCAACCAGGGATCGTCAAAAACTCCAGCGCCATCGAAGGAAACTTCTTATACAACGCTCCATGCCTCCCTACCCTCCCCATTTCTGGGAAAGGTAAGTGCCCCCACGGCAGCTGTGCATATTTATAAGTGCTGAGTCAGCGCCTCAAACGCCGCAAAGCTCGCCTGCCTGGGTTGGCATTCGAACCTGCAACGTCCAGTGTCAAGAGTTCTGCACCCTAGGCTGCTGCTACCGCGGGTCAGCGTATCTGCTTACGGTATTCAGTCTCGAAAATAAAGCGGTGACTCTAGGAGATAATGTACCTTTGCGCATTACCCGCAGTAGTTCTAACTAAACTATGGACTAAAGATCAAATCTAAGACTACTATATAACCCTAGACATCTAGATACTGATATATTATCTTTCACTGCTATGTCGATATTCGTCTCCAATAAATTTGTGTTAACTCACAAATTATAACTGTAATGCTTCCAAAAAACAAATATGAAAGACTTAATAAATAAAGTTATTCAATTCAAATTTTTAGACTAGAGTGCGATTTAATTTCGGCATGCTAGGATTACTACAAAAAAGTGTTATCGTCTGATAAAATTAACATTGTTTGAGATCCTGGGAAAAAAATTTCAAACGTGCTAAAATGCTTCCAAATACAGCATCGCAGTGGCTAGAGCCTCGCAGGCACATTGCTTCAATCCTTCCATGCATGAACCTGGATCAGAAGTAAAAGCAGGGTCCATGTGAACCAAACATTTTGATTTTTGGTTCTTCGGAGCAAGAATGTCAGTTCTTCGCGCTGAAATCAATGCACGCGCAACTGATTCTTTTGTAATTCAGTCATCAAATCTTTCTCGGGAGCGTCTTGATTATGTTAACTCGAATGAACAATGTGTGCTGCTGCAGTGATATACTGTACATGCATAATTTAACATATGTTGTGTAAACAACTTGTCTCAACCACAGACAAACTGTTTGCACCCCTCCGTGAGAAATAAGTTGTAAAAATATTTGGTTTATGATACATTCTTGATGCAAGAAACTGAAATAATGATAATGTAATCGGTTTCAAAACATCAATATAGTGAATGGTTAAAATCATTACCACAAGATTTCTATAACTCGCTTGATACACCGGACTAAAAATTGAACTTCAAAAATGAAAATAAAGTTAGAAACCGTGAACTAAAATTAAAATTATTCAGATTGTAAAACCATTACTCTCTGTTCCAGTATGCATCAAACGATTGAGAAATGTGCCTGTAACCACATTTACACGACATAAGCAATAGACAAGGAAGGGAATATGCTATCCTTAATTACTTCGCCTATGATTACATATTTTTTTACAACTTACATGCTACAAAACCCCTTATTCGATATGGACAGCAGCATACCCAAAGCTAAGTTGCATTCTGCAAAAGTCACAAAATATAGCTAGTGTTCCATCAGCACGCATAAACTCGATCAACCACTTATTTCATATTTGTACCTTGGCATTATAGAGGAATTTGAAATTTAATCAACACATCTGGAGGCAGAGCATGAAGCGAAAGAGAACAGAGAAAAAAGGGCGACCAAATGCGCAAGCGTTATATTGATATTTGGATTAATGTAAAAGGAAATAGATGCTATGAATAAGTTTTTGAAAATTTTATCGACCCGCGGAGTTTGGTCAAACACTACAGGACCCAAATCGTGGTTTGCGTAATAAAATTGAATTAGCTCAAATTAAATCAGAAGTAGAGGGAATTTCTAAACGAATTCTCATATTTCACTGTCATGGACAAAAAATATCTTGGTTTAAATACCTATTAAGAGAGACGGCTAGACCATGGAGTACATATACGCACGTCCAGACACAATTAGCAAGAAAATATTCGTTTGTGAAACAACAGCAGCCAGTAGAGCTCATATCGGTCACACTTACGTACAGCAGATTCTAATACAATCTAAAAGTTAGTATGTAAAGAAAATTACTTTTAACATAGATAAATTGTATTGCATAAGCAACTGTGAAGAAAGAAGGAACGCACAAAAACTTCGTATCCCTAACAGAATTATAGGCTGACCCTATAAGCTAAAAGCGTGAAGTAGCTTTAGGGGCGGCTCAAAATGCTGTTACGACTATCAAATTAAAAAAAGCCTAACACATTTAAAACAATTTTCTGCTGATTTTAATCATGATTAGGATGCCCTCAAGAAAAATGTCCTCAATACTCACAGTTACGCTCGCCTTTATCTTTGCCTGGTCTTCACAGAAACAGGTTCTTTTCCGTAAGGTAAATTGATAATTAAAACAGTACTACCAAGTCCAAAGCAACGGCTATCAGGGCAATTCACGTGAAATCAATTCGGAAGAGCTAATGTGGAACTCGCTCTAGACAGCCAGTGACGGTTTCCTTTTGGTTTTTTTTTTTTACAAGCAACAGCAACAAAAAAAATCAAGTCCCCTCCAGGCGCCGCCCAGTGTTTCGAAAGAGAGAAAAATTAGAGACCTGAAAAAGGCCGAGAAAAATATCTGGGCCGAGCACAACAACATGAAGTTACGCGGAGGGATTGCGTTTACTGTCCCGTTACAAGAATAAAAAGGCAAGAATAAAAAAAGTTGCATGACCGGATTTTCTGAGGCCCTTCGGCCTATTTTTCTTTTGCAGAGGGGCCGCAAGCGCCCACCTCTCCCACGAGGTCATGTTCGCAGTACGTTCAGCTGGATTTACTCGTACTCACGGCTTAAAACCGCTATTTCAACAATAATTGGTCTGTTAACGGTCACTGTCGACATATGTTGACGCTGTCAGTTGCATTCTCAAGGTCACTATCGACTGTAACAGCATGCTTTTCTTGTCTTTTTATTGTGGTTACTCTTGACTTCAGTCTTTTTTTTATTGTATGGCTTTAAACGGGCAACATGAACTCGCTACGTTCACAGGCAAGTAGAGTCTTGACATCCTATCGGAAGGTCATAGGTTTTCATTCGACATCTAAAGAGGGCGGCATCGAATGTTATCTGATAACAATTCAAAAATTTCCAATTGGGTATTATCTCGAAAGAGCTGCTGTTGCTCCCCAAGTTGTATTCCTGATCCAATTCTGTCCAGTGCTGCGACACTACTCTGCAGCACCGGGTGCTAACTGCAGCAGCAGCAGCGGAACGAGCCAATACAACAGCAATGAAGTCCACAACAAAAGTCTGCAGAGAAAACAGGCTCTGTTGACTCAGATCAAACAACACAAGTAAAGAACAAGACTAGACCAAGCTGCGACTGGAGGCGTTCTGGTAACGAAAAATCACAAATCACTTTCATTATTTCAAGTATCAGATCGCTACGATCTCAGCGCAACAATACGTTACTCTACGTCCTTGATGAACAATGACGCTCTGCAGTGTTGCCATTCCTTCAATGCCGTTGCAGCTTCAGTTGTTGCTAAAATGGTCAAGTAAATAGCATTATTTAACTTCGGGAGCCGTTCAAAGCATTCAGTGCCAAGTCAAGAAGGCCAAGCAATTCATCTGCGTTTAGTATCATTGTCACTGACATTAGCCTATAATTTTAAAATTTCTTAAACTTTAGAGATAGTTGACGATGATCCAAAATTTAATGTCTTCCAATAGCACCGCCCGTTGAGACTGGCTTCAAAGAATGGAATTCTGAAACTCTTTGAAAGATTTGGTCAGCATTAAAATTAGAAGACACTAAAATGAAGCAAAACGTTACTTACTGCATGACTGTAATTTGATTGACCAGGTAAAGCATTGAAAAAAAGAACAAAGTTCGTCATAGATGTACAGTAGTACTTTGTATCGTAATCGAATAGAAGATTATCCTTTTATATTCGATTCGCTTTTTTTTCATGTGACGTCAACTTCATCATAAAATGCTGACCTTAAGATGTACCTAGTTTAGTCAGTGGTACATTAAACAAGCTTCGCGGTAGTTGCAAGCGATTTTAAGGGTGAAATTCGCTCTCCAAGTAAATGAAAACATTCTTATAAAGCAAGTAAGGATTTAGATTAAACCATTCAAGATTCAGATTAAACCATTGAAGCTGCTGGGGATTCGGGACTGAGAATGTGTCCAAAAATAATCTCAGCTCAGATTGCGACTGCTCGGGACGATGTGGTTCGTCTCTGCCTTCGTCGCGGAAACCAACCCACTCGAAACTGGTATTTTTCGTACAACAAAATACGTCAACACTCATGACGATATTTGAAGCAACCTTCGCGCCATCAGGGCAAAACAAGCTGAATTAATACGAAAAATAATCAGATATATACAGCACAATCAGATTGATTATATCTAATGCTATTCACTGAAGTACGTATGTAGTGTTCGTATAGAACTTCCGGTAGAGCAGTAAAACGTGATTCATCAAGTAATACAAATAATTAGAGCCTAAAAATCAGACACAACTAGGAACTATTCGAAGTCAATGAAATTAGGTGACTGTCATCTAGCCCTTCAATTAATGAAGCCGTATTGAAAGTGGGCATAGCATTGCACGTATACGAAAAAAATAATAGAAGAAACTGGTATCTGAAGCCCCAAGCTTGACTTTGATTGATGATCGGGCAGTTCGTAAGAGATGCTCTCGTCCCTAAAAAGGGAAGTCTTACCGTGCACTGGTCGCTAGTACCTACATGTCTAGGCGAGCACAGTGCACGCTCAGCCGTGCTAAATCGCCACACGTCTTTCAAAGTGTGCACTTTTCCTAGGGGGCCGCCAACGCCCACAGTTCGGCGTGTCTTTGTTCTGGGCGCTTTCCGTAGACGTGGACGAAGGATTAGAGGATCTGCTAATGCTTAGCTGAACAGCTTTTGCCACGAGAGTAATGGTTAAAATTTGCAGTTGTCTCGCTGGATCAAAGCACTTAGGATTCCCTACATGTACGGGTTTATGCCGCAGATGAATCTCGTCTCGGGCCCTGAGGAGTGAACGGCTGCAGTCGAACGCATTATCTAAGCTATGGCGTCATATAGAGAAGGCTCTTAACCACTGCGCGCCGCCCCCTCCGGCTGTCCCTATATCTGGAAAGGCCAGGGCCCCGCACCTACCGGATAATGAGCAGTAGAAGTGCTGACGCTGCATTGTCAAGCAGTAAAACTTCCTCCCTGGGGCAAGAAAAGAACGCCAGACCTCGTAATAACGAGCAAGGCAGCACTCTTCACCACTTGGTCACTGGTCGTAAAAGATATTATAATTACTCGTTTCTTTAGCGAATCGCAGTTTTGGTGTAAGTGTCGCCACTCGAGCATCCACGGCGTCCATAGAAAAGTGCGCACTTGCTTTGGCCGAAGCGAATACACATTGGTGCGCTTGCTAACACAGTTAACATTTTACCGGGCAAGTGACAATATAAAGTCACTTCCATAAAGCTATTCCTGGGACAGCGTTTTTTAGCGGCTCGGCAAAGGGTTAAGCGTGTCAACATCAGCTTGGCACACCAATGCGTTGTTATATGGGAACACTTCTTTGTGTAGTCAACTGCAAGACGAAGACTATACGCACAAAAAGTCCTAGTGCAAGTAATGCTTTAACTAGAAACAATTTAGTTTTAAAGGCTAAAAAATAACTAGCTCTTTGAATAGTACTTCGCATGGAGAGCGTGCGCTTCTAGTCTAATAAATTAATTTCTTCTTGCTGAAACATTTGAGTCGCCTTCGATCGGTGCAGTGAATAGGCCTAAGCTAAACACACTAAACTTAACTCGTCCGGAAGTTAAGGCCGGCGAGTTGGTTTCGCCATTTCAGATTGAGTTATGATTAGGACGGCCAAAAAATCCATTTTTCCAACAAGTTATCGTTTTCAGTCGTCTCACGAGCAATCTATTAGGGCTGAATTCCCAATGCTCGATTCTATTTGGAAAAACCGAAACACCTGCCAATAGTTTCGAACGAGTTCAAGTCGATGAGCTTAGTACACACCGCTCTTGCTGTGCTAATCGAGGGCATCTTTTGGGTCCTCTTACAAAGGGGTCTTTTTTACCAGCCTAGAAAATGTATACAGAGTACGTAAAATCTTACATCTATATTGTCCAGATCGTTGTCATCAATAGGCGATGAATATACATAGTAAGACACAGAGTGATAAGAGTCTATACATGGCAATAAAGTCTTACGGATACTCATGAGCACACAAAATTAAACGATAGGGAATATTCCAAGACGGTTACAATACGAACGTCACTGAGGAGGCGAGAGCATTTGGCAGAGGTAAGAATAATCGTCGGAAACCATCACCAAGTGGAGAGACGCAAGGTTACCTATCGGTTTATTCTTTACTTTGTCAGGAGAGACGCCTGGTAATGCAACACACACACACACACAGAGCGGTAATGATAAAATTGACCAAGTTCGTTTGCAAGACTAAGCTTGCACTCACAATATTTTTTATTATAGTTATGTTTTAAAGCACGCATTTCTAAATGTGTGCAGTGTCAAGTTGCTGCAGTTAGCTACCACTTGATTTTAGTAACTGAAGTACAATATTACCGATTATGAAGAAATTTTTGCGCATTACTCCCTCTGAACTAACGTTTTTTCCGTACTTCAAACAAAAAAGTCTGGAAATTGCAAGAGAAACTTGTAACACCGTCAATTCGCATAGATGAAATGCATCCTTTAGATGGCTTGTCTATAGCTAACCAAACACTCAGTCCGGCAGACAAACTTTGGGTACCTATATAGTAAACAAACCGTTCGTTATATATGTATAAAATCCATCTATGGGTGTAGTGATATGAATGTCATATTTATGTCTGCCAAAAGATGCGTTGGGCAGATCAATAATCCTAGTTCGCGGCGTTTCGGAACACTTGAATAAATTGGCATTCACTAAGGGTGTCATTGACTTAACGCTTTGAGGCAAGTATATTGGTACTTCCATAATGATATACCTTCGTGAACGATTTGTATAGCTGCCTGGTAAAGGCATCACCGCTGCAATCGAGGTAATGTAATCGAAAAATTAGCTCTTCATGATTTAGTGTTGCCTCTTGTCTGAAACGTTGCGACTCTCATGCACCACGAGTGAAAGGATTAACTTCTCGGATTGAGCTATCATCCGTTACAAGCACAATCGGTTTGCTATTAACGCTTGAAATTCGATCCAAGGGAAGGTTGGGTAATGTAACGTGCATAACTGATGTTCCGGACAAGTTTAAGCTAATTGGATTAGAGTACATCCATCGAAAACGACGGATAGAACACGCAAGAGATCTACAAAGAGTAGGGTAGACTGAAGATATAGAGAGTCTTTTTCTACTTGCGAATTTTAAGAACTTGTCCCATTTTGCTTTTAATCTTTAGCTATAGGTATATTCTAATTGAAGTTGGGTAGATGCATCTAAAATCACCACGGCTGTTTCTTGACCCCCAGTACCTAACAATACTATTCAGAAATGGAGCGAGCATTATTGCGCATGTAAAATCGCGGATACCTACAGCTCGTAGCATAACATCATTACCTCAAACGCGACCAGTTGAAAAGATGGTTATAGGAGATGCGCGGACACACTGTCGTCTATACAACCTCGTTATCGTTACGCCGCAGCGGGCTGAACTGAAGAAGTATTCGCTAATAATCGATTATCAAGAATATTTTGCATTGGGTGGCGCCAGTATATATAGATACCAGCGTTTTTATTGTGCCGCGATAACGAGCATAAGTTTAAAATACATCGCCTGCTTAGAGTGCACTTTTGAGTCTGATACTCTGGAAAGATTCGGCGTCTTTTACTGATTTTCTGGAAAGATGCAGGTTTTTTAGGATATTGTGGTAAGATTCAGTTCCTTTTAAACATCCACTTTGGTGAGAAAAACAACCGTAGCTGTTACAGTTATAAACACTGTCGAGTGAAAACGAATACGGTGCAAAAGTAACAGTGATCCCGCTTTAAGAATTGGTATCTAATTCCATAACAACTGCGAACTACAACATATGAGGTAATTAGCAATCATCACAAACAGAGATGCTATTTGTTCAACATCTACGTATAAAAACGGTAAGACACTATACTTTTGTTTCCCTTGATATAGTTGCATCGCACTGATCTCAATTCGTTTTGATTAAAAACGGCTTAATATAAATGTCGTGGAAATAGAAAAGTGGTTAATAGGTCATACCAACGTATCTTGACATCAAAGAATTTACGTAGAAGCAAGAAATACATGTAATTGTCTTAAGAATCTAGGAGTAACATTCTTGTGATCAGAAACGTACTACCAAGCAAAGTATTCAATAAAGACAGTAAACGTTCCAGAGAAAGCAATATTATAGATGAACGCAAAAAAATGTTTCATTTGGTGAAAATTTTCTTCTTTGAAAAGACTACTATATCAATATCAGAAAAGAAACACTGAATTACGAAACAAAAACTGTCCACCTTGTGTAACACTGCTGCAGCATGTTAACACTGCACTGTAGTAAGAATTTCAGTAACATGCAGGTATTTAACTGCCTCAACACTAGGGGGGAAATGCCACACTACAACTCCGTAATTAAATAAAGGCCAAATGTGACTAAAAAAATACCAACTGCGACAACTTTGGGGAGAAAATACCCATTAACTAAAGAAATCGAAGCCTATCAGAAATATTTTTCTCGATAGTGAAACAATTGTTTGTTTAATTTTTATTAAAAACTGACAACGGCCAAGAAATATACACTACAGTGACGTAGGAAACAGAGCAGATATTTCATAGGGACGATGACGATAAAAAATTTTTCCCCTGGGAAAAGAAGACAGCTGCACTAGAGTACGAATGAAAGGAATTTGAGGACACCAGGAAATTAAGACTGCGTATGTGTTGTCATTGACGTAATTAAGTACGTAGAAATGATAACATATGGAACGTCTCGTATATAATGCATGGGCAATGCAGACATGCTGGCCGTAGCAAGCCAATATTAAATTAGAATTTTCCCTATTTAACTCTTCAAGATTCGCTTGAACAAGCAATAGGCAAATATGACGAAGAGTAAAGTTGAGGAAGAGGACAATTTATGCGTACTTTTTATAGATTCTTTTATAGAGATTTGCATTTTTCTGAGCCAAAAAAATTGGCACTTTCAGAGGCTCTATTTCCCTTGCAGCATTCATGGCCGCCCAGAGTTAATTTCCGATATTAGCTTCTTGAACAGCCAAGAAATCTCTAGGGTTTGAGTATAAGTACTGTAAGACACCGGTATGCTCGCTGAAATTTCCATTCCATGCATATTACGTACCAGTAAAATAAAATATAATGTATGTAGAAGAACGCATCGTATGATTAAATTAATCGCATCTCAGCCTGTAAAAGCAGGACGACTAAACATGAATTTACGCTGAGAGCACACACTCATGTACAGCTGCATCAATTGAGCGCACAGCATACCTAGGAGCCACCCAGATTACACAGGCATTTTCCCGGGTATCAGGCCACGCGTGTGCCAGAATAGGCGCCTTTTTTTGGCCACCGTGGGAATAGTTCCATTTGATTAGTTTGTTTTTGCGACTACTTGCTGAAGTGATCAGTTTCAAAATTGAACACGCTGTGACTTCTCTCCAGAGCTGATCAAGCGTGATCAGAGTCATCGATAAGTACAAAAAAGATGGCGGCGTCATGTGATGTAGTTCCGACTTGTGTAAAGGCACCGTCCCAGATACATTGATTAATGCGAGTAAGGCAAATACGCCACGTACGGCTCTCTTATTATGCCGGTGACACACTAGGCATTTACACAGACAACCTAATGCAAGGATGCAAGACCTGAACGTCATTGATGCCACTGTATCTATGCTACCGATACTAAATATGTATCGAATCGACACTGGCGCTGCTCATCCTACTCATCCTAGCCTGCAGTTGGCCGTAAATACTCGCGTAGAGATGCATATGTGGTCTCGTTAGTACACTGTTCCTCAAAAGTGCGATTGTTCATAGACCTAAAAATCAACCAGAGAAACAGATAGAGCTTCGCCCATGCAATACTACACGCTTTTGTTCATATGTTATCATTTATTTGCGAACTAGAGCTTCGTTCGTGAGCGCAGACCTACGCAAAGCTAACAGACAGAATGGTTGGCAGATAAGCAGACAAACAAGTAAACCTACAGACAGATCACCACCAAAATTTAATCATCTATTCCTCGTGTCATTCTTAAAAGTTCCTGTGAATTTCATGAAGCTCCGTCCGTACGTTTTGGAGTAATATTGCCAATAAACAAACGGAAAAACATTACCAATTCAACGAAAGTTACGTATTATACGAAGCAGTTTAGCTATAAAATATCGGGGCGATTGCAGCCGTAACTGTAACTTGAGCGAACGTTTATGAGAATTTCCTTAAAATTTTACTTAGGTATCAACAATAGTTTTAATTTTATAGGGTAAAAATAAGACATGAGCTTCTTCGACAGTGTAAATACTACGCTATATAATTAATTTTTCTTCTACGTTTTACCTTATTTATTTGTAAACACAAGGTACCGCAGGACGCAATCTTACTGGTTCAAAATCAAAACAATTCTTCTCAGCTTAAATTGCGTTACATGAAAACACGAAAGGCAGAGACTTTAAATCACAATATCTCTATTTTCCTTACTTTGAGGTAAACATTTCTGCGTACAAACTCAGCTTAACTGTACATGAAATTTCAGGAGACGCTAAATTGAGGTTCGTCATTTTAAACCGAGTTCACACTACAGTGTTTCGTTTCTCGTACGCAACACAAAGAGTTCGAAAGTCGTGCTGGTTCCTTACCAACACAACTGGAGATCGACCAAAAGGTTCCTTACCAACACAACTGGAGATCGACCAAAAGGTTTGTGTTAAGCTGTCTAGCCGGCATATGGTTCGTACTCTAATCGCTTGTTCTCCGCAAGTCAGACAAAGTCTGCGAGAGTTTGGTCACTGTCTGAAATCAATTCATAGAAAGTGCACACTTCTTAAGTTTTAATTTACTTTAAGTTTGAAGGGACATCCGAAATTTTGCAAGTGACACTTGATTAAAACCAAACTTAACTGCTAACATTTTAACAATAATTTTAGTGGCCACACAGCTGCGTTCGAAGGCAAGCAACAAACTGCTCGAAAACATCGTATATAGGGAGAGCTAAAGGCTGTAGTGGGAACACGCCTTTCAGCCGTCCAGGCAGCCGGTTTTTTGCAGGGTAGCCAGTGAAGTTTTGGATGCTTGTAAATATTCGGAGTGAAAAGAACTCATAAAGTTGTGTGCTTTTTGTGCTGTTGGCAAGGCATCAACGAAATAGTCGGACGCATGACGGACTCTGACGCTGTGAAATAATTCTAGTGTGAATCCGGCTTTAGTGATACTGTTTTATCGCCCAGTGGCACCATTTGAGTCCGTTTCTTACAGAGATGGATTGTAACGAAAACACATTAAATTGAAGCTGCAGAAATGCCAACCACTATTGCCAAAGAAATCATAGCAGCGCCTTTATACTGAAGCACAGATATTGTTATTCTATTGCAGTAGGAACTTTCGATGTAGTTATACTATTGGGTTTCAAATTCGTTACTCGTGAACGACAGCATGAACTGTATAACGTTGCATTATGCATAGTACATTATAACATTAAATATATTCAAACATTATGGCTTCGTTCGTAGCAACGGTGGATATAAAAAAAATGCTATAATTTCTTAAATTTTGAAATCTTGACACCGCCACGGGATCTAAGACAATCGTATTATGAGTTTTATAACTCTGAAAAATTCATTAAAATTTATAATGGGACGGCAACACATTTATACACACATATGTATGTGGCGTTTTCGACAGCCGCTCTTAATCGCAATCAGGATTCAAAATAAATTTGAGTGTGTTCACTGCAGGGACATCCTTTCTTTTATTAATCCTTATTTAGATTGAGCAGAAGCTAACCGAAAAAGTCTTACGATAATAAAAAAAATTGAAGGTTCAATCTGATCCCCGAGTAGATGAATATTTGATAAGACGAATGAAAATTTAAATTCTGGTGCCCAAACTTCCCAGCAACTTTAAAAATCGGAGCACTCAGAAATAATTCGAATTGGGATTACGATACAAAGCAGCAAGTAGAAACCAATTTTAGTCGCTGTCTCCGTAGGTACGGCCTAGCAAGGACGTAAAAAACTCGTGAGACGTGCGTGACGGTCAATCATGGGATCACAAGTCGGCAATACCTACACAAGACACCATCCTCATTATTTTATTATATAGGCTTCTTCTTCAACGAAATAAGTTATCTAATTTTGAAGAGCAAATATTACCGCAGTGGATGTATCACATTAGTAAGGATTTGAATTTGCTAGAGCAGACAGACAGGCGGATGGACAGACAGACAGATAGACAGACAGACAGACAGACATAAGGAGAGAGAAATGGGTGGACACTCAAAGATCTATTTATACATTCATCGAAACAAGTTCAAAGTTATTTGAATTGCACTTAAACATGAAATCACCGAAAATTCCGAGACAACATATGAAATGGTCATAATCAGAACACGTAACGAAATCTAAGTGAAAGCACGAAGAATAAAATGCCGCATTTTAGCCTCATTAATTTAACATAAAGGAATCATTCATTTCAGCTCAGTGTTGCAATACTTCATATGCTTAACTGAAATAAGAGTGCATCGCTAAGTCGTTTTTATAGTATTAGAAGTGTGAAATACTTAATTGAAAATGGCACAAACCTATTGCTTGGCTCACAGAAAATTATTTGATAGTTGCATTGCTGATGACAATAGACGTTTGGATTCTTTACACGACTAAGTACAACTTTTAGTTTTAGCTGGAAATTTCAGAAGTTTGCCTGCTAATTAGTTTCAGAATATATTGTTTGGCATTCGCATTTCAAATTCTATACGACAAGTAAAAAAAAGACAAGACAAGAAAAAAAGAAGATTTGCACAAAATAAAGAACCAATAGGGACCCCTTTACTGATTTACAATACAATTTTTGAAACACCGACTTACAAACAGCCTAGCACTACTTAGTATAAGTAAGCAGACGAAGCTGTGAAAGTATACGTTCGTTAGATGGAAATTGGGAAACTTGTAGCTTTCTGGAGTAAATACTTTTCTTACCGGTTACTGACATCGTTTAAGTTATTTGATTTAGAGTTTTGCTTCCGGTACTATACGTGAGTCATATCACTCAAAGGGATTAAGTTAGGTGAAGTGTAACTAAACTCAGTGAACTTTCGATCAAGGTTCTCGGCAACCTTCTCTTTGATATTGTTCTAACAACAAAACATACTTGGATATCTACCGAAGCGCTCATCTTATGTTCGTATTCCAGATGAAAACTTTTAAAACTAACCGCATATTGAAAAAAATGTATAATTTCTACCGTGCATAGTACCTATTTTGAATACAAACTATTTGATTCCGCAGGTGAAAATTAAACTGGGAATCACATGTGGACGACGGATGAAGCGAAGGGAAGTCAAAGGAGACCGCGGTAGAAGATGCCGAAATTCTTGCAGTCGTTAAGTTGAAGCTGCTGCAGAAGCAACTCCTTCGCCATTGCAGAGGAGGCAAGTTGTAGCAGACCTGTGGAAGAAGAAAACTTTGGTTAACTCAGTTTAGCAATCCGCCACTTATTCACTTATGTTAAGTCCAACTGCCTTACACGATTTAGCCTTTAATGTCCGTGGTGTCCATTTGTGCACGTTACGAAAGGCGCTATTCGTATCAATTTTACGATAAATTAGGATGTTCGAAGTTGAAATAAAGAAACAAAATTTTTTCTTTTGTATAAATTACTGCAGTAGAAAAAATATTTTGTTTCATTCGGAAACAGCATTATTTTGAAAAACTGTCTTCGTAGAATTTACATTCTTTAAATGCAACCTTTCGTTCGTAGAAATAGCATGGTTTGTAAAAAAAATCTCTGCACAGAAACGCAACTCAGCGCTCCATAGTAAACAACACAGTAAATGCTAAAACAAATATCACTCATCGAAACAGCATACGTACTTGAAGCTAAAAATTTAGAGGCAAAGAAAATATAATTTTCAAATGAATGATCTTTGCCCTATTATACATGCATTTTTAAACTAAGATTCCCAATTGCAAAACTGAAGTGCTAGTGGCACAACATGAGCATTTTTTGGGAGTTACTTCCTGTGACAGTTTCGAGAGATCACGGGTGATACCTCAGATCTCAATCGAAAGTAGCTACATGCCTTAAAACAGCACCAATCCTGTATAGGTCCAAGTCCTCAAAATGACCCAAATCCCGCAAGTCTTCACAACGGCCCTAATCCGCCATGCCCTCAAAGTGGCCCAAAATTCTGCTTTGTCCTCAAAATAACTCAAATCCCGCGTCTCTTCAAAATGACCCAAATCGGGGCTGTTCTCACAATAATCCAAAATGGTCCTTTAAAGTGGCCCACGAACGTCCTCCCAAATGGTAAAAAAAAAGTCTTCAAACTGGCCCAAATCCCGTATATTGATTCATCAACCAAGACATAGCTGTGTTGGTCAAGAATTTTCTTGAATTTCCGTTCATCACAGTCGACTACGATGTTATTCTCACAACTGCACTTATACTTGGGAAATTTTGAATATGGCGTTATTTATAACCATAACAATATTTGCATATAAATAAGGGGCTAATGAGGAGTATATCACGGTGAAAATATAATTTGTACCCATACCTGGAGATAGAGAGGACCATACCTCACTTTCAGCGGAATATACCATTTGCATTTCATTTATATTTTGATTGTAATGTTATTTCAAATTTCGTATATGCAGTATATGGTCTTATGTGGTGCTCGACGCAGGTTATCTGCGAAGCTGCAGTTAACAGCACAGCAAGGGAGTCCATAAAGTTTAGAATACCGAACATAGAGCGACTATAAAAACTAACGAGACCACAACAGGTGTTCTGTAATTGCTGCAATGCAGTGGTCAAAGGACTTTATGGCACTGCACACTAAAAAGAACTGCCACGAGGCTGAAAACGTCCTTAAACTTGACAGTTTCAGGACGCTGCATAAAAAAGTGCGAGGCAGAAAAAGAAGCTGCCAGAAGCACGCATCAGATTGTATGCAAGTCTGTGGACCTCCGACGTGGTGCAGCTCATCAGCTTCAGTTACAGGTACAGGTCAATAGCACGTACGACTCTCACATCAAAGGGACACTAAAGATCTTTGAAGAAGAGAGAGATGGAAAATGCAAGCACGAACAACTAGCACCGGCTTCTAAGCCATTAAAAGAACATCGTTTGTACGTTTCATCGAGGATAGTACAGTCCATGTTGGGTCGCGCTTACTTAAACAAAAAATTACAAAACTAAAAAAAAAAAAACAGAACTCTTGTCATTAAAATTCAGTATTTTTTCACTTTAAACTTTAAAGGAAATCAATAAATTGATTATACTAGTGCTGAAAGCAAGTTCAGCAATGAACAAACAAAGGTCTTACACCCCATAGATATTAATTTTATACGCGCAGCAGGCGGCTCACTTTTGATTCGAATTTACGCACAGAAGAACAAGGTGACCGATGCCAGGGCTGACATTGAAGGGAACCCGAGGGAGGTCTTAAGTCAGCAGTGCGGCACGAGGACGGAAGCATCAAAGTGCGGGATGGCCGTGCTGCACAGGCCTTGGACTTCAATATAGTATGTACTTAAGGACTGATATATGTACCTATGGGGGCTGGCTAGAGCGATTCGGTATAGATCGTGCAGCTATCTATAGACAGGAGGATCGTTGCGACACGTGGCTTGTGAGAGACAAGTGGATCTGAGCAAGTCTTGCGCTGAAAAGAAGAGCATTACAGCACGTGGCTTGCGGTGGATAAGTGAATCGGCGCTGAACTCAAGTGTCCGAGAGCAAGTCCTATGCACAACATGAGCTGACGGTCGACCATCACCATAATGCATCTGATTGGTGCTACAAGCCAGAGTATATCTTACATAAAAGGTAGAAAACAAGGTTGGTATAGATTGGAGAGATTTACCCACGAGAGGCGCCGCGTGCGATCGCCGCAACAGTGCGTACGACTGTCGAAGTGGATCCCAACTTGCGTACATTAAATGCTTGAATAAGTAAAAAAACAAAGGGTTATTACCCAGCAAGACCGATGCTGCAAAGGATTTTTTATGCTAAAAAACAGCATATATTATAATGCTGCAGACTAGCCTTAGAACCACTGCTTGTAGATGTTTACATGAGTTACAAGACACATACCGTACAATTGTCAATAAGGTTGGGGTAATATAGGTAGAGGCACTAGAGGAAGCTTTGTTTAACAGAGCAACATATGAAACCAGAATTGCTACCCACCACAGTATAAAATTTAATGCTACTGCTGGAATTTACAAACATGCAACAAACTGCAGAAGTGCAGTAACTTTATCGTAAAAAGATACTTTTTAGTAATTTTCTTTTCTGCACGTGGCAAACTATTGACAACTGCATGTGCTCGAACTTTCCACGGACATACCGTACAGTTACATAGCGATAAGGTGTTGGGATAAGGGCAAACTGAATTTGGTCAACACCTCGTCGAAGTAAAGACAAGCTGCTACATAACTTTGCCTGTCTCTACTGCACCGTAGTGCAAAACCATCTACGATCGCTATTAAAGAATTATTTTTTCATCTTTATCCTTAATAAAAAAAAAAAATTTCAACATTCATTTCCAGTTTACAACCTTAGAAAATGATTAACTGCTCGAATTTTTTAAACGCAACTAAAGGACCAAATATTTCTCATCAACGGACAAAAAAAAATTCATAATAAACGATAGGGTAACGTTCTCCTTCTCATTTAGTCAAAGGCATAGTAGACAAGTACAAGCAGAGGAGCTGCCTCGACAACCCGTCGCCGGGCCGCCACGCTTCGTCGGTCATCTGGCAGCCCGGATTGTGTTGCAGAGGCTCAGGTCACGTGACTGCAGGACTGCTTCTCATTCACGGGCAGTAAGTAACAGGTACACTTCGCTTTGCTTTCTTTTGGCAGCGACATCAGGGCTGCATTCATTCATTGATGGTCGCAAGCAGAGGTTCTTTATCTCTTATATAAGTCCCGCACTTTATAAAGGTTTAGATATGTGATCGCACATCTTTAAGTGGCGACAACTTGCTTGGGGATATACAACGTGAAAGAATTTATACCAATACTGACACTCTAGCGGTTAATCCAAGCACTGCCAGAGTATTCACACTAATAATGCATAATAATGTCATCTGGCACCCTCCGGAACGATATCTGGCATCTCGGGTTTAGAGGTCTTGATCTGTACGGTCAGTAAAACCTAGAGTTATCCACTGATGTACGCGATCGTACCATCTTTGTTAAATCAAGAAACCAGAATATTTTCTATATTATCATTTTTGACAAGAACATACCATAGTTGCTAAATCAGTAGAGCAGATAAGTGTCTATGCTGTCGATTTAAACAGTTATAGCTCACTGCTGGAATTTGGTAACCATGTTATAACGAGAATTATCATTAAGAATATCTTCAACTAGCATACAGGAATCGAATAGGATAATCTGCATTAGCCTTAACTTATCAGGAACTTCAGTCCAGACCACTAGACAGATGCGCCATTTTGGATTGACTTTCAGGCGTCAATCGCGCACCGATTACCCCGGGCCCGACTCCAGCGGCCGCCATAAGCGTAATCGTCCGATTAAATCCTGACTCTGGCTCGAAAGTGGCAAGATCAACCCACAAAATTAAAGTTGCAGGCAAGTTTAAGCTTGTGAAGTTAGATGCTCTCGATTGTGGTAGACAAATTGAAGAAGTTTCATTTGTAATTTGGTCCCTAAAGAGCAGCTAACCCTTTCCAGCGGGATATATCTAGCGAGCATTAAAGGAACAACTGATGAACATCTACTCGATTGCATTCACTGAACGTTTTATAAAGCATTTATATCAACACTTGACGACGATATTGCAACAATGAGAAATTCCAATAGCCGTAGGCTTAAACGCAGTCAGTGGACGCTGCATTTATAAGTTTATTTTGTTATCACGGTGAGCAAGATCAATCGACATGGCCTCAAGTTCGTTCAGCACGCCTTGCCAAGTGTACCTATTATACAGGATTTATGTTGCGGCTACGACCACAGACAAATCTACCCTGCACCGGACATGCGCTCTATGCGGAGTACGAACCATATTCAAGATTTGTTTGAGCATAGTACTATCCGCTAGAGTTACGGCGAATGATAGTTACTTCATGTATTCAATACAATAACGGTGAACGCCAGCCGTTTCACCTGTGTCATATGAGATGGGTGCCTAAATCACGCCAGTAGAGGTTGTATATTTTTTTACTTGATAAGGGTCGTGTTAATCGTGAAAAAAAACGTACATGCCCTCGATAGCATTCAATACACGAACTGTACGTCCAGTCTACTGGCCACGATCATCTGACGGTAACAATAAAAAAGACAAATGCTCGTACCCTCCATGACATTCAGTACCCGTTTTATGTACGTACGTCCAGTTTCGTTGCCACTATCACGCGCAGGTAACAATAAAGGAGACAAATGCTCCTGCCCTCGATCGCGTTCTGTGCACGTTTTACGGCTTCGCTGCAGTCGCGTCCTACTACACTCGCGTGACCCTCAGGCTGCGCCTGCCATTGATCTTCATCTGAATGTTAGTGGTCCAGTGAAAAAAGTTGCACTCTCCTAATGTCAGTGCAGCAGCGGCCCGTGGTGAGCATCACTGACCTTTGACTGCCACTGAACATCGTAAGGAATATTTGGGAGAGAAAGAGTGCGAGAGTAAAGACCACAGTACTTTACTGTGGTAAAGACCCGCACATGAGGTGAAGGGGGTGTACTGCAGTGCATGGAAGGGAAGCGGGTTACAGCAATGCAGCTAAGATAAATAAGCAATATAATATAAAAGCAAGTGGGTTACTGTTACAGTAGGTAAAAATAAGTGGGCTAGGTACTGCTACATCACGAAAAAGTAGTGAGTAATGAAGACTGGTGGGTTACAGCTACAGCACGGTAGAGAAGTGGGCTAATACTAGGACTCAAGTGGATCATTCCTACAGCACGATAATGAAGCACGATACTGTCCGCATCCGTAAAGAAAATAAAGAAGTAGGCTATTGCTACAGAATAATGAAAAAAGTAGGCTTCTGTCCCAGTAGAGTACGTATATGCACTGCACATGTGGGCTGCAACTACATCACGAGAGAGGCAGGTGGACAGCACTGCAGAGCAATGATAAAACTAATTGATAATAAAACAGGGGCTTGCAAAAAGGCAATTCAAAGACGCAATCGATTGGTTTGACCAAAAAGTACATTTCTTTAGTATCAACATCCCGCTTTTCAAATCATTGCTCATATATTCTTTTTCTTAGTGCACTGTATTCGGCACAGCGACTACATATACAACAGTGACAAATAAGGCTCAAAGGAGAGAAGGTTCTAAAAATATTGCTGGCATTTGAGTTTTTGAAATGAAGGATCAGGAAGAGTACAGTCGGCTTCTTATGTTTATTTTTTACAACAGAAAAGGAAAGAAAGCAGCAGCAGGAATTAACCGAAAGATATGCAAGGTGTATGGAGAGAATGCTGCAGAGGACTGGTGTGCGTCGGCTTACTTGACTTCGATTAGGGAATTTTCAGTATAAAGAGAAACACCTGCTCTGCCCGACCTAACGAGATTGACATCGGTAAACTGAACTAGACTGCAATTGCCTATGTCTGGCGACCAGACATATCATGTATATTCTCTACATATCCACAGTAAGAGGGGAAAATGAATTTCCTCCTAGAAAAACGAATGAACTTTTAGGCCAAGCCAATATCTTCCGATACGGAGCATATCAAAACATATAGGCAATTTGGCGCGCCCAATATAATTTATATGGGTCTTATTTATATGGGTAATAAACGGACTGCCTCAGATGGCAGGTTGAACCAAGGCTGTATATATAGGAATCGGATTCAACGAGACTCGGATATTTTTGATTACGAGGAGTTGGAGTAGGATCGACGCTAGCTGACTACAGGAGTCGGAGTCTGATGCACACTTGGACTGTATCATAAATTACAGTATGTGATTGCACATCAATAATATATAGACATATTACGTAGGTCAACTGATTGCAATTTTGTGAAAAAGTATACTATTCGATCGCTTCTGCATGCACCAGAAAAATTTTTATGCATTATTTGCTTTGCACATGATACACACAACAAACGTAGTCCATTGTATACGACTATGTAAAAAAGGAAGATGTTACAATTTAATGCAAGGCATGCCAGAGAGTTTATCATTCAATGGGCTATTCATCTCAAACACGAATCACAAAAAGGTTATTCAAATTTTATGCAAGGAGAATGCCATTGTTTTACGCACAATGTTAGGAACGTATATTATTCAATGCATTAATCATCTCTCAAGTATACCAGAAACAAAAAGGTTATAGTAAGTTTAATATATGAATAAGGACACTAGCGTATATTTACTGTACGCTATGTCAGAAAGTAAGTCATGTACAGTATACACACAAACTGGCACAAGGTTGGCGGGATGAAGCTAACTAGTCAAAGGGTCAATAAGCGACATGGACAGCACAAGTGTTCACATGCTGCCAGAAAGCACAGAGCTCGTGCATCACAGGAAATGGATATTCATATATATAATATACTGGGTACCAAGTATATATATGTATATTTGTGCAGTCATGTTCGAATATATTATGTAGAGGAGAATATGCACCGTCTCGCAGAACAGGGACTATGTATACATATGAACGAGACACTCGGAACCAGGTATACTATCCTGACGTAGTCACATTTCTAGCAGAACACGTAGTTTTGTGCCATAACTTCTCTTTATATTTGCCTGCCGCTAAGATAACCCAAACAGTTATACGAACGATCTTAACGAAACGTACAGGGTTTGTTAGGCGTGTTAAAAGTAACATATAATAGCTTTCGCCAAGGAGGCTATGTTTTCGTAGAGTTTGTCTGTCTGTATCTTTGTCTGTATTTTGTTTGTCTGTCTGTCTGTCACCAAGATAACTAAAAAATTTATGGACGGATTTTAAAGAAATTTACAGGGGTTGTTAGGTATGATAGGAGGAACAGATGTTTAACTTTTGGTGCAGATTCGTTCATTCGTTTATTTATTTGTCTAATTTTTCTTATTGCCCCAACTCAAAAAGTTATGGACGGATTTTTATGAAATTTGTATGATTTGTTAGGTATTTTACGCAGAGTACATGACCAAAGTTTGGTGATGATCTGTTCATTCGTTTGTCGCTGTGTTTGATTTTATGGTTGTTAGCACAATAACCCACGTTATGAATGGATCATCATGAAATTCACAGGAATTGTTAGTAATGTTAAAAGACATAGCTAAATGATTAAATTTTGGTGATGATCGGTTGTTTCGTTTGTGTGTTTGACTTAGAGAGCATTTATCTGTAACACGAACAAGTATTTCTGGAACTTCTAGAGGGTTAGGGTGGGCGCCGAAGCTGACTGTTCTTTCAAAGGGCCAAACTTAAAAGCATCTGATATCTTTTTCTTTTTGTTCAACTAGAAGCTTTCCCACCTCGGTAAACGAGGTTGTTGTTCTTTCCAAGCTTTCTCCAGAGCTTCTGCTGCACTACCCAGACTTCATCCAGCTCCTTCTTTCTAATTTCCGTCTTCACTCCAAGTACAACTCGTGTACGAACACGAAACAAAGAGGTAGTCGCTAGATCAGTCGTAGGACTCTTCCATGCCTAGCTAGTGAGGCGTGAGTACGGCCCATGTCGAGCATCCATAATCGTACGACACTCACCGCTCTCACCTACCAGATCCAGCAACCCTTACAAGGTCGCCCACACTCTAGTGGACGTCCGCCTCACCAGCCCTCGCACTCAGGGTTGCCAAGATTCAGGAGGACTTTTGCCAGATTCAGAATATTGCCACACTGCCATATGGCTTATTCTTGTTATCAGCTTTAGCTAAATCTGATCCTAACTATGCAGACCACATTCTGCAATGAAGGCAGCAGGTTCACATTACGTGAAATAAAAGGCACAACAATTCCAACCTTCCCCTAACTTTTCTGTTTTTCGTTCCTGAGTAATCGTCAGTTAAAGCTAACTTCCTTGTCAATATTGTTCAGTGGCGGTAGAAATAATACTTAGGCCTAGAGTGTTGTAAAAATTGTATGAACCAAACTCGTGTCATCCTCAAAAACATGCAAAAGATTGCTTACAGGAGAAATTTTCCAGGCAAGCCCAAAGCAACTACAATGCAACTTCTGACCAGTTCAAACAGATGCCTCCACCGGACAGCATCTGTTGGTGGCCTCTCTCCATTACATCAGGATGAGGATACATTACGCTAATACTCTAGGCAGCTGATACATGTCAGTATACGGCACAGAGTTTGTGATTTACATGATAAATGATAATAGAATAGTAGTGGACTCGATGAAACCCTCCTTGACATTTCCCTTGCAAAGTAGCACGGATCGAGGCCAGAGTCGCTGCACGAGAAGACCTGGCCGAATTTGCTTATGTAAAGTAAAGTACTTTTGGGCAGACCTCCTCTGTCACAACCTCTGGCCAAGCAACAACGCCCTTTGTTACCCTCAAGTGCAGCTTCTTTGGAAGAAAACGCGACTGCAATCAACAGACGAAAAGAGGCTCCTATAATATCCTTCCCCCACAAAAAAAAATACCAATCAGCATTAACCTTCGAGCACCCTAATGAAATTTCAATTTCACACGAATAACACTATCTATTCCGTAGCTAAGTGGACACAGAGGGCGATAAAGTGCATAAGTGTGCCTGGCTTTTATGTTAACCGCAAAGTGACGGGTACGTGTTCTTATGAAATGAAAGTATATATATACCATATACGCCAGAAAACGATAGGTAAGGAAGCAAACACACAAAGTTAACTTCGTCTGCCATAAAACGATAGGTAAGGAAATTAACGATCGAAGAATACCTTATCTTCCACAAAACGAGGTTACCTATGAGCACGCGTATAAAGTATACCAGATCTGCAGCAAAAAGACTGGTACGTCAGCAAACACCCCTCAGTGTACCTCTTTTACCACGAAGCTATCCATAGCAAGTATCCCGCGTGTGCCTCCTATTGCTTCGAAAAATCAGTGTCACCAAACACTTCAATAACCAAAAACGGTCCTACCATTGAAGTAAGGCCAAACGTAAGCCTCCACCAAATGCAAAGCTCTGTGACGGCCCAGCGAAAAGACACAGGTGATACTGCCTCAATCGGTACTAATGAACACCTACTAAGAGTGTTGACAAGCAAACAGAGTGCAGCTCAATTGGTTCAGATGTGCTAGACGTGTCCTCTTACATATGTAGCAAGATAAGACCGGCACTCTTTTTCAAAACTGACAGCAGCCTTGGTGCACATAACCTCAAGTTTACATGAGTAGTATAAAAAAAATCAAGAAAGTACCACCGCGAGCTTACGCAGTCCGTAACATCCAATCTAAGGCATCGACTTTGTGGTGGAGAAAATAAAGAAGCTCGATTGGTTGTGACGTCACGCATAGCTCTCATCTGATGACATAACTGTACAGTGTGTTGTATTCACTTTGAGTTTATGTAACGACGTAACCCAGAACACTGTTTAATTGAGGCACGGAAATGCTTAATGGGCTACTGTCAATTTTCCCAATAGGTTGAGTACTCAGTGGACTAGATACTGTAGCTTTCAGTCCCTGGCCAGATAAGGAGCTTGGCGCAAAATGCAAGTATGGTTTGACTATTTTATCAAGGCAGTTCGGTTGTGGTCAAATTCCTATATAGCGATGCCAATTCTATGGGTATTTCTGATATATGTCTATATACAGGTAGTGGGAGGGGCTAAGATATGGGCCGAACAAAATCTCAGAAATACCCATAGAATTGGCAATGCTATAGAGGAATTTGACCACAACTGAATTGCTTTTATAAAATGGTCCGACTATAACCGAGTATGTCGTATCACCTGTGGTGATATGACTGGAAAATATCACCGGGGTCCTCAGGAGTAGCCCACTCGAACGGGCTAGGTATCAGAAGTGGGCAATTTTCAGCAGTCTTTTACTGCCCTTTATTTGTCCCTTTTGATGGTGAAGGGCTAATTCATTACCATACTTAATTTTGCTTGGAAGTCAATTACTACTGTCTGCCGACGATACCACGATCGGTTATCTAAAATTTCAAACTTATCATGTGCAACATATTTCGTGTTATCGGAATTCTAGTACCTAGATGACACTGGTCGTTTTAAAGGGTTAGCTACATCAAAAACCAAATCATTGTCTCTCTCGAATACAGTCAACACAATACTGATGGCTCACACATTTCGGAAAAAACTAGTACTTATTCGAATTGGAACCTGGCACCATTGAATACCGTTCACAATCATTAAAAAAGGGATAAAAATACAAAATTACGGGCTTGGAAGCCACAAGTATGGTCCAGGCGTAGAAACGAGCATGTGCCACACTTATCAGCATTGTTATGGCAACTATTCTCAAATGAGCAGCACATGAATACTTCATTTGAATTAGAAATCCTATCTTCAGCGCAAAAAAGTGGAGTGCTCGATCGCTCCACTGACAAAAATAACAGCTCCATAACTCTGGCTTAGAATTCACACAGGTTTTATGGGGATGGGGTACACTTGTGATGATTATCCTGGAATATCGTGGAATATCGCAAAAGAATAGTGGAAAGGCGATGCACCTGCATGCACCCTGGACACTACCACGCAATATTACAAATATCCAGAACAGGTTCAGTCTATCTCCATTTTAGGCCGACAGACAAAAGCGATGCCAGATGCAGTTCCCTATGTCTTCTGCAACGTATATCAGCAGAGTGAAATACGGGGTGCAGTAACCCCGTGCGCCACACACATAGAGTTCATGGACCTACTTTTCTTCAGACGTCCCTTGACAGGGCTATAGAGAATAGAGCTCTGACCTGCAGTAGGATTAATGAGATGAATGAAGCTATCAAAGCAAGGAGAGATTGGCACAGATGCTAAGTTACACTTGATATTAAGAGATATACATTGCAGAAACTGGAGCACTCACGGGAACCTACAGCCCGACGAATAGTACAGTCTACATGGCTTGGAATCTGAGAGGAACTGAACTTGGAACAGACACTGCCCGTGTGTTTCGGACACACGAGTTAGGATGAATGAAGCGGTCGGAGTGGAGACAGAAAACATTCACAGATGCAGGGTCGGACTTGTTGTAGAGAGAAACATATATACCGCAATAAAGAAAAAATCGTTACTGTGACTTTCTTGTGGTATTTGCTATCATCATTTCCCCTTAAAGATATGTACGTATTTTTTCCTTCGCAATGTTACCGTTACACACAGAAAAATCTGCAGTTCATGCAGCCAAAAGCGCGATTTCTTTTGTTGTAAGTACGAACAGCGTTAAACGAAAACACCTAATTGTACGAGGTCTAAAATCTCATCACATAGCCTCAGAAATCAACTTATTTTTCGTACAGTATTTGCCGTATTAAGTAAATAGTTATCTATGAGTGTTATATCTTAGGTAGATATATTAATTTTTTAATGCATGATTTAATCTTAATACTCCCGCTGGTATCACTATTTAGTACGCGCCATAAGTAACACTCTACGCATTTAAGGGTTAACTAATATTTGAAGATAATTTTCTTCAAAAATTAACGAATTCACTTTTGAATAACGGAAAAGTTCTCTCAAAATTTATTGACAAACCGTAGGTAAGTTTTGAGGCACTTTTCGGGACCCTGTTTTTTTAATCGTTTTCCCGCAATAGTACAGTGCTATATATTACATCGTACAAGACACGTAATGCTATGAGTTGGTTCATAATAAATATAGTGCAAAATGTTCCCTACAATAGTGAAACTTGCTCGAAACCTCTCAAACGATCAAACCGTAGAACCTACCTAATATTCATCACTATAGTCATTTATACAGAAAACGATGAAGTGAAGTGCCTCTCTCTCCTGAATTTATAATCAAAGTCCAGTTGAAAATAATAAGAGATAATGCATAAACTATATCATACATCAAACAGTCGGACAGTGTTATGAGACAGCGATAGTTATTTGTTATCGTTTAATCTCAGTTTCATCAAATTTACTCTAGCTAAATTTTGAGTCGTCACAGAAGCAAAAACGCAATCAGCTTCTAGGGAGGCCATAAATACTGTTAGGGTAGAATAGGTATTGAAATCGGAGGGTCATAACGTGGTGCCAACTAGACCGATGTAGGATTCGTGATGCCATCTCATCAGACATCGATTTCGTGCAACGCGATCACGCCAGACATCGACTTCGTGCAATGTCATCGCGGCAGACACCGATTTCGTGCAATGGCATTGCGGCAGACATCGATTTGGCGCAATATGATCGCGGCAGACATCGATTTCGTGCAACGTCATCGAGGCAGATAACAACTTCGTGCAATGTCATCGCGGCAGACACCGATTTCGTGTAATAGCATTGCGGCAGACATCGATTTGGCGCAATATGATCGCGTCAGACATCGATTTCGTGCAACGTCATCGATGCAGACAACGACTTCGTGCAATGTCATCGCGGCAGACACCGATTTCGTGTAATGGCATTGCGGCAGACATCAATTTCGTGCAACGTCATCGCGGCAGACGTCGAGTTCGTGATGCCATCGCCACGGCAGACACAAATTTCACGCAATGCCATCGCGGCAGACATCGGTTTCGTGATGCCACTGACACAGACGGATAGACAGGGTCGTCTGGCTCCGTCGATGTGCTGGCTCTCGATCGCGGCGTACCGAGGAGTGACCTCGGAGGCAGTTTATGCAACACGCAGAGCAGCACCAATGCACAGCATTGAGACGACGGGGCGCTGCTAGCTTGGACCCGCGACCGACCGAAGCTCGCAACAAAGGAGATGGAAAGAAGGGCTGGCGAGAGGTCGGGGGAGCAATGGCAGGTTTCGAAACAAGAGGCTGCCTGCTATGCTATCCGTCGTCTGCTTGCGTCAGAAATTAATAAAAAGACGAGAGTTAAAGAAGAATTTGATTGGATATGTCAGGCAGAAAGCAACGGGAAAGCGCAAAGTGATAAGCAGGATGTGGAATATTAAATACAACGTAACATTGAATAGTGGACTTGCATAAGAAACTTAAGACAAATTATTCACAGCCTAATTTTATAGGAAATATGACAGAGAAATAACAAGTAAGAATGTGTGATAATGAGCAGGAATGAAACAGTAGGGATGACGTCATGTGGATCGCACGAAATAAATGATTGCATTAGAAACTAGAAAACAGGTCGTGAAATGCAACCTCGTGAACCGCAAACCAGAACATAACCAGCCTGAAGTGGTTATGTTCATTTTTGGCGAAATTGGGTTTTACTCACCAAGTGGGTGCTTGTGAGGCATATTTTTAGTGTCACAAGTTTCTATGCAATGTCTCTTCATGCCATTTTGTCTTCTTAATGAAGAGATATGGCATAGACATTTGTGACACTAGAAATATACCTCACAAGCACCCACTAGCTGAGTAAAACCCAATTTCGCCAAAAATGGACATAACTACTTCTGGCTCTAAGCCTTCGATATTTCGATTACCTACGAGATGGCCTATTTGGAACAACCATGCGTCTAGTAGCGGATACTACTTCAGTTTACAGTTTAAAATTGATCAAAATACCTCGCCGCTGGAACGTAGTTTACCAGCAATTTAATGGAAGAACTATTCTATACTAGGGCATCTTGACAGCATTGAAAAGATATTTGGTTTATGGGATGTGTTTTTTTTTCTTTAGGACACCAAGCAAACAGCAGAGAGTACAAAGGGTGAGCGGGCGGGGCACCGCTGAGAAGGGTATCACACCAGCGAATTCCAGAATCGGAACTGCGAATTCCAGAATCGGAAAAGAGGTAAGTTAGACCTTGACTCGGAACGCGACCCTATAAGAAAATCAGAGGCATTTATCCGATGTTTGTAGGTGTGGTGTCGCATAGTAGCGGTTAATTAATTGCCTCTGCCAAGGAGGTTACATTTGTGTCGGCTTTGTTTGTCAGTCTGCTTGTCAGTCACCAAGATAACTCAAAAAGTTCTGGGCGGATCTTTAAGAAACGTACAGAGATTGTTGGGTATGTCAAGAGAAACAGAAGATCAACTTTTGGTGAAGATCCGTCCAAATTTGCAGGAATTGTTGGGGTCGTTACTACAGGAGCGAATAACTAACATTTTGTGTTAATCTGTTCATCTGTTTGTTTGGCTTTATGTTTAGTTTTACGTTTGTTAGTAACATAACTCAAATAGTTATAAACGGATCTGCATGAAACTTGTAAGAATTGTTATAAATGTTAAAAGACAAAAAAGACACAAATGATCAAATTTGGTGATGTTCGGTTCGTCTGTTTGTGTGTTTGACAAATATTTTGTCAAAATTGTGTTTCAGGAACATAACTCAAAATGCTATTAAGGCATCTTTATGAAATTTGTAGAAGTTGTTTAAATGTTGAAAGACACAAATGATCATATTTTAGCGATGATCGCTTTGTCCGTTTGTATGCTTCACTAAGGTTTGTCAGAACATAGCTCAAAAACTTTCGAACGGATCTGCAAGAAAATTACAGGAGCTGTCATTACGGGCCAGAGGCACTAATGACCAAATTTTGGTGAGAATATAAATAAACTCCCAATATCAGGTCCAATTTGCATTTGCGTTAACCTTGCCTTGCTTGGTGGAGATATGCGCTCTCAGAGTGCTCTAAATTCCTATATGATTCGGATCACAACAGACAATGGAAGGAAATGTTGCAAAAGAAAAAAATATTTGTGAACAAGATGAGTACTAGTTTGTTGTATGTCTGTACTTTCTTTACTCAAAATGGAATCAGTATAGTGGACTCAGTACCTTTCATAAATTCATATCTTAATTATACACAAACTAAAGCGTAGAAATAACAAATAGCGTAACACCTCAGATAGAGTGAAAGCAACCATAACTGAAAATGTGCGTTCTCTAGCTTTTTTTCAATAATCCAACGGATTGGCCATTGCCCTTTGATTTAAATTTGTAATCCAACCTTTTTCTCTCTTCGTATCTCTTTAATAGCACACTATACGAGACGAGTTTTCGCATCTCTTCCATCCACTACATGAGTATGCCATTGGCGGTATGAACGGTATGAATTCATAGCTCTTCACCCATAATGTGGTGCGAATTCTCCAGTTAAGAACAACTATGTTGGGGCGGGTGCTCACTGGAACCAGCTGAACATGTTCCTTCTGTTCATCGTCCGAATGTCTATAGTCTGCTACAACATGTAGTAAAAATGCTAGCCGGTAAGTGAGTCAGCCTGGAAAGTGTCAAAAGCAAACTTTCACACATTTCATCAAATTCAAAGGAAACTAAAACGCAGAACGCTATGCCCTTTTCCCCTGGTGAAAAGATGCATCAACACCTGCAGGGGATGAGTTAAAAAAGCGGTATTTTAACCGTCGTGAGTCAGCCTCCTCGAACACGCAATACGAGTGACCAAGGAAAAGAGCAATTCAGTGGATAGATCTGACGCTCAGCGTGATCACGAGGTTACAAATTCAGGTCAAAAAATGATCACAAAGATCACTGGAGAGACGATCGACAGTGACAGTTTCATCAGAGGGGAGACACCGATCGCAGCCTCAGTGTCGTGAGGACGTTCAGAGCTAACGTCTTTGCATTAAGGAGCCATAAGATTACATAACGTCATGTGAATGATTTTTACGTCATAAGTTAGAAATTCACTGCGTCATTTTCGGGAGAAAATCGATTCCGTAAAGAGGACTTATACATGGAGCAACCGAAAAATTCAGCTTCAATTACGAAGCATTAGAAAGTGAATTACTGACTGTTATGTTCAAATTGGACAAACTTTAAGGACTCAATAAAGCTACTTAGTTGCGTTCTCAAAATTAATTTGAAAGCCGCATAAAAAACCTGTATGTTGTATTTTATGGGCGTTACTGTACTTGCAATGTAACAACTAACCTGCTTGAGTAAATCTATAATAATCTTTTTGAGGATATAGAAACAATTAACCAAGTTGCGATCATGCTGCCATGCCAGCACAATTTGGCTCCTGCCATGGCCACCGATTGAACAAATAGCGTTCATTTACTCACGTTCAAGAGACCACATCACAACTACGCGGCAATGCGAGCGGAATTTTGTACCTCCTATAGAGTCAGCAAGAGAACAAATTGCGTGCTACTTACGATCGGAGCGTCTGATCCGAAAACAAAAGCCCGTTTGTCCTAACACTACGGAGCTTTTGGTCCAAATCCCAAGCCCTAACGGACCCGTCAAGGACAACCACATGGAACCGAAGGATGCCAGGCAGAAGCTGGCTGCGCTGCGAACAGGTTTGGCGATTCAGCAATGCCACAATTCGCTTCATCATTGCGCCGTGAGCTGCGCCAAAAAGGGATTATCGATGCGCGTGTCGAACAAGAGCAATTTAAGTCCGTTGCATCATCGAAAATAGCTCGTCATTCTATGAGAGGATTTATAGGTAGGTATATAAAACAGACTTTGCTGCGTCGTCTTGTGCATGCGACGCTGTGTGGGAATTACGCAATTTCCAAAAGAGTTTCCAGGGCTGAAGGCGCTGACAAACTCTCGGGCCAAAGTGGATTCCAGTCAGGGCAGCTTACCACCAGGAGGTAGCTTTCCAATAGACTTAAGGTGTAAAGGAAAATAAGATAAGGGGAAGCAAGAACTTTCATACAGTACAGAATAAGTGAGTTAAGCGCAATGAAGATAGCGGTGTAGCAAAGTGTACACATAAGCGCATGAGCAAAACAAAGAGCAAGATACTGAAAGTGTAGCAGTTTAAGGTAGCAAAGGTTTAACGTATCAAATAGATAAACGTTACAAAGCGAAAAGTACAAAACAGGGAAATATAAATAAAAAACACTTTCAAACTAAGGAGCAAAAATAGAAATTGTCATTAAGTAGGTACAAACTGTTGCAGAAATAACCGCTCTAAAGTGACATTTTTTTTTATCTTTCGCTTTATGCTGATAGAGTTTTGAGGTATCATATTCAATTTTTAGTATGCAAAAGTACAGTGTAATTCTGTTAATGACTGACTGTGGCTCTAGCTTAGTCATGCCAGTCTTGGTAACATCTGCTTAGCTTTCGATGTAAAAGCATAATGAGTTAATATATACATAGATACGGTCATAACTATACAAAAGATATTCTTTGAGAGAACTAAAAATCGAGATTTGGAAGAAAAAAGAGCTCATTCGCTATAGTTCAATTTGTAAGTTTTACTTACAAAACGTTTCTTCCGTCTCATACTAGCTTCACCATTTAATGACATTGATATTACTTTTGAATAGCTTGGATGATGGAGATGTCGTCAGTATCTAGAAAACGAAACAACACTCAACTTAAATAACCAAAAAAGTAATAGTGGTATCCAATACAAGTTCCAACTCAATTTCTCAAATCGAAACGCAGCTCGTCATTTTGTAGAATTCAATTCATGATACACGAAATCCAGTCTGCCATTTGCGAAATTCAATGCAATTTAACATTTGTGATACTTAGTTTGTGAAAAGCAATTTTAGAGATGTCATGCATGAACGGGAAGAAGTTTAATTACTTTGTCACTATACAATGACAAACTGAAATAAACGTTTGACAAGTAATCTGGAAAGGGTGCGGTAGTGAATAGGTAACCTTCTAACGCCAAGGGCGCCGCTTGGTCAAGCTCCAAAGTAAGCCGTTCGTACCAACACTGATTTATAATTAAGCGATAAAGAGGACATGGCGTGAAAAAAGAACTATCTTCCGATCGCAGACTGGGATCCAAACAGTCCATTAGGCCTCTGGGTCTGTCTGCTGCCGATAAGCTAATGTAGTTTAATTTGGCTTAGCAGTTATCTAGTTCGAAGCGTAGTGGTAGCCTTTCGTTTCCTCACTTTGGATCAAGTTTCAGACGATTACAGGGCCTGAAGCACGATCCACGGCAACCGCCTAATCGGTATTGATTATCTCAATCGTGGTATGCGAATTGGATTCGAAAGACAGTGATTGAAGTGAAAATAGATACCGAAGAGGCATAGATTATCTTGGTCGTGATATGCGAGTCCAAGACACCATGAATACATATGGGTGGCACCTGATGAAGCCACAAAGTGTGAATGACGTGAAGGTATTTTACGCACGACAACTCGAGCAAATCACGCGGATCGCACCACAAAGGTTGCGCAGATGTCCAACATTCCATAGGCCGCGTCGGAGTGAAGGCTTCCACCAGCTGGCGACCTTCACGCGAAATTCGACTGGAATTCTCCCAGGACTTCGGCATTCCAAGCCATAGAGTGGGAACATTCCCACGCGTGGTGCCGCAATTTGACATTGTTCTGGGTTTGTGAGAGCGAGCAGATTGTGATTGACACGAGGAAACAATGCAATATAAAGAATGAGCAGTTGGAGGAAAGAGAAGCCACGAAGGAGTATGCATGAAGCAACTGCAGCGCATGACAAGCAGTTCATCTGCATGCTTTGGGCAATGCACTTACACAACACAAGAAAACAAATCAGGAGATGTTTAAATACATCACGATAAGCGGAGTTTGTAGTGCCGTAATTAAGGGGTTTTAGAAGCATAAAGCGCAACAAACTGTGCGTTGCTACGAAGCGAATGACACGCACACGCGATGGAAAGAATGGTGAGAGTATAGCGGTATACAAGTGGAAAAAATGAACCGAAAAAGTGAAGCAAATGTCTACATTTATAAAGAATGACATGAAGGGCTTTAGAATATATTAGAGACAATCATTACATGCAAGGCAAATTTAGAGTGCAGATAATTGAGATACTTTTTACAATATAGAACAAAAAATAAGAATACTGGCATCTGAGACGCTTTCCCTAAAATAGGATAACTGTACTAGATGTGGAGAAATCAAGAATGCAGTTACTGGAGACACCTTTTATGGGCAAACTACAACACGTAGGGGATATCAAGGCTGCAGATGGGAGAAATATAATGTAAATTATGTGATGGATTGAGACAAAGAGCAATAAAAAGTCGCAGCCAATGTAGTTAAAATCGTGCGAAGGAAGCAGCCTCTTGCGATGTAGAAACTGAATGTCAGCAACTAGGGCAACCTTGGCCTACATTCTCACAAAATTTTATATTTCCTCTCGACCTAATCGAAGAGCGTCGATCGCTTGAGCGAGAAGGCAGCGTAAACTTCATGCGTTAAAGGTGTACTAGATTTCCGCGCTTAAGTTAGCTTGTCTGGAACTGCAAGGGCGGTCATTCGATTAACCGCTATAAATCGAGTTCAGGCGTCATTGGTTTACGATTAACACCAGAAACTCCACCCGAATTAGGAAACAGAGTTCCTACGTACTATTGCAGCTCTAGCTAGACGAGTTAAACCTGTGAGGATAAAATTACTTGTACAACATGCATCGAAGATACTTTAACTAACCGGTTCCCAACCAGGGGCGCTCGACCCTCTGGAGGTACAAATTGTTCGATAGAATAAAGTTGGATGCATAATTTTGTTCACAAATTTGGTCAAAATTCCGTTCTTTATCATCACATGAGTCATGACTTTTGTAGTGGGAGGGAAAACACTAAAAGTTTTCTAGAGGTATCAGGCGTAGAAAAGGTTGGGAAGCACTGCTTTAAATGGTCGCTATAGTGCAGGCCATCGGCATTTCAACCGACTAAGATCAGCTAGTGATTCGCCTTAACGATCACGGAGGAAAGATGACGTCATCATAATGGCTGATCAGTTATCAAAATCTCCAGCTGTTTTTCGAACATTTGAAATGTTTTTTACACGGAGAGAAGTGTTGTTTCAAAACCAGCACGCTTTCCCATGCACTGACGGTGAACACCTGCTGTGGACTGCTCGTGCAACACGGAAACAAGAGATTTCTCGTTACAGAAGCAAATCAGGGCAGTTATTTTCCATCAGTTTTGATTTTGGAAATGTTTTCTCAGTGTAGGGTTAACAAAGCAATTTTAGGTCAGCGTGACATCAGTAATGTAATGCAAGCTCTCGCTTTGGCAACTACGTATGTATACATCCTTCACAGAGGCACCGCCTACACATTGTGTCAGGAAGAACACAATAGTCGGCTATGGTGCGTGAATGTGATGGATCACTGCAGTGATGGCCGTTCCACAGCACGGTAGGACGGTGAACGCATTTTTCACATGCAGTGTTATGAACGAATTAACAGATAATTATTAGTTGGGCGACCCGTAAAAAGCTGGCAGTTTGGGCAGTTGTGATGGGATGGAAGTCAAATAGGACGTGAAATATATGATGAATTTGTCGCTGAGCGTCAACTGAATATAATTAGGTCAGCAAGTTCCATGGTGCAAATAATCACGCTTTATTGGAACAAGTCATCATTTTTAAAGTAATAAAACGAAGTGAAATTTTATGAGTCACAAAGCGGAGTTTTAAAACATAGAAATTTAAGCTTCCTGACGTAAAATATTTTAGTGCCCAAGAAATAGCCGTGAATATTTGACTGGCGAGTGCAGAGGGTTAATAACTCATATCTCTGAATAAAATAGTAAAACAAATCGATAAACTGGCAGCGATTGGGTAACGATGAATTCAAACTTCTCCCCAAAACTTCACTCAACCAGAGTGCTTTTGTGTAGTGTGGAGAAATAAATGATAAATAAATAAACAAATACTAGCCCTCCGTCGACGCAATAGATTTGTAAGCGCCATCTTTTTACATTGTAAAATTTAGACCTAGAGAACCACTTCACACCGCATTGCATTACATTTATTTTTCATTTTGACTAAGACCACAGTGCAAGCACTAAAAAAAGAGTGAAGTTACGCCAATAGAGTGTTTGTTGTACGCGTTTTTTTACACGAGAAATAACTAATAACCATCAGTATGGTACCTTTCTTAGAACAGGTATTTTGTTTCACTTACCAATACGGGAACACACTGCCATAAACAGTAGGGAAAAAATAAAAAGCAGGACGCCAGAGGACATTCACGTAAAGTTAAGAGGACATGATGTATGTAGATAATTTTAATTCCACAAATAATACACAACGCAATTAGTTACCCATACAACGGAAGTGGTTCACGGTCATGGACCATTGTAATTCCCCTCGCTGATAACCACGAACTTTCCCTAATAATTGGGCAGGTCATGTGGGAAACTTTGCTTGATAGCTCAAGATAGTGGAAATAAAGATTGTAGCTATCAGGTATCAGGCGAGAGTACAGTCCCACGCACCACAGCGTTGATAGCGTTAACTGTTTTTAATAAGTAGTTAATTAACTTGCACCTATAGTCACTCGTACCGCCCAACAAAATATAGTACAAAATGTTTACAATGCTAGTCTATAAATATTACCATGCTATAAATGTTACCAATAGGTTATTTCAATCTCTATATACTTTACTTTTCTAAGCTAATTAGGCCCAATATCACACAGCGCTAAATTTTTGCAGTTTACAAATATTGTTATTTCGTCATTATAATTAGAATTCCTAAAAACTTTAGTTTTCGCTACATCAAGTGCAGCACTGTGTTCACGGCAAGACATGCCTGAATAACTGTGACAAGCTACAAACTAATACTTAGTAAACAAAGACAACTATTATAGTTATTTCTGCTAAAGTACACAAACTTTGTAGCTATAAATAAACTCTGTATCACGCAGAAAAGTATGTTCTTTACGATAAAAAAAACACCTGGTTTTTTATCACTAACGAAGTAATATTTTAGCTACTAAGCAATAATAATTAATAGTAAACGACGTTGTTCTTCACAATGTTCTCGTTCAACTGTTGTTCATCGCAAACGACAATGTGCATTGACGCAAATTCAAACGACGAGATAGTTTACAGTTAACTAATTTTGCTTGATGGTAAACAACCATTTTTCTGTGTGTACCGACAGTGAACTGTGGCAGCTAATTTTCGGTATAAGGGCATCACGAAATCACAATAGTAACTTTCACTATAGGTTTGAAAACGCGTGTTTTGTTATAGCTCTACCGAACAAAAAATATTACTCGTGAAAAAATAATGAAAGTTTGATAAATGCCAGGTTTCACTCCAAATATTTCATAGAATAACAGTTTTTTTGTAAAATAAAATAACAAGCGGGATAAAATAGCGAATTTCGGTGTTCAGCAGCGCAGGGAAGCCTTGGTGTGCTAGCACAGGTGCGTGCGTGCCGCATATATAAACACACCTAGGCAGGTACTTCCTTTTATAGCACAGGAACGCGCGCTGAGCTTGGGACCGGACTTTTTTCCTCGGATAAGACTGCAAAGTTAAGCAGATATTGATATATTCGATAACGTTACAATATGATGCCGATCTTCAGACCGAACCGAAGATGACGCTTCAATCCTCCTTCTGGGTATGAGCCTTTTTGATCTCTCAATAATCCAGTACTTTATCTAATTTCGTCTTATACACTTAAGCTCCCGATTGATTTAACTAGCGTGCAAATCAAGTACAATAAAAGAGGTATCTTATACAATTTATCTTCCAACTGACATAACTCGCGTGCAGTTTAAACACAAGCGAAGAGCTTCATGTGAGTGCATAGGTACGTAAGGACAGCGAGCTGTAGGCCCGTGATGCGAGCGTGACAAAGGTGAGGTAATCAGTGGCAGGGAAAGTAATGAAGAGAAAACGGACAAAGGTGCGATCGCGTAACGATTGCACGTAGGCGCTTGCGAGGCGAAGGTTCACATAGCATATCGGCGAGCAAAACCTCATTCCTAGAGCCTGGCACGTAACCGTACCTTATTTTGTAAGGTGGGTGCAAATTACGCAGCACATCCTAAGTGGCAGTCGCTAAAACTAAAATCGTAGTCTCTCGGGCTGCTGCAAATTTTGGGAGGGGTTATAATGTTGGTTTGTTTATGCAAGCAGCAGCAGCTGTAGCAAATTAAGCTCACACTGTATTCACATTAAAACTCTAATTTATTATACAAATTACTTTTCTCGCAGAAACACAATTCCTTGGAGCGTTGCAAAATATGCAAGAGACAAAGGGTCAAGAACAGAATTCCTCTTGCGCAGCAGATGAATGCACAATGTTTCTCTTCCTTTTTACAGGTCGCAGTGACAAAGCGGAAGCAGAGTTGCATATAGGCAAGGGTGAGCGGTTGTACTTGTGTGTCCGCGCTGGACGAGCGATGTCTGTCCGTGGTTGAGTGTCAGTCAAGCTCTTGTCGTGGAGGCTGCGCTATGCTGCTGGATGTGGTTTTCCACGAGAGAGCTACAGTTGACAGTTTCATATATTTTTTATTATCCGAATGACTAGCAATTCACCTTCTAT
The DNA here is from genome assembly GCA_001587735.2 of Parhyale hawaiensis. NCBI lineage: Eukaryota > Metazoa > Arthropoda > Malacostraca > Amphipoda > Hyalidae > Parhyale > Parhyale hawaiensis. Next base: position 8,697,374 of record LQNS02015105.1, read on the forward strand.
TGAGTTGAACTAATTCCATTGCTATATGCACCGTAGCCCCTCTATATCTATGTATACAGAAGCGTGGCTGTATTGGGAACAGCGTGTCTGTGTTTTGACATTTATCTGTCCAGATGATGGTGCAAGCCATAGCGAGTGAGTGCGTGTGCTAGTGTGGACTCTTTTCGTCTATACATCACCTGTGATCTCAATCTGGATTGATTTTCAACAAATGCCAGCTTGACTGAACATATTTGTTTGTATTTTCGCATTTGTCTGTCCATGTGCTGGTGCATGCCCTACCGTGCCTTGTCCGCGTGCACTGCCTCCAATTATATTATATAAACGGTAATATATAAAGAACTACGTTTATCTATTTCATTTGCAGTAGAGCTAACGCTCCGCCCAAGCTTCCATCAAAACAATCGGCGCGGCCTGTTAATTCTCCACACACGATTATAGCACGATCGTGACGATATTAATCACACATCACATAGCACGCATGTCAGGCTCACCCTAACATGACTGCGCATGAGAAGACTAGATTAACCCGGCCGAGAGAGCAGCAGTCATTGAGCGCTATAACCAGAGATGAAAGCAGGCCGCTATTGCGTACGAAAGTTACGCGAAGTAATGCAATATTTTCCCACTTGAAAGCTACCATGTAATGTAAGGTAACGGAGTATTCTTCATCTATGTATTTTTGTGCATGAAGTCTGCCAAGTTCCGCGAAGCAATGCCGTATTTTTGCCATCGATTAGGTCGTCTGCGTTGCACTGTGCTTTGGGCCAGTTAAAAAAATTTCGTTCGGTCTTTGCCGAGATTAAACTGCGAGTAAAAAATGAATAGCTTCGTTTTCATCCGCAAACATTAAACACTTGATCCGTCGACGGGCAAGTCAAGCACTTTCAGGAGAGATCGATCTCAGTTTCCCGTGTTTTGTTCCCGATATTTAAAACCGAATGGACTTTTTTGCTTGCCCCATATTTTCTAATAGGGGGAATTAATATTTGAAGGAATGATGCACTCAAAGGTGTAGAAAACATTACCTACTGTCGCTGACAATCCTTTTTGCCTTTTATATAGTTACTGGGATTAGAAAACTATAGACTTATTTTGTGTTTATTTTCATAGAGGAGAATAGATATTTGTGATGCTGTCAGAGAACCTTACAGCGCTATTCACTCTCTCCGAGACTCTTTCCTTCTCTCCTCTAGTTGCTGTCTTATACATGAACTTTAATATTCTCCGAGAAATTATTTTTCCCCCTAACCATAATAAATTGGTAATGTAATAACTTCAACACATAAAAATATGTGAAAAAAACTGAAACGACAGAGAACTGGAGATGTTATCAGAGTGTTCAGAGCAAAGAACAACTATACTATATTGTATCTGGAGATATAATAACGCCAGGATTATCTTTGGCTCGTATGTCGGTCTTAGTTGGATGGCTCTATATGTATGAATTTACTCGGTATATATTTCAGAAGTTGAGCGTTTTGGAACAATTTGTGCTTCTGGACTTCACAGCAAAAAATGAGGCGCATCAGGCAGAGGGGAGCTATAGCTTCATACTGAAGATTCTCTTTAACTCAACAGAATACACGATTTGAAGACTTTGATGCTGCAATAGCTGAATATTTTTGTACTGCGATGTTGCTCCTTCAGTATACTATACATATGCTGCAACTGAATGAAGAATAAATCTTTACTACACGCCTTTATACTACAACAACGCTCCGTGCAGTTACGTATACCGTATAAAAAATTAATAATATATAATTGCTGTGCGTTTATTATAGTGCAAATAAATTCTGTGCCGTTATCAACTGTACGATAAAATATGTCGTTATAATCCAATTGCGGTGCGTTATTAATACTGCAACAACATTCCGTGAGAAGTGAATACCTCAACACATCCAGTGTGGGAACACCTTCGTGCATGGGTTCCCGTTTCTATCGTCATAATTATGTCATTTGCCTCTCCCTCTGTTAGATCGCCGTTGTTGTGGAAGTAGGAGCGCTTAAACTATTCACTATAATTTCAACATAGGGAAAATTGAACGCCTTGACGATCTGCCGCCGTGGAGGCAAATTCAACGCCGTCATTTTTGATGGCCAACTAGGCCAAGTTGTTTTGACGCGGATCTCATCTAGGTCAACCCACCAAACTCCGTACAAAAATCTATGAACATTGCTCAATTCCTTCGACCACTTTTTGGGTGGATAGACATTTATATAATATTATAAACATATATACATATTTACAAATATATATACTTAAATCTTCAACGAAAACATTATCACCTATCTCGCTTCGTTCGCGGGTGATAATGACCGAACTTTACTGATATAACAAATCGACTTTCTTTCTTGAATTGAACAACACTGCAATTTGTCACACGGTAAACATCGTTTGAAGCTCCAAACGCCTCATGATGCGATAGGACAGATGTGGTGGCTGGCGTGCTCAGCAGACCTGACTGACCCCCGTTGTTGACACAACCAGATAACGCCATGCGAGCTGGGGCTCGTGGCCCTCGATCAACTGCTGATCTCAACTTGTTGAACCCCACACGGCATCGTGGTGCAATTAATCATTTTGAAGATCAGCCTTGCCTGTCAGCTGCCCAAACGCATCGCCGGGCAAGTCACGACCATCGGATTGCGCAGTTACGGGTATACTGGTATTGAAATAACGGTCAAAGTTGTTTTAGATTAGATAGGCGGCAGAAGACGAACCAAAAGGCCCATTCCCAAAGAGACACCGGGACTTACACCCCGGCCCTCTATGAGCTATTGCCATGACACCCCGGCCCTCTATGAGCTATTGAATTGAATTGAATTTAGCAACTTAGTCTCGTTAACCGACCCAGTAACACATCTCTTCAGAGGTAACTATAACGATTTTATTTATCACAATTACGTAGAGTCAATAGAATGAGATGTCATCGAACCACCTTAAGTTTCTTAACATATTACGAAGGGTTTGAGACACCAAGGCCTGTATCGTAAGCTAAACTAGCAGCCATATAGATGCTATTAATCCTTCAGTGTAGTCGTATATACAGTACATCATATTAAGCTAGGCCTCTTCGATTCACTGCAGGTCTGCGGTCTTCGTATCTTGGCCTCAGGACCCCACCTAAATAGTTGTTAACTATCCTTGTCGCTATATAGGAATGTAACACGGGATGATAGGTATCCATTATGAAGACTATTAGGGATTTGGAATATTGCTAGTACTTTACTGTACTATTCTGAGACAGCTCATAGATTTTCCATCACTTTTGCACTCAACGTACACTAAGCAAACGAAAATTTTCACGCAATTATCGGATATCATCCGCTGCTATTTACTATATTACGCGATGCCAACCTCTATACACTTTCGTAGAAATCGCATAATTGCCTATGATATTCCGCTACTGTGGTTGGATTGAACCCAGTTGCACGTCTCGCCGTGCAGTGACGGCAATGGCTAACAGCAAGTCCGGCCTGTAGTTCAGGCAACACGGCTACAGTGTGCTCTGTTGCTTAGAGAAAAGCCGGGCTTTTCTTAGTATAAAATTTATCATATTATCGTACGTTAGGTAGTCCAGAGACGGTGGCCATTTGCGCTAGCTAAAACATCAGGATGTTTGGAGTTAAATTATGTCACATTTGCAATTAGCTAAATTAAAAAATACGTTTAGACACACGATGCTAAAAAATGTATAAAGGAGTTAATAGAGGGTCATTCAAAAAAAAAAGCAATAATGAATATTATTATGATTATATATTTTAGTATAAGCTTCCATATAGCCACCACGAAAATGTTTCAAGATTATGTCCAGAACGCGAGGAATCAAAATGCAAGGGCGTTTCGACACGGGATCAGCGCGCATGCGCAAAACTAGCCTGGAGAAATGAGGAAAAAGAAGAACCGAAGAAAGCAGCATTAGAGGGAATATAAAATATTAACGAAGCAAAGAGGACAAGAAAACAATAACAACGTCGACTGAATTTCCATTACGGAGTGCCTTGGGTAAATCTATCTTTCAAGAAACAATAGTATGAATTACGTTAGAAAAAAATTCTAGAAGAGAGGAAAATGAAACGCAAATGCCAAGTGTTAATATATCTTTTGAGAGAGAAACCATTGTAGTATAGAGCATGTCCGACGCGCCCCGTGAGCTGAAGCACCTCACTGCATAAACGTGCATTCAGATACATGCACAGTTCCAAAAAGAAAGCTACCGTAAGTATGTACATGCAGTGGATAGAAGTATCTAGCGGCAGCATGCAAGTACGAACTCGTGACACTTTCCTAATTTGATGTATCTTTAAGTTAAATTACTATAAAAAAACATTTATAAATGAAACTTTTTGGTATTATTGTAGTTTATAAAGAATTATAATTGAAATAAAATACTGAAGGCAACATACTTGCTTTTCTTTGAAAACTGGTTGCATCTCCAAAGCACAATGCAAAGGTACTGCTAACAATGATACATTTATACTAATGTTACAGTATAAATTATTTACCATCACCCGGAATTCTAATTTTAATGAGTACATATTTTTCAAGAGAAGTTTTGCAGAAGATGGGTTCCAGTATAGATTAGTGGCTAGGTCACAATGATCCCAGGACCGCAACTGGTATTTTGTTCGGGAACGCGACCATCCGACGCTGCTCATCCATTTAGAACTTTCATAAAAACGTATTTCTATAAAGTGTTCACATGCCACAGCGCACTCATCAAATCAAACTTTATTTACTTCAGACCTGTTTAAATTAATAGAGAATTACATTACAAAATATCACAACGTTTGGAAATGCCCTTCACAATCACGTGCTGTATGCTGTACTGAAGTATAGGTGCACGTAAATACAAAAATCCACATATCGGCTTTCCGAACACCCTGCATGAGAACAGAACTAAACTAAAAGGAACTCTGACAAAGGGCGAATTTCAGTAGAGACAAACGCTTGACAAAGCGATGGCAAGCACAAGAGGCGATGCGCGCACAAATACCATGGCGCCCAACGCACAACTTTTGCCTTGCAGAAGACCTTGACAGTTGCTTGCACGGGAACAAATTTCTTCTGATCTGACGAACGGTGCACAGAAAAAAAAAATCGTGCAGTGCGGTGCGGCGCAGGGTCAAGGTGAGAGCTAGAGAAGATGAGAGCAGCCCAACTTTATAGGGGCTGAGGTGAAACGCGAGAACAAACTCGGCGTGATTTATTAGACGAAAATTATAAATGTGGGTCGAGAACTGCATAGCGACGAGACCGAGGTGACCTGCGAGCAAAATTCAAAGGGGGATTTTTTAGAACAGGCGTCGGGCGGATGACGATAATGAACTTTAACTTGAGTGGAGAATAAGCGCAGCGAATAAGTTTAGGCAGACCTGGAAAATGAAGCAGACCTGCAATTCATGAGTATAATGGTGAAAGTTTTTTAACATTATTATTAACCAACTACAGCCTGTAAATTATATTTTGCAACTAAAATTGAAGCGTGTGAAGTGATTAATAATAAAAAGATTGCTAGGGAAGAGAACCCTTTGAACTACTAGATAAAAATCGTAAAGTTTAACTAGTACAGCAGAGTTATTACGAACAATGCAGACTAGCAAATTGAGGAGAGAATAATTTTTGTATTGCAGTTACTGTTTTAGGGCTACACCGGCTCTGGTAAAGCTCATACGTGTAGAAAATACGCAGTATGTTGTATGAGAACATACGCAGCGTATCAAACAGCTACAGTTAGCCTTTAAAATGTTAAATAATCACTAGTCTCCGAGAGAGATGGCTAGTAAATAAGAATTTACGATGGGTATTTAATAACTACTTATTTAAGGAAAGAAAAGATATCTAATACTGTGTTTTGAAATTGGCCGTTCAAAATTCATGGTTAGTTGAACCGAATTTCCTCGCATTAAAGCTAGGAAAATACCCCTAGTAACAAATGTAGAAAATATTAATTCGCTGTTATAGAATTCAATTGAATTAGGCATAATAATGCGAGGTAAGAAGTAAAAAGAGCCCTTTTACTAAAATTAAGTAAAACACAAATTGGTCAAAATTAGATCACTACTAAGGTAAAAATAAACATTTAGAACTGTGTACACACATGATTTACAAGCTGCAGCAATTTTTTATTTCAGTTCTCTTTTTCATGAAAAATGTGCCTCACTGCGCTGAAATTTGCGGCCCTGAAACCCTAGTTCCAACGGCCGCCACATGATCAGCAAGAAATTCACTCGAAATTAAAAATCGGAAAAAGAAAAACGCACATCACCTTGCCGTTCACATAATGTTCGACACTAATGGCTACAATGTATCTTTCTAAGATCTATGACCCACTTCCTGTAACACATATCCATCACGAACTTCCTTCGCCGTATTTTTAACGTTTGGCGTACCTAAAACCTCTCAGGCATCGCCCCAAACTCTTCGGCCCATTTCCCGTGCATTGCAGGTACATTAACGTGGGCGCTGATCGCTACACTTTCGAAACCTTATCTATCTATGGGTAACCTCTAAAATATCTTCTTCCAATCTCTGATCCACTTCCCATACTCCTGACAAACCATAACTCACGTCTATCGCTGTTATAGAATACAATTGAATTAGGCATAATAATGCGAGGTAAGAAGTAAAAAGAGCCCTTTTACTAAAATTAAGTAAAACACAAATTGGTCAAAATTAAATGAATGGACCAAGTTGTGTTTTGCTTAATTTTAGTATAATAACTCCTTTTACTTCTTACCTCGCCTTGCTATGCCTAATTCAATTGAATAATCAAGTGGTAAAAAACTGTTTTAACTGTTATAAAATTCCGGCGCGCTTGCCGTAACCTAAACATGCCTATATATATTTTCTATACCTCCTTTATCTAAGACCTCCAACTATCTCTCTTAAATTCATACTTCGACCCACTTCCCACAACCTACACGTAGTTCAAAGCATTTCTTCCAGTAAAATTATTTTCCTTAAAATTTTGACTTCGACCTACTTCGCGTAATGTACACATGGCTGAACCCATACATTCCGTTAAAATTTCGAAACCCTGTTCGTCTATCACCTCCAAACATCTTCCTTAAAATTCAGACTATCTATACGACCTACTTTCCGCCATCTACACACTCATCAACGCCAGTCAATCACCTCTAACTAGTTATCTTCCCAAAATCTTCGCTCCAATTCCTGTTTCGTTCCATCTTCACCTCCCTTCCGAACTTCCTCGTCCAGGCGACCAGCACGGAAACAGTCGCAGAAATTCCCCTCAAGGCAGTCCAATTATCAGGCACGGAGCCACAAACAGAGCGCCGGAGGCAACGGGCTGCCGCGTACTTCCGGCCCTCGGCCGACACACGGTCGCGCCTCGCGCGCGTGTGGATGCGAGTCATCACGGCTGCATTACGGTCCAAGGGCGCGACATGTCGCGCAGAGGGTCGAGCAGCGCCGCGCGCAGTGGGTCGAACTCATCGAATATCATCGCACTGAGGGTCAAACTGCGTTGCGGAGAGAGACGAGCATCGTCGCCCACAGAAACGAACAGTGAAAAGTATCGCGCAGAGGGACGAACATCGTCGCCCAGAGGGCTGCGCATGTCGCGAAGAGAAACGAAGAGCGTCGCGTAGACTGACGAACATCGGTGTGTTGATGGACGAACAGCGACATTGAGAGGGTCAAACATCGTAGAACAGTGTCAAATGTCGTGAAGCTGAGTATCGAATATTATCTCGCAGAAAATCAATCAGCATCAGTCGTATTTGGTGGTAACCGTGCAGGGTAACGAATACAACTGTTCATTAGCGCCTTAACAAGCATGCAGACACGCCAAAATTTTACAACTCATCGTTATAGAAGCACAGACTTCCTCAACATATACAGAACGATACTCAGTTTCATATTCTCAAGAGCAGCTAAGTTCTAACGCGACAAAATATCTGACGAGTTACACAAAACAACTCGGCAGATTATTTGCGTTTGCTTTTCAGTGGCCCAATTATCCATCAATATCAGCAGGAATTAATGTTACAAACACAATTATTTGGTTCAAGTGAGCGTGCTTTAAAGAGTCACATTCGATGCAATATGCAGAAGATATACCAGCTTCGGCGGATGTAGATTAAATTAAATAATTACATTAGATAGCTGGCAGTAGACGGACCGACAGGCACATTCCCAAAAAGCAGCCGGGATCAACGCTCCAGCCTTTTATGAGCTATTGCCGTTATGTCCGACAATGTAGATATCTGATACGAAGAGAAAACAGAGGAGGAAGAAGAGAAGTCTCAGAAATGAACGAATGCGGGTAATTCGTTTCACAGGGACAAGCACAGCTGCCTCAGGGCAGAAGTTTACACAAGACAAACATCCCACAGAGCTGGGCACACACCTGCAGCACCTGAAATCAGGTAATTACGGTTGCGAGATTGTGCTGGAAACGTAAGCAGCTTAGATAAAGGAAGGGAATATAAAAAAGAAACGCTTAAGCAACACACGAAATGAAAATATTCATTTGCTGTCAACCTTGAGATGTAAGCAATAAAAATAAATGTCAATTAGTTTACAATAAACTTGACGATCAAGAACTTGCTTACATATATAAATGATACTGAATGTTTCTTACCGAAGTAATACCTATAACTGTTGCACAGCACCAATGAAACATCAGCAACATACGTACGAACTTGAGCAACGGGCTCACCAGCGCCCGCCAAATCCTACCAACTGCTTTCCTTCCCATCATATAATTGTATTATTCCTTCACGCTCCGCATACTACTTCCCCACTCGTCTCGTCCCACCGCTCGAAATTCATCTCACACCAGTCGACCTCGAAGAACACGTACTTCCTCATTTGTACGAATTCTATCACCAGATAAACGCATTCATTTTGGTAGATTTATCATCAGGCGAGCGATTGCAGATCCGTGGACATCCACACGCAACGATGCGAACCAGGAAAACAGAACTGATTTGGATGTCAAACAGAGCAGAACACCACGATAAAAAAAAAAAGAAACAAATTTGGAAAATATATATAGAAGTATTATGAAGAGGGCGATTTTCAAAACTGGGCACACGCATTTGCGGGGATGCGAACACTGAAACTTGTTGCAATATTAAATCGTTCGGGCGAACGAAAAAAAAAAAAAATAAATAAATAAACAGTTGAGGGAGCAATAACATTTAACAATCTAGTTCCACGCGCATAAATGTTAATGAATCCCTTTATCCTCTACAAAAATACGGAAATGATCATAATGAGCAATATATATATAATTATTGCAAAGCGACAGAACTCTAAACCTGCATACAAATATACCAACAAAATCGTAGCGACTGGAGCCAATGAATCCAAGAGTACCTATACTTTGCGGAGGTGGTGCATCTCCCTGCATGTACATGTTGCACACTATGCAACTACACGTTCAGCTTAAGAGCGGACGTTCAGATCACACGTCATTCAACTTTAGTACTTTCCATGTTTATCATTGCTACCAACTTTCGTTCAGAGCATAATGTAGCAACGTGCGAGCTGCAGGGCCGTTCATATGTTCAGCGTAGGATTGCTTAGCGTGACTCCAGCATAAAATGGCCAACTGTAATTGAGAAATGTCATCTTTTTATACTTTTGGGTATTCATTGTTTATTGTTTTCCCTCTACTGACTTCTAGTATCAACACTTTTCCATCTATATACTTCTAGTATGCATACTTTTCTTCATACACTTTAAGTATCCATACTTTCCTTTCCTCTATACACGTCTATATAGTATCCATAGTACTTTCCTCTCTATATACTCCTACTTCTAGTATCCATACTCTCCTCTATACAGCTCTAGTATTCATACTATCCATTCTATGGACTTCCGGAATTCACATTTTCTTCTGAAAAGTCACTCAGCTTATAGCTACTTTAGAAGTGTCACACTCAAAGTAAAGGCTGCACTGCTGGAGGAAGACAGCACAATAGATATCATCCGCTAACCTTTACTAAATGCCACAATATCAAAATTGCAGGGCGTCTTCTCGTAACGACAAGCAAACTTTCAGGAACACAAGTAATCAACACTGCGAAGAATTCCAAAGAATGTGATGGCGGAATTTTCTGTGAGTTTAACAGATTCTTCTGGAGATGTTCCTGTCTCCCCCCACGCAATGCACTACATAATTGATGAAAAAACCTACACAGGTGGGCCAAAAGTCGCAATACTTTGGAAGGAAGAATAAGTTTTATTCGATACCCTTTATGAAACAGCATGACTTATGTGGTTACCTTTTGCTGAAAACACTTTGCACTAGATACGTTTCTTCTGCTCTTAATGAACATATGTAATTAGCACATCTGGAGATAGTTGTGCAATGAACGTAGAAACGGAAAAATATGACTGTTGCTCCCATGTTTCGCGAATAATAATAATAGTGATTATTTATAACCAATAAATAAAAATTACTACCACAAAAATCTTAAATTTGGAGATGAGCCGGTGTGAAAGCGCAAACACTCGTGCAGCGAGGTATTTCTCTCTTATTCTTTGCTATCTAAGATGCCAAGAGTCACCCACCAATGGTACATCTTCGTCCAAACAACAATGACTCGATACGAAAGAGAACTTGCAGAGATCGAAAAATGAGTCGCAGTTGCTTGGTGTTTGCTCAAGACTTGCGCCAGTCATGGTACCGCGAAAACAAATCAACATCAATGGCCTACATTTACATGTCAAGATGAGCTAGACGACATTGTGCAAGAATCGCACGCCCACACAGCGCCCTTGGGAAATCAGTGACAGTGCGAGTGATGCAGCACTGATTTGATCACATAATGCAAAGGTTCTGAATCAGAGGTAAATTTAGTCTTTAATTGTGAAAATCGACGAGAACACAGGTGCTGCAGCACTGATTAGATCACATGATGCAGAGATTCTAGACAAGAGGGAATTCATGCTAATTTTGAAATATTTTACCATCTAGTGCTGATGATCTTACCAGTAGAGGTAAACCGTTAGATGGCAAAGTAAAAAATGAATTGATGTGTAAAACATTGACTTGCGAGTCGAATTAGTTCTTTGCCCAAAATTTGCTAGTAGATCAAAGAAACTTAAGTAAAATGTTGAGCCAACCAGCGACGTAACCCGAGCATTTGCTCAATCGTAACTTACTTGCAATTACCGCTTGAAACTCGATCCACAAGTGATGAGCTGAACGCTCAGGATTGAGCTTCCGGACAAGTCAAGGCTAATCGAATTGTATCACTACGATAAAAGTGAGCGAATAGGCCAACGTGAAACAAAGCTAATACGAGGAATAACTTAGTACAGGTGTGCCGAGATAATTAATTATATGAGCGCCTGTCACACTTGATATATGCTTCATGTACAGACAGCATGCTCTCTCTGGAACTATGAATCGGCTTCACTAAATAATACTGGAATATTGCAATAATGTATGAACACTGATCAGTTATGATAAATAATGCAGTGCTCTAATGTGCAAGCAAAACGTTCCATACAGTAACCAAATATCAACAGGAATAGATCCTCATTCGCCAAACCGTAAGTATGTGTGAAAAAAAAAAAAGAAACTTTCATTTTTAAAATAGAAATCAAAACAAGCTCTCGCTCTAAAAGCAATTTTTGAATATTTAATAGAAATGCTGTCCTCGAACCAAAATATCGCGAATGATTTGAGCAAGCTAGTAGTCAGCATGCATGTGACACAAATGATTAAAAGGCTGGAGAAAAAAAACGTGTTCAGTTTCATAACATGAAATCTGCGCTTTCATTTCGAAGCAATTTGTAGAATTCCAAGCCTCTCGACCTGGGAAAATTTTGTCATCTCTGGCTCAAAACCAACAATAATACTTTCAACTGAACGAAGCCGCGGCTCTTATACTTAAGCCGCGGCTCTTATTTGCGCGGCAAGAGCTTTGAAGAGCATTGGTGGTGCAGCATTCTCAACTCAAGAGCTCTACCCAGCCATGGTTAGTAGAGTTGCTGCCCCGAGGGGGGGGGATGGGCAGAGCACTCACCGAAGTGAGGTGGTGAGGTGCATCATGACAGTTTGGGAAGCATTAGCCTTAAGAATTTACTGAAGACCATAGATAAATGAGCACCAGACTTCGTGTAACAAAGCCGGTTGTCGCTTCACTCTACGAGGGATTTGAGAGATACTAGCGTGTAAGTTCATCAATGTAAGGGTTCGAGTACCCTGAGCGACATATTCCCTTTTTAATATTATTAATAACTTTGATGATATATCGTAAAAGTTTTCTTTACTCTGCCCATACATCTTTTGAATTTTTCTATCAGACACAGAAGTTGATGGTGCAAAAGTTTGCTTCAGGCACTTTATTAATGTGATGGAATAAGCTTACAATACAAAAAGATTTCTAGTACCCTCAATACATGATTAAAATTTTAAATATAAAGTATAAATTTAGCTCTCTGGAAATATTGTGAGGTGAAAGTATATGTTTCAAATGAACTTATTGTAAAGGTAAATATCTAGTAACTAAACAAATCGAATGCCCCCTGTTATAGTTCAAAACTTAAGCAACTAAGTTATTGACTTAATCTAAGCACTTGCACACGCATTATGAGCTTATAGTTACACTATTATCATAAGCAAACAGATGTTTAAAAAACTATAGTCAGTGTTTTTGAGTGCCATGTCTAGTGAATGAACAAGTGAAAAAAGCTGAGATATTTTGAGAGAGGTAATATCAGACCAATAATTACAGTTGTAATAAATAACAATCATACTAAATTCATGGTGATCTTACATGATTACTGTACCCATCATACTGGAGCACAGAACCCCTAAGGTTTTACACAGCCTTAATAGTAATATGGAAGGGAACCAGGACTTAGACCAGTGGTTCACAAAGTTCAGTTTTCTACGGAGCACCTGCAGCATCGCCCTGCAGCACACGGACACTTCGCCTTTAAAATGGCATCAACTTAGTATATTACGTGCTGAATGAGCATTGTCGATGTCGATGGTTTCCAGGCTATTGCTTTTCAGTTAATACAGAACGCCAGAGGCATAACAACATAAGCCAAACATATATTTATTCGTTACAGTCACGTGGTCATCCCAGCTTAGGCCATTATTCATATACAGTGAGTTTTGACCTTTAATTTTCTTTAATTTATCTTTACTCACCCCCAATGACTACTTGCATTGAATAACGGTTAGTATATGCTGTTCTCGCCGTTTTTTGAAAAAAATCCAAGTTTTTTTTGTGATCGAGCAAAAGCATTTAGGAGTAACTATACAACAGTTAAAATTATTCAATTTCAATAAATTGTTGTAAGAGAATATCATAACCTATTTAAATTTATATTTTGCCGCCTATCTATGAGATAAAAACAGTGTAATATTGCCACAGAAGCTTCAAACATCATGAACCAGTAGGGGATCCGTAGGTTCATATGCACCCCAATGGGAACCATTAACTTAGGCTGATAGCTCTTACAGATACCAATGGGCTTAGGTATGTTTTAGGGAATAGTTTGTATTATTTATTCTGAACCAACAAAACTTATATTATAATAGGTTTGCAACGTTCAGACAGTACTTCTGTTCAATCCCAAGATAAATCGAGGCAAATCTAATCGCTGTATCTAGCAAGCACAACAAGATTTATAACTAAGAGAGGCCTGCACAGCAGGATGTCGCTCCAGCAAGCAAGTCAGGCAGCATTTACAAACTGGCTGGCCGTACGGTGGGCCCAGACGAAGAGTGGTCGACCTTCCTTCCCTCGCTATTGGAAAATGCTGAGCGAAAACTGGAAATGTAATTTCTCTGGTACTCGAGCTAACAGCGATCGGGAAGCTGACACGTTCCTTTAACTGTTTAGGTCTGGGAGATAGTGGGAATGTGCTGGAGGGAGCGTCGCTGTGTTGTCTCCAGACGAGGCTGGCAATGTGCTGGAGGGAGCGTCGCTGTGTTGTCTCCAGAGGAGGCTGGCAATGTGCTGGAGGGAGCGTCGCTGTCTTGTCTCCAGA
>LQNS02015105.1:8712453-8753047 GCA_001587735.2 Parhyale hawaiensis
GGAGCGTCGCTGTGTTGTCTCCAGACGAGGCTGGCAATGTGCTGGAGGGAGCGTCGCTGTGTTGTCTCCAGACGAGGCTGGCAATGTGCTGGAGGGAGCGTCGCTGTGTTGTCTCCAGACGAGGCTGGCCATGTGCCGGAGGGAGCGTCGCTGTGTTGTCTCCAGACGAGGCTGGCAATGTGCTGGAGGGAGCGTCGCTGTGTTGTCTCCAGACGAGGGTGGCAATGTGCTGGAGGGAGCGTCGCTGTGTTGTCTCCAGACGAGGCTGGCAATGTGCTGGAGGGAGCGTCGCTGTGTTGTCTCCAGACGAGGCTGGCAATTTGCAGGAATAAAAAGCTCTTAGAAAATTCCAAGAGCATTATATGTTCTAACTTAGATGACATTGTTCGGGTAATGGTGTAAAAATTTAAATCAATAGATGGGCACCGTGCAAAAATACATGTGCACGCTCTAAGTAAAGTAAACATTAAAGTGTATAAAAACTTTCGGGGGGTCGCTGAAATTCTGCCTACGTTCCGCACAGTTTATACTTCAAGTAATTTTTCACGACACACAAGCCTGAAATTTTACCTTAACGAGACAAGTGACCTCAGAGAGACCCACCGACAAGGTCAGAAATGCCTACAAGGCTTTCATTGGGCGGCCAGATAGGAATTTCTCTATTAACTTCATCAACAAATGCTTCACGCTTACTACACTTGGACAATGGAGGAGACGTGAAGGGACTCCACCCTTCTGACAAGTGTCGCTTCCATGGAAATTAGGTAACGGTTAGGCGGGTCAAATGTATTCAAAACCTAAACAAGCGCAATGCGAGACTAACCAGTGTCGTTTCCATGGACCTCGAGCCATTGATCGTTCAGTAGGTCAAAAGAGCGCAAAATGAGCACAGCAGAGTGGGACGAGTTCGCCCTTGCGACGCTTGCGTAATTATTTTATTACCTGAGAGTTAGATGAATCGATGAAAAGTTGGGCGGGGTGAATAAAGGTATGTTGAAAAAATTTATGAGATACTATCCAGTAACAGCAAGTATAGTGATAATTAGAAACGACAGGTATATATGAAATAAATAGCTACATTATATATAATGTATAAGTAAGTATAATACAAATGAGGAAATCTTGAATGTTTCCCCCGAAGAAGTTGAAGCGATTTCTATTAGAGTTACTGCACTTTTACAATTCTGCTATTAGCCCTAGTTAATCTCCTTTGGAATTTCATGTAAAGATATTGGGTGCCTGCAAGACTGGACATGAGAAGCGCGCCATACCTTAAACAGCTAAAATGAAGACCTTTTGCCAGCCTAACTCTAGCAGCACTGCTTCATTAGGTAGGTACTCATGGATAGCAATAAATGGTACCAAGTAAGAGGTGCCTTATGATTAAAGAAAGTAGTAGTACAATTAAAGTAGTAAACAGCGTAAGACTTTCGTCATAAAAACTGTCATTTTGTGCACTATTACAGGCATGATCCAAATTCACATATTTTTAGTAACATGATTAATTATTTAAACATTTTTACGTCGAGAATAACTGAATATATGTAGTACTACAGTTGGGTGACAATGTAGATTGGAAATGAACTAGACTCGACTTTGTTAACAACATCAGCAGCTCTAGCCACCTCGTCAGAATTCTCATTGTTTTCCTTCATTAGGTCACCGCACAAGAGCTCAGATGCGAATTTACCTTGTTTGTTTTGTTTCAGTTGTTCCATTGAAAATATTACATCGTAAGTGTCAATTCCAAACAAAGAATTTTCATTCAGAAATCAAGGTTTGCGCAACCGCAGGCAACCTTCAACTCGCATGGTCCATAAACCGTAACAAGAGCTACCCTATAAACAATTAAGTGATGACGAAAACAAACTTGCGCCAGTTATCGGACAAAGATTGCGGCGTGTTTTTTTTTAGTGAAATAAAAGTTGCAGGGGAATTGTGTATTCCTCAGTGACTCTTATAATCGGATCAGTGAGCACAAAATAAGTTTACAGAATAAAAACAAAAAAGATCTGAGCATTCAGACCTACATAGCTCGAAGATACTAATAAGAAATAGAGTGAAAAATGGGTAAGACCTACAGCCTGATGATATTAAAAATTATGAATATACTAAGTGGGTAAATAGATACTATTCACTACAGTTTCATGTTGCTTTCATATGCAGTGATAGAGGTACCAGCATGAATATGAAATACCTACAGCAACTATACAGTCAGTTCATTTCTCTAGAGATATGATTCACTCGAAGCTTGGGTTGTATTACTGTTCGGCGATAGCAGTACCAGCATGAGCGTGAAGCAAAACAACTGTTTAATTTCTTCGGTTTTCGTACAGAAATGTTTTACTGAAATTGCGGGTAAAATTAATGTGGAGGTACGAGCGCAGCCTGTAGAATTTGTTAACTTCGCACATTTGTCAAGCTAGGTCTTGTAATTGTTTTTTATATCATGCAAAATACTTCTATACCTATCATACCTATTGTTTTATCTATGTATATGCAATGATAAAGAAGTGCAACAATAACAAATTAACAGAAAAAAAAACAAAGCAATAAATAATGCAACTGCTACGAAAATCGACGTTTCTTGGGTTGATCCCAAGTCACCAATAAAGCCGGAGCGGTTTCAAAGAAAACAAAACCTTTAACTTGGAGCGTGAAAGAGTTAAAAGTACTGTAGTTGAAAAGACTATAGAGGTAAGCAACTTCAAACAATACTATTGATTTTAGTTTAGATTATTGTGACTTTAAGAGGCTACAAATAATAAAGTGTCTTGTAGCCACACAACTTCTTACACACGTGTTCATTAAAATAATTAACAACAATTCTAAGCACCGTAAGTTTGGAGACTCACACGTGATAGACGATGCTGCAGTCAAGCAACTTTCAATATAAACACTGCGTAGGATTATCAACAATTCTAAGCACAGCAACGTACTGTATTCCGCAAGGAAAGTTCAAAGCATGCGTAATTACACTCCAGCACTTCACGTCGCAGAAGTGACAAGTCACCGCCATAGGTTACGTCACAAGCATGCGAGCAGTTTACGCGTGTAGGTACAGGCATAATGACGTGCAGGCTTCTCGTAATTTCCAGCCAATGCAACATTGTACGAGTTGCGTAATACGCAACACCGCTTACGTCTGTCACTCGTAAACAGGTTTACAATAGAGCGATGTGCTGAGAGAAGGTCTCCGTTATTTCATTGAGGGAGAGAATACAAAGAATATATTATATAATACTTTTTTTTGCCTCTGATGGTGCTCATAATAGTTACATGAACATATGGAGAGAAAGAGGGCATGCTGTTGTTGACGGCAAAGAATTTATATCAAGCTATATATATACGATACTTTTACATACTTGGTGTCATGATACCATTCGGTCTTAGTAATGTGTAGTCATACACCACGGTAAGTAATAATTTTTTGTCTCAGGTGGTATTTACAACGGTATGATGCGTTTATAGAAGTCTTCTTTTATTGACAGAGCAACATAAACTATCATATAATTTTATTGTTTCTGATGGTATCTCTAAACATATCTAATCAATAGCTAACAAGGAATGGCAGTAAATTGTTTGGTTGAGAGCAACGAAATATCTTCAATGGCTACTCCAAAAGACTTGGTATGATTTATTTGTTCAGCGAGGTAAGTGATTAAGCGATTTCAGTGACTGTGACCGAAAAGGAATATTTTAAACAAGAGGATAAAAAAATTGTGTAAAATCCAAACTTCGGCCTCAGGCTGCGGAACCAATGTGTGAACACGATTCGAGGGCATCAAATTAAGAAATCAGTAACGCTTGTGTTTAGTGCCCGTGACGATTTTGTTGCCCCGGACAGCAGCAGTCGAGGTGACGTATGTAAACATTATCTACCTACAAACTTCAGAAACCTTCAACTGTAAAAAATATCAGCGATATTTACAAAAGATATACGTACAGATCTAACAGGTGAAAAAGCATATACTATTCATGTGAGTTATATAAATATCATCCCAAGCATGTAACATCCCTTACATCTTTCTCTACGGCTCACTCTCTCCTCCAAAAGCTTCCAAAAATACCTATTCGTAGGAGACAGATTTTTAGTTAAACTTCCTTCCTGCCAAAGCAACTGCAGGGCATTTAGTGAGGTCACGGCACAAAATACATTAACGAAGTCTGCTCTAAATGCACCAACTGACACGAGGTCTAAATTCGTTTCCTGTCACGCCAAGTTCATGCCATGAATTGGGAAGTTAGGCGGGTGCTGCAGCAACGACGGCTGAAATTTTAGTGCATGCGAAAGGCGACTGAAAATGCACGGCTGCTTCCTGCTTTGGCAAGTGTGTAAACGCGAATCTGCTGCTTTGAGGCAGGACAAAGCGAACGATTAGGATTCATGGCGAGTTTTGAAAATTGGTCTCGCGATGGACGGGGCCTCGCAGACGGGCATTTAATGGCAACATCAGAGACAGCAGCTCGCATTGTAAAATTAACAACAGAAAACTACTAAAAGTAATGATCATATTATTAAGGATACAGAATGATGTCACAAAATGATAGAACACCAACAGCAGCCAAATACTAACATATTATAACTTTAGGAATCACGTAGAAGATTGGCAATGATGGCATATGCACAGCTGCAGTATTTCAGAAAAATATTCAAAAAATCGTGACGGGTGCCTATGATAAACAATGAAAACACGTATACGTGGAGAAGAATCTAATAAATTTATAACGCATGCGTAGAATAGTCAGGCATATTTTCAAAGGATGAGCCGCGTAGAAAAATTATCACAAATAAGTATGTTATCGCAGCATAACACGGACAATAACAACATTCTCCTATATTTCTAGTATATGCATATCAACGGCATCGCAAGTATGTAAAAGTAGCCATAAGACAACCTAATCTTTAGCTGATTCAGATTAGTTAACACTAGTGCAGCCGATCATCAGAAACACAAACAAACATTTGCGCCAGCGCTGTTTCATTGATCTTGTTCGAGGCCGATGTTCATTACGACTGCAAGAAACTGGAGGAAAATGTACAAAACAATTAAGAACAAAAATACCCTCTGATTGCAACGTAGTAAGTTAGTGTACGGTATAAGATCCAGGGTGCACTTAAAAATTATTTGTTTCAGAGTTTTAGCATAGACTTTCAAACTCCCGCTCTTGAAAGAAGCGTTTGAAGAAGATTTAGTGAAAATTGATGCAATTCCCCACTTTTTTGCTTGAATGGGGTACGAACTATATTTGTTCATAACAATACTGGTCATTGTTTTTTTAGAACAGTGCTTTAATGGTCGTTAATAATACACTCACATAAGAAGAAGATACTAACAAAGAAATGGCCAAAAATGGAGGTTAGAAGCAGAAGATAGGCAGTAACCTCAGCACACCATACCGCCGCTATACAACCCCGCAATGGCAACAGCAGATTTGGGTGAGCGCGGCCTTGCTCGTTGTATAACTTTAAGAGTTTAGAGAAGGGCTTGCGGCTGACGTGACTCAGCTGATCTGGGAGATTAGAAATGCGTCTAAGGAACGACTTTAGACGAGAGTTTTGTTCGTAAGGCATTTTGTAACCGAGGCTTACGAGCGCAGCGCGGCAGCCGCGGCGAATTCAGCAACAATAATAACACATTTTCTTCGCAACGTAGAGGCCGTTGACGCAGAGAGGAGGTGGGGAATTGGCTGCTTGTCAACTGACTCGAGCTATGCAGAGTGGTCAGTGATACTCGGGAGGCGGAACATATTGGGAAATGGTTACTTGACAACTGCATGGAGCTTTGCGGCCACGGCGTTCGAAGGGAAAATGTTGAGCGCGTTCGCGATACGAAATTAACTTCGAAAGTGTGCTTTGAAAAAAGAGTTACAGATACAACGGGAATTATTCATCAGCTATTAAAATGACGGCATGGGGAAGCAACGGCTGCTCCCTGGGCAGGTATTTCGACGTGGATCTTGGAAACGCAGGTGAGTAGCAGACGGCGGGCACCAAGCTAGGAGTAAACAGTGAAGTAACTCAAGCATAAGTACATGAAGAGCTCTAGGTCCCGGGCTCAAAGCTCCCCCCCCCCCAAAAAAAAATATATGCAAGATTTTAGAAGTAGCACAGGTCGTTTTCTTTTAGAAACTATAGGTACGTGAAACAATACAGGCTCATTTAGCTTTCGAAGAAAAAAATCTTAGTTATCGGAAGCAATAATTCTCCCAAGTACTCAAGAACAATATTACTCACTCTGAAAACATAGCTCAATCGAGTGCGATAGCATGCGATACGCGTTACTGTTTGGCATTGAAGGCTCGATATCACTTGAGCGTAATCCAATAAAGTCTGTGCATGACTGTACAACCATTTCCCTTTCGGTTCATAAGCTATTCGTGGTCATGATGAAATTTTCTTATCATCTACCAAAGCAATTCACCCAGCTGGGTTACGAGTGAAGTGCGTGCGTCTGATAATGGAAATGATGAAGGTAGTAGAGATAACAGTTTACAGAAGAGGTAAGAATTCATCGTCAATGAATGTACAGAAATTTAATGACAGTTTACTGAAATTGTTCATTACTAGAGCTAACGTGAGCACTTCTCAATAGCTTTATGAAAGGCTGAGGTCGGAGAAACTCTGCTACCACAGTAGCTTTGTTTGTATTGCATATATATCTAGGTATATATATATATAAAAGAAATAATGACAGAGTTTACTGTAATATAATCGTTTTAACTATCATAATCATGTTGCGATCTATTTCTATTTTGTCAAAGAAGTGAAAAGTGAAAACTAGCACATTTTATACCGGTTATCAACTGACTACTGTAACTGGCATGTATATGTGCCAAGTATATGAACAGAAATTGATCACGCTCTTTCAACCCCTAGCACCTATTATAAGGGTGATCTATGTTTATATATATAAATGTACGCAAGATTAATGAACAAATAGTGGAATGAAAATAACGGAATGAGAGACGTTATACGATAGGAGAACATGTAGATTCTAGACAGTATGTATGTGTTTGGAATATATGTAATAGGAGAAGCGTTACGTAGAATGGAAGAATTTAACTAACTATACAGTGATGCAGTGCGGGGGCTACAGTGATGCAGCACAGAGGGCTATACAGTGATGCAGTGCGGGGGCTACAGTGATGCAGCACAGGGGGCTATACAGTGATGCAGTACGGGGGCTACAGTGATGCAGCACAGGAGGCTATACAGTGATGTAGTACGGGGGCTAGAGTGATGCAGCACAGGAGGCTATATTTACAGTGATGCAGTACGGGGGCTACAGTGATGCAGCACAGGAGGCTACAGTGATGCAGCACAGGAGGCTATACAGTGATGCAGTACGGGAGCTACAGCAGTACAAGAACGAGCCGCCCAATTTCCCCGACGCTCTAAGCACCTCGTGCACCTTGACCTCAAATGGGGGAACGCAGCTCCCTGCGTCCATACAGCGACCCCCCCACACACACCTAAGCCCTCGCGCTTACCTCTCTTCTTTCTAAATATCTGAAAATGATGAGAGCCAGCAGCGCCTCAGAAGGGGGCCGAAGCCCAAGCTTCAGCTTCCTCTTTCGGAATGGGTCTCTGTTGTCCAATAGTTATTATCTACTCTAAATACTCGCCACACGTTTTCTTAGCCTATGTAGTTTCCCAGTTGTGTAAAAGGTTATGAAGAACCAATTTTAGATTGAAAAAACTATAGACTAATTTATATTTTCGACTATGCGTCCTTATTTTGGACTATGTACACGACATACATAGAAAAAAGAAGATTATAAAACATAAGATGAAAGCAATTATATACGGAATTTAGCGGTTTTCTGTGCTTCGTATTCGGCCAGATATACAGTATACGAGACAAATAAGTCATAAAATATGCATGAAAATGCATATATCTAACATTACGTTATTGCTATGGATCATTTTAGCACCTAGTTATGGTGAACACAACAATAGTTATCGGTTGGTGGACCATCGGAAATCAATAACTTCACCACTGACCGTTGATAAGCCAATAAATAGTTAGCCATCGATTTGCCATCGATAACTCGACCATCAGCGATTGATACGTTGACCAATGACAGTTGGTAAGCCAACCACTGCCTATCGGCAATTAAACCAGCCGGTGGTCAACGCCAAACTGACCTTTGGCCATCGAAAATTTAGCTGTGGCGAGACCCTGAACTTGACAATAATTCTCAAGGTGACGACATCACCACTCGGTCCGACAACAGCTGATAAGAAAGAAGATCGAACAGGCGCCTGCACGCTCCTGATTGCGCTGCCCATGGAAACAACTGATGAGTTGCACGCGGCAATCATAAAACATTCTCATTAAAAATATTTTTTAGCTTCCATGAAAGCGGTAAAACTGTTTGGAAATCCAAATGGATATTATTTTTTAGTTTTAGCTGAATATAACTCAATATCTATGCAATCAATTAATACAACTTTGGGGAAATCGAAGCAGATATTACTTTTTCAGTAGCTAGGCTATAAGGACAATTGAATTTTCCATGTCTACAAGTATGTAACAGACAAAAATACTGGGAAGTCCAAAAGAAGTGTTGCTATTTAGTCTGCTTTGTATAGACCTCAACTGCACGGAGCAATAGTTATGCAGTATATGAAAACAATCAAAAACTAGGGCCCTCTGAGAGCCCATACCTCCGCCAAGCAAGGCAGCAGTTACGAAAAATTAAAATTGGTTCTGAGACCACGATTTTTTGTATCAACATCAGAACCTAATCTTTGTGCCCATCAACAGCGTAAACAGCTTAGTATTTTTTTTTTGAAGATCCATTCATAATTTTTTGAGTTATGCTACTAACAAACATACCGACAAACACTAGTCAAACTCACAAACGAACCAACTGATCATCACCAAAATTAAATCATATATGTCTTTTAACATTACTAACAACTCCTATAAATTTAAGAAAGATCCATTCTCAATTTATTTATTTATTGTGCTAGCATGCATAAAATTAAAAACAGTGACAAACTAATGAACGAACAGATCACCACATAAACTTGGTCATTTACGCTTCGTGATGTACCTAGCAACTCATGTGTCAATTTCACGAAAATTCATCTATAACTTTTTGAGTTATGGCTTTGACAAAAATGAGGCAGACACACAAACAAACAAGTGGAAGACGGATTTTCACCAAAAGTTAATCATCTGTTCCTCTTACCGTACCTAAGAGTCCCTGTAAATTTCGTCAAAATCTATCCTTAACTTTTTGAGTTATCTTTATGACAGACCGACAGAGAGACAGACAAAAATACACACAAACCAAACGAAAACATAACCTCCTTGGCGGTGGTAACTGTCACAGTACACGGAGCAAAAGGTTAAGTACACAACAAGAGCTATGTAGAAACAGCCACAGTGGTACACAGAACAAGAGTTACTACAGAGAATTAAATTCAGGCACAACCAATCATGGCAGACAAAGTACCAGGAGCACGAGCAATGGAGCTGTGATTTATCATCAAAAATAATAATTGTAATGAAACAAAGCTTCGCTATGCATTTACGGGCTGACACCCACTAACACAATCTCTATAGACGTAACTAAAAACATTTTGGCAAGTAGGACCGACAGAATTGTTTCTGCTTCAAGGCAAAAAATCTTATCATTTCAACCTGATACCCTAAACACAGTTTACAAAAAGGATGGGGGTCCCACGACTTGAAAATTCCTGCGCTCATATCCACGACATAGCGATGGAAACTATAAAAAAGTCGCCCAGCGTAGTTACAAAAGTAAATCTATATTACACAACGTTGCACATAGAAAAGTAGACATGAATGTCAGTGCAGTGTCGCAATTTGTTATCGTGAAGGTCAAGTGCAGGATAAGAGAAATGCAGTCTAGAATGACCACTGGCCAACAGGCCAAATTTTCTCTGTAATAGGTCACAACATCAGCTAATTTTCTAACATACATATTTGGTGAAGCTTGCACGAAATTATATAATAATAGCAGGAGAATACCTACGGACACATAATGTTGCAAAATAACAGTAAAATTTTGCCTTTAGTGCTAATGAAAGCTATTCATTGTGAATATTGTAATAAGAACATATAATATCGCATTAATGTCACAACTTTTACTTGTTAGGTAATTGAGTATAGGAAAAGTTAAGCGATAGATAGCATGCCTATGTATTTAGAAACGTGGAACCCATGGACGAGGGTTACCACACTTTATGAACGTACATGAGTACAACGAGTCGGGAACGAAGAGACGAAACAGAACCAAAATGATGAGCAGGAAAATGGGAATAAGAGGTTGCTATAGCTATAGGTACCGTAGTGAATGAAGAACCAAAGTGTACGAATGTTCAGGAATGTCCAACAGAATAACAGCAAAAATTGTCAATAATTATACCAAGTTTCAATTTAAGACACGAGCGCAAATGCTGCATTCGATAATTATGCAAAGTTTGCATTTGAACCACCTCCGCAAATACCGGAGGCGATCGATGATCATACAAAGTTTTAATTTGAAATACCAGCGCAAATTTTTGACTGAGACGAGCTGACGACAAACAATAACCAGGAAGCCAGGCGGCGAGGCCCACGGCGCCTGAATGCTTTCGAAAGTTGATCAGTGGAGATAGTGGTCAGCTGTGGAGACATTGTTCATCATAGCAGGAGTAAAATGATTGTGAATATTTCCCAGATCTGTACAACAACAAAAAACAAATTTAGGAAAAGCTCTGAAAATATAAATTTCTTAGACAATGCCAGCAATTAGTGACGAGTTTTGTCGTTCTTCTTACACTGATTTTTTTTTCGGAAATCATTTTGCTGATTTAGTGAAAGTGATATGTTTATTCAGGATTCATTAACTTACTGAACCATCTTTAGTTTTCAACACTAAGAGACGCTTTTTCGCAAATCTTCGCTAGTTTTGCAGGATCTTTACGAGCTGCTTCACGCCTGAAGTTGTGGCGATACAGTTGTAACGGAACTAATAAACGTCACTTAAACTACTTAGTGTCTGCCACTACTGGACCCCCCCCCCCCCAGACTTTATACGGGTGATCAGGTGGGTTTATGCTGTTGAGCATGTATATGTCAAGCAACTAATCATACTTTACAATTTTTCATGCAAAATTATCAATAGTTAGACGTTCTGTTACATGTTTTATTAACCCTAGAACCGAGGATGTTTGCTTGCCTTAATAGCATAAGGAAATCGGTTATTGATACTTAATCGCTCATAGACTGAAGAAATATAAAATACGCTCACGAGAATCTTTCCCACGAAGCACGGCTCATGCACCACGGACCAAGTCCCAAACTAAACAGAGGTGGGTCCAAACACGCCGTCGACACAGTTAGGAGCACCATACACTGTCAATGCATAAACGCAAGAAAAAGCGCAGCAAGTACAAAGTCAACAAAGCAATGTAACAAGGGCGTACCACGGGTCTGGTAAGCTCATCAGACGGAGCACTCTCACTATCAGACACGCATACACACATACACACGCGCGCGCGCGCAAGCGCGTACACGAAACAATGTTCAACCGTGAGTTGGTGCGGCGGTTTCGGGAAGAAGCGGCCGAAGTTTTCACTGTTTGTGGAAGGAGAAAGCAATTTCACTGGATTGCAGGCTCGAGGTAATAAATCACCGATGCAGCGCCAGCGGAAAAGAAACTTTTTATGAGGAAGAAGCGATACGATGAGGACGGGTATGAGACAGAGCTAGAGGTAATAGAGTAACAGTAGGCAAGGAAAAAAAGGAGCTGCATGAAGAAGACGCCGAAGAAGACTCATGATAAGGGAAAATATTGTAAAGATTAGGTAGAGGTAGCAAAACAAACAAACAAATATCATTTATTATCTCGTATACAGGGTGCAGTGGATACACCTATCGAGGTTTTCTTTTTGCCTTAATTCTAGAATTTTGAAGATCCAGTAGTGTGAAGAGCAGGAGAAGCAGTCCGTGCTGAGAGTCAATTTAGGATTCCTNCTCTCGGTGCTGGAGTGCTCCACGCAGTGTAAATCCGTAGCGTGCCGTCCGGGGAATCGAACCCGGGCCTCCGTTGATGCGATGCCGAACCGTTGTCACTTCACCACCGAGAGGCATAACACAATAATGGGACAATGTTCAAACAGTGCAGGTAGCACACTGTGAAAATCGACACATTTATATTAAAGCACATTAGTATTAGAATATACTAGCATTATCCGAAATTACCAGCAACACATAGATAAAGTAGCATTAGCAAAAAATTATCAGTAGCACATATTAGCACTAGAAGGTATTAGCATTAACAGATGCTAATATTAGCAGATATAAGTATCAAATAGCAGAGTCTGTGCTTATTAGCAAATAACAGTAATCAGCACCAGCATTAGCACTTTGTGGTAACTAATATATTTGCAATATAGGGAAAATTATCTAGATAAATTTGAAGCGGAACAGGCTTGCTTAGTATAACTTTGCTTCTGTTTGGCATCAATCAATCATATTCTTTGCTTCTCTACCTAGTTTCTTTAAAGCTATTATAGAATAAAAATTTAATATTTGCTTAGGCTATCTGCGTAAGGTTCACGATGTGTATAACCATATAATCTTTTTACAATTCTTCCAGTGCAGTTTCTTCTATCTATATGCTGACCCAACTACTATCGGAATTGTCTTCCCTGTTTTTCCATTCATATGCATGTTTGAACAAGTAATGTTCCTAATCTGACATCAAAACTACGCGCAACCAAAACAATTAAAAGAAAAAATAAAATAACTGTCTAGACGTCGAATTCCTAAGTTCACAAAAATCCTATAAATAACAAAATTTTTGATCTTTCGAAAATTGGTTGAGTGCTCACGTACTTCCCCAGGACAACCGATAGCAGTGCGCAGCTAGGGATCAACTGTATTAAACCAAATAGCCACTGCGACCCAAATAAAACTTATCCAACGTAACAGCCGCTGAGGTCAGACTATGGCGTTTAATATCATCTGATTGAGTCCATCATTGCACGACCTTCAGCAAGACTGGAAGAATGCGTAATAAAAACCCACACTTGGCAAACAATTGGCGTCTGGAAGTCCAGACCCGCACTGAGGGGAGTCAAGGTGCGCAACTGGTGAGGCAGAAGAAGTAATTGATCAATAATGCTAATGAAGAATGCAAATTCTTAACGATGCTCATAGAGCTCCACTGACGTTGTTAGGTACCGTAGAAATCAACAGACTTTCTAACTGAACTAGTAGGGGTGGTACACGCGTTCCACCTCAAGTTATATGGTTTTAATACGCTTGCTGCGGAAACTTTACATGTGTAAGAGCTTGTTTCTACTGGCCATAGTAACGCATCCGTATTTATTGATGACATCGGAAATTACAAAAATAATTAGCATAACTTTTGAGCCGGCAGCTGAAATTGATGACAAAACTTACGGGGAAAGAAATGAAGAAAGGGTTATGAAAGTTTAAAACAATTAACGTTGGTATCTAGAGATACCGGTAATAAGGAAAGATATCCCCCTTATATTTGTACCATATAGGTCACTATAGTTACCAAAATGGAAAAGGCACTCACTGCAATATTATCAATGGTTTTGAAAGTATACTTAATTCACACTCAACTGTGAGCTCCACGCAAACGCAGTTAGCTGACTCTCATTGTTGAGTATACAATGCATTGAATTTAAAAGTTTTTGACAATATAGTCATGAGTGCATTATTTTATTGTTGTAATAACTGCGACGTGTAAGGAACACAAGGTTGAGTTACAAATTGAACAGCACGAATCAGCTACGTTGCATGAGGCGTAATAGCTACAATTACGGTACCATGCGCTAACCATACAGGAAGAATCACACAAACAACACAGAACGGGGCTCAAGCGCGCGCATACCGAATGAGCAGTGAGACACCGTCGCATGTACTTGCTATGGCGGGCATAGGGCGGGATCCTAAGCATTCCTCAAACAGTTAGGAAACGCGAAACATTAACTAAGAGATACCTACTTAGCACTGCCACTTCTTTTTAATGTATGCAGCACGGTAAACTGAATAGGTAATGTACCAATTACTATCTTAGGTTAAAATACTAAAGCTCTAAGTGACGTAAAGCAGCAATAAGAATAAACTGAACGATGTCACATACAAAGACACGGCTCTGCGTGCAGTAACTCCAGCTAGCAACCATGGCCACATACTCTTCATAGGCATAAGAGGAAGTTAAAAGACAGTGCAAATAGATATCAAGTATAGCAAGGTTGTCGAGGCATTTGGCGCGGACACCATCCAGATCAATTTGGGATCGTGCAAGTGATAGGCATTAGTAATGTAAAGGTTTTGAAGACAAGCAATAGGACGACTCAGTAATGAAGCGCTGCAGGGCAGTGGTGAAGAAATGATGATTTTCTTAGCGGCAAGTGCGTGCCGCGATCCTCATCAACACCTGCAGTTAGAAATACAGGAAATAATAGGGAAGATCTACAGAGCAGCCGAAGATAATGCAAATTAACTGTGCGTCTCCTGCGAACAGCTGGGGATATTTTAAGTATCTGCGATGATCGTTCGGACAGTTGGAGATATTGTGAATGACTTTGAGGATCTTCACAGTAGTTGAAAGAATTGTGGGTTTGTGGCGTCTGCACAAACACTTGTTTCGGGCTTCAAGGCGCCACATAACCGAACTGAGGGCAGCCACAAACCGAAGTGAGGGAAGCACATAAATTAACAGAAGTGAGGGCAGCACATAAACGATGTGAGGGCAGCACATAACCGAACTGAGGGCAGTCACATAATCGAAATGAGGGCAGCACATAACCGAAGTGAGGCACCACATAGCCGAACTGAGGGCAGCCACAAACCGAAGTGAGGGCAGCACATAAATTAACCGAAGTGAGGGCAGCACATAAACGATGTGAGGGCAGCACATAACCGAACTGAGGGCAGTCACATAATCTAAGTGAGGGCAGCCGCATAACCGAAGTGAGGGTAGCACATAACCAAAGTGAGGGCAGCACATAACCGAAGTGAGGGCAGCACATAACCGAAGTGAGGGCAGCACATAACCGAAGTGAAGGCAGCATATAACTGAACTGAGGGCAGTCACATAATCGAAGTGAGGGCAGCCACATAACCGAACTGAGGGCAGCCACAAACCGAAGTGAGGGCAGCCACATAACCGAACTGAGGGCAGCCACATAACCGAAGTGAGGGCAGCAACATAATCGAACTGAGGGCAGCCACATACCGGTAACCCGAACTGAGGGCAGCCACATAACCTGAGGACAGCCACATAACCGAAGTGAGGGCAGCCACATAATCGACGTGACGGCAATTACATAACCAAGCTGAGGGCAGCCACATAACCGAAGTGAGGGCAGCCATATAACCGATCTAAAGGCGGCCGCATAGCCGAACTAAGACCAGCCACATATCGGAGCTGAGAGGAGCCACATAAAAAGGCCGGTTAGACAAGCGCAAGAGCGTTTGGTCACAGTACCGATAGAGCGTGGAGTGGGTCAGAGGCTATAGTGCACAATGACATGATTATACTCGTATGAAGCCCTCTGCATGCCGCAGCCGGTTGTGGTGGTGTGCTGGTGGTGGTGGTGATGGTGGTGGTGGTGATCCAAGCCTGCGATGCGGGGTGCCATGGCGTGGGAAATGAGTTGACACTAAGTGCAAAAGAACTGAAGAAAGAAACACTCTTTCTCGATGTACGAGTGTGGATGCATTCGGTTCTTGAGGCGCGTTCGATGGACCATCAAATTCGATTCAAGCCAAGCCCACTTGACTTAAATCGACTTGAAGTTTGTGACTTTAATCAGTAAGTCGAAACCAGGGCGCGTGTCCCAAAATTTGGACATGTCAAGCCCAAAAACTTAATTTCGCTACCCAATCGAACACGCCTTCTGCGCAAGTGCAAGTTGAGCTTAATCGAGAGTTCGCTTCGTACCCTACATAAATACACGCATTGTATGACGACTGGGTAGGCAGAGAAAGCACATATGGGCTATAGTCGCTGAAAACAGTGTGGTGCCAAAAGCAATTTTAAGCCATCACTTTCACAGTACAGAAACTTGTCAGTCGGCGTTCACTCGGTAAGTCGATTACATTTTTGCAAGATAATACACAATAGATATTTGTATAAAATCTGTAATGGAAATTTAGCAAAACTGTGCTTGGATCTCAAAGAGCGCCATTGGACAACTTGTCAATCGAAATTTGTGGTCGCGGAACAGCTAACTACCAAAAGCCTATGGCCCTTTAGTGAGATCACTTGGAATGATGCCATTCCTACGAAAAACCAGCTACACGCTATCCTTAGTGGTGAAAATCATTAGTAGTATTATTACTATCTACTATTTTGCCCAAATATTAAAATTAAAATTACTGGCAGGAGATGGGTGAACCCATCTCATGTGTTAATCCATTTGCTGCGCATTTCTCATTCTATTTTATTTTGGTTTTTATTTTTTTTTAAATGGGCACCTAGTACGGTAGCCACTATTTGCAGTGCAGTGTCACTTATGGAATTAAATTACTTTCATCAGCAAATTAGACTCATTTATATTTTATTAGCAAGTTATATAAGTTGAATTATTTCATCAGTTGTTTTGATAATAAATTTAAAGTTTTCCACAGAAATAAGAAAGGGTTTCTGGAAAAGTCATGTATGAGTACATCGCAGTTGAGGCGTTAACTGCTTTAGCCTGGCGGAGTTATTTTACTACATAGATTTTCTGCCCCAGTGCCTTCCTAAGGCAGACAGCCTTTGCATCATAATTTATAATGAACCTGGTTAACAGAGAGTTAAGCTGCTTCAAAGCACCCGATATTTACTAAGAAACACCACAAAAAGTCGCGGTTTACCTAATAGGCAACGTTTCGCGCTATACACTAATATTTCATTACGACAAACTCGTTATCTAAATCGGACAAATTCATCGTAGAATGGAGATAATTTTTGTAAAATTTTTAAATTTTGCGTGGTGCCCGAGCACGGCATTCATGAGAAGACAATACAAAAAATGCATCGGTAGAAGACTTAAGTAAAAAAAAACCTGGTGAAAATGAAGGCAGACATCTATTGGAAGGGTTGTAGACACCAGATAGACGCGGCTCAAATTACGCGACGGGAGGCAATGACCCACCTGGCTGTATCGCAAGTATCAGGTCGCAGTTGAACTCTTTCACTTGTCTGTCAACTGTAGCACTGGATGCAACAGTCTGGCACTGTACTGTAACCAGTACACTTTGCTAAAAAATTTATGCACTTTATTTTTAGCCCTATACCGCTTGAACAATCAAAATAATAACAGTAATTTTGCCCCTTGCCGCTCAAAAAAAAGTGATTATTAACCATTTATCTCACAAGAAAACGCTTGATTCCATCTTAATTAGCTCTATTTTTGTGATAATAAATGTTTTACGAGGACGGTAAAGGGTCATCCTGCAACATTGCCCACATAAGGGATAAGTAAAGTGCGACAGTATTGTATTTTAAATTTATATTCCGATAATTACTTTATACAATATGCCGATAACTTTGTCGAATTCCTGAAGATGCCTCAGCTGATTTGTTAAGTTAGACCAAGTGATAGTTTCCTAAAACGTCAAACAAAAAAGTCGAAATTACAATAATTACACAGCATGGTAATTGCAGCCACCATTAAAGTTTGGAATCCAACTTATTAGAGGATTTTGTAGTCACTCATGAATGGCGCATACAAACTAGGTAAGGTATATACATATTTTCAGTAAAATAATTAACATAGAAAGGAACAACCATATTGGTCCTCATTACAATAAAAGTAAGAGGATTCTGTGTTTTTGTGGGGGGGAAGGGGGCTTGTGAAGAGGCAAAATTCACATAAACTACTACGAAGATCACAATGAAACGACCAACTAGGACCAATATATTTTCTTATTATAATGAAATATATAAAGATATTATAATCGAATGCAATACAATCTCCTGATCAAATAGAATACATGCGGGGGATAGGTACCACAATGAGATGAAACTTGTAGGTCAAATAATGATTAATTGTCAGTATAGCATAGCACAGGTGTACTGCTGATGTTGGTAGGTCATACTCTGGCACGCCAGATATATTTGAACAAAGGAACACATAATATGTACCATAATATTTCAAATATTAGCAACCTTTATTTGCTAAGGCATATTTAACCCCGATAACTCGTCGCTATTCCTATGAAAATCTTATCGTCGACTGTTACCAAACTAAAGCTTTCTATAGTCATAGCGAGAAACATACGATGGCTTGACCGGAATATTTGAATGAAACTGATGACCAGTGCTCACGATCCCAAAACTACACAAAAACATATTTGATAACATGAAAGAAAATTATAGCATCACTACAATGCGATGGATGAATGAATTAGACGTGTTTTTTTTTTTTTCAAGATCGGCTTGATTTCATGGATGTAAAGGAACGCACTGGCGAGTGGTAGCTCCTTGGATAACTTTGTATCGAAGTCAGTGGTCAGCGTTTACTGCTCCCCATACACGCATGCGGAGGCGCACTTTTATTAAATATTATTTATACTAGCAGAACTAGACTCTTAGGTAATACACGTCTTTGACAAGCAAGCCATTCCCTGCACCCATTCCCAAAACAGAAAACAACGCGCATCCAAAGAATTACAAACTGCGTGTCCTCGACATCAGCGTTGGAAGGACGTTCAGTAACTATGTATATGTCCATCTAGATACAGAACTGCATAATAAAAGCGATTGGAAGGAAGCACCTTAACTTTTAGTATCAATGTCCCTCCATGTAGCTACGTGGTAAAAATGTATGACAAGATGTTACTATTTAGCATTAATGACTTAACGGTCCACTCAGATCTTTCGACCGCCCCAGGGGGAGGTATTTGTCACGTATATAATCACGGCCTGTATAGTTTGTTAACGCAAAACACAGAAAAGCGATACTGGTACATGCATGTGAAGTTTCTTAAAAGAAAATGGGCTTCAATTTATGAGTGGACTTTACGACCAACTCAAGTGCACTGCAAAAAAAAAAAAAAAATGGATGTTAAAGATACAAACATACGTATTCCTCAAGGTACATTTCAGTACCATCCAAATTAACATCATAGAAATGTCCTGAAAACCTTATGTACCACTTTAGCTGTAGGAAATTACGGTGATGTCGAAAGTACATGTTTGAAAATAATATAGGGTTTGCACAGTTGGTTTACGGAGTATTAAGCATTGAGACAGCCCGCAACCGTCAAAAGAATAAGATTTTTTGGTACCGTACACATCCCTAAGTCTTTAACACATAAAGATATAGGTTGTGTTTTTCATAAGAATATAATTCATAGACTCGTATTAGAGGATATCATTATACCTACCTTCTAAGAATGCTTGTATGCCAGTAAGGATTATAGAGGAAAGAAAATATTCTCTTCGCAAACTGCATGCTGTGACGGCGCCCGCAGCCTTCTTCACAAAATGAAACTCTACAAATATAAGTCATGCAGAAATATAAAGGAAAAAAGAGGAAAGAAAATATTCTCTTCGCAAACTGCATGCTGTGACGGCGCCCGCAGCCTTCTTCACAAAATGAAACTCTACAAATATAAGTCATGCAGAAATATAAAGGAAAAATGTAGAAGTGCATACACAAATGTTTGAAAACATAAACAGTGACAATAAGAAGTAAGGAATTGTTCCACTGAAAAACATACAGAATGACTCAATGAAGAACAATATAACAAAAAACAAGTAGCAACTGGTTCATATGGAATGCATACAAAAACAGACAAAAAGAAAACAATACGACAATAGAGGATGAAGTAGCTTGCACATGTTCATTAGAAACACTCACAAAACGACCCAAAAAAAGTATGACATAGGACGATGTATCAACTTTTTCAAAAGAAATACATGTATACAGAGACACGCGAAAAGAAGAACAATATATAATTCAAGAGAAGAAGTAACAAGTGCTTTACGCAAAATATAACAGAAGCGGAGACTGCAGCACTCCATAGTAATAAGAAGGCTCGGCACAAGCAAGCAAATGAAGTCCAGAGCCTCTCCAGACAATGGCGAGACAGAGGCTATTGAACCAAGAAGAGATATAGTAGCGACCCAAAACTCAGAAGCAGAGGAATAGCCTTGACAATCTTTTGTCCGTCCTACCAATTGCATGCGCTTAGCAACATAGGATTTGGGAAAAATACACACCGTATCTATAATGGTGCAGGGTGTTGAGAGTAACTGCGCACTTAGCTAACCATAGTGGGCAAAAAAAAATGTAACGATAAATTTTAAACATCCTGTATATCAGAGCAGAAGCGCTACAAAAGTGTTACTGGAAATTTTTCCCCATATTTTTGAATTCCGATTACACCAACCAATGTGTGTATTAAAATACCCTAGAAATTCTTCAGATGACTTCAGAGCAGAAGCAGCATGGATGTTAGTTATTTTAGCGAAGCACGCAATCACATGAGAGATGTGGGGGGATATTCCATCCAGACATGCGGCATGTGTGGGGTGAATTTTTTTTTTTTATCATAGAATAGATCTTATCCATCATCGGACGCAGCACTGTACATATTATGAAAGAGGAAGCAAATCCTGCAGCAACTGTCTCTTTACGTTAGACACGCCTTCGTGAATAATGCATATATCTAGGTATTCACATAATAATAGGCAAGATTTTTGGGGACAAGTATATGTGACACATGCACACTCTGACCAATGCCGTGCATTTCTGCATACGGAATTAATGTCAGTTCTTGCTTCACTTTATAGTTGGACAGACAATATTTGACGTTTTTCTCTAAATAAATCGATGTCTAGTCTAATATTTTTCTGCTGTTATTAATTGAAACGATGTTGAGCTGCATCACGGACCTCACTTGCAATGCTGACTGTGACAAACTTATTTTCTAGATAAGACTCAAAATTAGTCAGACTGACTTAGAAAATATAAAATAATGATGCTATATCTAAATAATATTATCTTTTAAATTATACATACAGCAGTAATGAAATAATAACCGATATAACCCTGATCAAAAGTACTTCATTAACACGCATAATACTTAATTATTTGCGTAAAATGGAAAATATACATGGTAGCAGATTTCTGAAGTTACAAACCATCAGTACTAATCACACTAAGAGTACTAAATCTTGTGCAATAGTACAAGGTTCAGCAAGCATGTCACTCACACGTTGTATTAGGCCCAGAAGAAATACGGTAAAAATTTGGTGTTCAGCCCGATACTAAAACCTTCGGCGCAGAGCAGAGGGGCCAATGGCGGAGCGTGGGGGGAGGGGAGGACTTGGATTTGACCCCCAATAATTAGAAGTCCCTGCTCAGCCACCCAATATTGCATTCATGTAACCATCATGAGTGTTTGTAATGTGAAGCCTCTGCGCACTTTACTCCAGCTCCCCTCAGCCCCCTCCGTGTATATATATACCAATTTCCAGACGCCGCGATCCTGAGAAAAGCCCTTGTAACGGAACACTACGCCAAGAACCGAAACGCCACACTCTAAGAAAAAAAAAACTCATACACGCATAGAATAGAGTCGCTTTAAGCCGTGTTATTTCTCTTATAAATTCGCAACATCAAAACGTACTCTGGACATGGAATCCGCGCCCAAGTAACGCAACACCCAACATAGCAAAGCAGCAGCGGCTTTCGTTGTGACCTCAGGTCAAGGGGAAGCAGAAGGAGCCGGCCGCCCTAGTCGCTGTAGTGGAAGCTGGGCACGTAAGCGGCAGAGTTCAAATTAGCCAGGCCCGGCTAAATATATACGAGTAAAGCTTAAATTTAGGGGCGGGAATTAAAATTAAGGGCAAGAAAAAATCCATTGGGAGATGAACGCAAACCCGTATACCAACCTGCATTAAGCTTTTCATGGCCCGAATATAATTTGAACGGTGTAGTGAGCATTACTGAAATCTACAATGTACCCGATTAAACCAGTGATTCGAGATGTTCTGGGCTTGTTTTTGCTTTAGTTTTTATTGATTTTTGAACTTCCAACGATTCATCTCGCACATTGTACGTCTGGTAGTGGTGAATGTTGAAATATATTGTTTGTTGTGATGTGTGTAAATGCACGACGTTCAAACACGCCACATTTTTAATTGACTGAAAAATACATAGATCAAGTTTGAGACTCACTGCTCTGAAAGATGTTTTGTTAAGGAATTAATACGTAAACTATAAAAATTAGTAGTGCAAAAGTAGGCCAAAAAATTTATCGCACAAACAACACAGGCAAGTTCTACGCATTCAATAAGCGATGAACAACGGAGCCCGTGAACAATGACGATCTCAGGTAATAGTTTCAATTGTTTACAACTTTACTAAATCCAATGTTTAGAAATATAAGCCATAGGAGAGAGGATGAAAACGTAAGTTGGCTCGTAGATTTCAAGTGACTTGCAAAAAACTCGTTCATTTTCTGAGATTCGTTGCCTAAGCACACCGTGAAAACTATCTAAAGCTTCTTTATGAAACGTATCCCCTTTCACTTTTCCGTAAATAGAGCAAAGAAACGTGAAATAGACTATCACTTCCCGCACTCACTGATTGCACAAGCCTGTGGGGGTTGCATGCGAGAGAACCGTCCATGCACTGCCTCTCCCTTGGAACGCTACAACTAATCTAGGAAAAAATGTTTGTAAAAAATGCAGAATTGCACTAACACCTGCAACGACCGTTAATCACGAGAATGAAAGGTTAACTTCCTTCTGGCGGAGGATCTGTAGATGTACAAGAATTTATTTTGGTATATTTAAGGATGAAATGGTTGCAGAATTACTCTAATCCTTGCAATGCTACTCTGTTAATGACAATGAAAAGTTCATTTTTGCTGGCTGAGAGAGTAAAAGATTTGAATTTTTACATCTTTGAGAAAGTTAAGAAAATAGGCTGACGTCCTATTGCGAGGACGGAAAAATAATCGATAATCCATAATTTTTGCAAAGGAGGTTCACCATGAGAATGAAAGTGATTTCCTACAGGTGAGAACGTATGGTACAAGAATTGAGATTGACTTTTTCGAGGAAATAACAACGAGAAACTAGCAGTTCTGGGCATCTGATGATGCCTAAACATTCGATTATGTTTCATACGACAACCTTTCGTTCGGCATTTTTATCGATCGACGGAAACTGTAGGGATTTCTCGATAACGACAAATTTGATTGGTGTTTTTTTTTTAACAGAGACTTCTATAACTGAAGTTTTCCATAATTATCGAATGTAATACTATAGTAATTTGCGACACCGCGTTTCGGGGGTTCAGTAACTCCCTAAAAAAAGATAAAAATTAGTGCAATG
The DNA here is from genome assembly GCA_001587735.2 of Parhyale hawaiensis. NCBI lineage: Eukaryota > Metazoa > Arthropoda > Malacostraca > Amphipoda > Hyalidae > Parhyale > Parhyale hawaiensis. The sequence goes on from LQNS02015105.1 coordinate 8,735,803, forward strand.
CATAGACTTGCGTTTAGATGGAGGATATGTTCAGCGGTGGCAGTTTAATGTTGACTTTAATACCTAATGCATTAGCCAAAACAAATTAATTTCAGAGGCACAATTGTTTAGGCTACTCTACTTTGTTCTTCAGCGCTCGACACTTGGATGACATTCGTAATGATAGCATTTGACCTCGTCAGATTATTACCTATAATAATATTAGAAATTATCAAGGAAAATGCTCTCGAACTTCTTCCATCAAGCGAATAACAATTAACAATCAGAGGGCTACATCTGTGACCAAGCTTTAACAGATGAAATAAAAATTAATATATAAATCCTCAAGTAAACATCCAATTTTATGGAATGTGAGTATTCCCGTAAAACAGAGCTAACACTCAGTTATTCAAAAGAACTTATGGTTAACAAAACGACAAATTAGGCAAGAGACAAATCAAAAGTAGCATTAGGGCAACAGTAGTGACCTACCTTCTCAAGTGGCGTCTCTCGTGCTGTAGGCAGACTTCAGGAATCACGCGCGTGGTGGCAGAGAAGAACTTCAAAAGATCAGTCGTGCTGAGGTTAAGTACATAGGAATCGTCGGTCGAGGTATCAGTTCCTCTGTGTGTAGATTTTGGAAAAGGGTCCGGATGTCCCCAATCTCAGAACATCGATCGGTACGTAGGTCACAGTATAGGCCCTGTCGAGCACTTGAACGTGTATCATCTTCATACTTTTTCTCGAGCTGTTGCAGATATCTGAAGGAATCCCGGTACCGTTAGTCTTGCAAATGGGAGTGAGGAATGAGGCGTGCCAACGTCGAGGTTTATCCGGGACAAAAGTTGGGGGCACCCGAAACAGAGTAATATGGTTGTCGAATGTGTCAGTATTCGATAAAGACAGTTGGAAACTGGTGCATGAGAGCATGCAGTGTGTTGGGGCATATACACAAAATTCTGTACTGGACACTGCCCACTGGCCACTGGCTGCGAGAATTCCAATGAAAGTTTTCTTTTTTTTAGGTACAAATGGCGGAAACCAAAGCAATTCTCCGAATACTGAAAAAGTGGAGTTCTTCGTTGTGCGCAACAATCCACTGAAGAATTTGTAGTCAGGTAGAGACGAGACTGTTGTTTTCTGAGGGCATTCATGAAGATTATTGTTTTTTTTTTTCTTACGAACGGGGAAAAGATGAAACCTTTCGTATGGCACCAATGAAATGAAGAAGCTTTTTTTTACAGTAGTTATGAATAAAACTGAAATTTTCTTCCGCTCGATAGAATTGTTTTTTTTTTTTTTTTGCACGAATAAAACTGTAGGATTGCTCCGGCAAGAACTCGTCTGAATTTTCTCTGGCACCAATCAAACTGGAACTATTTTCCGGCACGAACACATGGGAAGCTCTCAGTCGGCTCGAACAAAACTGAAGTTTTCGGCGGCATGGAACACGTAAAGTATTTCTTAGGCATGAACAGGACTGGAGTTTCCTTAGGCACGAATAAAACGGGACTTTTTCGGCACGGATGAAATTGCCTGTTTTTGCACGGATAAAACTGAAACTTTTTTCTTCGCCCCGATCACAATTGGCACTTAGCTTTGTTTGAAATCACAGCTAAGGAATCTTTTGCCCTGCAGTTCACACGTAGAATTTAGCCTGCTGTTGGCTGATATTTAACGTCGTCAACGTACGGTATATTATCACAATGTTTATATCACTAAAAGGTAGCACAAAGACAATAGGAAGTTCTGAAGAATTTTTAAACAATGGACAAAACCCCAGATAGCTAAACGGTATAACTTGGCATTATTCATTGCATAAATTTTCGAGTTTCTTTCACTATTTCAGGGAATTTTAGTTTTTTGCACTTTGTTTCTAAATTTCCGAGTTTCTTTCACTTTCCCTGTGAATTCGTTTACATTTTATTGCATTTTCCTTCTGATTTTAGAGTTGCTTCAATTTTCCGTCAATACAGTCATGGTGCTACGGAATTATAAGCAGTAATTTTCGTACAGCAAACTAGATACCTAAATTTGACTTTCGGTATTTCATGGGGAACGCTCACTTCAGAGTTGAGAGAACGTACAGACATGTCTCGTATTTCAAAGTAAAAATAGGATGGAATATAGTGCTCATATAGCTTTTTTTACTATTATAAGTCTTTGCATAAATCGCTACATGTCAGTTATTCATAAATTTAATATATATTGAACGTTATTATTATTATACAATATTTGCATACAAAATTTACAGGATTTTACTCCATAACATTATGGCTCAGTTCACACGCACACACACACACGCACACTCTCTAAATAAGATACTCTTATACATATCACAATGGAAGATAAGATTGCTAATTTACGAACATTGCAATCTTACATTAATCAATTACTTTACTGTAGAACGTGGCTCGTTTTTCAGATACATCTCCGTGGTCTTCATAGTTGCCTTCCAGGCTCGTAATTGCTAGGATTCTCCCTTCACTTTACTCAACAATCATTATTTCCAGCACACTTCAATCGATGAACTATCGCTGATATTTTTTCTCCTGTGATCATCAAAACAGTAACTGTACGCTATATCCTGATGGCTTGAAGAATCAGTAATTATTATTTTGCACTTTTTGCAAAATAATGACATTTAGTTAGGAACTCTGGATGAGTAAATAGAATCACACAAAATGTGGCATAATATTTCTCAACAGAAAACCAACCAATGACAGTTTTTCATGAGAGTTAACTCATCCATCCATACGCTTAGCTTCTCATTGCTCTATTAAATATAACCAGCGATAGACTCCACCGTTAGATATCCAGCCTCTGAAGAGAATTAACTCTCCCGGACACTTTTCTCAGCATTTTTCTTCAGCGAAAACCTAAGGGAGACTCCACTAAAGACAGCATTTCGCAGATGGTCCAGACACATGGTCCATCCTCATCTTCACTAAGCAGCTGGCGGCCGCCACGGTGTACATATCGAGCACTACAGGAGCAAAAATTAAGCTAAGCTCTACGAGCACAAATATTATCAGTAAGCTAGAGCACAAGAAGCAACAAATAGGTGATGTAGACTGCCCCTACGAACACTGTAACCACCCGCAGGTGCATGTGAAGGACTGTGGGGGAGCCGGAACGATGGGTGCGTAGTAGTACCCATGGCTGAATATTACGGGAGGAGCCGGTGCAATGTGAAGATCGTAACTGCTGTTGGATAGGCTACTGCTACCACTGTTGGTACTGCCACTGTTGCTGCTACTATTACCATCGATACTGCCACAAGTGCTACTGTTGCTGCTGGTACTGCTGCTGCCACTGCTACAACTCTGGTGCTGTTTCGAGTACATAAGCTGTTGGTCTGTGTAGAAGACCTGACACGCCAGTTCGTCTATCAAGTTGAGAGTCTGCCTCCGCTCGTGGCCCATCAAACACACGGTGGACTCGTCAACAACTCTGTGGAGACGCCTCAGGTACTCATATCTGAGACTCTCATCGGCCCCCACCAGGTGGTTCAACAGGTAAGACTCCAATTTGTTTTGTTGCTGCGTCACGTCAGGGAAATCGATGAAGAAGCGGGAGCACATGTAGCGTTCCAGGGTCTTGATCTCCTGAGGACATGCGGGAGCGTAGTCTTTGACGAGCAGGTTGCAGTATTTGAGGAGACCGCCGCCCCGGATCTGCTCTGGCTGTTTCGTTGCGATCATTCTGTTCTGCAGATGGTACAGCGCCTCTGAGAAGTTGCCATAGACGCTCTCGCCCAGAACGGTGGGGTACAATGTCTCGCAGATGGGCATTTCGGCACAGTCGTAGAAAAATAATATGGAATCTAGCACGATTTGGAATGAGTCAACGGAGAACTCGAACTGCCTCTTCATGGTGTCGACGAACTTGAGTTCGATGTTGCGGCCGCCATTGTTCGACAACGATATGAGCGACCACCGATCAACGTCATTACTTACTTTGACCATCTTGTTGACGTAGCCCTCCTTGAGGGAGCACGAGGACATCCTCTTCTTGTTTACACCGAGGGGTAGGAATTCGAGCAGAGCGTCGAGAACGGCATTCTTGACACGATCATAGCTCCTCTGGGAGCTCAATTCGACGGCAAATATGAGATCAAGATCATTGTAAGCTTGGTCACTGTCGGTGGCGAGGATATGGGACGCAGCGCCACCATTAATGCGAATGTCCCGGACGCGGACGGAATCAGCTGTGAGTTTGGCTTTTACAACTGCCACGAGATCGCGCAAACGTACTTCAATTGTAGGGAAATTTCCTCGGCCGTGTATGGGTAAAACTTCTTGAAGGACTTCATCCAATCGACTGACTTGTTCGAAAGTAAGAACGGAGAAGCGACCGTCTTCCATATCGACGTCAATGAACTTTTCCATTCTGCTTCTCAGCTCCTTCGACACCTCGACAACGCCTCTCTGCACGGGAACGGAACAGCTGGTCAGAGGAGCACAGTACGACACAACCTCACACAACGAATGCACTTCTCCGACTGAGGACATTTGCCACAGTCTTCACTGAACTGAGCGACACAACTTGCACCAGGTGATGACGATGGTGCTCTTTACCACACACACATACACACGAACGCTCACTCTCCACTACATAGATGGCGCTCACGTTCATGAACATTCCAGACGCTAACTCTCACTCCCTCTAGAGAGCACACGAACGTTCTTCAATAATATGATTTACACTACCTCACTTTGACTAAAGTTACATGCTATCGCTATCAGTCAATAGGTTATGTAATAATATTTAGAATGAAATTTAATCATACGGTATTATGAGCTGGTAGTTACTCCACATACATTCAAAAATTACACAACGTTGTTCAATAATGAAATCAGTGCTATTGAACGTTTATTTAATTCGCGTAGCATGTTATATTAAGACTAGTATGGGACTGATATTTTTTTAATAATATGCAAACAATATCCCTGAAATGGAGCTAACCCTCGCTTAAAGCTATTGTGTTCAATTATGTTGTACGTTGAACGCCGGTGGCATGTACTAATAATTGTCAGGAAGAATTAATATGTTTAAACGCTAGTGCTTGCACTACTCCGGGAATTATTGAAAAACAATGAACAATTGTTGGTTCAATAAATATGGCAATATTGACTCTCTACAAATAATTAAATATCTTATGTATATAAGCGTGTCCTTATGTGCGTGTCCATCAGTATGTTAGAATAAAGAAAGTCTTTTTGTAAATTCCAGCAGAGCGCACAAGCTGGAAATTGCTCAGAGTGAATTCTCTACGACGGTAAGTTTACATTTAGCTACTTTAAAGAGATAAATGTAAGCAGGCATCTGATTATCTACCAAAAGTTAAATGTAAGCATATTCTCACAGAGATTTCTGTGCGTGCACTCGCATGAGCCTAATAAAATATTGTTCATGCGCACTGTCCGCCAGAGGGCGCATGGGTAGGAGCCCTGCTTTACGTCAGTATTGGTGGCTACAGTAGCAGATGTGTTATGTCATTAGAGGGAACATTGGGACGGATATCTACAACATATCGCAGATGCAAGGGTAGGGACCCCACTAAATTATTGATTTATAGTATGAAAGTTACTGCTACCAAATTAATATTCGGTTCCATAAATAATTAATTTGTTAGGCCGCAATCGCTACAATAAACTGAATACTCCAGTAATGAAGGGTTTATATCCCTTTCTAATAGAATGTTTCTGCAATTATCACGTTTGTGGGTGTAGAAGAGGAGTGGATGAAAATGTTAGGCAATGTATGTTCATTAGTAACATTAAAGTGGAAATTCATTTATTCATATTTACATGCAAATGGATGGAGTGGGCGAAAAAATAATGTCGTTCCGAAGAATGAGTAGATATATGTAAACCCATTGTATAGACAAATTGAAGCACCTTTTGTTGCAGCACATTGACCGTCACATTCATTCTCGTTGCTTGATCGTTTATGTGAAGTCAGTTAAATTGCTTTTAAAACTTTCAATGTCATTTTAAAAATTCATTTCACAGTAATTGTTTTACATACTAACCAGTTTAAAAGTACTGAATACTAAGACAAATTATTGGCGAAAAAATTGCCCAATTTTGGGAGTAATGTTGATATAGCATATAATAAATAGTTGGATATCATCTTGATTTGGGAATGGGTATCCTTGAATATGACAAGCAGACGAACTGGATAATATTCCTGGGTCACAAACAAAGGCTAAGTTTATAGATAGAATACATGGCAGGTATGACATGAAGCAATTCAAAGGCTTCTAAGTAGGGACCGATTCTCAAACACGTCTTGAAGTTATGTGAGAGCATTGCTATGTACACTTCCTCCCAGGCTAAGATGTTGTCTTCATCTTATCACATTACACTGAGAAATAAGTAATTTGTAGTTGGAATTCTGTCAAATGTAGAGTATGTTCATCAGTTCCACGTTGTGATTCCAAATCTGAAGGCCGTTTTTGTCTATCACATCCCTCATTAAGTAATCACGTCCTGTTTGTTGTACCTACTTCACTAGTGCTATTCTTGAGGAACGCCCACTGGGAACAGTTTCAAACGAGTCGTATCACGCTATTCCTACGGGAATGCTAAATACAAACATCTAGAAAACGGGAGGTGCCAGCGAAATTCCAGTTGCATGTCAAAAATTAGCGTTCAGTAGCGACTTTGAAGGAGCATTTAAGGAAAATTTAATGCCCTGTGTTATAATCGATTGGTTAACTTTCAAGTAAGGTGTTATTAATGTATGTATAAAAATGTGTTGTTAAATGAAAGAGGGAAATTTTAAAACTTTAGTAGTTTTGTCACTGCCTTTCTGTCCGTTGCTCTACAGCTTCGTTACCCGAACTTCACGAAACGTTTCAGATACCGGTATACTCTTATGTGCGTCTAGTCACAGAGGGGGTGGGAGGTGGGGTCATAATTCATGAGACGACCGAAGCCGGCAGTCAGCCACTTGTATCCTCAAAACCCCTTCTAGTTTTTTTTTTTTATAGATCTACACTGACCACGATTATGTACTGAAGGAGACGTGCACTACAAATTTTTATTGTACAAATGAATCAATATATAAATTATTATTATTATTACTACTAGTGGAAACGTGCGTGAAAAAATTTACGCAATAATCTTTATTTTTGCTCTCTTTTTTGAATTCCCGTTTCCACATATTCCCGCTCACGCTTATTAGCAACTCTTATTCCCTTCTGTAACCCTTGTGCTTCAAGTCTTTCTTATCACTGTGCCGCATAGGCGCTGCATCTCTCCATTGACAGCACGTCTTCGTTCTTGAGACTGTAGTAGTCTCGTTCTTCTTCTTTTACGTTCCCTATCCTCTTTCTTAATTAAACGTGCGACTTCCAAAGTAAAATCCTAAGTAAAACACTGCAATAAACTTGAATGTCCCTCCAATCAGCTTATATGCAATGTGAGTGCGCCGTATCCATAATACTGTCTTCCATACTTAACTATCTGCTTCACTGAAGTGCTCAAATTTCGGCCTCTGAAGCGAAATATGCACTCTCAGAGAAAGACAGTAGACTAGAAGAAATAGCTGTCTACTGCCCGTAAAATTCTTGAATTGAAAGCTACCTCGTTAAATTTAATAAGGAAGATAGTAAGCTAGAAGAAATAATTGCCTACTGCCCGTGAAAATATCATCACCTCGTGAGGGCTATGTTGATTACCTTCCGAACTTATACGTCGTGACCTGAGTGAAAAACGTTATAAAATCGGACTCCAGAAGCTGTATGCATATGGTCCGAAATTCAAAAAGTGTTTCAAGCAAGAACTGCGTCCAGATGAAGAGATAAGGATCCAATTTTCATCATCTTCTTCAACCTGGTCATCGAGCTCCACGAGAACATAACTGAATTACAAAATCTGCAACCTGGCTTATTTTTCGCCTATCTATTTCCTTCAAAGAAGACACGAAATCAATAAATAGGTAAATAAATAAACTAGACAGCACTCCGAGAACGCATGCCTCAACCAAAAACGGTAACAGTAACGAAAAATTCATATTGGTTCTGAAACTATGATTTTTCTTTGCATCAGCACCAAAATGCAATCATTTGTGTCTTTTGATACTATTAGCAATACCTGTAATTTTGAAGAAGATCCGTTCATAACATTTTGAGTTAAGCTGCTAACAAACATTATGACAAACTTAAGTCAAACACGCAAACAAACCAACCAATCATCACCAAAATTTAATCGTTTATGTCTTTTAACTTTACTAACAACTATTGTAAATTTCATAAAGATCCATTCAAAATTTTTGAGTTATTGCGCTAGCAAACATCATGACAAACTTAAGTCAAACATACAAGCGAACCAGCCGATCTGCACCAAAATTTAATGATTAATTAAGCTATGTTAACAACTCCTGTAACTCTCATTAAGATCCATCCGTAACTATTTGAGTTATTGTGCTAACAAGCATAACAACAAACATGGCGACAAATAAACAAACGAACGAACAGATCATCGCCAAAATTTGGTCATGTACTTTTCGTAATATACCTAACAACTCATATAAATTTCATCAAAATTGGTCAATAACTTTTCGAGTTATGTTCTTAAAAAAATAGGCAGACCGACAAACAAACGGACAAATGAACGGATTTTTACCAAAAGTTAATCATGTGTTACTGTTAACAGGCTTAACAATCCCTGCAAATTTCGTAATGATCCGTCCACAACTTTTTAAGTAATCTTGGTGACAGACAAACAGAATAACAGACAGACAGACAAACCCTACAAAAACATAACCTCCCCGGCGGAGGTGATAAATACACGAAGCGTTTCATTATATTAAGGATTATTATTGTTATTTTTCTTAAATGATCTTAAATGTTACAAGAATACACCCATCCTCCACAAATCAACCGTTGCAGGAAACTTTAAAAAGCAATTTTAAAGAAGGTTCCAATAACAGAAGCTTTTCTCAAGAAGGAGTTGGTGTTTTCAGAGCGGCCAAAGTTTAAGGAACTCCCGAGCTGTGGTACCGGAGTGTTTGAGGAAGCGGTCCCCTCGAGCGGACGAAAGGCGGATTTAATTCACTTATATTTGGATCAAGTTAATTTAATTAGATTAACTTGAACTTATTCAGAACCTGAATCTTGAGCCCTGGGTCCATCGCTGTGAGATGCGCTTCAGCGTTATGTACAAATCGACCAGGCGCAATCAGTTGGGAGCTACTGCTTGAATATCAATCTTAAATGACAAACTCAAAGCTCAGGATTGACGTTCCGGAGGGGATAATATGATTGTCTTATCTTGATTGCAGCTCACGAAAAATATACCATGAGCATTGAGCAATGGCTCGTACACAAAATTAGTTATCAATCTCACGTACGATAATTCCACCTAAAATACTACAGGTTCTTACCTACTGTAAAATACAAGGTTCGCCATAGGCTTCTAGCGAATCCATACGGGACTTATTTAAGTTTGGCATCGATCATTTCAAGGGAGACACAAGTTCTTGAACCCATGACTGTTTATAATTCCTCAGCCTGTAGCTAGCAATCGCTTATCAGTCTCCGGCATGTGTTCAAAGAAACCCTGAAAGTAAGGAATTCGTCCAAGTTGGCTGAGGTTTGAATTATCTGCTTAACCCAATAGGTTTTAATCCAGATTTAGATTGAGGCAATATTTAATTCTGGGTGGTTAACTTTAAGAGCTACAAGAGGAATTTCGAAAGCTGAAGATGTGCTTTTACTGCCGGTCCCTCGAGGACAAGATCGGCGCAGCAAGAGAGTGCGCCGAACCAGCTCCATCACGAAATGTATATGTTGCAAAACCATAAAGTACTTCCTACAATATCGGTAAGCCGCGGAACACAAATGTCAATGTCAATCAATAGGTAATAAAAAAATGGACCTGATTTGTAGCTCATCATAAACTGCAAGAGCTTGGTATTATAATGATGCAAGGCATATCCCAAATTACAACATTGGTGTAAGCTATCAATCAATCCCGTTCTTCATCTTATGAAACATCAGAAATAGTGGAGTAATTTATGGCTTACCCATAACCCATGAATTTTATCATCCTTGATCTTATCAAGCATCTGCTATATGTATAGCATTGTGACTATGAATTTAATAGCATGCTGCAAGACATCAACTTTATCCGTCCGTCATCTAATCAAGTACCAGGCATAGCTTTATAACTATGTATAAACTTTATAGCATGGTGTGAGCCATCAATTTTATCCATTCTTTAAATATTCACTCATCAGGCATATGATATGATTGATATGATTGATAGAATAGACCACAGACTACACCATGCCATAGTAAAAGTGACTCAAATTTAGATAATATCAAAGTAATATATAACTAAAAAAGTCGATTAACAAATTAAATTTAACATTTCGGTTTAAAACAAATCTCATCATCAGAAAAAGCAAATTATAACCTACAAACTACGTATAAAAGATTCCTTTATTGCTAGTTCAGTGAGGGTCTAATGCTGCGTATCGGGATTAGGCATTGCCAACATTTCAAATGAAATAACGCGACATACGCAAGTAGGCTACTTCTGCATATGGTGCCGAAGTTCTCGTTTAAATTGAGGTTTTCATTTTGAGAGTACCGTACCTTCCACCCTAACTATTCAAAGTGCTGAAGCATGCAAGTAGTCCATTAAAGGCTTCCGATGAATTCGTGACATAGTTACAGAAAGGGTTTGAGAGAAGAGATCCCTGGGCTCTGCTCTAGCACGATCGAATTGCTTAATCCCTGATGAGACATAATTACGCTGTTATTTTCATACACTACACGCTTACCCAACGGGAAATATTTTAAAAGTAATTATCAGATATTATTCGATGTCGCTCCCTACAGATATCGGATAAATGCCTATAATTTGTCTCTTTTGGATGAATCAAGATATGCTGTGTCTAGTTGCGTAGCTCACGCTTTACAGCGACACGATCGTCTATTGTGCATGATCGTAAGTGTGAAACAGTTGGATACTATGTATTATGCATTTGTACTGTAAAGAATTTGCCATTATTACGTACATGTATGAGTCACCATTTGCTCTTATGGAGAGCTGCATGGATCTTTTCTATTATGACATAGTTATCATGAGTCACCATTCACCGTAATGGGAGCGTGACATTAGGTATGGTATAGCGAAACTGTGATATATAGAATACTATTAGCCGATGGCCTACGAGTGTATAGGTCGCCTAGCAATCCCAGCCTGGATTTCTAGAAGTTTAGTGGCTGTTATTTATTGGGCGTAATTTAGTTTATTTCATAATTACTGTTATTCATTTTCTCACTGATATACATATTTTTGCCCCATTAAGTCGATTTACGTAATAGATTTTTGCTTTCAGATTTTTCTTTTAATTTTTGCTTAGTTTTCCTTGTGTGTTCAGACCATTCCCTGACTGCACTGGCACCAAACTGCCTCACTTTGACTCGAGAAACGCTACCCAGCATGTCTCGTCCTATCCTGATTTTTGTTGAATATTTAATTCTTTATATTTCGTGCAAACCAGCGACTTACTATGTATATGATACGACAATCTGGTCATTTTCTATTTTGCTCTTGATTCTTTTATTTCTTCATTTTCTTGCATTATAATTTAGTTTTTCCCAAGTGTTTGAACCACTTGATCATATCTTGGTAGCCATGTCATACTGAATTAGTTCTTCATTTTCTTTCCAAACAATCATTTTTCGTCGGTATGTCATACCACATTACCGTTCATTTTTAACGTAGGAAATTTTTTCTAACACTTGTCGGCAGTTTCCCCCTTATTGTTCGATCCATTTCCCACCTTAATCAGCTCTAAATTGCCTCGCCACAACTAGAGAAATGACGCCCGTCACCCAGGCAGTAACTGGTCTGATCCGGCTCATGTTCGGCGGCTCCGGTTGTGCGCCGCTCGATGATTGTTACCTGCGCCAGCAACAGGTGCTTCGCGCCGGCTGAAAAGTTCGTACGAAAGCCAAACTTTGCAGGAAAGATTTCGCTATTGAACTCGTCAAACGAAATAATAGTAGAGTAGAGCCAGTGCAGTACAGCTTACAGAATAAAGTATTCTGGGAAGGTACTTTGATGGCGTAAATTTACCTGTGTTTCAAGGTGATGATTACAACAATAAGTTTCGGATGCTAAAGAGCAGGTTCACAAATTAGTAGGTCAATTGAAATGTGGATGAACCTGCTCGTGGAATACCACTTCTGAATTAAAATGGTGTCGGTTTAATTTCAGCAAAATGTGCTCATAGCGTCATGGTTCGAAACTCGAGGCTGCTCAAAAGTTCAAACACTTACTAGACTGACACTTGCAAAAGATGCCAGAAAAATCAACCGTGAGCGGTTACGTGCAATGTGGAGATAACTCGTAGCTGACTTCACCTCCGCTCAAATGTGTTGGCGTACATAACATCACCTGGCCTTCGCCCGAATGAACCTTCATAAGTAACAAAGCTAAAGGTAAGGATTACGACAGGGTTCTATATCATAACCTGTACAGAGTACACTTTATATTATGTAGACATTTGTTGAGTACAGCCGCTGAAACGAAGCGCAAACTGTGCTATATTGGTGACAGTGTGAGGTTCTACTCGTATGTCTGCCCTCAGTGAACTATGAATGATAGGGTTCAGTGCCTCTTTGACCTTTGCCGAGTAGGTTATGCAATGCTGTGCAATTTCTGCGAGAACTCAAATTCTGTAAAATTCTTCAAGTTTACCACCTATTCGGATTGGACTTAAGTACAACCAAGATCCGTTCGTAGAGACGAATGCTGCCCGTGACTGCTTATAATTCTTTGGCCCAACATCGGCTATTTATTAGTTCCCGTCTTTGGCTGTTTGGTCTGACCAAACTCAATAAAAGGTGAATTTAAATTTTCACTATATTCAATTTTAACTGATCAATTCTAGGAGTTTGGGGAGACGTTTCGATCGACTTAGATGAGTTTTTACTGTGCATGAATCAAGGCTGCGGGGACGAGGCGCAACCAGGCGTTACCGTGATCTTCAGCTGATGCCGGTGTAACGTAATGCCGCCAGCTTAACTTAAATGCGAAGTCTGATGTCATCTGTATCTGACAAGTAATAGACTCAACGGAAAGTAATAGTACTCGTTACTTCACCTAGCACCAACATGACACAGTGAAGTGACCTTATTGTCCTCGTAACAATTTTTTTTTCCAAATTTACGAATCAAACTGAATTTATTTTCAGATAATAACAGTGCAGCATACGTTTGGACATACACGATGCGTCTGAATGAGTGTCTATTTTAATATATCAAATATAGCAGCATCTTCTTCACAAGATATACGATATCAGGAGACACAGAGAACACTGTACGCGTCTTCCTTCTCGTCGCGTTGTTTCTTTAACAATCTCTGGTCGACCGCAGTAAACATTTATCTGAAAAATGAGCAAGTTTAAGATAGGGGTTGGGGCTTGGTTGGTTGTGTACTCAAGGCCACTTTACCCCGACTTTTAACTAAAAATTAGCATCGAATTTCGATTATTCATCTAAAATATTCTGATCAAGAAAGATGTAAAAAATCCCTACTACGTAGCTACCAATAGGCTTGAAATCATTTAAAGCAGTGAAATTGTTGGTAAAATTCTCATTTCGTAGATTTTATGCTTCGTAATTGTGTCCAGAGATTTTAGTAAAATTATTATTATACGTTACGAGATTTGATAACAAAGTAGCACCAAAGCGAGAAGTAAAAGGACCGTCAGCAGGATATTTATAATAATGATAAAATCTTTATTACAAAGACGATAGGTACACAAGAATGCCTAGAAGTCAGTGCTATATAACACTTCACGTCGTGTTTTTCTTTATTTACAAAATATATTGTTATTTCTCCTGCCACCCTCTATGAGTATAAAATAGAAAGACATTCGAAAGCTTGGCGACAGCCTGGGTTAGAATAGTGCCACTAAACCACTGTCGTTAACGCTACCGGATTAAGTCCGGTGCCTATGCAGACTGAATGTTCCAGGAAGCAAAGAATGCAACGGGAGGCCTCAAGAGGACTAAAATAAAACTTAGCCGTGACCGCATGTAGCCAATTTACGTCACATCGACGAGTCGAGGTATTTGAGTGCTGGACCTCAGTCTTTCGTAGGTTGTTTTCTTAAACGTATCACCGTATATGTTCGATTTATTTGATTCAATTTTCCGCTCATGCATGACTGGCGGGCTTCTTGAGCTGCAAAATGCTGTAAAATGTTGTCGTCTAGTACAGAAAGTTCGAGTAATAGGCTAACTGTTACTGTGGTTCCTCTCGCGTACAGAATTGGCTATAATGGTGCTTATATATGTTGGTAAGGAATCAAATGTTCCGTGAAGAGCACTGTGAACTGAATATGAAGTATAAATAAGGCTTCAAATTAGGTCGCCTAAAGGGACCAAATTCGGCGCTAGTGCTGTGAATGTTTCCACCAGCATGCACTGCAATTTTCTAATGATAATTGCTAAATTAATGTATATTCTCTTAATTTATTTATACGCTAGAGATGAGTTTCGCAATTTAAGACGATTTTTTTGGTTCATTTAGTTAAAATACTCCTAGGCTGCTCAGCCATAGATTCGTCGATGATGACGTCACTTTTTGATGCCAATTTCTCGTGAGTCCTCCCGTTACGCTCTTTTTTTCTGGAATGTTCTGCTTTCCTCACACAAATCCTATGAAGCGCTGATAACAGAGGACGACGGGGATTTTAATTTAGAACGTACTTTCTACCGTCATTTATAATGACGGCTCCGGCCACTAGTATACGACAAAACTGTATCCTTACACTAGATATGAGGTCCAGCCACCTATATAAGATGAGGTTACTTATATTGTTGAAAACGCATACTTCTTCTGAACATTAGATATCATTCTGGAAAAGAAGGAATTATGGTACCCCTGTGACCAACCAGCCCCCTTTCGCACGTCAAAAGTATCAATCAGCTAGTCTCAGAAATTTGAACTGGTTCTAAATTTCAATCATTGGCGTTGGCTTTACTCTTCTGAATCTAGTTTCATAACATTAGCTTTGAGACAGTATAAATTGAATTTGAGGACATTTCCACACTAATTTTATTGGGAACAATACCCGTAACTCGATCTTACGTAACGAAACCAACACTGGCGCTTGAAGTTCAGGAGAGAGTAAAGCTGATGAATTTTTCATTTTTATTTTAAAATAACGTTTCCATGTCATCGAAAATTTCTTTTGCAAATTTAGAACCTAATTTTCATGAGTAAGGGCGCATTCGAGTGGGTAACGTAAACAAGCTTCCGAGGCTCAACTCGACTGCGACTGCAGACAGGTGCCCTGGCTCCGATCCCTTGATTCAGATTTCAGGTAATTACCGTTGATCCGTTGACAGATCACCTGTGAGACTTCTAAAACTTTAATCTCACACCGAAATATGGAGATTTCGGTTTGGTTAACATAATCAAGTCGCTTCCAACACCTGCAACAGTAGTCAATGTGACGAAGACAAAGCTCCTGTCTGTAGCCGGACAAGTCAGGTTCAGTGGATTTGGCTTAGCTCGACCTCGACCACTCAATTACACTAGCCTTTAGTTTCTTTTAAAGTTTGATACGAACTGAGTGTCGTATATAAATAACCATAGATCTTGTGTTGTCACAGGAAAGCTATCCCAAAGGTAATGCCCATGTAACATATCTAAAGTGGGATAGCTGCTGATGCCAGTGCTTGCGACACGTCTCTCCTTTAGATTCAGCGGACTTTCGTGTTGATGGCCGCTCTAAGGCCCTGGCCTTTAAATTTGCATCAACCTGAGCGGAGTTTACGTTTTGTGATGCAAAAGGCAAGTGCTATAGTTCGGATGCGAAAGTGGGGGGAATCTAAAGGAGAGACGTGTCACAAGCACGGGCATCATCAGCTGTTGCACTATATGTAGTAATATATGTAATCATCACTCTCAGGTGCAGGTCTGGACTCCTCTGGGGCGCTAGTTGACCTATATCTGCAGCACGAATTAGTGTGTCTGGGTTTCCCAGTAAGGAGTGGGGTCAAGTTGACTCTACATTTACCTGAATTTTCATAAGCTGTTGTCTAAATCTTGATCCTGCTTGACTCGATCAAGCAGTAGACCTGCTCCTTGCTACCAGACTGACCGGAAAGTGTGTAGGATTAAGGATTAAGGCAGAATATTAACAGCCTATCAGACATGTGATGCCATGACGGAGAGTCGCAGCAGAATATTTAGAGACTGAGACTAGTATATTATGACAGACATAGCGTGTAATGTAAGACTGACAAGCATGCATTATAATGACAGAATAATGACAATGACAGGCTTTGAATACTTTGGCATGTAGTCCGATGGCTACATGTGAAACCGTGACACGCAGTCAAACAGAATATTAACACTAATAATTATTATTATGCATATGAAACAATGGCATACTGTCAGAGACAGAAGATGAACAGCTCGACGGGCACGCACTATTTCACCATGATACTCAGTTAAAGATAGACAAAATATGTCAAAAATGAAGGACGGTGATTTTCATGAGCCACAGGGAAAATTGTCCAGCCAGCAAAACGGTCATCACAGAAGGGAACAACCGTGCATGGCAGATAGGCACTTCTCTAGTTAACGGCCACTTACTTGCTCATGATAAATTGGGGAACAAATATCATTACAAAAGATACAATAGAAGGCACCCTGGTCGCATATGGAATTATCGTATCATGCGAATGTGATATGAAATATCGGGGCTATGTCAGCTTTGAAAGCTTTCAATAACAATGGACGTCACAATAGAACTCTCTGTTCTGCATCAATAGCGGGCATAACAGACGTGATGAGAGTAATGCGTAAACTTGAATTACGAACACATGTGAGGAAAACTGGATTTAACCAATGCAAAGCGTCCGGGACTGACACACGTTAGCTTAAAGATTTGAATTACCGCGCATAAAATTAATCTTTGTGTGGATCTTGACAAACCCAAGTTTCCGCAAAAAAATATTATTCCCATTAATCTATATTATAATTCTGCTTGAGGCTCCATCCATCCATACGTCCGTCCGTCCGTGCATCCGTCCGTGTCTCTGCGCGTTACGCTTTTCAATATAAGAAAGAGAAAAATTCAATTTGTAAGTGTTATATACGCGATTCGCACATACACATTCCAATGTGTGTTATATACGCGATTCGCACATACAACATTCCAATGCGTTAGCCAGTAACATTCAAATGTATAGACGCAGTCTTTATGTCATGCCTGG
>LQNS02015105.1:8757698-8771459 GCA_001587735.2 Parhyale hawaiensis
AACGGCATTCCTTCACCAGCAACCTGTAGCCTGATAACTATACTCGCCCCTGAAGTTACTCTCACAACCAAGTACAGTGACGAACTCAACACGAACTCAATCCGAACTCCAATTAAACGCCACCAAGCGAGAACCACAATATATAACAGTAAGAAGTTCTGATTTTCGCTGGAACGAAGTTCAACTACAGCTGTGTTAGCTGTGTTCTTCAGCTCTTCTTGGCTTTGGTTTTGTTCATCGACGGCAGAGGTGTACAACTTTAGCCTGGCCACCAACAGTGATTCATATTTTCGCGCGTCATAATTTTTGCGCTTCGTATGTACTCGGATGATACGGGTCTCAGATGTCGAAAACGGAGCTTGGCTCTCTGGAATTTCCGCTATCTCTTACGTTTTGAGCTCTTCTCATTCCAGCTTTCCAGTCGATGCTTGAGTTCCTTGAAATTTCTCTGAGCTGCAGGTTTATTAAGAACGCAGGTTTCCAGTCTACGAACTTCTTAATAGGGAAATGGGTTTGAAATTTTTCTGGGTTCTTTATTTACATATATGTAACCCGTAGCTTTTGGACCATTAAACGTTGCCCGTCTTCATGGAAACAAAATTTCAAAAAATTCAGCAACAGAACTCAGAAAGTGCTCAATGTTCTTCATTCTTCATCAGCTGCTTAATATATCTGATGCGGAGAACAAATCAGATCTGCTGCTATTTGCTGTTTGATGGTAAGCTCATCATCCATTGCTCAGTCTTGAAGTATATACATATAGGTAGTTCATGTTGATTGTTCTTTTCTTGTATAAAAAACACAGAAAACTTTCAAAATTCCTTCAATATCAATATGACTGGGTGTCTTTATTCTAAGGTGTATGTGACCTTGATATAAATCAGGAACCGTGCAGATATAGCCGCTAATTTCTTTACAAAATCTTCTCACGAATTTCTGCTTATTTTCATTCGTTTATGAGTTGCTCCACTTAAAAAGAATTCGGCAAATGAGACAGCTCTATCAAAGAAAAGCGAACGGAAAAGAGATATCAAACAGTAATCTGCAATATTTTACCTTAGCCGTCACCTAGGCCTTTTGGACTTCAGTCTTCTGTGTCCACTTTGCTTCCTTCCGATTTCCTACTCTTTCTGATATTACTTTCGTCTGATTTCCCTCTTCTTTCTCAACTTACTGTTCCCATGCGCGCTGATCCTGTGTGGGAACACCTTCACGCATGGGTTCCCCTTGACTATCGACATCCTACATGTTCCTTCCTCTTCCTCTCTTAGAAAACCTTACTAATTTATGGAGGCTTAAACTAACTTATACTACGATACTACTCTGAAATGTTTAACAACAATGCTTTTGATAAATCGGTCAGTTCTGAATGCATTCACAGTAAGTAAAATAGATAATAAGAAAATTCAACAGATCCCCGACTTAAATGTGTATTAAGAAATAAAAAAGACTGAAGTGGAAACTAATGAGCAAACGGATACAAACGCGAATTTGAGAAATACATTATAAAAACTTGAGTTGAAAAGACTGAAAAGGATTACGAACTGAATGTACCTCCGAATCGAGAGGACAAACAACACATATACAAGAGAAAAGAAAACACCAGGAACAAAATACCGATTCTCCTTGTGGTCACAAGAGCTTGCTGCATTATGATCACAAGGGAACAATTGCCAATAGATACAAAAAACATTGATTAATATTATATTGCAGTTTCTTTGCATCATCTGCAATTGTACGATTTACTTGGGGGTATTTTAGACGATACAAGTAAGGGTAGACGGACTACGATACTTCAGACGTAGTTCGCCATGAGTTACGTGACGTGCTTCAGTTTAGACGGAGAGGGTTATGTTTGCAGATCTGAATGAGGTCGAACTAAGAAACGTTGCAGTAGTAGCGTAGCTTAGAAATTGCACATAATAGAAAATGAAGATATTCAATAACTGTGGAATTTCCACGGGTCCTGCTAGTAAAGATAAAGTAGCAAAATGATACAATCTAACACTAAGAATGACCGTAGTGTGTTATGTATATATTTTTTATTTGTTTATATATTTATTTTATTTATATATTTACTTATATGTTCGGTGTCAGGCTCTTAAGAATAGATAGGAAAATATTCTTTCTTTTCCAACTTTGGAGTTCACTCAATGCCGGAACATGTATACGCAGCTTCTCTAAGCACTCCGTTGCATCGTCGTTCGTATTCCCTTCTGAGGTTTCCTTCATCCAAATATTTTTATTTGTGTTCGCTCTAAACGAAATAGATAGGCGAAAAATAGGCCAGGATGCAGATTTCGTAATCAACGATGACGAGGTTGCAGAAGGTTAAAGTAAAATCTTTACCCCTTTATTATCTGATGCATTTCTTGCCCCGTTGGAAATTTTGGCGATCCTGTTCCCTTCTGATGAGATTCAGTATGCAATAAACCATATTTCAGAAGAAGGCTCAATTTGGAATACGGTACTTATGTTAACTATTAACACTGAATGGAGTTTTTGCTCTTCCAGCTTCTCTTGCCGTTCCCGTGGAGTCTGATAGTCATTACGTTTTCTCTACATCGAACTTATATTTTCTTTTGATTCACGAGTGCACATTTTGTAGCAAATCAGCGAAGCGTAGGGGAACAGATTTTTTCCTCTATAGTAGACGTAGTCATTCTTTATTCTAACTTTTCGGGAGCGGAAATTTACTTCTGCTGAAACTATCTCACTGTGTATTCTGGATACGCAGCGAAAATGAAATTCGGTTTCGTTTCAGCGCTTACAAGTACAGTTATATTTTGCATGTCATCTATAAGGGAAGGAAAGAGTGTGCTGAAGACAGATTGAAGTGTACTGCTCAGAGGAGAGTACGCATCTCTTACGATAATAATTTGAGTTGGCCGTCGTAGCTTTTTCCTATATACGTATATTAGGAAGAAACGTACAGTCAATGAAGAAGTCTCATCAGTCATCACAAATTGCTTGTGATGAAGAAGAAGCATGTCAATGAAGCGGAGATTTTGCAACGGCCTATATAAAGCAAATATATCGATTATTGCGTGATTTTTTTCACGCGCGGGTCCACTAGTATTTTATAGCTTTCATTCATAAAAACACTACAGTTGCATAGAAAACGCTTTGAAATTGCAACCATCTTTTTCATTAACAAAATAAATAATAAAATAAACTAACCTCTTAACTCTACAGCAGGGGAGGTCAATATCAATGTGTATCTTCCAAGAGCAGAATATCTCAAAAAGCTCAGATCAGTAGCAATATTGAGAACAGTAAAAATATGAACGACTGCACTTAGGAAGCAGTGACACATTCTGTCGCTTTCTCCTTGTCAACTCGAGTAGGAGATACTTTTTATAGAGGATGTCCAACGCTACTCCTAAATGCCACATAGCTTAGTTGGCAATATGTCCGAGGTGGTAAATGTTAATGTCGGAAACTGGGACCTTAATTATGCTTATTAACTACAATAGCGTCCCGAAAGTGGGACAACAAAAATTACAATCGACGACAGAATTTGTTTATTCTAAAGTACATTGCTGAATATAAGACATGAACTTTGAACAGGCGTGGATCTCTTCCGTACGAGTTTACGTTGGCCACAAAACAGTGTGATTTTAAATTTTGTGACGCTCACCAACCTTTGTTAATGTTGCATATACATCAAACAAACGAGATACGAACAAGCTACATTAACCATTTACCGAGCAAGTGACTATGTATGGTTACAGCCGGTAACCGGCAAAGCGATCATAAATACAAGAATAAAATTTTTAGAAAAATTTAGGGTCAGCAGCTAGATCACCTGACAGATCGACAAAATGCAGGGATCGGAATCAAGGACAATAAACTAGAGAAATCTTTTCTGGTTTCTTGAACGCAATACGTCGTCGATTGACAGACAAAATTAAGCTGATAAAGTTGACTTGTCCAAAACTATGGACCGGTGCGCTACCTGGCATCGACCTGCTGGGACAAATTTCAGGTGTTAACCCTAAATCGACTACCATTATGACTTCCAGAAACTCGGAAACCCGGTTGATGGAGTTTTTAACATCTCAAGCTCAAATACCCCGCTGCGAAGCCAATGCTCCCATCTAAAGTCATAGACAAGTCAAATCCTGCGGGTTTAGCTCTACTCCGTTGAGTCAATCGATGAAGCCTTAACCCTTCAGGTGCGGCTAAGTAAATTTAGCAAATTTGAAATCTCTCGGTTACGCTCGTACATGTCACAGGTACGTACCATTACAAACTTGGTTAATTCTTCCGTGAGGTTATTCCAATGCACGTATAGTTATAATACACAAGGAAATTGATACTTTCTCTCATGCCATTGCTTGTAAACAAAGTTTGAAACCGCTTAGTACGCCGCGGGGGAAGTAGGTAGGTTAGATTATCTATTACCGTATGTCTATTCTATTAAAAAAATATTCCTAAAATGAAAGAGTTCGGTTTTCCCAGTGACCTTGTGAAGAGCATCAGTTCGTGTCATTATACAGGGGGAGGTAATATCCAAGTTAAAAATGCAGTTCATGATTCTCCCATGACAAGAACAGATACTCCATTTCATATTTTAGCCTATACTTACCGAGCATTTCAGTTTGCCTAACTATTTAATAGCGAAACTAAGATTCTCTCTTAAAATATCAATGTAACATAGGCTACTTCAATGAAAACTTTTTGCTCCAACGAAGTTTGTAGCTATGTAGCTAGCTACCTCATTTGCTTGTACAAAGATTAATATAAAAATTCACCAAACTACATACATAAAGTAATTTGCTGTCGTTCTGCATAAGAGCAAAGATAGAACTTGTTACATAATAAATCATACAACACTTTCGCTGGGAAGAATCTAAATGTCACGTGTCTTGCAAGGAACTGCACTGCAACTGTTATCAAATTCTGAAGAGGCCCACGAGAACAAATCTCATGAGATATCATGAACTGCGAGATAGCACAGAAGTACTTAATTTTTTGCATGTGTTGCCAACGAGAAGGCATATGTGTATTAATCAAGTTATTCTCAAAGAAATTAATAGCGTCATGGTACTGAAAGGGAACTGTTTTATGCGAAGACAGTGAATATAGAATACCTTGTGTTACCAAGTCTTGCCACTGCCAGCGCACCTGTGTTGCAACTCAATGCGTTAGCAAAGATAGTCGCTACCAGAAAGTAATGATAACAGGAGAAACAGACGAACATACCTAGCACAAGAAGAAGAAGAAGAAAAAAAAAAAACGATCGGGGTCCACGGCACAGTGGACGAAGCAAGCGTCGGGAAGTTTGCTTGATGTATATGCTTAATTTGCTTATATAATTGATATTCTGCTCAACCTAGACGTTCTAGTTGGAGCTCAACATGAGCCTGTTTTAAGGTATTGTATTTAGGTATCATTAATAGAAATTTTTCATTATATAACGCAGATAAACCTTTCGTGTTGCTGAAGCAGACCCCTTTCTTAATAACTTGACTTGATAGACTGGTAGTAAACGTGTTTATAAAAGGCGAGTTTGCGTGTCATTCATCTCAACGTGTTAGCTCCTCCACTTAGTTGTCAGAATGCGTTACTGTAGCCAAGAAATAGCAGAAAACTGCCCTGTTTTAGGCTGTTTTCTGAGGTTTGGTTCCCTCCAAAGCTGAAGAAGCGTCAGTAACTTGCCTAGTGACTCTTGCGGAGGACACTGATCTGAAGATACACATTTTTAAAAACTTTCGGGGCGTACTCAAAGCTGTGTTGACAATGACGCTACATAACTTTCCGACGAGTGGATTATAAATCGATAAACATTTACTATCAGAAATTTTGCTCCTCAAAATCGTCGTTTGTTTATTTTTCTTATTTGTATCTTGTTCTTGGGGACGCTGTATTCCACGTTATTTCATGAAAATGACTGTAAAAACGTCTAGATAATTGCAATTATTGATTTATATCTGTACAATGTTACCTACGTAGCATTTTAACGTTAATATATGGTTACATATCAGTCATACTGGGTAGAAAGCTCTGCTTTTACTTCTAACTTGAAGCGCTTCGTCGACTGTGACGTCACAGGGAGGAGCGCCACTCGGGCTGTAATTAACGTCACAATTATTTTTGATCAGCTGTTGGCTATTCCTCCCTTCATTATTACTCCCTGGTCGTAACTGTCTTGGAAGTTTGGTGAAAGCCACGCGATATACGTAACGTCCTTAGGTGATGCTTGTTCCACAAGTGTTGGCAGTGAGATCAAAGGGGTTTGATAGAAGGAGAGAGCACAGCCACATTTCACTGTAGTGGCCAAGGAAGTTCTCTGCGTTTCGGTGGCTGCTCCCTTCCCACCAATCGCAAGCTCTCAGCCATCCTTCTCAGTAATAAGAGGCTTGCAGCCGTTCTTGCAGCCAATCATGGCGCCAGCCAGATTTCAACCATACCAGAAAAATCAGCTTCAGATCTCCACAACCGTTGCTACCCCCTTCTTATTAAAACTCTTAGTTGACCATAACCGTTCACACCCAGAAAACTGTTGTTCCAACCAGCACGCCTTTCTGTGCACAACGTCTCTAGAACTATATGTACCTATCTGGCATACGGACTACAGTTACTTCCATCCGGATAAAATATCTTGACCAAACTGCAGTTATAATATAGGCTCTGTTCGGCAAGTTTCAGTATATCATCAGCTAGGAGGAAACTAAGCTAAAGAAATATAAATCGATTGGAAAAATGAAGGACCAAAACGGTAATTCCATAGTGAAAAACGCAGGTAAAAATAGAAATAAAATTATGAAAATTGTTCCTTGTTTCAAACGCTGACTAGGAGAATTGAAATTGTGTTTCAAGGAAACAATTGAAGGGAAGTATACCGAAAATTAATTTTCATCTACAAATATTGCGAATTGTGTGTTTCAAGGAAAGTAAACTGAAAAATAATGTAGCTACACTTACAAATATCACCAATTGCGTGTAGCACGGAGAGAATACAGAAAAATAATGTACACCTACACATATCGCAATTCTATGTTTAAGGAAAGAATATTGAAAAATAATGTATACTGACGAATATCAACAATTGTGTGCTTCAAAGAAAGTACACTCAAAAATAGTGTGCGTCCACAAGTATCGCCAAATGTGTGTATCTCAATATCAAAATAAATAGGACGGTACACTGGTTCCAAACCTTGTTCATATCTGGCATCTCTAAGTATACTTCAAATATGTTCTCTCATCCTCTACAAAGTTGACGGTTCATAGGAAGTTGAAGAATGAAATCTATGCTAAATGCGAGCCCCTATGCGAGCCCCCCCCCCCCCCCCCCCCCCCCCCCCCCCCCCCCCCCACAAAAAAATAAATAAATCGAATTTCAAACACATTCGAAAATAAAATCTAAATNTTCAAATATGTTCTCTCATCCTCTACAAAGTTGACGGTTCATAGGAAGTTGAAGAATGAAATCTATGCTAAATGCGAGCCCCTATGCGGGCCCCCCCCCCCCCCCCCCCCGGTATCTCTGATTGGTAAGAACATTAGTGTGTTCAGAAGATAAAAATTTGGTTTTAAGACATTATTCTACTACAAGCTTAGAATCTTCAGAATAATCAAGGGCGCCGTCGCTCCCATTCTAGCACCTGATATTTGCCAAAAAGAAGGTATGAAACTATTCGAAAATTTGAACGCCAATATAATTTTATAAGATACTAGTGTAGCGTTTCGTCAAAAAAATTGGCGAAAATAGACTGCGTTGACAGCCTTTAGGTTGCTGACGCCCGGAGTCGTGTTTGACTGAATGTATTATGTAGAGTGGCAGCCGTAGCATAGTATTCTTAAGGATACTTCGGTCACAAAAATGTTATTGACGTCGCATGGACTGGTGAACTGACAAACAAACAAACAGATTCATACTAATTGGTCTTTATTATATTGTATGATACTGAGATGAATTCGAAAATATTAATTAAAATCGGTGTGAATAACAATAAGAGAAAGTCTGCAGGGGGGGGGGNGGGGGGGGAACGAGATTGTAGGGGTGAGCTCGATCCTCCCCCCCCCCCTTGAAGCGAAATCTAATCTTATTGGCTGAACTAGTCGAGGACCTAAATTTTGAGTTGTTGATTCAAAGCTTGGGTCGAATTTCGAATGTTAGTGGTAAACCGATCACGCTTGAGTCAGCTGAAAAGTAAGTAGTATTTAACAGGATTGAGGTTTTTGACAGCAGGCTTCGAGCGTCATCGGTTCCTGTTAATACCTAACATTCGACCAAAACGGGGAATCAAGCGGTTATGATTGAAGCCCTAAACAACTTAAATCCAATCGAATTAGATAATTTCGTTCAAAACAAGAAAATCAAAGAACCTTTTAGCCCACTCACTCTGTGCTGCCTGCCCCGTAGAAGTGCATTAAAAAATGTATGCAAGAAGTAAAGGTGCAGAGCACTGAGCCTCAGCTGGGCCCACAGCACACCCACAGCTGTGCCTGCTGTCGGCCGCTCAGAGGACAAGTTAGGCGGACCAGTTCAGATCGAGGAGAAACCGAACACAGGGTTCACTAAAGGGCAAAAACCAAACGAACGGCTCAGAAAAAGGGTAAAAACCGAAGAAAGTGTTCTCAGCAGGGCAAAACCGAACACATGTACTCAAAAGGTTAAAAATCGAACAGAGGGTAGTTACAATATTAAGCCGAAAAACCTAAAAGAGGGGTTCAAACAGGCTGAAAGCAGAATACAGCTTTAAAAAAAGAATAGCTCGAGTGTTTAGGGACTCAGGGTGCTTAGACTTTTACAAACAAACAAACACAGAGTACTCTAAAATGTGAAAACCCAACCCTTGGTGTTCAGCAGTGTAATATCCATATATATGTACAGGGTACTCAGAGGTGTAAACACTGAAAACAAGGCCCACTCTGTACAAAAAAGTACTAAATTTGATCGCATTATGCATGCGTACTGTCTAGAATGAATCACAGGGTACACTGAAGGGTACAAACAGATGGTAAGGTACACAGTACAGTGCTGAAACAGATAGTTAGGTTCATAATACAGAGCTGGAATCGATCGTAAGCTCAATATGTTCAGTCTGTAGAAATTAATCGTAGGGTGCCCATGTAAAATTCAAAAAACGATCGCAGAGTACGTTCAGTTTGCTACCGATCGTTTGGCAAGTTAGAATAGAGAGAAAGCTGGCAGTAGACTGACCAAAAGGCCGATTCCGAAGTTATAGCTACTGATCGTATTGTGCTCGTGTACAGTCTGAAAATTGACAGCAGAGTCCACATAACAGTCAAGAAAGCGATCGTGGGGTGCAGAGAACAGTTCTAGAAACGGATTTCAGTGTTCGGAAGACACTGTAGAAGCTCATCTCAAAGTATAGGGAACAGTATGGGCAGCAATCCTATAGGGGACACAGAACAGTCTAGAAGCAGGACGGAGGACTCACAGACAACCCTAGAGCCAGGTGTGGGGGCGTGCATGTGATTGGTCAGAAAAATGCAGAAAATATCGTGATTTATCAAACTGCAAGATAAGGCAGAACTAGAACAGCTCGTCCTTAAAGACAAACACCACGCGAGGAGGCCGCGGCTTGAGCGTTCCCAAGCGATAGGATCACGTGCAGCAAAAAATTTTCGGTACAGGTGATAATAACGACTCGATTGCGCCAGTATTTCATCTGCTGCTGATAAGATAAACACAAGAAATTCTCAGGCATTTGCAAGGTTGGTGATAACCGCCTATGGGGATTCGTTTTTGGAGAGATTTCCCTTTTAGGTCTGTTCGATGACTTCAGCAAATGTGTGTCACAGAGAGAGAACCATTAGTGAGATTTTTCCTTCTTTACGAACATTATATCTCTATAGTGGAGTGATTCCCAACCTTCTCTAAGCCTGGCACCCCTGGAAAACTTTTGAGATGTTCTCGTACCCTTTACAAAAAAAATACTCATCCGATGATGGAGAATGAAATTTACGTAATATTTGTGAACAAATTTAGAAGTCGAGCCTTATTTTATCCAAGATTTCGCACCCACATGTAAATCATCTCGCACCCCAGCTAGCGCAAGTTACCTATGATGCGGAACCCCTGCCCTGTATATATCTTGCAACGGCTGCCAATTGCACAATTGTTGCTCGATTGCTTTCGTTCTAAAGTAAATTTCTTTCTTTTTGTACAATCTCGGTGAATGTATAGGTTTCATTTGTCTATCTCGTCTCATAGGCATATCCTTTTGAAACGTTATCCCCAGTCTTGCTCATAGCTGCAACTCCTTTAATATATTGCTTGCAACGGCTGTCATTTGCACAATCATGACTAGATTGCTTTCGTTCAAGCGTCAATTTCTTCCTTATTGCATAATCTCGGTGCATGCATGGGTTTTATTTAGATTAGATTAGATAGGCGGCAGTAGACGAACCAATAGGCCCATTCCCAAAGAGACACCAGAACATA
This sequence comes from Parhyale hawaiensis, assembly GCA_001587735.2. Lineage (NCBI taxonomy): Eukaryota > Metazoa > Arthropoda > Malacostraca > Amphipoda > Hyalidae > Parhyale > Parhyale hawaiensis. Next base: position 8,768,119 of record LQNS02015105.1, read on the forward strand.
CGCCCCGGCACTCTATGAGCTATTGCCAGGACAGGAGAAAAGAGAGAGAGNCTTGAATGCACGCAAGCACGTTCAAGAGCCGCTGACATGCGGAGCTTAGAGATATCAAACTGAGTAGTTGGAGCGGGAGAGAGAATGAGATGGATTAAGGTTGCTTCGGAAGCTTTGGCCGTAAGTGTTTGCAACTCCCGGAGGAGGAGTTCTTAGTTGCGGAGGAAATTTCTTGTAGAAACGTTGTCCCCAGTCTTGCTCGCTGCTGCATATCCCCATTTATTGTGGTTCTCAACTTTTCCCAGCCAGGCATACCTAGAAAACTTATAATATGTTATTACTCTCCATAGAAAAAATAATAACTCATCTGATAACTCATACGGAATGAAGTTTACACCGTATTTCATAACAAATTTATCGTATCCAACTTTATGTTATCGAAGTTTCGGAGGTACTATTTTACTTTAACTCACATATAGTTTTTTACTCTTAGTTTGTTGATTGGGTGAATTTAAGACAATTTACATGAATAACGTTTTCGTCTCAAATGTTTAGTTTTTGAGGTATATGACTTTGAAGTTCCCACATTTTTTCTACGGGAGAAAATACCGGGCGACCCCATACAAGCGAAATTAGGGTTTTGTAAGGTCAGGTAAGATTAGGTTAGGTAAGGATAGGTTAAGTAAGGTTACATTAGGTAAGGTTAGGTAAGGTTGGGTTATGTAAGGTTAGGTTAGGTAAGGTTAGATTTAATTAAGTTCATTTTAGGTCACTAGCAAGCCTGTAGTGACACAGGCTATATCTGCAATAGAAAATCAATGGGAACTTCAGAGTCATATATCTTGAAAACTGAGTATTTGCGACAGGAACTTTATAAATTTACATGTAAATTATTTTTAATTGATCCAATTAGCATGCTAATTGCAAGAAAACCCCCCTCCCCCAAAAAAAAAATCTATGAGTTGAAGTAAAAATTTGCCGTTTCGCCCCTCCGGAAGGTCATCTCGCACCCCTAAGAGGTGCGAGCACCTCCTGTTGGGAACCCCTGCTCTAGCCTCTAGTGAACATGAAAACGTGGGTAACAAAACACTGCTGATACTTTCACTTCTCTAAAAAGTTATTTCATTCTCGTGAGTGATAATTAGGCATTACCAAAGGAAACCTTTGCAAGCACTTGTATCTATTCTGTTTAAGTTTATACCTTTTTATGCCGTTGATAGCAATACAAAGCCCAGTCACACACACACACTCACACACCCACACACACACCCACCCACCCACACACATATATATATACATAAGGATATATATAAGGAAAATCATTTCCAATTTATTAGAACGTGACAGCCAGCCGAGTGGAGACTCTTGACAGCTCCACCTTCTTGTCATCCTTTATGACGCTGAAGATTCTTACTCGGTCACGGTTTTCCTCGCCACAGGAATTCAGGAAGGTTGAAAATCAACCCCAGTATTTTTCCATCATAACTCCAAGTCCCAAATTTCTTTAGCCAAATAATTGCCCCTTTCAGTTTAAATAACAAACTTTCCGATTCAGTAAACGTTACTCTAACTGTTTTAAGCCATCAGCGTTTCCTAAGCTTCTCATAAATTCACTACTTTTACACTGGCCAGTGAGACGACAAGCAGATGCGTCTCAGGGAAGGAGGATGGAAGGAGGATGGAACGGGTACACGAACGAGTTTAAGTAGACGGCCTTCCTAAGACCTTGCCTGGAGACTGGCTATAATTACCTCCGTGCTTGCTTTGGAACGCAACGGGATACGAGCAGACGAGCGGAGTTTTTTCTTCTCAAACGGACTTTGAAGCACAATGGTATGGGCAATATGCCATAGCTTTTGTGGGTGTTGGATCAGCTCTCTATACATTTGTGTCGCAATGCATCGACGTAGATGAAACATTCGTAACTAGGTAACCAAAAAAATTCGTGTGGTTTAAGTAGCAGAAAACACAAGCACTTTCTGGGCTACCTAATATAATGGTTCTACACCAGCCTTTGTTTATAAGTACACATCGGCTCAAAGGAAGTACTTGTGCCTATTTCATTTCGTCTTAAATACTGCATAACATCATCAGTCTCTTATACATGTTTTTGCGCGCTTGGTTTCTGGATATTCCTCCGTTACTTTTAGAATTAGGTAAGCAGAGAAGGAATAGGGCGCTTCTTTCAAGACGAAAGCCCCAACCACCGATCAGAAACACGAAGACACTCTAATGCACGCACCAATGGAAGACTAACAACTTTTCATTTCAGCTTCCTTAAATCCGTAAGTTGAAAAGCTTCTGAATCATTATAACTATAGCCTTTTAAGTTCAGCACTCTGGAATGAAAAAGCCCTACTATTTCCATAGCAAAATGACAGCGACTGGAACCTCAAAAACAATTTTACGTTAGCCGGTTGTAACAACTGGCAGTGCTGACGAGGCTCGATCTAAAAAGTGTCTGCCGTGACGATATCTCTCCTCTCATCAGGATATCCCTGAAAACGAGTTTGAATGCTCAGTATAAATAGGTGAGGCTTGAGCTTCGTCAGTAGCCGAGTACTGAAAGTAAATTACCTTGACAGATCTAATAGCAAAGTAAAAGTGAACAACGCATTTATTTCTTGACATGCCGGCTTGATTAACAAATTACTTCGTGTGGCTTTAACTTAAAATCAGTAATTGCATAGCGGGATATTCATGGCAGTTAATCGTTTGCCTTCTCTTACCTCTCAAAGTCATCTTCCAGGAATAACGCGAAATACATTAATATTTACCACATGAACCTTACCATGTCAACCAATATATCAGACAATACACATTTGTCTGATTCACGGCAGTAACCATATTCTGATGCGTCAGGAGCGTATAATGGGAGAATATTTTGTGTAAAGAATAGTCAACAAGCGTATCTACCCCGTAGGCGTTGTATTCAGACAACTGGCGTAGATGAAATTCGTATAAGAAATTATATTAGACTGCGGTAAAGAGGGTACCTACATATACCGTAAGCGGTATATCAAACACAATCATTTACTAAAATTTCAATCCATTTGTCCAAGAGGGATTCTGTAGCTTAAATAATGCCCTCCATCAGTTAAAAGTATTCTATGTTTCTAATCCCCAGGTAAAATATTTTATTATACGTTCACCCTATCGTAAATAATAGACATAATACCCTATAACAGTGGGCGGAGCATAGCTTCTCTTACCTGGGTCATAAAATCACTTTAATGATTTTCGTGATAACCAGGATATAGAGAAAGAAACGCGAAAGCTCCACGCAGTGGGCAACATGCTAATCAGAAAGTTTGGTCACTGCTCGGATGACGTTAAATGCCAGCTCTTTC
>LQNS02015105.1:8771794-8789135 GCA_001587735.2 Parhyale hawaiensis
ATGTATAGCCGATGGCAGCGCATACTCTTTCCGAGCAGGGGCCAAACAATGGGCCGCAATGCAGTGTAGTTAATAATGATAGTATTACCTGATCTTAGTATCTAATGCAACTTTAGTATTAACCTGTCTCCTGTGTACCATTCCATATGTGTACCTAATAAAGCATATTATAGCCTGAAAATGTTCGATTGAGCATTACGTGGATGTCAAGATCCTGCTTAGCATTCAGTGAAGAAAAGATTAGCGTCAGTGGGGAAATAATTATTTTCTTCCTTGGTGGAAACCTTGCATGCCGATCGTCTTTCTTATTTACATATTTTTACTGATCTCTACCTGCCTGACATCGCAACGGGATAATCAAGAAAAGGTCGACATGGCAGACGTTGCCAGGAACAAAAACCACATCACCTTGACAGGCGACCAAATAGCTAATGATGGTAATTATCAATGACTGACGAGACGTAACTAATCTAACGGTTGAAGTATCACGTTGTCACTGATATTGCCATCACGGCTGTGATAATTTTTTTCAACCCTCATAAGGATGTCTAGGGCCCAGTTCACATATAGTCTTTTGCAACACGTTTATACTTCCGAACATCCGAAGGTTGCTTCGTGTTCTGGCAAATGTAACTGTGTGTACATTATTGGTCTCACGTTTACTGAGCTCTTCAATCTAATCTACAACGTTGACTCAAGCCAATTTGCTTAGCAAGCACCGCTAGTACCTTTGGATATATCTCTTCAAATTTGGAGTGAGCTACAACTCAGAAACTTGGGCACATTTTATGTCCTTTAATCGATACAGCAACGCATGCGGACGATTCACAGAAAAAAAAACGAAATAAAAAGCCATTCATGTGGACTTGCCTTAACGTTTTCAGTTACAATGCAGACGATGGTGTAATGAACGTAGCTTTCACTGAGTGATAGCAATAATTGTCACTTATGAGACGTAAATGATTGATCGTTTGAATTATTGCATTTGTTCTGTTGTAATAATTTCCATTTTCGAGCGAGTTTAAAGGCACCTCAGGGCTTCAGGAACATTACACGCGATGGTGCAACAATTGTCGCTTTCACTGAGTGTTGCTCAGGACTTGGGTTGCATGCCGACTTAGCTACGCAGCTGTAGCGCCTTTTAATATGCGGCTTCATCGCACTGCAGGTAGTGAATTTATCGAAATCTCGATCTATTCTTACCAAATGTGGTTGAACTTTCAAAATATACTCTATAGATTCTAGTATTACTTAATGTCTGCACGTGATCAAATTTGCACTTGGTAATTTTTGTAGAACAATAATCAAGGTTGTTTAACTTTGAAAATATGCTGTAGACAATGTTGCATTACCTAAGGTTTACAACTGCTCAGTGTTGCACCCTTAAAAAAATCAATAATTCAAAAGGGGCCTACCAGTTCAGTATGCTGGGCAGAGAGGATGCGTGTAGTATAAAAGGACTAACAACAGCACATATCTGCGAAAAAGGTGCGCTGTTCGTGAACGAAACGTGCAGGTGTTTGCCCAATAGAGTGTGACGTCACACGTGTACAGGTGTGGGGCGCACCTGTAGCTGTGGGCACTGCAGCTCTATAAGCTAATCTGCAGGAGGAATAGAGGTGGCAAGGTTAACTAGTATGTGGTATAGGTATAGAGTGGTAGAGAGGTAGACAAGGGATGTGAACCGGCATAGTGTAGTGGGAAAAGGTCGGCTAATGTGATAAGGGGCAATTGCATGTACGATGATTCAAATTGTGAGGAAGTGTGTCGACTGCGGTTGTGAACCTGTATGGAGCAGCAGGTACACGTGGGTAAATCTGACAATTAGTCAACTTGCGCGATCAGGATGGGTAAGACGTAGAGAAGCAGACACATGGTGGGACCCTGCATGACGTAGTGGTTAACTTTAGCAAAGTTAACTCTTAAGTGGTAAGGGTAGAACTAATTGTAACGAAGCAGAGTAGACAATGCGTAGGAATTTGCAGGATACAGTGGCTTAACAGCACATTTTGCCAAAAAACGCTAAAAGCTGTAGTCTGGTACCGCATATACGTGCAGAGTATATTCTACCGACAAGCTTAAACTCACGGTTACTCATGCATTTCAACTTTTGCGATGTGTATAAAGAGTAACAAGAATAAAAAATAATTAATGTATAAGATAAAAAAAGGTTAATATTGTCCTGGTGTATTCGGCATTCTAGCTATGCCATACCAGTACAGTTAAGTGGGTCCACACCTCAAGGCGCGCAAATGGACGCTGACTTGAGGAACGTTAGAGATATTTAAACAGATTCTTAGTATTCCGCGACTGAACGTAATTATATCGACTCTCTTGTAACAGAATTGCTAGGATTTAAATAAGTAGCCTTTGTCTAACGTTACAACAATACTAGAAATATTATTAACCACAGTCAGATGATGATCATCTCCCTTGAACGATGTTGCAGTGCCCGTGTTGAATAGAAAATGGAACTAGAACTCGATGCGGTGGCAGTGCTCATGTTCATGGTGACTGAGCGCCAGAGTCATGTTCAAAAATTGAACTTGAGAAGCACTGAGACTGAGAGGAGGAGGGGAACCACAGTGAGGAAGTTTCCTGTGAGACGTTGTAGTAGCTAAAAAAAAGCCACGAAAGAAGTATTCAATTTAGCGCTTTGCTTTTCAGTTTTAATGATTATACGCCAGCTTGCGGATACAGAAACGTGCTTGACTCGAGTAGTACGACGGAGGAAGAATAGAATGGCGTTTCTGGAATACGTTCCACAGGAAGTGAGATTCATGCAGAGAACAAAATATATACCAGACATAGTCACAAAAGAGCGTTCGAAAGCGAGGCCTCAGAAGTACCAAGGAGGAAGAGCGGGAAGAAACAATCCCGACGACAGCGCTCGACTCAAGAGAACCATGAAATGGAAATTAAGTTCATTGTAGCGGCAGCGTTAATATCCACGCTGACCTAGTGGCAGAGTGGAGCTTAAAAGTAGGGCCCGAGAAGTACCAAGGAGGAAGAACAGGAAGAAGTCTCCTGAGAGACGACAGACGTTGGTGAGATCCAACGCTAATGGACTCAACGACCTTGTGGCTGGTCGGCCGTCCTGCTCCGTCTGAACTGGATTTTCCAGCACGCATCTCTCTGCTGGCTCCACGTGTACTTCATCGTGATGCTACTATGCGTCCTATATACGAGTACTTCATCCTGATGTTGCTATGTGTCCTATATATTCATCCTAATACTTTTATGTGTCATATAAATATACTTCATCGTGATGCTACTATGTGTCCTATATATAAGTACTACATATGTCCTGGTGTTATCATGCGTCCTATATACGAGTACATCGTCGTAATGTTGCTGTGCGTCCTATCTATTGCATCCTGATGCTTCTATGCATCATTAAATACTTCAGCCTGATGCCATCATCACCGCACTGTGCATACGTTGCTCTGCTTGTGCTTCCGGCAATGAACGCCTATTCCAGCAGAATCGAACCTAGCCTTACCTATTCTAAACTAACTTAATCTAGCCACACATATTCTAACCTAAACCAACATAACCGAATCTATTTTAACTTTACCTAACCTAATTTATGCTAAGCGGAGCTGATGTATCTTGTTTCAACCTAACCATACTCACAGGTAGGCCACATGTGCTATTCCAGGACCGAAAAATATTGTAACGAGTACTTTAGCCTTGTGTCTTTTACGATATAAGGCAATAAACGCAAGTTACGATCGAGCCATACAGAATCTAACGGTACTTGACATAGTGGCCATTTGCATCCCAACACTGGCGCGTCTGACGAAGCTCACGAGTGAGTGTACGTACGACGTGTTCAGTGAGTAAACATTAATTGTGAAAATCTAATTCGATTGGATTCACTTTGTCAAGCGAAACTTGAATCTTGAAAGTTCGATTCACCACTGTGAGTCGAGGATCAGGCGTAAATGGCCAACTAGTCATGCTTCAGACCCATGCTTGAGACAAGCTACGGAAACTCAATTCCACTCCACATCATTGAGTTTTCAGACGTCTTTAGAGTAACCGGTTTGTTATTAACGACTGAAACTTAGGCCAAAGTAGTGAACCGAAGTCTGAAGACTGAAGCACAGGACGAGTTACATTTTTACTTTAATCGGAGCCGATTGTGTCTCACTTGAGCTAGAAGCATCAATCATACTTCTGGTGTATAATTAAGAATAAAGAAGGCACGTTATCATCACCATTATGGTTGTGACTTTGCAAAATATGCACGCATATTTTGTCTAATTCTAAGACTGAATTTTAACTCTGATAGTTTATACTAGTGAAGCGTATGTATAAATAGGTATCATATTTTATGTAAGAAACCAAAATTCAGTCATACAATTGGACAGAATATACCTGCATATTTTGCAAAGTCACAACCCTAATCATCATCATAATCATCATATTGGTGCTCTACCACGAAGTGAAATTAGCATGAGAATAAAAAAATTATTCCTGAAAACTAACCGCCATTAGAATTCTAGGCCGCCCTATTCAGTAGCTAACACTGCAAATCAGCAGCTTCTGGGGCAGCCAAAAATTTTGTTATGGAAATACACACTCGTATCGGTGCAAATCATTGTCAATGACGAGCCCCGCAGTGCACGAGCGGCTCGTAGCGGAACTCGTACGCCACTTTTTAGGCATAAGGTCACGTGTTAAGGCCAATATTGCGCATCACGAGCGTGAGCGCTGACAGCACGTACACGTGTACGTCGCGTGTGTGTGCATGATTGGGTCATGCACACCATGCATAGGTCCGTGCATGACTCGTGCATGATCCGTGTGAGTATACGGCACGTGTATGTGCGTGAAACACGTGCGTATTGTGATGACACCGGCAGCATCTCATGCTATAAAATGTCTTCACTTAAGAAAGGGCGGTCTCAAACCAACAGGAATACGTGTAGTTTACGTGCAGCACGGAGACACCAAGACAGGCAGCTCCCGTCAGCACACACGAAGCCGTGCTGGATTTCGGGAGAACATTTTTTCCGTGTGATAGGTGTAACGATTCTGCTTTTACACTCTTGAGCACGAATGTTGAATTTACTGAGGCAAGTGTTGTTGCAAAAGAAGCACGGCTACCCGTGCACTGACGGGAACTGCCTGCCATAATGTGCTTGTAAAGCACAAAAAAACTACTCGTATTTTCATTGGTACACGTAAAGGTGTGCTAATTTCGGTACAGCACATTTGCGGTACTCTGACGAAAATCACCGCCTGAAAGCGAGTTCATTTTTTGTACCTACTGGTTCACTTTATTTTGTGGCCGCGTGCCATGAGATTTGGATCCCTGAGCGTCACAGCCACTACTGACCCTTTATCGGGCATATGACCATATATGGTTACTTCCACGTAATGAGAAAAGTGCTGTTCCCAAGATAGCACGACTTCCCGTGCACAGACGGGCTATACCTGCCTTTGTATTCTGGCGCAGCGCAAAAAAAAGGTTAGTGCTGCTCAGAAAAGTATTTCTCTTCGGTTTTCGGGTACGCATGCAAGTCGTGGGGTGCTGTGCTATTCCTACGAGATAGCACGTCATCCGCCCGGTAAAGGGTTAACAGTGTATATAATACTTTTGATGCCGAGACGGCAAGTACTACATTGCCTTACACAATGTGAAAAAAATATTCAGGAATGGTACGGGATATATGAGGGCGGTAACAGTACCAAAAAAGTTTGGAAAAATTTACAGTTGTTTTGTAAATTTTGTAGGAGAAATTTCCCGTTATTTTACCGTAAATTTGCAAATTTCTAGAAATGGTCTCACCGAATGACTGTAAAGAAAATAATCCGCAACTTTATGGGGAAACTGATATAGTAGCAAAGCGAATGAAAAAAAATCCGTAAATTTCAACATTTATTTTACAGGGTAGCACTTGAAAAAATTGTACCAATAGCAGTTATATTTTACTTAATCTTGAACTCTAACCATCAAACTGCACGTTATAAGTGCAACAATAATTTTCTAACATAGCGGAGGATTTTTTTTTTCACGTACAGAGAACGGATTCATTTCTCTCGTGCAATGTTGCACATGTTGAATATTGTAATCAGCCCCGTTCTCTGTGCTGACGTTGAAACGCTCCACTAAAATTAATAACGTAGCTTTAGAGCTAGCAGTGTCAGCTCTAATACTAATAATGTTAACTCCAAACTTAATTAGATTAGTTCCAAAATTAATTAATTAAAACATCTCTAAAATCAATAACATTAGCTCTAAAACTAAAACCGTTGCTCAAAAATTAATAATTTTATTTCATCTCGAAAAGTAAAAACGTAAGCTGCATTAGTTAAATGAGCAGCGGCATTTGTGCAAAAGCACTGGTTGTAATAGAAGCTCCTCCTGATTATATCGATGCCAGAAAAAGAGTATATAAATAAACAAAAAAGACCCTACCTACGGGTATCATTACCTTGTCTACGGTGCAATTCTTGCGACATCGACGATCCTCGACTATAAAAAAAATGTAATTCATTACGCAATTGCTCAATGCAATTGAGTGTCTTTTTAAGATAAGAATGAGGATAGTCCTATACGTATGAGACGCGGTGACGCCTTACAAGCTAATGACATAACTCTGGGCAATAGAGAATATTATAAAGACTGATAAGCATTTACCTACTAGAACCTATAGGTAAGCTCTTTCAACTATAGGCGTGCTGACTTAGTTCCCTAGAATTCATCACTACAAAACAGCTCTTAGAGTGCAACGAATATATATATTCAAAAATAATACAGACGTGCGGACTCAATTCACTACAACTTAATGCTCGAAAATATAGTCGTGCTGGTCCAGCTCGCTTGTACTCAACACCGCACAGTATGGCCCCTAAAAAACCATCGCTTTTCGAATAAAAAATATTCAACGCACGAGCTCGCTGAACCAAAATTCAACTGAACAAAGTAGCTGCTAATGACAAAAAACTGCACCATGCCTACACCTCCAGCCAGCACCGTACTGCGGACCCACTGCGGCCAGAATGCATTGCTTCACTCCACAACCTTGATCTCCTAACACACCGTGATTTCATCTCAATCGCTGCAGACACTCCCAATCTAGAGCTTCTTTTACTCGTGTACGCCGCGCGGTGCTCGCTTTGGAAGACCTCATGGATCAAGTGACCCAGCGGAGCGTGCAGCGCACCTCAATAGATCACCTCAGGCAAGGCTGCTTCAGTGCAAAAATTGTATTATTGCAAAGTCTCGAGCGGTTCGTGATGCAAGAACAAGTGCGTTGTCGAGTCTGTGTTCGACCTTGCAGTGGCGTTCCGGAGACCAAACCAAGCAGCTTTCCCGACTCAATTCACTGAACATTCCTTTCTGCTAGACCTGCCTGCCGACCGAGCGCTCGTTGTCGCTGTCCACCCAAACCTTGCCGGCCTCGTCTTTTGTTAGAGCCAGCAGTAATTAATAAAAGCGCTTACTTACTCAAGCCAGCGACACATAACTTGATGCTGAAAATCACAGATCATGATCCATCTAGCAGCGTCTTGTCATAATTTTACGAAATAGAGTTGCATATCTCTAACATTGAAACAAGCCCGTGGCGTTACCTTTGCTCTATAAACTTGGTTTTTATTTGAGTCTTCGTTTGGTGAATGAAAAATGTCTTACTTTTAATATTAAATTATAAACAGTACCTATCTGTGAATACTTGCCACTATTCATTGGAAATGCCGGCAGAGCATTCGTAGAAGCTGGTGCAAATGTATATATCAAACGAATGTGTCGCTTCAGCTAAGGCATTAATCTTCAAATGTGTGAATTAAACACCACGTTCCGCAGCAATACAACCATTGTATCTAACGCCCAATTATGCGAGCTGTAGGCTCGGAAGGCTAACGATGATATGTCCAATAATAGGTGATAGAAGGTGATAAGAAACACTAGCAATAAGATTCCTACAATATATCGGGAATATTATTTTTAATTGTAATCATCACCAAAACATTAACCTGAATAAGTAGAGACAACAGGAAAAGCTAAGCCATTTAAAGGAGAACCAATTTTACAAGGTTTTAAGTAGTAAATAACAATATATCAATGGGGTAGATTTCAACGGTACCAAGCAATATTTAATTACTCTAATTTTACACACTGATCGACAGTATTGTTGATATTGCAGTTCTACAGGGTAAAAGCTGGCAGCGCTACCATACGTTACTGCAGCTTTGCTGCGTATATGGTGGCAGTACTACCGATACTGCACCTCTGCAATAAATCTAGCAGTACTACTGATACTGCAGCTCTGCAACAATGCTGGCAGTACTACCGATACTGCAGCTCTGCAACAATGCTGGCAGTACTACCGATACTGCAGCTCTACAACAATGCTGGCAGTACTACCGATACTGCAGCCATAGAAGAGCCACACACTCACTTTTGACGAGCACTCCGCGGTCAAGGTGGAACCAGCGCCGTGGGCGCCAGTCTCTTGCGCTGGGGGGCAGCGCACCCCGACCTGAACTGCGCCTCTTAGTCCTAAAGGAACGAACGCTAGGCACCTAAACTAGAGCCACTCATAGAAAAATTGGCGTATCCTGCAGTGGTTACGGGCTAATTTATGACACGAAAGTGAAGTGTATGTTAACGCTCTCGTGTAACAGGTTCGTGACAGAGAAATTACCTCCATCCGACTACTCTGCAGTAGCTCATAGAAGCCCGGGGCTTGCGGACGTCGAGATCTCCTATCTGGGAATGGGCATTTTGGTCTGCTTATTCAGCTATCTAATCTAAACTAAACTCTTTGCAAGCCGAAGTACACTTGAAAATGCAGTGCATAAGACTTTCATTCACGAGGGTCTCTTTAGAATAAAGAAAATTAACTTAAAACTTTCTTACTTGATAATTTCGTACAAGAACGATTCTGTGGAAACAGAACCGTACGTAACAAGTCGTTACGTGAGAGTTTCATCTCGGAACAACCATCTAGCATCTGAGCTGACCGTAACAATTACTCTGCAAAGAATTTCGGTCACGGACAATTCTTTTGGAAACATAAATGCGTGTATTTATTGCGTGACACGGGAATGCCATGAGCAGTTTAGTTCTCTCTCGGATCAGAAAAGCACATATATATTAACTCGTTACTTGGGAATTTTATTCGTAATCAACTCTACGGAATTATTAATATCAAAATAGCAATAAGGTGACCGATTGTATGATAAAAGACCAAGGCTCTGTTGCATCGTTTAATTTCTGCACCAGATGCGCCACCAGCCTACTGATACCAGGTACTTTTGCACTGACTTTCGAATACGTTAAACTGTTTAAATATTGAACTTAGGGAACATTTTCTTGCGTAGAGATTTATCAACCCAGTGTGTGGGGTAATACGTGAGCAAACTTCAATTATCGATGTTTCATTGATTCGAAATTCTTGCACGCCTCAAGTGAGCTTTAAAATATCAGTCCGTGTTAACGTGACAAATGTTTACTTTACTTTACGAAAAAAAAAACGTTAGACAACATTCATTAATATTACTTCAATAACTTTTTTCTTCGTGTCATAATATAAGTAGCCAAATGTTTATGAGGAGATTTCCACTGCGTATTTGTGACAGCGTTTTTCGGTCGATACTAAAACAATATCAAAGATAGGCTGATCATAGTTGCACCTTTCATAACTATATATTAATAATTGTATAGAAACTGCGTCGATCAGCAATAAAGACTTCAGAAATTTGTCTGTTGATTTTTTAGGCACGCAGTTAAGAGGGAAACTCTTGTGTTAGTTACACGTAACGATTTGGAACTTACGTTTTCTTAATGTTAAATTTACGTAATTATGTTTCAGTTCAAAAATATAATACAATATACACATATATCATAAAATTATATCGATGCATCCTTTGCTCTTATTTTCTTCGTTTCACGATTTTTTTCAGATGATGATACCACCCATTTATATCTTTGCTGTTACAGTTCATCGTAAGTTGCCTGCGGTGCTATAATTCATTCATGAATCATATTTCAAAACTACTGAAGTGAGAGTATATTTCGACGTGGTACGATTAAGCACTGCAGTTGTAAAGACACTGATAAAACTGTTGCTATTTCGGTACAATGCATTATACGATAGAAATTTACAATCATCAGTTTCTTACTTCATTTAGTATATTTATATGTCTTACAATGATGCTAATGATTAGCTGTTGAGTTTGAAACTAAGCCACGAGTTTTCGCAGTAGATACGCAACTAAGTTCTTTAAGATATTAACTCCACACACAGTATATAGTCTAGTGTCTAGAAAAATAGTTATATATGTTATAAAGTAATATCTAAAAATACGTGATATATCGTAGTCTGTTAAATTTAGGTAAATAGCTCCCAATATAACATCTTCCATTTTTGCACGTCTGGTAGCTAAGATAATTGCCATTTCAGCTTGTTAAAGTGTATTATTGAGATGAATGGTACGACATATATTAGGTTTTCTGTGTATAAAATAGGAAAATAGGTTCAGCTGAAACCTCAAGTGAAATGTATCCTAGCCCATTATATGGTAAAAATGATCTTTCATTTCCATAACGAACAACACTGGTTAGGGTTTCGGTATAGTATATACGTGACTCTTAATCAAAGTCTGTATTAGGTTGGTTAAGTTTGGATAGTTTGGGCTACAATAGATGCCTGACCTGACTTATAGAAGCTCATACTATACCCGAATACCATGCATAGGCCACATATATTATATCTGTATCGTATTTAGAACACTGCGTGCCTACATAATAAGCGAAGCGCATTTAAGCGGACGTTAAGATTGCTTATGCTGCATATCCTGACTATGAGTGCTACTCACTCAATAATCATAAGCAAAATAGTATACTGTATATATAACTAGAACGTGGTTCAAGTCTCCACTCTTGGGACGGCAATACGGAGCTAATTAAGCTCCATTGGACTGAGTCGTCCTGAACCTTAGACAGGTGCGTCGGTCTCGTCCTCTTGGCTCGAGTTCAGGACGTTAACTCTCGACCGATTAGTTTTGGAACTTCCGAAAACTTTAACCCTTTATCGGCTATGCCTAACAAGAGCGTTTTTCAGCCGTCCAAGAGAGGGTTAACTGGCCATTCCAACAGACGACGCTTTCAAGACAATACTTTGTTCAAGGGTGTTTCCCCGTCTTGTCGAAAGCAGCCAAAACAAAAGCAAGACATAAACAAAATATTGCGAGGTCGAGGCGAGCCACCAAACGCAAAAGACAAACAGGAACAATGCTGGCATTCCATGGCAGTTCCCAGGACCAGCTTGTTCCTTTCTCATTTTATAGCCTCATTTCCCAGTCTTAATGCATCCTTTTCGTTGTAGTCGTAAAATGAGTACAAGAATAAACAATGGCTACATATTAGAAGCTATAGCGATATGGAACACAGCTGGTTGTTTTGCAGCAGACTTAGAAAAGAGGGTTATAATTTTTTTATTTTTGTAACTTGCCTCTATACGGAGGATATATAAAAAAAACCGTACTTGTTTGGTCACACGCGGAGGCGGCCATCTTAATTAAACTAGATTGAGCTGAAGAGCACGTTCGAATGGGTGGCGAAATTGATCCTTCGAGACTTGATTTGCCCGAAAATTCAGACAGAAGCTTTGGCTCTGTCCCTTTGAACCTTGTTGCAAGTGTTAAAAGCAACATGATTGCGTTGAGACGGCTGAAAACTCTATATTACGGAGTAAGATTGAGTTTTCGGAAGTCTTAAAGGTAAACGATTGAAGGTTTATGCCTGATACTCACTTCAGCAGGTCGAAGCAACCCTATGTCTGTCCTACTTATATACTACACAATGTGCATAGTGTATTAAAGCCAAATATACACAATATATACTGAAGGGAAGGCAAGTCCTAACAAGAGCCTCTGTCGTAACTGTAACATCGCAGGGACTTGAAATGGTTACTGAATTTCCAAAGCAAAATGGCGTCACCTTTGGGTGACCGGAAGCCAAGGAGACGTACGTTAATCTTTCCTTAGAGTTGCAAAACTGAACTGTCTTATTGGGACACTATATGATCTGAGAAACAGCACAATTGCCGCCCTGTCGGCTTTTCAACTTCGATTTTCACTACGTAAGATATGTAATGTATATTTCGTGTATCACAAATGCCTACCGGGTGATAATATCGTCTCTGGAGTAAATAGTGCAGGTCATAGTTTAAATATTACAAAAGCACAACATTGATATATATAGGAATATCACAGGTTACTTGGTTAGAGCTCTTGGGAACAGCAGGTAGACACTCTACAGTATAGGCATTTGGAAGCACAAAATACACTGTATAGGTATAGTCCGCATACGCTATACGGCTGTATAGGTCCTTTGCTTGATTATAACCGAAAAAAGGGAATATATTGGTTTGGCGAAAACTTGTGTCCGGATTTCACTGTGTAAAAATGTAAGTACATAATATCTCTCTTAAATTTATTGATTTAATTTTCATGCACAGCCATCAAACATCTGACAGCATCACCAGAAAGAAAGCTAGGGACGAGATAAACGGCAATTCTCTTTAATTTTTGTAATTAAAACTGTGCTACCTTTTAGGCCACTGAATATAAAATTAATGATCTATATTTTTCAGTAATTTTTGGCAGGTCAACGAACGTACATTTCCGAGCCCGGGTGCGTCTGTATGTTTCCATTCCGTGCAGTAACTGGTGTCGACTCAGCGAACAGCTTTTCAAAATTTTCCAGTAACTAAAGAACTCGCGGAATAATAATAACGATAAACAATTTTTTTCTCATTTGGCTGATTGTGCCTAAGCGCACCGTCACTAAACTAGACCCTGAGATGCACTCGGCATCGAACAGACATTGCACTTGGGGCTCAGTAGGGCCTTGGCTTAGACACACTGCTAACTGTCGCCAGTACAGCCCTTGCTTTCACGCACACACACACACCTACACACACACACACACACACACACTCTCTCTCTCTCTATACATAAATGTATATATTATATCAGTTGTCCTGTCAGTCGATAGGATTTTTTAAAAAATACCAACGACAACATCAGCGCTGAGGTCAAGAAGCATCGAGGCGTCGCCACAAACAAAAGCTCGCTCTACAGAAAGGGAAATCCCCACCGAGGCTTTCATGTTCTGCAAGCATTCCAACGCTGTCGTAAAAGAATGTCTCACCAACTCGAAAAGTGTTAATTTATATCTAATTTATGTAGCTCAGAATATTCCTTCCACTCATGATACAGAGTTCTCAGTACTAAACCTGATACTTGGATTTTAGTGTGCATGGCAACCAGAGAATTGAATGCTAAAATCGCAAGACTAGCACGCTATGCAGCGTGGGACATAACTCGACTGGCTTAATCTTGTTAACGCCACTCTGTACTATATTCATAAAAATTTTTTCATCGTAAGAATACAACAGGACAAATAGACTTTGTAACATTCTAGTGAAATAGTCCAATCCGATACACGCAGAAAATTTTTTGTTGCCTTAAGTTGATATTTACCTTTAAATAGGTAACTCTAATGAGACTCCTGTTAAGACTTAACCATTTAAAAGTAAATATAAGCTTACCGTTACAGAAATTACCCTGCGAGTACGGACGTGGTAAACCCAATAATTCTTAACCGCTTCGCGCTAGGGGAATGAAATCGAATCATAATGATAACTGGTTGCAGCTACATCCTGCATCCAGTAACGAAGGGTTAACTTCTCTTCCAAGTCTGCAGTTATTTCAAACCAACAACCAGGTATAAGAACCCCTCCCAATCTTTATAGTACGTATCCAATAGGCAGGCAGCGTACAGCCTGTCGTAGCACAGCGAAAGCGAGGACGAATGGGCAACAGTAACGTGTGTGCCCGTGCCCTTGGGGCAATATCTGTTCGAGGCTCAATGCCTGCCAGTGTTGTCGAGTAATGTTAAGCCTGCTGTAGGTTAAGGATTACCGTGAAGACCCCATAATGATGCCCTATAAAAAAAAAAATGAAACAGTAACCTTTTAATCCTCGGACGCGAGTACCAAATAATAAACTACTCAAGTTTAGTCTACTCATTGAAGTGTATTTACTTTTTTTATTATTTGTAACTTTCATATTAGTGAAAAAATGCCTGATAACGAAATTAGAGAAATATTTTTTCACATAAGCGAGTACCAAATAATAAATTACCCAATTTTAGATTTTTTAATGAAATTTATTTATTTCGTTTATAATTTACAACTTTCATAAAAGCCCAGTAACATCACTAATGACACGGTTACAATATGCCAGCACACGCTCAACGTATGAGAGGATCTCCAACTAGCACGACGTTCAACTTAAGTGCCTCTCTCGGGTATCTTGGATACCGACCTTCACTGTGTGACTGGCAAGATGTTCGAGCTGAGCGTCCGCTCGTAAGTTGATCGTACGATTGCATAGTGTGACCACGGCATAAAATCTTCCGCTACAATGAACTTGGCTCCCGCAATCAAGTCTTATATTTGAAATGGAAGGTTTAGCAGGCGAGCACTGCAGCCCCTGCATGTGGCAGAATCGCAACTATACTTGCATTGCATAAACAGTGAGAAACTCTGAACGTAACTTCTTGCCATCGTTTTTGAATCTGAGACACACTAATAGTAAATAAGAGTGATAAAATAAGATCCAGTCATGTTACCTACTCTAGCATAGCTACTGTAGCGGCCATACCCGGTAGAGTAAATGAACTACTTTTTTTAAGATTTGCTGACTCAAAACGGGATTTACAAATTTCAGTGCAAGGATTAAGAGCCACAGACGCGAGTGTGCCCGATAGGGTATCACTGTCATCGACGGCCGCCATATTTGTTGCAAGGTTGCTAAACCTCGGAGGAGAAAATAAGCTGAAATTACATAGAACACTAATCCGATATCAAATAATTACGCAAAATTACCCGAAATCAAAAATTTGATTGCCATCTCAATGTGTTCTGACAAAGAATGCGGAAACCATTGCTGATGGAAGATAGGCTACAGTTCGAAACTGAAATAGGATACTGACGAGTCATGAACTTGGTCTTACAGTTGACAAGAATTTGTATGTCACCGAATAATTGGGTGGCAGCTATAGGTCGACTCGACAGTATATAAAATTCCGTGCAAAGTTAGTCTGAAATTTGGATATTGCTTGAAGCAATTGTATAAATTAAACTAATATTAAAGAAGATATGCAGTCACCTATGAAACTTGGGGGCATAAATTAGAGTTGGTCTGTGGTCTTGTGGAGCATGGTAGATGCAACAAGACAGCAAAATATCGACTTATACTTATATACCACTACTTATCTTAACCAGATTGTGCTACCTCATTATAATTAATGAATTTTTTCCCTGAAAAAAGCCCATAACACAAAGAACCCTTGCCTGATTAAACTTTAAAATTAGCACATCCTAAGGTCTCTCTCAAGTAGTTTATAAAAAGTAATCGAAATGACCTCCATGCAATTGGAGTAGGAGTGTTAACTATATGAAAACACGTTCCTCCATAGAACGTTAACCAGTCTCAAAAATCAATAGTATTTTACGCACTTGTATCTTGCCTTGTTAGCAAGTAAATAGTTTCAAATATAAAACAATTTCAGCTGTAACAAAGTGTAATAAAGGTTTCCAATACCTGTAGGACACTTGTTAAGTCTCACGATCACACGTGCCCGGGGACTTTATGGCACCAGCATGTTATCATTTTCATGTTTATCGAACAGTTTTATCATAGCAGGTGTTTTTCGTGAACATATATCGGCACTGCGCAGTTAGTTCGCAACCAACGATTGATTTTTGTCATCTCTGAAAGTAGGAACTTTGTGCCAAACAACATTAACGACTTCTGCGAGACTTACATTTGAAGCGCACATATAAATTCCTACAAGTCGTTTGACTAAGCTTCATTTAAATATATCTATGCACTGCAACTAAACAGCGCATCTAAATTTTTTGTATGGACTACGCTTGAGCTGTATTTAACGTAATTTATTATATATATATATTCCCGGTTGAACTGAACTTTCATTTTCTTACACTACCTACGTTTCCGTTTATCTACAGATTTTCACAAAAGTTACAAATGTGTTCGACATGCAGAATTTTCCAGGACTTACTTTTGATTTGTATTTGCATTTTTCCAATGAAGTTACATTTGAATTTAAGGCGAAGAATTTCCTAATGAGTAAGCAACTAACCATAATCTGGTGAACTAAACGTTGTTACCTCTTGGCAATAACATTTGAAAGGACGGCACCTGAGGATACGCCGGTTTAAGAAAGAGGAGCATAACCTGAGTCTACGACTAAGCTTCTATGATAGGGGTAGAAAGTGGGATAGTTTAGTAGCACCGTGGCGCTCCAGGTGTGTACCATTGATTAAATCCATGAATTTCATTAATTTAGAGAAGGAACTGTACTGTTTACTTCTATAACGTGAAGAACACCTGTCAAGTTTTGTATTCCTTTGGCAACAGTCGGTCGATTTTAAGTCAATGTAGCGTAGTGTGCTGCAGCTGAGTTCAATTTTACAGCTGTGGCAAATTTGAGTAATTTCCCTTGCATTCGATAGTCAAAGCAACTTTAATTTAAACTCTGAACAAAGGCCGAGGTGCTCGATTGTGGTGAAGACCGGTTTCTTTGTTGCTTCTGTGGATGTGCTAGCAATAAGGTAAGTTACAATCTGGTTTGGTCTTGTACAAACTGGCAATATCTGTGGTACTGTTGTCCAAAAGGCAGTACTTCCTGCTTATTATAGTAATGGAAGTTGCTAGGTAGTAGCTATGATATACAAACAGGAAAAAGTAAGCAATAATTCAACAATTCTTTCTCACTCGCTACGCAGGATATGCAACGAAACCCGATTGGAAATAACAGGTGAATGGAACGACTTGATTTTCTTCGTTAGCCTTTTTGAAGGATTATGACTTCGATATTTCACATTTTTATACCTTGCTATAAAATTATTGAACAGTCACTTCATTACTTCTTCGAATGCAATGCATGGTGGCTCATTGTAATGTAATTTTACCATGATAGATTTAAGCTAAATTAAGATAATGGAACCCGTAGATAAATCAAAACTACTGTACGTAGTATCTATGAGTATGAGTTCCGTCGTAGCACAATGCATTCCAGCCAGCTCGAAACGTGGAACCCCACAGATAAAAAAAATTCTTAATTTACTCTTCGTAAGTCGTAAGTGGAACTTACGTAAGTCGTATGAATGTCGCCTAAATGAACTTGGTCTGATCTCTCTCGAGCAAAGACGTCTCAGGGGGCAACTAATAGAAACATTCAAGTATTTGAACGGCTTCAACGATGTACCTACAACGGGGCTCTTTG
>LQNS02015105.1:8793813-8836687 GCA_001587735.2 Parhyale hawaiensis
GCACATGGGAACAGCAAGTTGGGAAAGAAGAACAGATGGAAGAAAGACCAGTATGAGTTACAGGTGAGAAGGAAGCAAAATGGGTACGAAAGGCAGAAAAGACGATCGTGATGACGACCCAACGGGTCACGGGTAGTCTAGTAATTATATAAAACGCTCCGAATAGGGTTACTCCTACGAGGAAATAAAACTAAATCATGTAATTATTCTAAATATGGGCCTGCTGGTTCGTTAATTATAACTACTTAATCTACTTAGCACGCTGGTCGTCACGTTCTCCACATACTGTACAGTTAAATCGTTTGGTATGTATCAGTTAACTGGTTTGGTATGTGATGGCACTGAGCCATGCAGACTAGGTTGTGAATTTATAGCTGTAATATTGCTAAGAAATGAATGTACACGAAATTTTTAATGTAAGCTGTAATATAATAATCCAAGAACACCTTCCACCAGTGGAGAAATAAATGTTAAATAAATAAATGAATACAATACACGGCTTAATAGGAATACTGTTACCTAGTCTTGGAATGAGGGCTGACGTGCTGAAGGGCTAGAAAAGAAAAGAAAAAATCGCAAGGAGTTCAATGACCTTGAGCTCAATAGCTCTGATATCTACTCCGACCACGTGTGAACTCACTTTAGCTCTACACGGGCGCGCATTATTCCAGGTATAATTAATCACAATTCACTTTCCAGTGGAACTAACGATAGTATGAATTGAACTGCGTATATGAGGTGCAAGTATAAAACACCTGTACCTATGTGAGTCATTATGCGGATGCATGTTTTCCAACATATGTTGTGGATGGTGAGTGAATCGATCTATTGAATATCCGAGCTATAAGTAAGGCTACTTCCGATGTGGGTCTTTTATGCGGACGAAATGTTCTCATAATTCATAACGCGTTCGAAATGTACGTTACTGAGGAGACATCCATTACATGCATCTAGTTTTAATATAGGGCTTAAAAAGGTGAGGAGACACGTCGGAATTTTAAATTTAGACAAGCCTCTCCGACACAGATATCCGGTCTCTTTAAGTTAGGTTTAATCAGAAAAAATGACAAAAAAAAATTTATTCGAACTTCCGATCGAGCTAACAAAGTTATCTGTGCGAACTGTTAGTGCATTCTCGAGAAGTAGTTTCTCGATATCGAAATCAAAGCGTTTCACTGCTATAATTCAAATATTGGAGCTAGTGTGTTCTGTGTGAGGAGTCGTCTGGCCATATTAGCCGCTACAAGTTTCACAAATATTAACGAATGAGTCACCACATTGAGGTGAGTTCCTGAGTCTGTGAGTGAGACAAAGTTTGGCACTCTGCCTCGCAGTGACCTCATGTGTCTAGCCGCGTGTACGGTTCTTACTCGTACGTCAGTGTCACTGTGCGTCAGTGTATCTAGGCGCGTGTACGGTTCTTACTCGTACGTCAGTGTCACTGTGCGTCAGTGTATCTAGGCGCTTTATGGTTGTTACTCGTACGTCAGTGTCACTGCGCGTCAGTGTCACTGTACGTCAGTGTATCTAGGCGGGTGTACAGTTCTTACTCGTACGTCAGTGTCACTGTGCGTCAGTGTACCTAGACGCTTTATGGTTGTTACTCGTACGTCAGTGTCACTGCGCGTCAGTGTCACTGTACGTCAGTGTATCTAGGCGGGTGTACAGTTCTTACTCGTACGTCAGTGTCACTATGATCAGTGTACCTAGGCGCCTGTATGGTTCTTACTCGTACGTCAGGGTCACTGTGCGCCAGTGTACCTAAGCGAGTCTACGGTTCTTAGTTGTACGTCAATGTATCTAGGCGCGTGTATGTTTCTTACTCGTACGTCAGTGTACCTAGACGCGTGTACGGTTCTTACCCGTACGTCAGTGCCACTGTGCGTCAGTGTAGCTAGGCGCGTGTACGGTTCGTACATGTACAACATTGTAACCGTACGTAGATGCGCATACTAAAGTTGCACGCAAAAATTTATCAATTAATGTACACGTTTTCTGTTGACAATTCATACAACCGTTCTAATGTTTATATTTCTCCGCCCCATCTTGTAATAAGTAGAAAAGTAGAATGGATGGATATTACAAAATATCCTCACTGGCATTTTGTAAGTATTTAACCCGGCACGAAATTTAATTTTTGGACAGGGTTGATATTATGAGATAGTCTTTGTGAATGCAACTGAGCTTTTCAATGTGCTGAGGATGGCCGGAGCATTTCATGCGTATAGAGTACAACTATTTTGATCAATATTTCTGGAATGATAAAGCGTGTACATTATAAGCTCTTATAGCAGAGGCAGAAACGATCTTTGGACCCTAAGGCGGACTCACTTGCAAGATATGCTCAGAACCACTGAATGGAGTTAAGCATTTGCGTTTACTTGCGGGATTGTTTTTTTACTTTCATGGAAGGGCCGCAAGCGCCCACCTCTGCCACTGAAGCTCAACCACCCCGTGAGTCCATTCATTGCTCGGTTTCATTTCGGACACCTTTGATCAGAAGCTGTGAACTGCGCCAACAAAATTAATGATCAGAACCTGGCACGTCTGGTTTGTTCCGCAGCCGAACATCAGTAATTATATCCGACAAACTCTACAGGATGGAAAGGGAAAATTATTGCTCATTTATCAGCTGATCTAGTGAATCTGCTGCTTCAATGGATAGAATGACCTGAATAATGTTTGAAGGTCGTTCATTCATACAAGAGTAACTGCATGGAGGGTAAATGCGTTAGCCATCTGCCACCCATCGAAAGCCACGGCAGTTAGCTGACTTTACCTCACTGCACTCCATCTGTCTGCACTCTGCAGTTGGGACTCATGTGTAGTGAGTTTACTGAATTTTCGCATGAGCGCTCCATGCTAAGCCACTAAAATACTTTTTTTTGTAGCTAGTCTTACGTTTTCTAAACTCTGTAGAACTGTTTTCTTTTAACAAGGAACCTTGTGTACTTCGGCAGACTGTTTCTTCCATACTCAACTCAAGTAGTCTACGCTTCCCTGCTCGCCAAAAAATCTGAAAAAGATTGTGATGATGGCTCCACTCCTTCTACCTCTTTTTGGGGTGAGGTGGAGTTACAGATGGAGCGCCGTCATTTTTGATGGCCAGCTAACTCAAGATTTTTGCTATTTTTCACATCTTAGTCAAATCACCCGATTACCTGAACTGCCTCTTTTTGAGTAGACAGACAATAAAATTTATCGCCGACATTTTTGATGGCCAGTTAATTATAGTTTTTTGGCATTAGTCACATCTAGGTCAACCCACTTGACTCCTTGTAAAAATTTTAAACTTTGCTGAACTTCTTCGCCCTCTTTTTGGGTGGACAGACAAATATATACGCATACAAATATACTTATATCTTAAACGGAAACATTATCACCTCTCTTACTTCTTTCGCGGGTGATAAACACCTTTTTTATATTAAAAAGCCGAAATCTGGGCACCATGATGCCGTACTAAAGATAATCTTCATATTTAATCACAATGGTAACTAACGCTTACCATAATAAATGTAACTACTAACTGAGCTGGTTAGATGCATTGCAATGATGTATACAAGAGCTCTACCGCGCCATGCATATGTCCGAGTACGTGCATTAATTCTTAAACACAGTAACTTCTGCTCTTGAATGGGTGAACCAATTTAGTGCAGGATCAAGTCGTAGGACGTGTCTTTCTCCGTAAATATTTTAATATGATGTCGCTGTTAAGTCTCTCTATGTGTCTTCAGACTTCAGTTTAGCTATACAGAATAAAGAATGTTTTAACATTTTTAAGTTGCATACAAATAATATTTGGGAACTTTAAAGAGGTGGCATGAGCTAGTGAACAGTAAGAGCTTCCTCAACTACTCGCTCGAACGTTTTGTAGAGCTCTTTGACTTGACCAAGAAAAGAGTAAAAATGATTTTCATCAATTACAATTTGCTCAGCAAGCATCGCGTTAGACAAATTTGGGTCATCCCTTCAAACTTCAAGTAAATTATAACTGAAAATTTCTTACACTTTTATACTTTTTTAACGAACGAAGCAACCCATTTGGAGATGAAGAAACTCGTTCTGTTGAATATAGCGAACGTCACCCCCTTTACCGATCGCACTAACTTCGCTGTTCGAAATCTCTCGACTAGACCAGGCCCACCACTTCTGAGCATACCACAGAGTAAAATATTATAGTACAAATTACTTCATCTAATCCTAGAAAATGACCAACTGTAGCCATACTATGGCAATGATGGAGGTAATTTTGGCGACCATCCAAGTATGTCCCGGCGGCCCAGGGTAAACACTGCTAGCGAACTGCGTAGTGTTCTGCGTAGGTCTGCTCTCCCGAAACGCCGCCTGCACCCTTGTGACAGTCCCAAGATGGGACAAATGAACTATCATAGACCGCAACAGTACTTGACTCTTAGGTCTGACGCTGGCGGCCAAAAGTCGGCAACGGAAAAATGGTATTTTCTCTTAAGAGCTATTCTTTTCCCCCTATCTAATACTGAAGAAGAAATTTCCAAGGTACCCAGCGTTTTTCTTGCAGAGAATGTATCTTGGATAAGGCGGGGACGCACTTGGGCGCTTCCCTGCATCATCGTGGCTGGACCAAGAAGCTTCTATAGATCTCTAATAGAACCTCCTTGGGCTGGACATGTTCATAATAGCTCATGCGGCCGCAGGTGTTGCAGAAAAACCTTCAGTCTTAAAGCACAAATGCCTATTCAACGATCAGCCCAGATCAAACATATAGCTCTATGAAAGAAATATAGAAATAGAATATCCCGAATTAGGCATCGACGAGTACTTTAGAAGCAGTACTAGTCTCAATTCTGCGTAAAATTAGTTTATTGGGTACGAATAACCCTGTGTTGACCTTAGGGTAAAAAGAGCGTTGATGGCTCGATTGGATTGCGTTACCTCCAAGTAAGAAATCTGCATGACACGTGGGTTCGAAACCGGCTCAAGTTTTTCAAAAAAAAAAAAAAACACTAAACAGCAGCATCAAGATTCACAATCTGTACACTCGGACGAAAAGTTATTTTGGTTCCGTTTATTGATAGAACCGCTAGATACTTTCCGTTGCAATTGACAGGAGGTACAAATGTGTCCGGCCAATGGACTGCCGGACACTTTCTGGCATTTGACGTACAAACGTTTATACTGTACGCATATCATAATACTGCAGGTTTCATCGGCTGGATCGTCGAATCTGAGTTTAGCTAGACCCACAAGGCTTGGCCTTTCTGGAGCGTCAAACAGGAGCGTTGACATCGCCACTTTTAATCGTGTGGCAAGATTTAGGAGCAGGTCGATTACGTTTGAGACGAATCAAATCCTCATTTGGTAGAGCAAGATTCCGTTTTCAAAAGTCTCAAGTGTAATCGATTAAGGGCTAACGCCTAAAACTTGATTGAATAGGTGTCGATGGCAGCGCACGTGTCGAAAGTTCCAGACAAATCAAGCTTATTAGACATAACTTAACCAACCACTCGATGACACCATTGTATGTTAGAGAGATGAGTTTATAAGAGCAAGAAACCGTATCACAATTAGAAACTACTTTCCTCGTCACTATTAAATTTTTCGCTCCATCTGAGATTTAGCGGCACACATAGCTTCTTGCATACCAATTGTGCCAAGCGTTGCGGCCTAGTAGTATCCTAATACCTTGCATACCAGAGCGTCGGTACGTGGTAAAGACATCAAGTCTGCACGTATCCTGGCAGCCTCTGGTACACAGACGCCTTGGCATCTTAACTTAAGCAGCAGACGCCTCGCTGCTGCACTTGTATGCCACCAGCCATTAATGATTGTGTAATGTGCGCCTTATAAGGAGCGGCTGTAGTGCCGTGGCGACGTCTCCTAGCGAGTGATGTTTGAGAAGACCGGTATACCCACGATAGTCACATGAACGTGTTCTTTCGTTAAATAGTCCGAAAACAGTGCTGCGGCGTCGTTTAAAAGAAAGGGTTTGAAGATGTCGTGCAATAGTGTATGTGGTAAAGAAAATCCTACCACCATAAATCAATCGGTTAATTTCGAAAATCCATCGGTAATAATTTTAGAGATTCACCTGCATTATCTCTAGATATCCGTGACCGGTCTTTTCGCCTTCGGTCAATTCGCCGTCGGTCAATTCACCGTCGGCCAATTCGCCGTCGGTCAATTCGCCGTCGGTCATTTCGCCGTCGGTCAATTCGCCGTTGGTCAATTCGCCGTCGGTCAATTCGCCGTTGGTCAATTCGCCGTCGGTCTTTTCGTCGTCGGTCAATTCGCCGTCGGTCAATTCGCCGTCGGTCAATTCGCCGTCGGTCTTTTCGTCGTCGGTCAATTCGCCGTCGGTCAATTCGCCGTCGGTCAATTCGCCGTCGGTCAATTCGCCGTCGGTCAATTCGCCGTCGGTCTTTTCGCGGTTTCGTCATTTCGCCGTGAGGGCATTTCGCCGTGATGTACTATAAATGTCTTGATAACAGATGAATTATACCCAATCACGCCCAACCTAATATGCTATTATTATTACGAGGAAAAGTTCCAGCATCGGCTTCTGGCCCATATGGCACATCGCGCAGCAAAACTTCCCAGGAAAAGCAATGGTAATCAGAAGAAAAGGTGAAATAAAATTAAAAATACGGTAACTTAAAGTGCAGTGAAAGCACAACATCACCGATCTTAGTCATTTACTAAACATCAAATACTGATAAAAAAAAAACATCCCACTAATGTATTATGAATAGCAAATTCCAAATCTAGATACTCACTTAAAAAGTTAAAAATGACTTACTGGACTTACTTAAAATATAATAATTCTCATAAAGCTTACACATCTTGGTCAATTATCAAGACATGACTGAGTTACTAAAATGACTAGGATTTTGTCCATCGGCAGTCCACTTGAATGTTGTTAGGCTGGTCTTACCACTTCTGTTCCTTTATTTGCATGGCTTTTAGATAGATTCTTAATTTATAATTACTAAGGCTGTTGTTGCTTTGTTTGTTCTTCTTATTTACGTCTTTTAGTGGGTTATAGGGAATGGTTTCGTCACTAACTTTATTCCAAAAATTCCATATAGGTTTTCTTTCTTTATTTTACAGCCCTGATGATGGATATATTATGTTCCGGAACGTTTGCGGTATAGGCTATATAGTAAACATGTTTTATATGTAGTGTAGTTCTCCTTTTTATTGTATAAATTGTTTCATTTTTATCGATAAATTATTTTTAATCACTCGGTTATGTCTTAGTAAATGACTGAGATGTGCAATTTGCACATTTTCAGGTGAATTATGGTATTCTAAGTTCAATTACGTGATTATTAACTTTATTCATTTTTCCATAAATGACTGGATTTAGAACTTTGTAAATGATTATTTTATATTTGATTTTTTCTATTATTTCATGTGTAGTAAATGACTAAGTTCGGTGATTTTGTATTTGTATTGTATTTTTGATTTTATTCCACCTCTTCTTTTTACTATCTTTCCATTTCTTGGGAAGTTCT
Source organism: Parhyale hawaiensis (assembly GCA_001587735.2). Lineage (NCBI taxonomy): Eukaryota > Metazoa > Arthropoda > Malacostraca > Amphipoda > Hyalidae > Parhyale > Parhyale hawaiensis. Next base: position 8,801,307 of record LQNS02015105.1, read on the forward strand.
GCTATTGAAGCTGAAACTTTTCATAATAATAATAATAATAATAGCATATATTACGTTCAGCGTGGTTGGGTATAATTTATGTATCACCACGTCATTTATATTACATCACGGCGAAATGCTCTCACGGTGAAATGACCAAACGGCGAAAAGACCGACGGCGAATTGACGGACTGCGAATTTACCCGCGGGGAAAAGACCAAGAACCCTAGATATCCACCATGCTATTTTATTTAATATTATGGATCCACATGTGTTAATCTCAGATCTCCACCTCAGTAGACATTACACTGACTAATTCAAGACTTGACCTAGGTAATTTTTTCCAATCTTTCATTTCTCTCACGACATTTTGGTTTCTCATACGTCTGGCAGCGGACATTGAGGCAATTGAGGCAATTTTATTGTAGCGAGACGCTTTTAAAAAGATGCAGGGTGCCTAAATGTAAAGGTAATGTAGCTTCAGTCAAATAAATGTTCATAAATCATTTAGTGAAGCTGGCAACAGTAAATGTAGACCAGCGCCTACAGTTGCTTGATGGAGGCCAAGCAATGGGACGTAATGAGGTCTAGATTGTAAAATCCCTGTGTCGGGTGCATTGTTGGTGTGTAACCTAGAAATAAGATACATTCTTTTGTGTTCCATGTAGCGTTTCAATATTGTAATGTCTCCATAAGTATTTAATAAAAATTATTATTATTACTATCATTATCATTAGACCATGAACTCACCTGCATTAGAGGCAGAGACACAGGCAGGCGGGGTCTGGAGGTTCCGTATATCATTGTGGAGTTCATTGCAGCTGTTAGTGAACTTGAATTTTCGCTGTGGGGTATTTCTAGTTGCAGCTTCTCAGCCACTGAATAATTACCGGTAATTATTTTTTCAACAAAAACCCGAAGCAGCAAAATGATCACTTGTTGCACAGCCTTGCGCTCAGAAAACACAATGCTCTCTATTTTTCTGAATAACTTTCCTTATTATTTTCACTGCATGAATTTTGAAGAGAAACTTTGATGGATTATTTATAATCACAAGCAAAGAATATACGAATACTCTGCAAGAGATAAATGGATTAATACGATCGCTAATAGAAAAATAAAGATGCGACTTTGCTACCATCTTGAATTGATTGCAGCTGAAAAGTTTACTTCTTTTGTGTCTTTTTCGTTAACTGAGAAGGGTTGATTCTCAAAAGAAAATTTTATTATACCTATAGTACAGGTCGCAGCGGTTAAAACTCAGGTCTTGGCAATGCATTGACTTTTAACAGGCTTTAGTTTGCGCTAATTCACAGCAACCGAAGGTCAGCTGCACTGACAATATAATAACTGCCATAGATATTAAAGAGACTAAAATCTATCAAATTAAAAACAGTAAGATCAGGTATATGTTAGCGTATACCTTCTTTAACGAACTTTCTCAATTTCTGCTTCCCAGTAAATGGATATATTTTTCCAAGAAAATTAAGTCTGGTTGTTGCTTTTCGACAAACGTTTATTGTAGAAAAAGGTTGTGCAAGGATACCTGTCGTTAACGAAACACCTTAATCCATGATACTATATAAGCAGCACAATACACTTAATTCACACTGTTGCAATGCGCAAAATGATGATTTAAAAGTTCAGCCAGGGTGCCTGAAGTTACCGAAGGTTGTCTACGTTATAAGTTTTTCATTCGCTCGATTGTGAACCCAAAAACTAGAGGGAAATAGCAGCGATTAGCCAAAGAAATGCATAGCTTGATTCTGGAGAGGAGCGAATAAGGTCGAGCGAATTGGGAGCTACTGCTGTACGGATGATTCTGAAAAAATAGTCAAGTAAAGTTAAGTCAGACCGTTGCCATGCAGCGAAGGCTAAAATAAATAAAGAGATAAAGCCAACGTGTACAGGCGAACTGCTCGCCAAGGAGGTCAATGGACGCCATTTTACTTTGGCTGTGGACCAATTATAGCTCAAGTGAAATCTAGACATTGTAATGAACTACTTGAAAAATTGAGTAGTTAGAGTACACAGTTGACTAGCTACAGTAGTCTTCAGCTCCAAATTCCAAGTAGAACTTCGACAAAGCCGATACCGGTAAGTAATCCAGTGTGTCAAATTCCCATTGGCTAAAGCTAATATAACGATCGTAGCAAGAGAAAAAGATTCAGCCAGCTATATTGCAGCGACATTGCCCAAACTGAAGATTTCGTCTGATACCCCATTATAGGTTTCTACTCGTGAAACTGCAAACAATTACACAATTTCAAAAATGTATTTACTGCCAGAAACTAGTCAGTAATATTCAATTTTTCAAACACTGTGCAGCAAGCAATTAACTTGCGTTACAAAAATTCAGATTCTATATCCCTTATACACCAATAGTGCTCAGTGAACGTGCGTGTAGGGTAGTGCTTCTACATGTGCTAGTTACGGAATTAAATTGATTTTAGTCATACCGTTCACTAACAACTGGCAAGTACTTGAACCCAGTAGAACAGCTAAGGCTATTGAGCCTGATACTCAATTACGATGTATTGACACGTACTGATTTCGTAATCCTGGTACCGTATATGGCCAGAGGATATTCGAGCGATGTAAACCGGCTTTCGACGGTACAATTCCACTGCGCTGACAAAGCAACCAAATGCTATTTCTGTGTTTTTGTTGTTTTTACTTGTTTTTAGCAAATTGCACCAAGTGCCCTTCTTTGAGAGTAATTTCTGAACATGATTTGCAGCCGTAATCGCTTAGCTTAGAATCAAGAGATAAGACAGACACTTTTAGGTCTAGACTTACTCTGTTTCCAAATTATATCGTAAAATAATATTCTTTAGAGGATAAAACTAAATTATCACAATTTAGTTTTATCCTCTATAGAATGTAATTATAGTATTACTAAAATTATAAATATGCTACTGTCAAGACCACGAAGACTGAAGCAGCCTTTTTATCTAGTACCATCTGGGTAGCACTGCCAGTATTTATCGGTATGAGAATTCCCCGATGCATCATTTTGGATATAGCAAACTCTCAGAATTCTCAAAAATCAACATACCGTGACACCAATTTCGGCTCACCGCGAGTTGCACACAGAAAACCTTGAAGAACCACAGCATGCCGTAAACTGCGGAACAATTCCTCGATGCAAATATCAATTTTCTTTTTCTTCGAACGTGAAATATATATTTGGTTGCAGAGAGAATGCTGGGGAGTTTCAGTGCACTGCACAGGCAAAGCCCGAGTCAAACTGAATCCCAAACTAATTTAATCAGGCTTCACTTGTCTCCAACTTTAAATAGGAGCGTTTGTTTCGCAGCATTATATACTGTATAGCGATTCTATGAACTTTGAAACTGCTGAAAACTCTATTTTACCGAATAGAATTGAGGTCTTACGGCCTTTGCAGTTTTTGAGATACGAAGGTGACGCGTAATACTGGACCCAACACGGCGAAGCCCACGCAACTGTGTAGAGCGGGATCGACTTCGCAGAGTCAATCGATGACACCTGCACAGTTATTTACACTTTAGCGACGAAATGTAAAAACGTTTGTCTGTACATAGTCTGGCAAAATACGTTTAATATTTGCACTTTGTTAGTCAAGCTTGGGACCAGCGTGCAGTAAAACGTTTTTTTTTTACCTGTAGTTTCAACGGAGAAAATATATTTCTCCGCGGTGATTAATAATAGATAGAATCTGCACTACACTGCTCATAGTTAAAATCTTGAAGCTAATTAACGAGGAGAATACTGTTTTTTCATGTACAGACCTATCGGCAGGTTAAGTGCAGGTTATATTTTTACGACGAAACTTGGAACCAACCGCCTACACAAGTACGTGTCCTCGTATACCAAGGTAATGAAAATCTTTGTCTGTACACACCGGCAAGAGACGTTCTAATTGCATCTCGTATATTAAAATTTTGAAGAATCTCCGATGTTACAGTTACATTTCCTTGAACATTTCAATATAGGTATATATTAATGAAGGTTTATTTGCACTCACACCGGCAAGTGACGTTCTAATGGCATTTCGTGAAATTAAACTTCGAAAGAGCTTCGAAGCGACTGGTGAATTTTCCTGTATATTTCAATATTTCTGGGCACCTAATCAACAATGGATAAGCTATGCAATGCACCGCATATAGAAATACATATAAGGTTGGGACGAACGAAGGAACGAGCGACTCGCGAGGCACGTTAAACCATGGCAGAAGTCCGGCTTGCACTGCCTTGGATGTCAGGGATGATCTTCACGTACCGTTGGCCATCTCAGTGCCAAGAGACGAGACTGTCGAGCTCCCGTTCCTCTTCTGCTCAACTAATAATGAATGCTGCGGGTCTCCCACATTGTTTATGATTGGCGCTTTCTCCCTCCCACGGCACCTCGCCAGTACTGAAGGACTTTACGTATTTGGTGCACGTGTAATTGGTGCGTTAGTATGCGAAACATATGGGCATGGGAGGGTGCAGCGTTGCCGTGTTCCTGGAGGAGATGGTATTGGTATGCGGGACGTTTCACTGCATTGCGTGGGTGACTTCAAAGTCCCGAACAGACTATATATTTTAAACGTTGTGTATTAGATAGAGCAGACCATTATAATCTGATGTATTTGAGCTGTTGACATACCATATTCATAATATATGCATCTTAATACTTTATATTACAATTCAATTAGTAAGCTAAAAATTTTAACAGCCTGCTCTCTCAGACGTAAGATGATACGAAAATTGCCACGGGAAGTCTAAACACAGGCTCACTCGACTGGCTTCTGCTCTACTTTCGTAAGCCACAGCATCCGAATACTCTGTTGTATCCATGATGTATATAATAAATGATTTACTAAAATGTTAGCGGTCACGTCAGCTGGATTTGCAAGTGTCGCTAGTAGAGCTTAATTAAGATGTCTGTTCGAATTCTGCGTGAAAATCACCTCAGAACGCCGTGGAATCTTCCGTTCTTTGAACATAATCATCGACGCATTCTGTAAAGCATGAACTGTACTCTAAGGTATGGGCGTCAGCCTAAAGACCCACTTGGGAAATCGCCTTCGCATTTACATTATAATTAATAATACTAATATAAATTTCAGTATATACAAAAGAGCAAAAATATTCAGCCTCTGCTTTCCTGCGCATGTTTTGCAAGGATGGGTTCTGGTTTTGATCTTTCTAAACATGCATAATCATAGTTTTTATTTTCTCTTTCTATTTAAAGCATAAATATGTTCATCTCGCAAGGTGCTTTCTTACATAAGCTTGCAACTTATACTCATAGATTTCCATGCAAGAATCAGAACTGTTTTCCTACTTCAAAATGTTTACTACCTTATAATATAGTTTTAAGAACTACATCTCTGAAAGTTCATCTAGCAACAATACAAAAATGCTGATACAGATACAACTATGCCGGCATCGCCTTCGGCATGGTGTGTTTGAAAACAATGTAAAACTTTCGCGGAATAATATTTTCATCTTTTTGCGATAACAAAATGAATAGTACGTATTCCTTTTTCATGGCCTGCGCAGGACACAACGTATGGCGTGTTATATTTATATTAGTGGGCTGTAAATGTGTTCCTTCCTATGGTCTGGTGGAAAATGCGTCTCAGAAAATAACCTCTCTGAGAATGTTTCAAGCATCCATTGCCTGTTTCTCCTCATTTCTCGTACACATTGCACTTTTGTTAACTTTCTTTTGATTGTATGAAGAATTTATGAACAGGAATATCACTGATAAATAGCTACGAATGGGTTTTTCATCAAGAAAAAATTAAGATAATATGCATTTTGTAAATGAGACTAGAAAAACTCGGCGTTAAAAATTTGATTGCCTTCCATTTAGTACAAAACACAGCAGCAGTTTAAATGGAATTTGAAAGCTGTTTATTGAGAACATGATTTTTTTTATAAAGTACAGCCCATTCATACTCCACAGAGCTGCAAACAAGTATAAATTATAACTGCGGTATAGTTTATTTTCCGCCATCTGCAAAATTATAGTACATCAGTGAAGCTACGATGTATATCATTGTGATCAACAATGTAAATTGAAAGAGCTCTTTATGCATTGATTTTTTATTGCTAGTACCCACAACACTTGCAGGAAAATCAACAAAATAAAAATTGCTTATGTATGATGCTGTCGCGTGCACGCACTTGTTGACCTTTGCAAGCGCTGTTTGTTATACTGATGTTCACCCAAATCTGTGTGCACATTGTGTGATGTAGCATCCGGTAACTGTTCCGGCATAGTACATAGACCACGCTTTAAGAATAGGAATAGTATACCTATAACAATGCATACTATGGGTCTCTATCATGAATCAGGGTCGCCGCAGAAGCTAAAATCGCAATATAGCTGCTAAGCGGCACCGTGGAGCCTTAAATTTTGTTTGGAATGGTACTTATCGCAGTCAGAGTGTTAGCATAAAGTCATGCGTTTCTCTACTAAGTGGAGGTGTTCAGGTCTTAAATAGGTACTTGCAATGCTATTGGATACTAGCTGATGTTCTTTGTTGTGGGTATTGCGTTCCAAATACTGTCTCACATACAGTCTGTTTCATAAAGCAGTTCTCAACTGAGGAAGAAAATACGAAAGGCTTCTCTAGCTCTAATCTCTGCGAGGGGTAATACCAAATTTATAAACAAAGTGTACACAACAGCATACTAGCCAAGATGACACATATCCAGGAAACGAATTAAGGTAAGGGTTCAGCCGTCATTGAGCCGGATAGTTTCGTTAATATAAGCTAATTTCATTAACTTCAACTGAGCCGGAGCTAACTTTAGTCAAGAATAATGGTTTCCCTACATAAGATCGTGTTTCAGGCGTTAGTACCTAACCGGAACACGATTGAGTCTAAGATCGTGTCAAGAGTAATCGGCTTGGGATCAGCATCCGGCAACATGTTTATCTCGCATAACTGATGCTTAGAAGTAGTGATAGTGAGTTCAGTAAGCTTATACCGATGGAACTCACTCAAGCGACGACACATCTGACGTCCTATGAAATCAATTGCATAGGAATAGAAAATAAGAAGAAACTAGATTGGAAATTTTAATGCGTGGACATCCATTGCCGGAGTGCTATTCGATAAAGCCTGAAGTATTGTACCCTTAGAATCATCATCTATATGAGGCCTGTTGTAAAATTTAATGTGTAACCTTTGTGGTGACCGGGCCAGTCCCAACCGGCAGGTACGTGGATGGTACTCTGCGATGCAGTTCATTCTGCTTTTATGCTCGAAGCTGGCACTCATATGTATTAGCCTCTGTACCACAGTATATATATATATATATATATATTGGTGCTCATTCGCTCGCTTGGTTGTGTAGTAAACTTTAAAAATCTGGGAGAATGTATGTACGATAATTATAGTATATTCACCTTCTTCCAATTTGACTGCCAGGAACTTCACAACTAGGCCCTTGGAATCATACTGTACTAAGCGCCACAGTCAACATGACTCGTCAAGACATTATTACTTTGCAACACGTGTATCCCAGGACTAAAATAAGTTTTAATATTGAATAGCACCCAAGCAATCACTTCTTGTCACATCCATGTTAATATCGATCAGAGTAATAATGTAACGAACAGTAAGAAAGAAAGAAAGAAAGAAAGAAATAACATTTATTTTCTCATAGGGATGTGTCCAACAAAGTTAAGTCACAGCACCCTGAGGTTTTCAGTGTTAGTGCTAACTTAAGAATAATACTAAACACGAACAAAAGAGAGAGTTAGCATCTAGTCTGTTGAGAGTACGCGGGCATAATGCGTTCATATTATTAATGAGATGATAAGAGAAACGTCGGTTACACAGAGTTGAAGCAAATTAGGTTTTTTTAAGAGTATGAAGTACAAGTTGCAGAAGACAATAGGCTAGGGTAAGATGTCGTGAACTAGTAAAAATAGGGTGAAAAGTGTAGCGTGAAAGTTAGAAGATCTAGACCAGCTAACTATATGACTAGAGTGAGAGAGAAACGGGCATTTATGACGAGAAGTGAAGAAATTTAGAGTTTAAAGACATAGTGCAGTTAGAATTACAGAGCACATCACGATGTGCATGTTGCACATGTTACGATGTGCAAAAAAATACATAAGAAAAGAAATACTGACTTAGGCGATTATTACAATATTATTTCGAGGAGTCATACTGCATTACCGGGATGTTGCGTTCTCCTATTACCTATTATGTTATGACATTAGTTCAAGCCTCCTTACCGATCACATAGCATGCGATCTCATAAGAGACTCGTTGACGTGTTCGAATCCCAGACTTGAACAACGCCCATGGGTGCAGCAAGCTGGAGAAAAGAAGGAAGAGAAGAAAAACACGTAAGCAGCAGCAGCAGCAACAACATGAAAATGGAAGAAGCAAAGTGAGCTAGTAAGAATTTTGTCACGATAACCTTACTAAGGCTGGCGGAGCTGCTATCCATAAATAACGTACTATGATAGAACCTTACGATAGTGTAATCATGTAGCCCATTTATGCCCATTCTATGTCGCTTTGACGAGGCCCTAGTATACAGAGCGGTAATTTCAACGACGTACCTATTACGGGACTCTTTGAAAGAGACCCCAGAGATCGCTTGCGACACAACGGTCAAAAACTCAAGTATAAAGCTCAAAGAACAACCTTAAGTCAGCAGTTCTTTCCCTATTTCATAGTCAGCATTTGGAATAGACTCCCTTCCGACGTTGTTGTTGCGGAGTGGCAGTTGAGGAAATTTTTAGCAGAACTGTATGTAACCCTCTCTGTAGGAGGTGTCGATTCTTGAGGAAGAGGTGCTCAGCGTTCGTGAATTTCCAGTTTCGAAGGGTGCGGTAAAATTCGACTCTTCTTCTCACTTCCGCCCCATCTAAATATTTAAGCTCCGCATATCAGCGGCCATCGATCATGTTTGCGGGTATTAATGACCATCGCTTTGGTGTAGACTCTTCTCCTCTTCTTTTTTATTTTTTTCTCATTTATTTTTTCTCTTTCGTCTTCCATTTTTTCTCTTCTCGTTTCTCCATTCCTCTACATCCTACTAACATAATGGCAATAGCTCATAAAGGACCGGGGTGTAAGTCCCGGTGCCTTTTTGGGAATGGGCCTTTTGGTTCGTCTATTGCCGCCTATCTAATCTAATCTAATTCTTAACGATTGGTCAAGTTGCCCTTTAGGGCAGAGTTTACCATTGGGGTTCATATGTGCCTACGGACACCTGTGGTTCACGCACGAAACCCCTACTGGTTCATGACGTTTGAAGCTTCTGTGGCAATATTACATTGTTTGTATCCCAAAGATGATATAAATTACCGAATATTTTAAAGCTATATCAGGAAAATATAAGTTTAAATAGCTTACAATATTTTACGACAATTTATTGAAATAGAAGAATTTTAACTATGGTCTAGTTACCCCTAAATGCCTTTGCTCAATCACAGACACTTAGCTTTTTCATTTCCAAAAACGGCGAGAACAGCATGTGCTAACTATCATTCAATGCAGATAGTCATTTTGGGCGACTCAAATTAAATTCAAGAGAGTTAAAGGTGAAAACTCGCTGTATGTGTATAATGGGCTGTGCTGGTATGTCACGTGACTGTGCCACAAATAAATATATGTTTGGTGTATGTTGTTTCGCCTCTGCCGTTCTGTATCGACTGAAAAGCAATTGCTTGGAAACCATCGACATCTACAATACTCATTCAGTACGAAATATACTAAGTTGATGCCATTTTAATAGTGGGGGTCCTTGTGCTTCAAAGCGATTTCGTCCGTAGAAAAACTGAACTTTGGGAACCACTGCTTTAAGGTAAACAATACCGAGCGATTAGGAAATAACTGTCGTACCAGCATCTGATTGTGTGAAATAGGGAAAAATATTATCTCAAATGCACTCCCATTTTTTTTTATGTTCTATCATGGAAGGTAAGAGCTTATTTGGTGGAATTGAGAGGGTACATGAAAAAATGCATCACGCAAAAGGGGAAAAAATAAACGCTAGTAGTAATAGGCCTGATATTATGCTTATCAGTTTTTCAAATTTCATTGTTATGGCTATATTAACAACGAAAGATAAGTTACGCATCCCTGCCTAAGGCCTGGTGCACACGTTAGTCTTTTGCCCTACGTTTATGCTCCGAAAAATGTCAATGCTTCTTTGTGTCCCTACAAACCCAACTGTGCGTGCAATAAAAAAAAAAAAATCACATATTAGGCGTGAAATCTGTTTGCCTAGCAAGTGTCTTTAGTAAAATTCTGAATATATTTTCCTAGTTGAACTAAATTACAACTGAGAAAACTATGCATTTTTTTATGTTTAAACGGTCCCAGCAACATCTTCGAACACCGCGAAGTAACAACGGAGTTCGGAAGAGTAATGTGCGCAGCGACCTTGAGAGATTCAAGCCTACTATCACTTTTCCTGTGGTGGTAATTGTGCCACGTGCAGTTACTGACACATCAGCGATTGTTTTGCGTCGTATGGTACGCTTAAGCCGTACAATGTCCCCAAATTTTCCCACTCACACACACAATCGAAGATAAAGGCATTGGAGGCGGCGTGTGGAGGCAGAGTCTCACTCTGACGTCAGGGAGCAGTGACGTCACAGCGTGACGTCACTGCTCTCTTTCCTCTACACGGGGGCGTTGGAAAGAGGGCATTTGAACAGGGAGGCCAAGGGAGCTTATCACCAAAACACAGCTGCTATTTTTCCCACCTAACCTGTGCGATGCCAACGAAGCGGAAGTCATCCACGTTCGTTTTCGAGTGTGTCATTCGGTTGAAGTGAAACAAACTGGCCTTTTGGGTGCGAAAAATGCCCGCAAATAGGGGAATGATTTATATATAGCGCAAGACAAAAATATCTGGCGGAAGCATAAAGAGTGAACGTCGGTCTAATTTTAGAGGCGAGGGCTTTAAGAAACGACTGCAAGCAGTCAGCCTTCTGTTGTAGCTGGATCATAGGAAGAAAAAGATGTGAAAAAGTATTGCTAGCGCGACTTGATGGTCTCAACCTCGGAGTAAATATATCTTATATTTACTACGTGGTCTCAATATCGCCTAAGCTAGTACATTGGCCTACCGTACCATGTTTACTACCAGCGAATGAAGTGAGAGAGGTGATAAAGTTTCCCTTGAAGAAATAAGTGTATGCATATCTTTGTATGTCTGTCCACCTAATAAGTGGTCGAAGGAGTTGAGCAATGTTCATAATTTTTCTAGGGAGTTTAGTGGGTTGACCTAGATGTGACTCATGCAAAAAACTATGCCCAGCTGGGTATAAAAAAATGACGGCGTTGAATTTTCTCCACCGCGGCCAATTTGCCTCCACCGCGGCAGATCGTCTGGAGAACTGGGCGTTCTACTTTTTTTCCTATGTTATTATTGAAGAGCTAATATCTCGGAAGGATTGGGGCTGTGCCCTAGCCGTGTTCATCAAAAATGACCGTTGAATTTGCCCCCTACTGCGGGTGATGGTCTTACGCAACCGAGGCGATCTTGTATCACTTATTTCCGGCTGAGATTTGTTTTAACAATTCTCTGAAATTGATAGTCTGACATACACTGTTAGATATAATGTTGTAAGAAATGACACACAGATACCCTTATTTCCTTGGGAAACGTCATATTTTAGCACAAATAACGCGCAACAAAACACTGAAATAGCCTAGTTACCGCGAGCTAGCGTCAGACAAATAATGTTGTTTTTCTATGGGAAACTAGAGCACTCTGAGAACGCATACCTTCCACAAGCAAGGCAACGGTTACGAAAAATTAAAATTGGTCCTGAGACTATGATTTTTCTCTGTATCAACAACAAAATCTAATCATTTGTACCCTTCAATAGTGTTAACAGCTTCAGTAATTTTTTTGAAGGACCGTTCATAGGTAACTTTTTGAGTTTTGCTGCTAACTAGCATTATGAATTATGACAAACATGAGTAAAACGTACGAACGAACGAACGAAGCGATCTGTACCAAAATTTGATCATTTATGCCTCTTAACATTACTAACAACGCCTATAAATTTTATAAAGATCCATTCATTAGCTTCGAGTTATTTCGCTAACAAGCATAAATTAAAAACAGCGACAAACGAACGAACAAACAAACAATTTGTTACAAAAATTTGGTCATTTACTCTTCATAATATACCTAACAACTCATGTGAATTTCATAAAAATCCGTCCATAGCTTTTTGAGTTATAGTATTGAGAAAAATGAAGCAAACAAACGGAGAGACGGATCTTAACCAAAAGTTAATCATTTGTTCGTCTTAACATACTTAACAATTCTTTTCCTATAAATTTCGTCAAAATCGGCCCTTAACACGACGAAAACATAACGTCCTTGGAGGAGGTAAAAATAACCGGCGACCCCATAGGAACTTAGGTTAGGCTAGGTTAGGTTAGATTCCTATGGGGTCGCCGGTTAGTTGCAGAAGAAATAGTGTCCAATCGGTGAGTAGGCTAGTTACACTCCTTATTACATTCTGAACATTTCTGCGTTTCTGGAACGACACCGTGATCTTTGGAACACTCCAACGCTTTTTCTTCGTTTTCATAATATTCTTTAATGAATTGGAAAAAAAGGTTTTTGCATAAATTTTGCGATGAGCCATATTATCTCTGCAGTAGGTGACGACGGACTGACGCGACAATACTTAAATTTGGAACTGGTAACGGTAAACATTGTGTGCAGTGTTCAACACCTTTGAAAGAAATGCAAATTTCTAAATAATTACGCAATTAAGGCTTTAGCTTCCTGAGAGCTATACCTTCAAATTTGGCTTATAATTTTGAACTTATTCATCATTTTGCTGCGTCTCGTTTTCATTGCGTCTATCGTTGTGCGGGCGTCATGTACCCAGGCTAAGTATGGCCGACGCCAGCTCGCGGGGCCTGTCATAGTGTTTTTGTTTTGCATTATTTGTGCTGCAACAAGACGTTTCACAAAGAAACAACTGTACCAGTGTGTCATTTCTTACCATTTTCTAGCTAACATTGTATGTCCAACCCTTACATTCAGAGGATCGTTAAACCGAATCTTCATCTTATTTCCTTATGGAAACTATACGCTCGGATGAGCTTAATTTATATGCTCGCATGAAATATAATTTATTAACTATAGAAGCTGATCCCTACATCTGAATATCAAAAAATTATCAGAAACGGTTAAGGCTCTAAATTGGATGTTTAAAATGCTGGCAAAGAACGAAGTAACTTGCTGGTTTCGAAAAGAAAAATTTCATGCTGATATGGTGAGATAGCATACTAGCCAGTTGTGCACAAAAAAAAGTGTTATATTTTTCAGAAGTTCTGTGGAGCGACATGTGAGTACTCTGATCAGTAACTGCACAACTAGAAATGTCCAATCAGTAAAAATGGACTAGGATAGCAAATGTTGCTGAAATCACGCAGTAAGTAAACTTTTCAACATAGGCTTTATTATAATTATTCCTTCTTAAATTTCTTTTTAAATGTAGAGCTGTGGGTACAATTGCAGCATGGCAATGACACACGCTAACCAAAAGAACGGGTGTCGTCATCTTTTCATCCAAATGCGTTGATGTGTCCATTTAAATAGCACACACTTTCAAGGAATTTTGAGTTATAAATCTCTCCAGATATAATGAGAAATAAGAAAGTTAACTAACGGCACTTGCGGAGCAAACTGCACTAACGGTTAACATTTTACACCGTTTCTTTGCAATCTCAAAGCTGTGTTTACGAGAGTTGACGATACTCGCTCTTTTGACTAGCGTGTGTTCAACTTCATTCGCCTATTTAGTAATACTCGTGCATTGCTAGAATAACTTCGGATCACAATTTCATGAAGATTACTCATGTAACGTTGGAGATAATTCACAGCAAGCTCTCCCGTTGGGGTACAAGCTGGGGCCAGCAGAAGAAATCCAGCATCTCTACGCCCACGACGCGCCGTTATGCCGATGCTACACGCTCGTCAAAGAACGCGTATCATCATTTTTTCGTCGGAATGCGTTGATGTGCTTATTTAAATTAAACAGACTTGCAAACAATTTTGAGTTATACATCCCTCCAGATAGAATGATATGCTCCAAAGTTAACTAACGACACTTGCGGAGCAAACTGAACTAACGGTAAATATTTTCATACCTTTTCTTGGCAATCTCAAATCTGTGTTTACGAGAGTTCAACATAACATTCGACGAAAAGATGACGATACTCATTCTTTTGCCTAACGTGTGCCATCGGCATTAAAAGTGTCACTTGGAATTCGTCCGAAGATGCTCAAGGCAAAGTATATATACCGAATTGACACAATTCAATCAGAAGTATCGGTACATCTTCATACAACTGTATACTCTATAGAAAAAGTTCCCTTAACTGAGCGAAGTACATCATAAATACAGAATTGTTGCATTTAAATAAGTACAAGAAATCGAGGTGAGAATCCAAGTGGAACTCTCTTTATGCCCAAGTGGTGCAGGGGTGAGGGACGTTGCCTCGCTTGCTGACATGATGTCGGATGTTCTATTTCTCATTTCCCGCCCAGGAGGAATGCCCGGGTACTCGGCAACGCAGCGCCAGCATTTGTCATAAATAGCCTATTGCGGATACTGACCTATGGTTAGGGGGCACAGCTGTCATATGAGTCTTTCCTCTCTGGCACCATAGTTCATGTAATCTGTGGTCGATTACAGCCGTACACTCTTCTGGGTCCTAAAGAGAAATTATCTGCAGCACGAACTACTCTATGTGGGCTTACTAGTTGGAGTGTGCGGTGAAGGTGAGTTTACTTTTTAGCACGGAAATTATTCATAAATGCATCACATCGAGGTATTGTTAAAACGCTTAGCCTTTGCCATGCCAGTAATTCAATATCGATATGGACAGAGAATGGTAGATAATACAGTCAACTAATTACTGCTGAAAGTGATAGTAAACTGTGAAAACACAAAAAAATGAATAAAAATGAACTAAGTAACAAGACGGCTATACAAACACGAGCAGCAGAAAAGTCTTCCTGTATACATGTAACACTAAGTGTACTTTTGAAGTACGCCAGTCTCAATTACCGTAGAACTTATGGTTTTAATTTATCAGGCTCTGAGTTCACAACTGGACGAGCGACTTGAAGTACAACACCATCCACGTATATCTAAGAGCGAGTTCACACGGTAGTCACTTGCCCTACGTTCGTGCTTCACAGCTGTCGACTCCTACGATGTACTCTCGTAAATACAACCATGTGTATATCAGAAGGTTTAAGAAAATGTTAGGCGTCTTGTCAGCAAGCTTGGCGAGTGTCACTAGCAAAGGTTCGAATGTTTTATTCGAATTTGGAGTAAATAACAATTGAGAAAGCTGTACGCTTCTCTGTTGTAAATCAGACGCTAATGCAGGCCAGGTAGGTACAGGACACGGTCGGAACCAAGCATTGGCCACACCTCACCAAGGTTGAGCAATGCACAGCCTATATTCCTGGAAGGGCACAAACCTCCAAGACCGTGGTAGACAGAACGCGGTGTTTCAGCAAAGAAAGTAGAAGGAACATGTAGCATGTCTATAGAAACGTGGAAATTAATTGGATTACAAACAAAAGGACGTTCACACCCTGGATGAACGGGTCCGGCAAGTCGGAAAGAGGTAGAAGAAGACCAGAACAAAAATGCCATTTGTAAGATACAGAAATGCAAGAAAGCGAAGTGGGCCTGAGGAAATAAAGAACATCCCGAAGGGCTAAGCGGAAGTAGGGCTGAAATAACGCATGGGTCCCCTGACGCGACTAGACGTTACTTGGGACGAGCGAAGGATACTCGTCTAACCCTGCAGCTCATGCTGCACCTCCTGAGGTGGGAGTACGAAAAAAAAACTTAAACATAAGTAACATCCCCTTACCCTCTCTTATAAGCTAATGGCTTTACGAGTACCAAAATAGAGGCATAAACCAGGCCTCGGCGCGATCTTGACTACACTGCCGTCTCTTTACCGCACGTTAATTTTACAAGTATAAGAGTAGCGTCAGCCATGACTCCAACAATTTTGTATTTTTTTTCAAACTTTTTGAAACATGAAGCTTACCAGCACAACAAAAGCAGCATAAGCGATGATTCACTGGATGGTACAATCATTTTTAAGAATATACAGTAACTTTACTGGTACGTGAGCAGCATGAAGTTTGGAAGCCTCCACGTGGCGCTTTGACATTTGACCCTCTAAAATTCGACGCCAGAGCGCAGCAGCATCTGGGTCGCTTAAGCCTATTGCAATCCTGCAATTAATTTGGCAGGCTGCGGTGGCGGTGCCGCTGAGATCCCATGGCTCAGATAAAGGTCAAAGTTTGGCTGCCTATACTGGCGCTGCAGATTATTCCGACAAATTTACACAAACAAGCACAATATCCCCAGTCAACAGCTCCTAACTAACAGCTCGCTGGAACAGTGGTAGAAGCTAGATTATAAAATAGCACGTATATATCTGTGCGTTCAGTTTGAGTACGTGCACTTTGGCATTTGAAAACAGAGGAGGAACGACGGGCAGGAGTACTCGCGGGGAAGCTGTCGGTGGGAGGCGCTTAGGAGGCAGATAGCGTTACGCGGTCGACCGTCCACACAAAATTGCCCCGCATCGTCGCCAAGCAAACGAGCGATGCACGTTCCGATGAAGGTTCATTTGTTTCCGTGATTATATTATGATTATATTATGAGTAAGTAAGCAAGCAAGGGCGTAATGTTTACTGCATGGATCCTCGGAAAGAAGTTTGTCCAAATGGTGAATCTTTTTGTGGTTAAGTGAATATTTCAGTAGCTGCTGTGCTGTCGCGGTGAGAAGTACTTCAATATGAACGACTGCAGGATAGCCTAGGCTTGTTGAGTTGTCTTGACAGTGTATACCAAAACCGGACGTACTGTATTGCAGGACTAGGGTCTCAACTCGAGAAAGCAAGCGGACGTCAATCTCGGGTGAAGAAGAGCCCATCACCCAACAACTCACCCACAGGGCTAAGCTCAGTAAAGAAATATTGATGTGATGGCCAAAATAATTTGCTGCACAGACAAGGGTAAAAGGTTGCAATAAATGGCTGATTTTTTTAATACGCAAGAAAATAATTGCAAATGAATGTCTACTATTGTGCGTGATTCAAACGAGTAAGAATGAACCAATAAAAGTTCACTACTACAAATATAGATATAACAAGCGCAGCGGATTTCCCTTAACGACTGAAGCGAAGTAATTAATCCTGAGAGGGATGCAAGTAACATTAGCTGGGGTTTAGTTGAAGTTTCACTAATTAAGTAGAAAGGAACGAATCTACATGTAAGGTCTGCTGGTAAATTTCCAACTTGGGCGACAATAACATTGGCGAATTAAACGTTTTGTGCCGGTTGTACACAATACAATCGCACGCTCAACATATGACAGAAGGTTCAGCCCGCGCTCACACTTACGGCACGTGTTTCTCGGGGCATCGACCGCACTTAAATTTTCATGTGGACCGAATGCCAAATTGAGCAAAGTTTAAAAAATTCTTTTCCAATGAACAGGAGCGAAATCAAACAAAACCTTAACTGTTCTTGGTGTTGAAACAAATGTGTTTATCAGCAAGAAATAAAAATTCTTAGCAAGATATCAACCGCGGACGACACGACAAGGACCTAAAATTGACTGAAATAGATCCATGCCTCGTGTCTCCAGTAACAGTTTATTTTTGTTTGAAGTCGCTATATTGACTGGAAGAGATTTTTTCGAGTTTCTATTAATTTGCCATCATGCCCACTTAGAAGGAGTGGATAGTAAAGCGTCGTGTGTTCCATGGATAGGGAAATCCTGGATACAGACTTACCCTGTGCAATTATGTCTGCGTGTGAGGTGAACGTCCACTTACAAGTCGAACGCACGATTGTATAAAGTGGCCAGGACATATTGTCCACTACTCGTACTATGAGCGCCGTAGTGCAGTGGGTGGTTCGTGTAAAATGATGTAGGTTCTGGTATCCCTTTTTACTATGAGATACATGATGCAGACTGTACCGCTCGAAAGCCATGAGATACCATGACGTATGTAGGTTGTAACGCTCCAGTGTTGCTGTGTGCCTACTTAGATAGGTTTCAACATTTAATTTTACCACAGCATGCAACAAATTTTAATATTTGGATCAATGGCCCCTCTATTTTTACACACTTAAACACATCTGTTCTGCATTGAACCGATCTGATTTCTTACGGTATCGTTAGAAATTTCACTCCAGTACTTTTTCTTTAATGCAAGACTTCAATGCTTCTATGTCGTTAAAGTGCTGTTTTGCTCAAACATTACTTTATTTCATCAAGAAATTATGGAATTCGTTCTATGAATGACGATGCTCACGAACCGCAAACGTTGAGCAGCCACCAAACTGCCCATCCCATTACGTTACCGAGATCACTGCTTCCTCTTGCACGTTGTTGTCTGAAAAGTATGCCGTCGCTGCAGTTTCTACACTGCAGCAAGTGGGAGTTGTGGTAAAGGCTCAATTGTCTTCCGTTCTATTGTGCGAGTTTAAATGCACTTCCCAGGATAGCATAAAAACTCACAACCATTTGCATTTTATGGTGCGATATTCAAACACGTTAACTTTAGTCACTGTGAATTCAGGCTTTGTAATCGGACAGGCACTTTGGCGACTGTTTGTACAACTTTTGTCGTTGTTGTTCTTTGGTCTTTGCAATTACTCCGTACTGCAAGTAGACAGTTTAAATAATAAACTACGCATTCAATTTACAGGCACAAAGTTTCATTACAGTACAAAAATTATTTCTATGCCGCATCTAAATATATCGGAAATCCATGCTGGCAACGTCCCAAAATATCATTTTTCGACGTAGCCGATACGTTGACGTTCTCGCAGAAGCTCTTGGGAAGGGAAGCCTGTCAGATTCTTTAAGTGTAACCATGGTGATGTGTGTGACGTCACGGGATACGTCACAGCAGCACCAGTGATGGACCGCCCACCTACAGCCCTGGGACTCTCTTCTATTGCGAACTTAACATGAGTACAAGAGCTCGAGACCTTCCGTTTGATGGTCCTATATAGAGATACACAGTTAGATTTTCTTGATTCATTTATGAAATAGCTGAAAAAACAAAAACTGACGAAGTCCATTACATAATCTGATATAGCCTGAATATACACTATTTCAGTTTCGTCCGTATCGTAGAAAAGTCCCTATAGAGTTGGCCGGAAAGTTCGCGTGTTCACCAAGAGAAGCAAATGGTGTAGATTCAAGTGAGGATACTATTTCAACATCGGCCACTTTGAGGTCTCTACTTTTTCCGCAGTTGTTGCAGTGATTAAATCTACTGGCTAAAAAACTTTATTTAGACGATAAGTAGTCTTGAAGGGTTATCAGCTCTTTTCCAGTCAACGCTCGAATGTTTCAGAAGAATCTTCAATTTAAGAGTGAGTCTAAATTCATGGAAGTCTCACAGGCAGCAGGTTACGAATCAACGCCTGAAGCTTGAATTAACAAGTCGCAGCAAGGGCACCTGTCCGAAGATCCAGATAAGTCAAGCTTCAAAGGCTTAATTTTGCTGTCCATTCTAACGTGCCTCAAATCACTTCTTCAATTCTGAGCTCTCCATTCGGTCCCTCAGTCTGAGCTGTAAGCGGAATCCGAATTGACTTTTCGGCTCTGTCAAGTGTTATCGGTTTTTGATTAACCCCTCAAATTCAATCCAAACTCGGACTGATGTCCAGACATGTTAACAATAATCGGATTAGATTATTTCGATTGAAGTAGACAATCTTAGTTAAACTTGTAAAACATAGATTTCCTTGTGAAACTCTTTAAATTCGTGTAGAGATCCAGAACTTGTGTAAATACTACCTTGAAATCGGACCCCTTGCTAAGAAATAAAGTATATTGTCCTATTTATGCGGCTTGCCCGCCTTTAGTGCGCATTGCAATGCCTGCATAATTTTCTAGGAGTCACTTAGCGTGCATACTTCTCAATTTTAAAATTTTTTTTCTCAAACTCTTAAGGCAAGTTACGCCCTATCACTCGAACGCGTTCTCTTAGTTCATCGCCTATATGTGTTGATGCGCAGGTCCCAATAGCAGAATACAATAGTGCAGAGATTTTCAAGTTCTAATTCATCATAAATTTGAAAATATATCCCATATTTTACTAGAGACATTTGTTAGCCCAAAGGACCTGGCGACTCTTAGTGTAACTAAAGCGTATGGTACACGCTAAATCGTTATTGCAAGAACGTAATAAAACTATCGTCCGATGAGCTGAGAGAAATGTCACTTTACTGTCGTGTGAACCTATTAGCACCCAGCTGGGCTCAAGGCCTCAGCTACGAAAATAAACGATAGATTGAGGTTCAATCCTGAAAAAAAAAGAGATTGTTGCAATAGCCTTCGCTTAATACGCGCGCTATTGTAAACTGAATTATAGTTTATATACGCTACCATAATATCAATGGGTACATTTCTAAAGCTTTAAATAAGTTGGCGCTGCACAAAATGTCAGCGTCCCATTTTATGTCATGACCTCAGTTCAGCCAAGCCGTCAATTAATAAAGCGTCATGGTGGTTATGATTCAAGGACGCAAGAACTAAAATAATTTTTTTAGTGTAATTTCTGTGCAGCAAGCTGTACGTACTACGTACGGCTCACCTTTTGGGGCCTAGCTATCAGCTTCAATTCGATATATGTACATGTAACGTTGCAATACAGTGGGGTTCATTATTATTCACGGGTGGAAAAGTTCAGAAAACAATCAGGTTTGTTGTGGTGTTTACGGTGCAGTGTGCCGCAAGCTGTACGTACAGCCCACCTTTATGACCCAGTATTTGCGTTGCTTGCTCTTATCTCGCTATACCCTCCCCTTCTGCGCTCTCAAGATCAAGGGCTAGTCAATAGAGAGCGGGGCAGCGGATACCATATGGTGCGGCAGCTCTCTTCGACACACGTGAACTTGTCCGTACTGGTTCCGTGTTGAGGTGTCATTGCACGTACAATATGGGAACTTGTACGAGTACGTTCTGGATCCGTGACACGGTGTCATCGCACGCACAGTATAGAATCCCATCCGTACTGGTTCCGTCTTACAGTATCACCTTATGTGCAGTCAGTATGGAATCCCGTCCGGACTGGTTCCGTCTTACAGTATCACCTTATGTGCAGTCAGTAACTCAGTATGGAATCCCGTCCGGACTGGTTCCGTGTTGTAGTGTCATCGCACGTGTGGTATGGAAACTTGACTTGTACGTTCTGGTTCCGTTTTGTAGGCTCACTTTATGCACAGTATGGAATCTTTCCGTAGCGTTTCCGTGTTACCGTTTTACCGCACATGCTGTACGGAATCCCGTCTACACTGGTTCCCTGTTACCGCGTCACTGCACGTACAGTATGAAATTCCTTCTGCACTGGTTCCGTAGTACAATGTCCCCGCGAATATAACTAGAGATAAAGTTCTCATTTACCTACAATACGTAAACTAGCCTACAAGTCTGAGACCTTGTGAACTGCTTTTGTTTAGATGCCCTCTAGCAAACTAGAGGTTACAGTACTGGTAGTTTAATTACCTCCGCCAAGGAGGTAATGTTTTCGTCGGCTTTGTCTGTCTTTCTGTCATTCTGTCTGTCACCAAGATAACTCAAAAAATTATGGACGGATTTAGACGAAATTTACAGGAATTGTTAGGTATGTTGAGAGAAACAGATGACTAACTTGTCTGCCTCATTTTTCTCCGTGCCATAAATTCAAAAAGTTGTAGACGGATTTTTATGAAATTTACATGACTTGTCAGGTATATCAAGAAGAGTAAATGACAAAATTTTCGTAATGATCCGTTCGTTCGTTTGTTACTCTTTTTGATTTTACGCTTGATAGCACAATAACTCAATAAATTATGAATGGATCTTTATGAAAGTTATAAGACTTGTTAGTAATGTTAAAAAACAGAAATGATTATATTTTGGTGCAGATCGGTTGGTTCGTTTGTATGTTTGACTCATATTTATCAAAATGCTTGCTAGCAGCATAAATCAATAAGTTATGAACGAATCTTAAAGAAAATTACTGAATCTATTAACACTGTTGAAGGGCACAGATGATTCGATTTTGGTGTTGATACAAAGAAAATTATGGTTTCAGAACCAATTTTATTTTTTCGTAACCGTTGCCTTGCTTGACGGAGGTATGCGTTCTCAGGGTGCTCTAGTTATATTTAAAATACACTAAAATCCATTATTTTCGTTTATGTCTCTTGGTACAGTAATACTGAATTCAGTTTCGGTTATGAAGTAACCAATAACAGATGGAGGTGCGAGCACATGACTTGAAACTTCTACTAGAAAATTTGTAGCAGCTAAGTCGATAAATAACAGGTCACTCCAGTACTGCTTTGGGGAAGCCTTGTGGTTAAGCAATTGACGGGAAAAGCCATATAAATTTGCCTCGAAGTCAGAACAGAAATTATCAAAACAAAACCTAGGTATAGAGGGTATTATAATGATAATTCCAGCTTTTATGCAATGCAGCTTGATGATAAATTTACCCTGAAAAAATTCAGTTCCTAACAACTTTTCATACGTTGTGCATGCCTAGAAGTATTGCGTTGAACTTGAAGATTGAAGTCAGAAATTAGACTTCTGCTTTGACTGAGTCAAATTAAAATACTTAATTTATATAATTTTTAAAATCATTTCTAAAATTGTTTCTGCAATTTTTCTCGACTGGCTATGCATCGTGAATAAAACCTCACTTTTACTTAATAAGGTACTGGAATTATGTTTCAGAGTGATTCTCAAACAAATAGATTTTCTAGTAACCCTGTAGCAACCACATTTTAGAGCTTCAACGGTTAAATTCAATTTAAGTATTTTTGAAGCCGATGGAGCGCACAAACGCAGCCCAAGTTTACAGTGAAATCAGTAAATAACGGGTGAGTCTGCCAGTATATTAGGGTATTTCCATAACAAAATGTAAATGGTATACCTGTCATTATCGATACAAACACCAATTGAAATGTAAGAATGATGTTTTGTGCAGAAAATTGTCTACAGCATCTCGATTTTCTAATAGCTGCGATGAAAACTACAAACTGAACAAAAAATAAAAGAGACAGCATTTTAGATTTTAAAAGTCTCACTTACGAGCCATGCCCAGTTGGCCAACACTTAAATAAGCATAACATCGGAGAAGGGACACTGACAGCACCGCGATATTTCAAATGTCAACAAAGTATACTGAGCCATCCAAGGCACGCGGGCTATATATAGCTAGTGGCATGTCATGCTAGAAGAAAATGCGAATGTAAAGTCTACAGGACCGTAAACCCTAACAAGGAAGCCTACGTGAGCTGGATCGTGCTGCAAATTTATGCCCAATGGCCCCAAAAGAGTGCATTGCTACAGTCGAGCGCAGATTGTCAGAGCTATGGCTTCAGAGTCGGAAGGCTGCAATCTCCTGTCCGTGTCATTGCTGGTCGACTCAGCGCCCCGGCACTAGTTTTGAGTTAACAGTAAACATCAACGTTGTAATGACTGACGTGATAAGGTGTTTAAAAAATAATTTTAGTACGGGCAGAGGAGAACGGTATTCGTAAGCAATACCTTTCCTTCAGTAGGACGTCACATCAATGAACCGATCGCTATTCTATCGTAGAGAATTATGTCAAAGAGACCGCGATCTGAAGATGAAAAGTTTACTTTATGCAATTAGTGTCCGTGGATGTGTTCACCTTTCTGTTATCAACTGGCCTGATTCACCTAGCTTCAAAGGCAGCTCGTTATTCCAGCTTTAGCGTGGCAGCAAAACACTCCTGTAGTCAGACAGAAAGGGCTTTCTCTTCGCGTCTTAATATTAACCTGTGTCTATAATGCTTCCCTTTGCAGGTAGTCACAACTGACTACGGACAAGGTTAAAATGTCTCAATTGAAGCTCTGAAACAGTTGTGCTCAACGTTTTCCTTCTATTATGCGCTGTTTTCATCAAACGCCAGAATGTTATTATCCTCCAGCCTTTTGAACATTGTTAACTGTAAAAGTGTTCTTGATGACATGTATATAAAGAAAGAACTCAAGAGCCAACAGTTTGAGTCCTTTTGTCTCTGGCCCAGTTCCCCTATTGATGGAAATCCCTACTTGTTGGTAACGACTGTAGGAATACACTTAATCAAAAACCACACACAAATTCTGGCATTGTAGCTGAAAAGAATTAGGAATTCTAGGCCAAAGAGGTAACAAGCGTCGCCAGTTGGACCTACTCAGCAACGGATCCGTTTGATGTCGCTGGCGTCCATGGCCGACAATCAGCTGGCTCCCGGGCGGCCGCAAAGCTCGTCTCCACGTTCCAAATACAAGGGCGTAATGACTCCCATTGATCTATCTTTAGCTTGGCGCTGCCAAGAATAGCTTTACTTGTTCAAATTAAAGCCACTTTGGTTGCTGTAAACTCCTGTTGATGGGAAACTCTTCTTCATGAACCTGAAAAAAGACGGTAGATGTAAGTTTGATGTGCTGCGTTCTTCAGAAAAGCTGAAAGTAATGTGTCTCGCAAAAACATTAAACGACCCATGAAGACTAACTTGAAAACACGTACATTTCCAGACAGACAGTTAATTCCTTTCTCATTTTTTTATGAACATGGTGTTTATATGTTAGATAGCTGTAGGTAAACTAGTGATCTTAATCAACTATTTTAAGTCAAACAAAAGTTCTTTTTGCATGTCCAGCTACTGAGTGTCGAAAATTGAAG
Source organism: Parhyale hawaiensis (assembly GCA_001587735.2). Lineage (NCBI taxonomy): Eukaryota > Metazoa > Arthropoda > Malacostraca > Amphipoda > Hyalidae > Parhyale > Parhyale hawaiensis. The sequence goes on from LQNS02015105.1 coordinate 8,826,027, forward strand.
CGCACATATCTTTTCAATTACGTTCCCTTGATAACTACAGACTCGCACCGCAACAAAGCGTAAAATATGAATCAGATGATACTTTTTCACACAACTGGGGAACAGCCTAACATGAAAGCATATCTTCAAAGGCCAATGCACAAAATACAGTGGAACCCAGTTGTTGGGCTCGATACTCGGAAGACTCTGGGAGGCAGTTGGCCTACCTGAAAAAATACTTCGGAAGGATTGATCAATGGCCAAATTTGTTCGTCGTCTTGGAGCAATTGAATGCTACTTGTAATCCAGTTTTTGCCTTTAGCATTTGTCTACTGCCGTCCAAGTACTCCAGATTCCAAGTTTTTTTAAATGAAACAATGATATTGTGATAAAAGCTGAAGAGGATACTCATTAATGCGCGATATACGTGAGATGGTTCTGACTAAGCCATTAACGTCAAAAGCATAATGAATTTTCATGGAATTGTCGGAATAGAAATTACCAGAACAAGACCTAGGTAAAAGGTTATTATAGTAATTAATACTAATTATAAACACTGGTTCCATGGTACCCAAGTTGACAACGAATTTAGCCTGAAAAGTTTCAGCTCTGTGCAACTTTCATGCTGTGTATGCCGTAAAGTTTATTTCAAACTTGGCGTTCCGACAACTTCTTTCCGCTGGAATCATGGAAAATGTCGCCCGTGAGCATACGCCGTAAGAGGCATTGTTTCGAACTGTTGCGCAGAATCTTCCAAGACTACTTCAAGCTGATATCATCATTGCTGTTCTTTGCCCGAGAGCTGTTACAGTTACAATATGCCTTACTAATAAAGCATCATGCTACGACAAAGTACTGCCGCATAATAGGTTATCAACGTTATTTCTGGGATTAAAGGCATTTTATAGATATAGGACCCATGATTCCCAGGCTGTAAGGCTGTCTAAAGCGGGGAAGCGATGGAGGGGGAGGCTTTATAATCATGAGTGGAGGAGGGGGGGGATGAGCTTCAGTGGGTCGAGGTGGAGGTTGAAGAGGGGAGCAAGCACCAGGACGGTGAGGGACCGTAGCTCATGTTAAAGAGGATGCTACACTGAGCCTGGAAGGATCTGGAAGCAGCGTGGGAGGTTCTATTTTTAGCTCGCAACAGCCTCTACACAAACGCGTGGCTGCTTCTTCCCTAACCTGCCTGCGAATATTGAACCAGTTGTGCCTTGCCATAAGGAAGCAGCTTGACCATGCAAAATACCCCAGCACTCACGTAAGTCTGCACGTGATGCGCAAATATTTACGATGCTCACATATTCCCTGACTTTCCTTAAAAGGAAAGTGCTGCTAAAATTAGCTGCACCAAGTTATTTTCGGCTACTCCATGCAGAGCGCGAACTAATTTAAAGATACTGATAATCCGCTCTCTATGCAATTCTATGCCCAGTGAGCTGATCTTAGGCTGTAATGAACGGTATAGGCAACTCATGGATCAAAATTAATGAGTTTCATTTCCCTGCCATTGCGTTGAAAGACTCATCGCCTAAGAAAGATGCATGGTACCGTTCCTGAACTGCATTGCAGCGGCCGACTTCGTAAGAGTCAGGAGGTGTCTGCAAGGTTTCCAGTTAAATCGACTTGCAAGGTTCCGATCTAAAATATCTACATGAGTAAATCTTTATTAAAGTTACGAAAAAAATCACACTGGACTGATTCAATGGCTGAAGATATTCACTTGGTGTCTCACTTGAAATTCATAGAGAATTTTTAGCAAACGGACAAGTACCAGAGTTGTAAATTTATGTTTATAGAGTGATTCAAATAAAATTAGCTTAAAGAGCTAAATACGAGTAGACAAAAATTATATAAATAATGCTCCCATGCAAAGTACACACAAGGAGCTTGGTAATTATGGTATACACTACCCAACAATCAGACGCATTTTGGTTTTAGGACCAAAATGGTGTAGTTATGTTATATTTAGTACGAAACAACAGCAGCACTTTTTATCATGAGAATAGTTTCTGTTTTAAGCATTTGCTTGTGCCCACTGTAGATGAGTTGAATCTCTTTATGTAAAGTCACAAGTAAGAATGCAAATTGTTTTGGGTATGTATACTTTGCTGTTTTGTACTTCCTCGAGTTTTAAGATCTTCTACCTGATGTAAAAGATTTGTTGTACTATGTTCTTCTGCATTGCCGACGCTCCAATCACTTGTCCTGAATATTGTACAGCGATTGCATCTCACCAGTTCTGTCAAGGAGCTTACTACTCCAGCACACTCTACCTTATTCAAAAAAGCCACAATTATTTATCTTTGTGTATCACATCGCACTTAGACCTCTAGTCATCTTCTTTGATCCAACGACCGGAACCTTGAATCTCATTCCTCATGGAATAAGAAGAATTCGTCCTATTTGCACCGCCTAAGTCTAAAATCTCTGCAGCTTCATTAGGAAGATTAAATCCGTCACAATTTACGTCACAGGCGGCATCACGTTTCCACCTCCCACGCAAACAGCGTTTCTTCATTAGGAAGTTTAAGTTCGTTAATGCTGCTGTAGTTGTATGGGTTGCCGGCCATGCCGCACATACCGACACGTGAGGCGGCCATGTCTCTGCCTTCTCCGCCACCTGCTGAAGAATGATACCTGGTCGGGCTTAGCAAACAGGAAGTTGCCAGCTTCTTGAGCTCTGTAGCCGAGACACGTGGCGGTGGCGTAGCTGCTCTTTCTGTTTCACTTCTAAATAATCGGTAATGCCGGGGTCACACTATAAAATCGCAAGCGCTATTTTATGGAAGGATGTGCAGCTCGCACGGCATCCCGATATATATAATTGGGTGGTCAGCAGCACAGATACAGTCGCATGTACAATGTGCTTGCTGCGCGTTCACTGATTAGGTTGTACATACGAAAGTACTGAAGATGAACACCGTGCGAGCCGAACGTCCGTTCATAAGTTGAGCTTGCGTTTGCTAAGTACAATTCTTGCATTACGAGGTCAATAAACTGAACAAAATTCCCTGAAGGATTAGAATTCGTGGGAAGGAAAATAAGATGACGGTCGCTTATCAAAATAGCCTATGCAGTAGATAAGCGACAGCGAAAATGTCCTGGCCGGAGTAACGTGTACGTTTGTGCGCAATGTCTGCTAGGGACTCAGTTGCGGGTCCGTCTTAAGACATACGTGATACGTCAGTGTCTGTCATACTCTCTTCCTGGGGAGTTGTGCTATGCTGATGGTTGTGTGATTTAACGAAAACTTTAGCTGCAGTTTTTTTAGTCATTTACAGGAAGGAAAAGAGAAGCTGAAAGGAATAGGAAAATACGTAATTAGTCCGAATGCACTCTAAAATGATGGTACTTGTAATAAAAGAAGCCAGAACGATTAGATAGTTCATGTTAATGGTAGAAATTAAGAGGATTTGTGAATAACTCGCATAATAGGCTACTTGCAGCTGCATACAGTTACTTATAGGATACTGCGTGACATCATCGAGCAAAGCCAATCTCCTGGTAAAGCTTGAACGTTTTCATTCACTGTAAAATCAAAGCTTCAACAACAAAGATTAGCCGCACTAAATGCCTTGAAATATTAGGAAATATAGACGTATTATAATTTCTTTTCAATTAGTTGTGGTTGCAGAATTGAAAAAACCTGTTATAAGATCTTCCATAGAATTCCCATATATAAAATTATGCGCTGTTGATTTGCTAAGCTTCTATAAAGCAGATGAAAAGCTATTCAACTACAAGCATATGCGCGTTAAAACTGATCTCGTCACATTCGGCTGGAGGGGGAGGGGGTCAAAGTCTTTTTAAGCCAAGCTAACCGGCTTGACTTTTCCGGATTTACAGGCAGGAACTTTAGCTTCGACACTCAGAACCGTATTGCTGGTGCCAGCAACAGCTCGATTATTTTGAGATGACTCCATTCTCCATTTTATGGAGTAAGACTATAAGTTCACGCAAGTCTCAGAGGTACCGTAAGTGATTAGGACTCAACCCCTGAAACTTGAATCCACAAGTCCAAGGCAGGGCTTCAGTCTGGGGATTCAGATAAGTCAAGTCTCATAGGCTTAATTTCCCTGCCCAAACGAACGCCCTCAAAAACACTAACATACTCAAAGTTTTAAAGTAAGTTGAATTTTAAGTGTAAATTCCGTAGAGTCTTCTTGTTTTCATACAAACACAATCGTCTTATGATTTCTTAAAAGTTACTGAAATAGGAGAGAGCAACAACTGATGCATCTGATATACGACGATAATAATGATTTTATGATAAATACCTTTGCACATTAGGTTTTTGTTGAATATATATATATATATTCATTTTTAAAGTTAATTCAAGTTGGGAATGTTGTGACGCTCAGTTGTCAGAGCAACACAATGTTGCTAAAGATTCAGGCATAACAAAGAATAGGGTTAGTAGATATTTTTACTTCGGCAGACAATTTATATTACACAGTTTCTGACGACAGTGGCTCATTTGTTTATAACAAGCGTGAAGCCGTGCTGCCAGTAAATTAGGGGCATTGCTCCAGATGAGAAATCTCTCAGTCAAATTACTACACTGAAGTTGCTTTTGCAGTATATGAAAAGTATTTATTAGCATTTATCGAAAAATTACTCTACATCCAAAGCATATTTTCAGATATCTCTTGACTATCAAGATATTAGTTTTCTTGCAGGTGCAGCAAATAATATTTGCTACGATAACACCACTTCATTGTACAATATAGTGTATATCTAGAATTGCTATTATACTAGTGGCCCGCTAGCATGCTCATAAAATGGGGAGGAAAAAACTTGTTAACTAAGACCTCTTCTCATCACATGCTCAAATCATATAAAGCTAATTCACGAGAAGGAAGTGAAATGCTGCATCTGTGCTATAGCTGGGATGTACTTGAGACGTCTTTATGCATATACATATAGAACTTTCAACATACAACGGTCGCTTTTTCAAGTGTTGGACTTGCATTGCAGTCTTCCTAAAGCTAAAGTTATCTTCGTTAGAATGATGTACTGGGTACAGACTCCCCGTCGACGTACTTTTGTGCTAGGTTGGATTGTCTCTAGAACTTTTCCCAAGTTAGATCCCATTTAGCAGCACTTAATTATATCACTTACGATGAAGAACGACATTCATAGTGTATAGATGAATATGATATAGCGCCATAGATACAGGACGCAGCCGAAAAGCAAATCCCCTGTAAAAACAGACAACATTTTTGTATCAACTTTACTTATTCGCAAACGTTCGAAAAATGATCCCTAAGTCTTATATGCAATATGCGTACAATTAATTATTATGTTATATTTCATTAAGGCGATAAATCATGAGTTTACTGTGTATCAGCGTTGCCTATGAGATTCTTACTTCTGTGAAGCACACAGTGTATTGCAAGTTATTGTGATGCATGTGTGATAAAATAATATAGATATATATATTTTTGCAATGCGTTCTGTGTCAATCACAGCAGGTTAAACATCGAATCATTGATGCAAGAGAAAAGTTCTGTAACTCTGCACTAGAGTGAACAAAGGGGAATATTTTATAGAAGCTTTCTAGAAAATAGGAAGAAAGAAGCCAGATATAACCGGCTACAGCTGTTAACGAGCTACTGAAGCGAGGAGCGCAGGTGCCCTGCGGTAGCCGTGGCGTCATTCATCGATTTTCATTCACAAGGCGCACCCACTGCCCACCTGCACCCGAAGCCCTCCTCAGCTTCTACTGCCCCACTCCTGCACCTACAAATCCCCACCACCCAACGTCCGCCTCAGCATCTACTGCTTCACACCTGTACCCTGTGTTGCTCTTAGCGTCTACTGCTTCACACTTGCATCTGTGCATCCCTCACCTGCTCCATGTGTCGTCCTAGGCATCTGCCACTTCACACCTCCACCTGTGTGTCCACCCTTGCACACTGTGCTGTCCTTAGCGTCTGCTGCCCCATAACTGAAGCCATGTGTCACCACACATACAAGTACACCTAGTGTCCACCTTACCGTCTGCTGCTCCCGCCGGATGACACGAGATTAAGTTAGACTAAAACGCCTCGGTGGCGTAAGACCATCACCCGCGGTAGGGAGCAAATTCAACGAAGTCATTTTCGATGAGCGAGGCTAGGGCACAGCCGCATTCTTTCCGTGGAGTAGCTCTTAAATAATAACATAGAAAAATATAGAATGCCCCATTCTCCAGACGATCTCTGCCGCGGTGGAGGCAAATTCGCCTCAGTGGAGAAAATTCAACGCCGTCGTTTTTTATGACCAGCTAGGCCCAGATTTTGATATGGGTCACATTTAGGGCAACTCATCAAACTCCCTACAAAATATTATGAAGATTGCTCATCTCCTTTGACTACTCTTTGGGTGGACAGACATACAAATATATATATTTATACATTTACTTAAATCTTCAACGAAAACATTATCACCTCTCTCACTTCGTTCACGGGTGATAGGAAGTCATATGGCGTTCGAACGTTGAAGATCGGATGAAAATTGTGTAACATAGAGGTATGGACAGAATGGGCCACAATGGCCCAATGTGGTGCTAAATGCCAAAATGACCCGGATGACACGAGATTAAGTTGAGAGGAGGCATTTTGCGTTTAAACGATGGAAATCGAATGAAAATTGCGGAAAATATAGGTGATGTAAAAATAGGCCACATTGGTCCAATGTGGTGGTAGGGGTAAAGATGACCCGGATGACACGAGATTATGATAAAAGAAATCGTTTGGCCCATGAACCAAGGAAATCGAAAGAAATTGCAGAAAATAGAGATAGAGCCAAAATTGTGGAAATTTGCACGTTTTTTGGACGTGGTTTGTGAGGCTGGTCAGAAAATGGATAGATAAACAAGCAGCTGAGAAAAACTGTAACATTTTGTTTAGATTTCAAGAAGTGCTTCAAGCAAGAAGTGCAATGAGATAAAGGAATAAGGATCCCACTTTCGTCATCTTCTATAATCTGGCCATCAATCACAATGAAAATGCAACCTAATTACAAAATCTGCTACCTGGCCTATTTTCGCCTATCTAAACATACATATATACATACAGAGCTGTATCAAGATACTTTGTATCTAGAATACTGTACGTAGATACTCTTTGTATCACATTCACTATCTAGCTGCTTTCCAAATGTGGTATCTAAATGCAGTATCTAGATACATTTTACCTGTATCTATAGATACTTTTTTAAATATGTACTTTTAATTGTAACTCTGTTCGAACAAAATTTAGAGTTGTCAACTCGTCGCTATTTTGTTTACCCCAACAGATGGTAGAAAATGAAATTATAGAAAATGTACTAAATTAGAATAAACTGTATTAATGATTAACGCGAACTCAATGTGGTACAAACTACAAACACAGTCAATTGACAGTTATTTTGAGGACTCACTTTTTGGCGGACAAGTACTGAAAGTTTTCGGGAGACGCTATGTGCCTTGCGTTATTTGTTTGTTGAACAATATATCGGTTGCAAATGTCAATTACAGTACAGTACATGTACAGGCCTCCCTCCGTGCGAAGAGCACTACAAAACAAGATGTAACGTAAGAACATAAGCTGCGGACAATTTACGCGAGACGGCATGAGCCAACATTACGTACTTGTTGAACATTTTGAATGTGAATGTCAATTACAGTATTTGCGCTGGTGAATTCGAGTTATAAGACATTCCTCTGCATCAAAACTGCTGCCTTATACGATGCGGTGTTATAATACAGGCGGACAATTCGCGGGAGACGCTAATTATAATTCGCATCTCTGCACAGCTCTCATACAAGCTATCTGCAGCCTGTATTGGGACATCGTATAGTATAATATATTTTTTTTTTTGCCCAGAAGAGTATCTTATGACTTCAATTTACCAGGGGAAGTACTGCAATTGACATTTACACTCAAAATGTTGCTTAACAAGTACGTAATGGTGGCCGCATAGCGTCTCCTGCTTGTATTCTGAAGTTACATCTTATTTTGTAGTGCTCTTCACACAGAGGGATGTCTTAGTACGTGAATTTATCGCTAAAAGTACTGTAATGAACAATTGCAACCGATACATTGTTCAACAAACACACAGCGCTTACTGTATAGCGTCTCTCGAAAATTGTCCGCACATGTCCGCAATCCTTAAAAAAAAGTGAGTCTTATAGTTTTAAGTTATGTACAAGCTGACCCGTAATTCGCACAGCTGTCAGAAGTCTGAATATTGAACATACTGATATATATGGGTCAAAAACTAAAATAAAATTTTTATTTATATGCTTGCAACAGAAGCAAAAAATACAGTCATGAGCACATTTATTGGCACGGTATAGTAAAACACTCATATCGTTGTTCAAATCCAGTACAGAAGGTCGGAATGAAAGTTAATTACATACAGTCATTAGTATTTCCACCTGTTCTTTCCAATGCACCCATGAGAATTTTGAATTTCACTGTGTTACGAGAGTAGTTTGCAGAAGTGTGAATATTGCAGGATCAAAATTACTGACACGGTTTATTATTTTTGTCTATTCAAGTTGTTTACACTTTTGAATTATGATTTAATTTTTCATACATATATTGTATTTTTAGTTAGAGCTTAGTATGCGAATGCTGTTTTCATGCTAATTTTGGCACGTATTACAATTTCCGATAATTAGTACAGCATAAACTCCTGATCAAAGTTTAAGATGACTTGAAAATGTAAAAAATACCAACATTTTAGTGATAAATAAACAAATTCCTTCGACTTGTAATCAGTAATTCATAGAGGTAAAAAGGTGAGAAAGACGAAAAATACCTGCAGTGACAATTTATTAAATATTGTACATTTATGTCAAATAATGAGTTTTTTAGTTGATCAAACTTATAAATCACGAAAAGAAATCGTAAGTAACCTTTCGACATGAACGCTGAGATGAGCAAAGTTAGATTATGAACTAAAAAGCCTCACTCAATTAGATCACGATGATCATGATCACGGTGATTCTGATTACGAGCGTGGCCACAAAAAGACGCCTTTAGTCCTTGCATTTCAAATTTTGAATATTCACTTGTCCAACGGCTGGAATCACTCTTTGATCACGCATGATTAGCCTGCGGTGGAAATCACTCTCCGATCAGTTCTCACTACTGATCACGGTTGATTGCGATCAGAATCACTTCTAAATGCGGTCACAAAAACGCGCGGAGCATGTGCGATCAGGGGGAATCTTCCGCGCGGTGGTCACAAAAAGACGCCTAAAGAATGCAACGGCCGAGGACTCAATAGGGCTAAAATAAAACTTAACCGTGCCCGCACGTAGCACATTTACATCAAATCGACGTGTCGAGGTGCTTAAGTGTGGTACCTCAGGCCTTCGTATGTTGTTTTCTTGAACATATCACCGTATTTTTTCGATTTATTTCATTCAATCTCCCGCTCATGACTGGCCAGCAACTTGAGCTGCAAAATACCGTAAAATGTTGTCGCCAAGTACAGAAAGTTCGAGCAATAGGTTGAGTGTCACTGTGGTTTCTCTCGTGTACAGAATTGGCTATAATGGTGATCATATAAGTTGGTAAGGAATAAATATATTCTGTGAAGAGCACTATGAACTGAATACGAACTGTAACTAAGGCTTCAATAAAAAAAAAGAAGTTAAATCAGGTGGGTGAATAGGAACAAATTCGGCGTTAGTGCTGTGAAAGTTTCCACTAGCATGCACTGCAATTTTCTGTAGATAATTGCTAATCTAGTATATATTATTTTAATTTATTTATACGCTAAAGATGAATTTCTCAATTTTGGCCATTTTTCTGGTTAAATTAGTTAAAATACTCCTAAGCTGCTCAGCCATAGATTCGTCGATGATGACGTCACTTTTGGTGCTAATTTCTCGTGAGTCCTCTCTTAACGCTCTTTGCTTCCTGATTAGGCCTACGTAGCCTCTTTGGCAGAGGTAAATGTGTAAAGGTCATTGATCTAAAAGAGTATTTTGGAGAACCTGAATCATATCCACCTATATTACACGATTCTAAACCAAATGAAGTTTCGAAACTAACGAATGCAGTTGTAAATAGGAAAGTATCTAGTATTGTGTCCATAGATACACATTCAAGACTCTTGTATCTGCATCTAGATACGATGGTGTTTATAAGTATAAAAAGAAACACTAAAGTCACGATAAAAATCATCGATTTATTGCATTCACGCCAGGCTGGTTTCGACTAAAAACGTCATATTCAATGAATGCTTCTAAAAATAAAGAAAATGATACCGTAAAATAACATTCTATAGAGGATAAAACTAAATTGTCACTAACAAAGGAAAAATAAGAAACGGTATGCGGATGTAAGCTTGGCTAACCTAACTCACATTGATATGCTTATGGTGAAACGTCGGGCAAATGGAGGCGAAAAAAAAAGGAGAAGGGAGAAGAAGTTACTGAGTGAATAAAAGTACGGCTGTTTGGTCAGAGTTAAGGGTTGGTCTATTTTTTAAAATGTGCAAAGATTCTAAAATTCTAAAAAAAAATGTCTGAAGCATTAGATGAACCAACTATTTCGAAATGTACTAGGGAGTATACATGACCGGTCTGCTCGCAATGCTGTCTGGGAGGTGAATGTGGTAAAACTGTGAGAGGAAGGTTCGTTCTGAAGGAACGTCCCATATGCTGATAAAATCTGATTTTAGACTGCTTCTGAGTA
>LQNS02015105.1:8851787-8861861 GCA_001587735.2 Parhyale hawaiensis
GTTGTAGCTGTCGCAATTGCCGTGGTCGCGATTCCAGTAGTTCCAGTTGCGGTTACAGTCGGTAGTTGTTTTTAAAAGGCCGAGTTATTGTTCGAAGCAACCCCTCCGTGTCTGGGAGTGGCACAAGGTGGTCAGGGGACCATTATCCATAGCAAAATGAATGGGTGTCCGAAGTTGGCCCACCCCTGTCCAAAGCCATCCCCACCCCTGTTTTATTACTTACGTATAGGCGCCCCATATGACTGTCGATAAAACTACTAACTTTCCCTCCAGCACAAATAATGAAGAAATGGCACTGTAGAAACCCTTCATTTTGTCCGAACTCACCTAATCTTACGGTAGCAACTCTTTCCATGGCAGTGTGCTACACCAGCTCTAGGTACTCTCTCCATCAAGTTCTTTCTCGTGATACACAAGTGCACTCCAACTCCTAATGCATGGCAACAGCTGTTTAAAGATTTGATTCACCTCTGCTATCTATCAACAATAGCTACTCCATTTACACAGATGGTTCCTTTGCCAATCAGAGAGCAGCCAGTGCAATCCACTCATTTTGATTTGAAGTTGTGGCTCGACTTCCTAAAAGTAGTAGGGTAAGACGGGGTGATTTCACCGCGAGTGCGTTTTTTTCCTTATAGAGCCTATATCTCAAAATGAAACTGACATACTGGAAATCTGGAAGTGTCCAGTGGTAGAGGAGTTACTAAGGATCAAATTAGGCTATTTGAGATGCATTTCATTGCTATAGGGAGGGGGAGAGGCAGTAAATAATAGTAATGAAAAAAAGAAAAAACGCGGCAAAATCACCCTGCGGCGAATTCACCCTGTGGCAAAATCGCCCCATTTTACCTAACAAAAAATGGGGTGGCAAAATCACCCCGATAGCGGGGTGTTTTTGCCGTGCGTACCACTTTTTTTTAAGTCCTTATTACAGGTAAAAAAAAAAAATTTAGAAAAAAAAATCAATACTGCACACTTATGGCCAAAACCCTGAATGTATATAAACTGCACTAGCATTTGCCATTATCCTCACCGTATTTTTGTGACATTAAAAAAATTGCTTTTGCAGCGAAATCACCCCTTTCTACCCTAGCACTTGGCTATACAGCAGAGCTTTGTCATTTATATTGCTTTGAGATTTAGAGTCAGCAAATGGGAAATATTAGTAATTTTCATGGATTCCCTTAGTGTAGCCTACTTGGGGCTTTAAACTCAAGGCAATAGCAAAACTACCATATTAGCTTCATAGTTCACTGGATTACTGACTCCATCATCCTGAGTTCCCCAGCCGAGTTGTTGATGCTTGAGTGGGTCCCTAGCCATTCCGGAATAGCTAATGGGTAATGAATGGGCAAACTCCTTTGTAAAACAAGCCCTCACTCTTTCTGAGGCTGTTGGATTTCCCCTCAGCTCCCAAGATTGATGCAAGTTTATCTGCAGTCATTACTGCCAGAAGTGGAAGGAAAAATGGGAATCTCTCCCATTGGACTTGCGTACCTTCAAGCCTGATGTGAAACAATCCCCACAGAGATGTCCAGACCACATTGGGTGGCAGTGACTCTGCTCCTTCTTGGTAGGTAGGTTGCTATGTACATGCTTGCTGACCCATGGTCACCTCTTCACATGTGCTCCTCCTTAAGTCTGTTCTTCATACCAAAGGCTCAATCTACAGTACCTGTACCTGGAGTGCCCCAGACATGCAAGACATTGGCGAGAGCTCCTGGATTTCTGCAACTCCCAACAACTCACCCCTGCAATAGAGACTCTCTAATCCCCTGATTTCCCTGCCCAGAAATTAGCTAGGTACTGGATTTCCTTCTCACTTCAGGGATGCTTTCAAGAATTTGCTGCCGAGGTATTACGTCGGTCAAGGGCGCCCAAACCCATCGTTGGAGGGACGCCATATCAACTTCAAGTAACTTCAAGTAAGTCAGCAAACCAGCAGAAACACATAGGTAGCTAAGTTACACCAGAAAATCATTGGTTGGTTGAAAGTAAAAGTTGACAGTATTTTGTAGAACTGACTAAATACAGTAGGACCCCGAGTTACATAATTAATGCGTTCCTAGAGACTTTTTGTAAATTGAAAATTTTGTAAACCGAGACATTTTTCCCATTGAAATACATGTAAATGGCAATTAATTTGTTCCACAGGACCAAATACCGTATACCAATAGTACTTGAAAAATTAGTAAAACGCATGAAATTATGGTGGATACCTAGAAATGAGAACCAAAACATTACAAAACAAACAAAAGATATGTTCTAACGTTGATAGATGCATAGTGCAGTCACAGATGCTGAAGAGCAGCACATGTAGTGCCATGGTGGCAATGGAACAGGTGCATTTGTAGTTTTGTACGTGTGTTGTGTGTGTTACTGAGGGGAAGAGGATAGCTACTCTCCATATAGCCCTTCCTCAATCCTTTTCTTTTTTGATGGTTGCTGGGCATTTACACGTGGAGCTGAGAAGAAGAAAGTGATCAGAGACTGCTTCTCTCCCATCTTGAGCTTCTCCCTGAAGTGATGCGCTACACTGTCTTGGAGTAGGTCTGCTGCCCTCATTGCTACCACCTTTTGGGATGGTGCGCTACAGCAATCGCTGCAACTGTGTTCCAGCAGGACAAAAACTATTTGTCGGTGTGCTTCTCTCACCGATTGTGCTTTCATCTGGCTCGAATTGCTTTGTTTGTAACACTGCTTGAAGCTGATCAGTTGTTAGTTCCTCACTGTGGATTTGGAGGAGCTCTTCTGCATCACCATCCAATTCCAGGCCAAGATCATTGCCAATGGCTATAATTTTGTCCACAACATCCTCATCAAAATCATGTTCCAGGTGCACAATCCAGCCAGAGGTTCCTCCAAGCTGAGTTTAGTGTTCTTTGTGTGACACCCTGCCAAGCCTTGTCAACTAACAAAACACAATGCTAGATGGTGTAGTGATTCTTCCAAAATTCGCGAAGGGTCAGCTCAGTGTCAGACGTTACTTCAAAGCAGTGGTGGAAGAGGGCCTTAATATACAACTTCTTGAAGTTTGAGATGACTTGCTTGTCCATTCATTATTTCGTAAAGTGCAGCAATTTAATAACCCGATAAATATTTCCTTATAAAATTTCTTTCGTAAACCGAAAATTTTCTACACAGAGACATTCGCAAACCGAGGTTCTACTGTATGCTCATTACCAAGTATTGTATTAATTTTTAGATGCAGCTTGGATGATGGATGAATTCATATGCTCTGTCTCCAAGTAGTTTTTAGCATCTTCTGAGGCAGAGATGGAAAAAAGTCTTGAATTTGTCATAGATAGTTTAAATTCTTACAATACAGTACAATTTGGCTGCTAGTTATATCAATTCAATACTTCCCTAACGTGCACTTACCTGTCCTGTAACAATAAACATTATACTGTAGCTACCTTGTATAGTTCAGTATACGCACATGCAAAAAAGATTTTGGTTTCCCTCAAATTGGGCCGGAGTTGGCAAAGAGCGGGGGCGGAAATAGCGAACCGCCAAAAACCAGGAAATAAGGCATGGACAAGGCTGAGCTATATACCTACCATATGAAAGCTTATATTGTAGTTGAATAACCAGCTAAGTTTCAAAACTGTAGCATTTTCTGTGTCCATGCTCAGGATGCCAACCACGTCCTAGTATCACGATGGTACATAGTTACTGTGTATCTCAGGCATTGTGCTGGCATTATCTGGACACCCAGTCCAGCCACCCACTTGAAGCACTCCATTAACTCGCCCATGTATCTATGGCCTCTACAGACCTGTTCCCGTAACAAGCCTTAGGCAGGCTTTCAGGCTAGTTTCAGCTCCCGAAGCTCAGAACCTCTCTCAGGTAGCTATTACGGATACAGTAAAACCCCTCTAATCCGCACCTCAATAATCCGATCCCCTCCCTAATCCGAACATCTGATTATAGTTAGAAGTGCAAGCCAAACGAATAAGCATTTTTTGGATTAATAGGGTAAAGTACGGAGTTTGTACAAATCCTCCGTAATCCGTACTAGGCGCTTCTCCTTTCGGATTAAGAGGTTGATGAGTGAAAAATCTGCGCGAGGTGCTGCGCAGAAAGCACGAACAATCTCTATAATCTGTACCTATTAGTGTGGAATAAAGAAGTTTTTCGGATTTGTAAGTACCCCAGTAATCCGAAATCCCCACTAATCCGTCACCTCCTTCCCCCATGCTGTGCGGATGAGAGGGGTTTTACTGTACGGTATACCGGTCAGGCAGAGCTCGCTCCGTCCTGTCTGTTACGGGAGTTCCTCCCCCACTCCGTTACTGAGGCTAACCCCATTACCCATAAGGGTTGTTGGCAACACTCCCACAGCCAGTCACATCAATACAATACCAAGTTCTTTCATGCCCCCTCTGGGGCTACCAAATGTTTTCATAAATAATTAGTTATGCCTAAATCACACTTTAGCTCTTATACCTAGAGCCAAACTAGCAATTCAGCTCCAACACCATACAGCGGTGAGCATTACCTTTCCCTTGTCAATATCTGCACATGCTTACGTCACACGATGCAAAACTGCCCCTCATGACCTCTCAGAGGAATGAAAGCCCTAGGCCTCTGTCCCCTCTACGAGTTCTATTATCAACCTGCGGTAACTCTATCAGGAGCGTACATTTTACCTGTTAGCTACATACCATGAGGTGAGACTCTGTTCTAGCAGGAGTTGACCTACGGTTACCACCGTCTTTGACCTTTGCGGCCTCAAGACCTTTATAATTTCATGACACCGAGCCCTGAGTATACACACCACCTGTTCCAACTTATGCTAAGTGCCGTCACTACTCTTTTTCTTCTAACTGTGCGAGGCAATGATATTTCCAATATGCGGGCGCTGCGAGCATTACTAATTCAGGCACACATGTTTGGTCAAACCTGGGCTGTCTTGGATGCCTTAACTTCCAAAACCCCTGAGACTTTTTGCTCAGGCCTCACAGCCCAGAAGCTATTCCTCCACTCTCTGACTTGACTTTATGCGGTTCAACTGCTTCCAACTTCCTGCTACAACCCACGAGGGTAGACACTAGTATAATATGCAAATACCGCCAAGAGCCATGTAGCTATATACCCATAAGTTTTGAAAGCTGATTTGTGTTCAACAGGCTGGGAATGTAGTATGTACTTCAATTAGTCTCTGCCTGTACAATCTGATCTCTGATTGCTTCCACATGCATATTATTTACCCTTTCGGGCCTGAAAATGATAGGTCCTAAACAGTGTCAAGTAAGCTGGAGGTGGGAAAAAAATGCTTGTGACAAGCCAAAGGCACCGAAACGGTTCCTTTTTCTCACCGTAAGCAAACTTGATGTGAATGCCTCCCACCTCCCCGCCATGACCTAATAGTTGCATGGGCATGGAGAGATAGGCTAGCTCAATCCCCAAGGTAGATGCCAACTGTTTGACTGGCTGTCCGGCTTCCTGGTTGTGGGCTTCGCCGCCTCGGCTCACCACTGCTCAGACAGGTGGAGCGCGGTATTGACTGACGCACCGTACGTGTGGCGACATGGCGATCCGGAAAATTTTTTTGAAAAGAAACAATGATTAATCACTGTTCTCCCTTTGGAAATGGTGGGATTGACTGATGCACCATACATGTGGCGACCTGGCGATCTGGATAATTCTTTTGAAAAACATAATGATTAATCCCCCTTCTCCCTTACTTTTGAGCCGCATATTAGGAGGTTGGTGTCACGAGCTTCCACTAAGATTGGGCTCCTGCGTAAGGTGAATTCCGTGTTTGGTGATAGTCAGGTTGCCCGCAGATGTTTTTATGCATTTTTGCTGCCTGTGTTGGAGTATTGCTCAACGGTCTGGGCTTCAGCTGCTGACACTCATTTGCGTCTGTTGGACCGACTTGTTAGTTCAGCCATCAGGCTGTGCACTGATAATGATCTAGTGAACCTGTCCCACAGGAGAAGAGTAGCAGAGCTACGTATGTTTATAAGGTGTATAATAATGAGAGGCATTGGTTGTATTGTTCTCTCCCTGCCCTCAAGGTTTTTAGGAGAGAGACTCGTGCTGCGTGCGGAGCGCACTCTTTCACTTTGGAGGCTGTCAGATGTCGAACTAATCAGTTCTGTTGGTGCTTCGTGCCCTGGTCGGCTAAGGTTTGGAATTTGTTGCCGGCATCGGCTTTTGGTCGTATTGGCCTGCAGGCATTTAAGTCAGCTGTTAATGGGTTTTTGCTGGATTTCCTTTAGCAGTGTTTTGGGCTTCCCGGTGTTGCATGATGCTTCATTGGCATTGTCTTACCTGTCCGTGGGAGCTCAAGCGTGAAGTTTTAATAATAATAATAATAAGAAACGTTTATAGAGTAATCAAACTGAATAAAATTGTTGTGATTTGAATAAGAATCCCACCTGTGGAAGTGATTACATAGTAAAGGGCAGTATGACCTTTCCATGCTAAGTCCTGTATGGTGTCAAGCTTGTTTATGGTGAGGAAAAGTGGCTGTTCTGGTGCCTTTGGCTTGTCACCAGCATTTTTTCCTATTTAGCTTTTAATTGCATTTGAACACAAAAATTACAGAACTGAGAAATTGGACCCTTTTACCCCACTGTATGGTAGTATTATAGTTACTGGTTACAGTATTATAGTTACAGTACCTAGTGTTTTTATTTGCTTTTTATTGGCAGCAAATAGCTACATTTATTCATTTTTCCTTGTGGTTTGCTGTCCAAAAATTTTTCAAAAGGTTTATTTCAGGAATAATATAAAACCAATCTTTGAGCTAATTGCACTAACCTACACAAAAGTGAAGGAATTGAGTCGGTCATCACTGTAATTAGTTGAGCTAAATTATATGAAAAACTAGAACGCCTTGGTGGAGTAGGCCTAAGACCATTACCCGTGGTAGGGGACAAATTCAACGAAGTCATTTTTGATTAATGATTCTAGGGCACAGCCTCATTCCTTCCCAGAGATTAGCTCTTCAATAATAACATAGGAAAAAATAGAACGCCCGTTCTCCAGACGATCTGCCGCAGTGGAGAAAATTCAACGCCATTATTTTTTATGTCCAGCTAGGTTTAGTTTTTTGGCATGAGGCACATCTAGGTCAACCCACCTAACTCCTTACAAAAAATTCAAACATTGCTCAGCTCCTTTGAGCGCTTATTGGGTGGACAGACATGCAAATATATACTGGGCTTTGCAAAAGTCCTGACCTGTTTTGCATTTTCATAGTGTGAAACTCATTTCAAAGACTTGATGAAATTTATTGACAATTACTCATTCCTAAACTATTTCAGATAATAATATAACTGGTGACAGTATTCATTTTTATACATTGTTATGGAAACAAAAAGGATAAAGATAGCAGCTCTCCTTCGTGTGGGTCACCAGAAGGCGGGCATTGTTAGGTTGAAAAATGTCAGTTTATCTATGGTGAAATTGGTCGTAAACCGCCTTAAGAATAATGAAAGCCTCAAAAATCGACCATGTTCAGGCAGACCACAACTTATTCTTCGGAAGAATGTTCGAAGAGCCTTTGAAAATGATCTGACACTGAAAATGACTGAATTTGCGAAGAAGATTGCTGTGTCAACCGTGTCAAGAGCTGTAATGAGTGAAAGTGGAAAGAGCTTAGCCTAAAGCTTCAGAAGAGACCGCTGTTAACTGCCGACATGGTTAAAAAGCGCCAAGAGCAATATTCCCACCTTCTTAATGACTTGAAAAGTCATGGAAATAGTCATCATTTTCTCAGATGAGAAGACTTTCACTGTGGATCCTGTCTTCAACAAACAGAACGATCGAGTTGTGAGCTTTGGCCAAGACATCTCTGATGTTTGTTATGTCTCCACAACAAAGCATCCGGCCTCTGTGATGATGCTTTGCATTGTGGCTTCCAATGGAGAGAAGATGCCTCTAGTGTGGTTCAAGGGTGGTGACAGGTTGACAGGGGCTGAATACAAGGATATCATAGCCACAAAAGTTTCTTAGATCATAATAAACTAATATGTACAATACAAATCTTGTTTTATTTCATTATAAACAAAGCTTTTATGAACTTTGGATGGCAAATTATTAAAACAGGTAAGGACTTTTACAAAGCCTGGTATACAAATATATATACTTTTATCTTTAATGAAAACCTTTTCACCTCTCTCACATCATTTGCGGGTGATAATTAGGCATTTATAATTGATAAAGCCTACATAGGTAGCTACGGTATCATTAGTTTGTTGCACTTTCTAATTTCTGTTAGTGTTGCTACTATCAATGTTTAGTAGGTGCATTACTGAATGCCCTTTTGCATTGATCTGAATATTTACCATAGCTAGTATTGCTTAGCTAATACACACCAATATGTTTCAGATTGATAGCACTCTCCACAATGCCCAGTAGTCCATCATCCCAAATTTGGGATCCATCACAGTTGGTGCAAGGACAAGTGCCGTATGCCATTGTCTTGTTGAATTACAGCGTTAGCAAGAAAAATGCCCTGAAACTACGTAAATTGTGGTGCAAAGGCAAGTGTTAGATTTTACTCTTTTTTTTTAAGGCTAGCCAAGTGTTTTCTTACTCTATGTAGATACTTGCATCAACAAAACTAAAGCTATAGCTACCTACATCAAAGCTAGCTACCTATATTAGTAGTGATGCATGTTATTATGAAGTGGTTGTAGGAGAGATGCATAGCATATCCACTACCTAGTTAGCCTAAGGCCTACTTTCAAGAGTATGTCAATGTACTATAGCCTTTGGGAGAATGAGAAAAAATTATTTTCTATAGTATATTTCGACTGTCATGGTAATTTTCAAGCATTTTGTGACTTCAGTAGGTAGGCTAACTACGCTGTCTTCTTCAAGGCTGTAGTGACAGTTACAGCCCCAAATTCAATTCCTTAACGTAATGAGCTCTACCAAAGAATTTAACTAGACTGTCCCCAACAAAGATTATGTGGTAAGAAGGTCAGATATCAAATTGTAACTCATGGGCGGGAGACCTGTAGCTAAGTGTTTGATTTGGACTGTGGGAGTGGGACCTGCAAGTGTCTGCTTTGGACTCCAACTCCATACACCCAATAGCTATCCTTTTCTGTAGATATAACAAAGTGTGCTGTCATTTGTAAATTTTCTTTCAACACTAACCCCAGGGATAATTGGGAGTCCAATTTTTACAAGCAACCTTGTCAACAAGGGTGAACTAGTAGATGGCCAGTCAGACTGTTTAGCTCGTCGTGCTTGTCTCACCATAGTGACACATGATAGTGTAGCTATTTGTTCATCATTGTATGTTCAGTTTGTTTTATATATTTATAAAATTTTGAGCTTGAAGTTTTGAAAAAATACATGTGCGCTATTTTGCCATAAAGTAACATGGTGTTTGGCTTTGGGAGCTGTAGGGTAGAGGCGTTAGTCTGCTATCACCGGTTTAGTCTGCGATCACCGGCTTAGTCTGCGATCACCGGCTTAGTCTGCGATCACCGGCTTAGTCTGCGATCACCGGCTTAGTCTGCGATCACCGGCTTAGTCTGCGATCACTTTTACACCCCTCCATTAAAAAACTGCTGCAAGACAAACCATTGATGCTAGAACGATCAGCTAGGGCTCAACTTGTGGCCAAAGAAATGCTTAATATGTCCTGCAAGTCTTAAATTGTGGTTCCCCAAACTCAAAGTTTAGGAATTTTTTAAATGGGAAAATTGCATGAAAACGTGCCCATTTTTTTGGTAGCGATTATGAAAACTGCCACTCTCGGGAAATAATTTTTTTGAGGGGTTTGCTTGCATTAAAGTCGCGATATCAGTGTTTGACATCGTAGTACACATATTGGACTAGCTTCTGGTAATTTTTTCATGAGTCCACTTAGCATCCCCTATGGGGGGGGGGAGGGTGATCGCACATTGCAGGCAAAAAACATGCAAGTCGTTAGTCTGCAATCACAATTCAAATTTTTTTTTTTAACCACGATTATCGAAAGTTCATTATAGTGAATTGTCACACCTTTTAGCACTTTGATTCATATTCTAACATTTGTACTATTCTTGTTTCAGGATGGCGTTAGTCTGCGATCACCATAACGACCACTGTGGTCAATCG
>LQNS02015105.1:8868447-8883311 GCA_001587735.2 Parhyale hawaiensis
GGGGGGGGGGGGGGGGGGGGGGGGGGGGGGGGGGGGGGGGGGGGGGGGAAGGGGGCTCAAAGCTGAGGGATGCATAAATTAGGTTTCAACTCCCAGAGAGGTACCGTACCTATCTACGAACTACGAAGCAAAAGCGTCCCAGGGGATACGTCTGCCAGGTTATCTTTGGAGACCATGCACACCTAGTGAGTTACCCAAATCCTTTAGTGCGGGAGTTGTTGCATCTGGCCACCATTTGTGCTGCTCAGGCTTGATGGGCTATAGCTAGTTGTTAGGTATACACAGCTGCCATGAGGGCACTTACCCTTCCCAGAAATGGGGAGGGTAGGGAGTCTCTAGTCACTGCATTAGAACCTTCCGTCGATGTTGCCGTTGCCGTAGTTCGAGACAATCCATGGTTGACTGCAGCCATATGCTCCTCTGGGGCCAGTTGATCTATATCTGCTGCACGAACTTGTGTGTGTGGGGTTCTCAGTGGAGGGGGGTTATGGTCAAATGGACTTTACCTTTACAGATTACTTTGCCCCTACTTTCTTCTGTCTGCAGCTACTGTCGGAGTGTCTCTTTCTTCTGCCTTCTTTACTTTTGTTTTTAAGTCTTATTTGAGATGCTGTACGCCTTGATTTCTTGTCAGCAATAGTGCGGTGTTCAGTGCTGAAATGAAATATTTGATGTTTAGCATGATTCGGTTTAGTCACTGCCCTAGTAATACTGTAAATTATTTTATACCTGTTAGAGAATAAAACGATATCATACTACACCCTGGTATCTTTTCTGATATAACTTGTTTCTTCATTACCACATACAATCCACTTTTTAGAGTCTTAATAGTCCTATTCAATATTCATACAGGAAGTAAAATTGTTTACGTTGATGTTTCAAAGAATGTCTTTGCTAACTTCTTTTTTGCTTGCAGGTCTCTCATATTCTGGTTATGGGAAGGATCAATGAAGACCGATTCGATCACGTACTTGCTAACATTAATACTCTGCATAAGGTAAACAGTCTTTCTTGTTTCCATGTCTAACAGTTATTTGGTGGTACAACAGAACTTTGTAACATCTGTGTATATTAGCTATAAGCAATTTCTGAGCAAAGTCGACTAATTAGGTAGCTAGTTAGTTTTCACATGTCTACTAATTAGGTAGATTTAATTTCTTAATTCACGATCATAGGATATCCAGTTACAATTAGGGGTTAGTAAGATTTGTCTATCTTATGCTACCTATGTCCCTGGGAAACCGCGGTTACGGAGTTTTAGGATACTTGAAGGAGTCTGAGAGTCAGAAACCACTGGCTCAAGGAGTCTGAGTTGTAAACCCACTGGCTCTAGGAGTCTGATTCATAATTTAGAAGTCTGCTCCAGAGGACCAACCTACCAACAATATATATGTATATATAGGCATGTTATTTTATAAATTTGTTCAGAATTTTGGGTTTTGAGTTATGAAACTGCAAATGTCAATTTCTTTGTTTTCACTCAACTTTGCTATTTCATTGGTCGTACAATGAACCAACCAACCCGCCCAAATAGGCAACAAGGGGGCAGTTCTCCCAGGAACAAACTTACCACGATTTTCGGGGCCGCGATCAGTCTCTCTGCTTGCGAAACTGAATATATACTTGCCACTATTCAAGTAGCTACAAAGGCAGATGCAAAATCTCATTGTAGATCTAAAAAATACTCTAGCCTTATGCATGTAGCCATATAGCTAATATGATAAAAAATAGTTGGTCAAAATTAACTGCCAAGCTATATGCTATTTATATGAAGCACTTGGATTGGTCTGTGTCCCTCAGAAATAACCAGAAGTTGGAGTCGAATTTTACTCGTCCGACTCCACAAGTCGTGGGAAACTCATCGGTTACCTTTCCCTTTAATAGGCTTCTGTTTATTTTTCTTGCCCCACACCTTAGCCATTAGCTCGGCCTTCGGGACGTGTTTTTCGTGCCCACATTGCTTCCTTCCGTTTTCATACTCATGCTGATGATACTTTGTAGTGCATTAAGATTGTTTTGGCCGCCAAATGCCAAATGAAGTCACTAATGAAAAAGTGTACTTTATGTTATATAGATACATATTGATTGAAGCCCATGCATTACAGCTCCCACATTCGATAATATTGTCTATTGGAAAAGAATGATATTGGTGCGTTTGTAGAAACAACTTTGTGATGAATGCGTTGGGATACTTTTTTGCGTCTCTTTTGTCTTTCCATAGGTACCGTAGAGACGACTGTAGTATACATTGGGCTTGCTCAAGATTCTTGCTTGCCAGTTTCCAAAAAATGTTGAAACTTGAAGCTTGTTTTCCTCTCAAGAATTTTCTTGACTTACACTTCGTATCCACAGCTGTACTCTAGCCTCCCTGTGCCTGTACCGGTGACGCTGATGTCCTGCAGCTCAGTGCAGTTTGTGCTGCCAGCGGGAGAGCATCTTGTTGCTCCTCCCGGGTACACAAATTTGGAAGACAACTGGTGTGCTTACGTCCCTTGCTGCGGTCCTACTTTAGTCTCCACAAAAGGGCTCAAGTGGGATCTTGGTAAGTTCTGCTTTTACGTAGTCCTCATTAACAAGTTTTCCATTGAATATGGACTCAATGGTAACCCTAGTGACCTACCGCAGCCGTTTATCTTGCTGCAGTACCTGCTGTTAAAGGTTTGTTTGCAAAGGTAGTTCGGTTTTCTTTCTTGCCCGTGCGGTGGGACACCTGCTCCCGTGTGATTGGTCGTGGGAAGCTTCTCCTCACTCATATTTCACTTATCTTCTTGCTCGCCTTGATCATCTCCTTGACATGGTTTGCGCCTGATCTTCCTTCCAGTAGTGTACTCACATAGGTACGGTAAGTTTCTCCCTATAGAAACTGAGAAATTTAGACCTCTCTTTAGAAATATGATAAAATGTTTGTATCCTCAGTGCGATGCGCACCAAAGTCACCGCGCTTGTAACATACCAGTATTTGCTACTGCCGCCGGGCCCTTTCCTTGTCAGAATAAATATAGATCTCACGAATCCAGCGGCAAACCTGAGTGTCTTTTCCGCAGGAGATGGTGCAGCTGGCCGCAGTTCTTGCTTCTGAGGTTAATTGTTTAAAGCTGTTAGGTAGACTCTCTATATTTCCCCCTTCTGTTCCGTGAGGTGGGCCGCCGAATGGTGGTGAGCGAAACCTGACATGAGATTCCCATGTGTGTGTGTGGGGAACACGTTAGGGACCCTTCGCACGGGTGTCTCTTTCTTCTAGTCTTGGCTCTGGGAGGGGGGGTGTCTGTGTACACTTGTCTTTTACAGCTGTACCATGTGTTTTCCTATTCCTTATGATGGGGACATTGACAAAAAAAATTGGGTAGAACTTTTGCACCTGGTACATTTTGAGAGGGAATGGGGAGGGGCAAAATTATCAATTGTGAACCGATTGTTCTGAAATCTGCACAGTATATGTGTTTTTGAAATAGAAACACGGTTTGCTCCAACTTTTTTGATTTAGGCCTTAGTTTTTGAGATAAGGGAAATATATATATATAGCCTAAATATATTTCCTTGGAAAACTTTAAAAGGTTAGAACTCAATGAGTTTTCATGCAAGAAAAAAATGACAGTTTTGGAATTCTTGAAACACTCCTAACTATAAACTATTTGAGCCGGATTTTCCATTTTTGCCCTCATATTTTTTTTTATCACCGCTCAAAACCGAATCGTTCGTTTTTTTCCTATATTTTAGTTAGCGATTGAAGAAAATAATAAATGGAGAATCCAGCTCTATAGTTTTGTAGGAGTGGTTCAAGGATTCAAAACTGTCAACGTTTTTTTCTAGCGTGAAAACTCATTGAGTTAATTCTTTTTAAACTTCCCAAAATACATGTCCCATTTTCTCAAAAACTAAGGCCTAATTCAAAAAAAGTTGCTGGAGTAAAATGTATTTCTTTTTCAAAAAATAGCTATATATACGGTGCAAATTTTGGAACAATTGGTCCACAATAGATACTTTTGCTCCCCTCCCCTTTCAAAATTAACCAGGTACGGAAGGTCTACCCACATTTTTTTAAGTCATCATCATATGGAATAGGAAAATACATGGTATAGCTAACTGCAAAGAGAAATGTACTGACATCTCCACCAGAGCCAGGACTATTCTGTCTTCTTCTCGTTTCATTTTTCGCTTCTTTCCCTGCGCCGCATGGCTGAGCGATTTTGTGCTCGCGCCTTTTTTCTTGCCAGATATGGTGCTCCTTGCCAAGATTGTTCTAATGGAGCTCATTTGTGTTCGACTCAACTTCTAAACTTTATATATAATATAAAATTGGATCGCTGTTACATGGTTTTCGTATCTAATACTGCGAAAAAATCCACAATATATTGTAAATGCTATAAAACTACTCTTTTACTTAATATGTGTGTACATCGTGGTAAGAAGCAGTTGCATGAAGTTAATGGTAACATTAAATACTCAAAGTATCCAGAAATGAGAGTCAGTCGGAAAATCACAAGGACCAGGAACAGGAAAAACTGTAGGGCCATGAGTCGGAATCGGGTTTTGCAAGATCCGACGCCGCCAACCTGGTTAGTACGCACGATGTTATGTATTTCCAACAGTGCTAAACTTCATTTTATGCAAAGTTAATATGTATCCTCACTTGCCAGCTAGTGTTAACGTAATTTCTGGACTCTGTGAGCCCGTTTGTAATAACCAAAGCAAGGTGGAGTCTGATTGCCTCAGGATTTTAGCGGCCTGGAGTCAAGGTTGGAGTCAGACACCTGCTAGTATTAGGAGTAGGAGTCGGTCTTTTGACTGACTTCCCAATCCTGGCCTTCTGTACGACGATCTAAAGCATGTGTGATTATTTTTCTTTTATGTCATTTCAAAATGGTGTTAGCCTCTGGGCAGCCTTTCCTGGATCCTTTATGATTTGTTTAACATTCCTGTTTCATTTCCCCGAGATGAAAACAGCAGAAGAAAAAATCAGATGTGAGCACCCATTGCTTCCCTTACAATATTCTCTGCAGTTCCCTTCCGTTGGGTACTTTGCGGTACTTTTAGTTTCTTTTCGGTATCTACTTGTCGGTAGGTACTTTTTGTTTCGGTACTTTTCGGTTTTGCAGTCATTACTAATTGGCAACATATAGTTGCCAAGTACTTCCAGCTGTCCAGAAGTTCGAATCAAACACAAACAAAATTCGCTATGCGTTTAAATTTAAATGGACAATGATGCTTTAGTTACTAAATAATATATTAAAAATAGATGTATCTTATTACAGAGCGAAATATAATTTCCAAACTTTTTGTGATCGTGATCGTTGTAAAAGCTTTCCAGCACTGCTGACGATCAAAAATCACAAACTTCGAAGGTTCGCCGCGTGTGTTTGGCGATCAAAATCTTTCCGCGATCACAAGCTTCGACGAAAAGATCGATCGTGTAGACGCGGCTTAAGTAAGGCGGCCTGGAGAAGCTGTTTCTCAGATCGTCTTGGATCTCCGCACAGGCAACATCTCCTCCAGCGCAAAGCGTCTTCTCCTGAGCTCAAGTTAGCCTCTTCTCAGCTCGATGCCCATTTACTGGGTCGAATATCTTAGCCTTTTGGCGTTTCCTAGAATAACT
The DNA here is from genome assembly GCA_001587735.2 of Parhyale hawaiensis. Classification (NCBI taxonomy): domain Eukaryota; kingdom Metazoa; phylum Arthropoda; class Malacostraca; order Amphipoda; family Hyalidae; genus Parhyale; species Parhyale hawaiensis. The sequence continues at coordinate 8,874,041 of LQNS02015105.1, forward strand.
TCAGCACTCGAAGTTTCCCAGCTTTAAGCCACCCGAAGATTGTTCCAGCAGGAACGAAAAGAACCGACAGAACGCGATCGCCCAGCATTTCGTCGCGTCACTTCTTTTCGAAACAACAGTATGTTCTAGCAGAAACGAAAAGAAACGAAAAAGTAACGAATGGGGTGTTTCCTCACCCGCTTGCGATCGCCCAGCTTCTCGTCGCATCACTACTTTTCGAAACAACACTATGTGAAATCTTCGGCCTCTATGTCACTTTTCCGCCGTCTGTTCTGAATAACCGAGAATTGTAAAATTCTCCGGCCTTCACTTCACGGCATCAACCTCGCGCCTCCCAGTGTCACAGACTTGGGACAGGCAGGCACTCCTGTTTGCCTAAGTAGCGAACAGAAACGAAAAGAAATGACAAGTACCGAACAGGGTGTTTCCTCACCCGCCTGCTCAGCTTCTCGTGGCGTCACTTCTTTTTGCTTCGAAGAAAACTTAATCTCCGACCTTGACGTTACTTCGACTCACTGCCTTCCTCCTCTCCAACTTGTTCCAGCGCCTCAATTCACTCTTGTTTGCCTAAGTAACGAACTGAAACGAAAAGTACCGAAATGTAAAGAACGAGGGTTTCCTCGCCTACCGTCGCTCAGCTTCTCGTCGCGTCGCTTCCTTTCGCTTCGAAGAAACAAGAATGTGAAGCCATTGCCTTCTTCTGCTCCAGTTTCCAGTCGAAGACACGAAATTTTTTCATCGCACTTCGGCCGTCACTTCGCTCCAGCCTCACCGTCTACTTCTTTCACCCGAAGCTATGCCACAGCTTCTCAGATCTCTCCCGTTCTCTTTATAAGCGAACAGAAGTGAACAATAGCGAACAAAAGCTTTCGCGTAGTTCAGCCTTCTGTCACTTCGCCTTTCGTCGCTTCGAAGAAACGAGAATTTTTAATTTTTGGTCTTCGTTCCTCACGCCCCCCCCCCCCAACGTCACAGACCTGGGACGAACAAGCCCTAATTGTCCATCACCCAAGTTAGGCGCCTTGGCCGTGAATCCACGGACCCGCTGTCAAGCTGGTGGGACCCCTTCATTATGCTCCCGCTTTGGTCTTACTGCAGGTGGACACTCTTGGCTGAAAGGGAAAAGGCAGACCAAACAGCCAACTCCTTGGGAATGAGATTCCCACGAGGCATTTCCTTTCTCATAACGGCCGAGACCTTACACGTTCTCCACACTCAACTCGACCCGTCTAACCTTTTCTCTTGCCTTTTCAACTACATATACGGTGATTTCTACGGGAATTCTTCCCTTTAGCCCATCCGCTGGCAGAGGGAGGATTCCACTTCTATGTGTCCCACATCCCCACCCTGCTGAACGCCAATCCAGATGGCCGGAGTCAGGCTGCTAATCTATTTAGTGGCAACGCACCAGAACAGTAAGCTTTCTCTACCTCTCCCTCTTCCGGTCAAGATGGCCGTGGGTTATTACACCCTCGATCGGGACGGGAGCCCTGGTCCCTGAGTTCTCCTTCCGTCGAAGTGGCGCCTCCTTTGAGTGAAGGCCAAGCCTTAGTCTTGAAGAAGACCCCCAAAGATTGATCCCTAGATGAAGTATCTCGTATCCCTCAGTCCTGATAGAGGTTGCAGCTTCTCACACGTTTCTGCAGGTCACATTTCTAGCTCCTGAACCAACGCTTTCATGCAGGATCAACCCCGCCCTCCCCCACTACCCACCAAACTAAGGTTTCCTTAGGGGCATCGAAACCACTAGCCCCACAACTTTCGTCTCATGGAACTGTCTTACCCGCCCGTGCTTCCGGCAAGGGAGCGAGTGTATTGGCAACTACCACCCAGATCAAGCCCTGCCCATAGACGACAAGTCGTCCTCCCCACCGCTGGGGTCCTTGTTTTAACCTCGCAACCCAACGTCCCGGACTTCTCTTTCCTGTACTGGGTAGCAGGCACTTCCAACGGGTAGCAACATGCCAGTCCCACCAAGAGTAACTCAAATATCTTTCCAGCTCTGAAAATGCCTTCCCTTCCCTATCTCGCCAGAGCCATTAACCAGAGGGGCCTCACACTTACCCGCCCGTCAGTCACGACACGCGAGGATATGGGCGCTCTGTTGCACACTCTAGACCAGGGAGCCACCAAGATGGTTCGCGTCACCTCACGTCCTCTTTCTCTGTTACGGAAAGAAGCAAGTATTAAAAACACACAAAGCAAGGTAGATACCTTGCTTTGTTTATCTTTTTTTGCAGACAAGTCTGTGTTATATACACCCTTAGAACCTCTTATCCCTGTTTTTGGGAAGTTTCCTTCTCGGGATAGAAGAGATTTCTTTGTCCTTTCTTTCATTTCCCAATTGACTGCTCCTCCTTCCCATATTCTACCTCGTACGAAGACAGGGTCTGAAATCGCGAAGGCTACCCGGAGGCTAACACAATTTGAAATGACATGAAGGAAAAATAACTCCTACTGACTTAGGAACTAGCAATATTTTTTCTTTATGGAATGAAAAATTGTGTTAGCCGAGGACCTCCTCCCACACACGCAGTCAAACCTTCGTCCGTCATCACTCTTACGATCTGAGGAACATCGGCTCCTGGCTGCCTTATATAGAGTAGCACCTCCCAGAGGGATGGAGGGGGAGTGATGACGTCACAGAACCGAAAAGAAACGAAAAGTACCGAACGGAAGGGAACTGCAGAGAATATTGAATGGAAAGCACTGGGTGCTCACATCCGATTTTTTCTTCTGCTCTTTTCGTCTCTGGGAAATGAAACAAAGGAATGTTAAACAAATCATGAAAGATACAAGAAAGGCTACCCGGAGGCAAACACAACTTTTTATTCCATATTGTTACTTCCTACGTCAGTAGAGAAGTTACTTATTTGTGGATTTCATGATCCCTCTATCCTTCAGATTCAGGAGTGGCGGAGTTTGGTGGTCTGGTCAGTACATCGAACCAGTTCGGCTCTTCAAAGGACCCCGCGCACATTGTGTGCGACAAGCCCCTGCTGTTCATCATGAACGTGCCGGCCTCCCTGAGCTGCGCAGTCCCTGGTCGGGAGGATGGGTGCAGTGCCGCCGCCGAGGCCCAGTTCAGCAGCGGCGTTGCAGTCACTGATGGCAACAGTGCTCCTTAAAAAATAACAACTGTATTTCTTCCAATTACCCACGTACCATTTCTTCCATTTCATTACTATTACCTTTATATTTGATACGTGTGCTGTTGATGTTCGAACTTCAACTGAACAAATAGACGTTGGAGGTCCTATTGTCTATAACTTGCTACTGTAGATTCTGTTTATTGGGAAAATGTTGAATATGAAATATTTAACAAAACTTTCAAGTTTATTCGACACATCGCTGCTGTTTCAGACCCTATGTATAGGGAAATTGTAAAATATAAGAATCTTCATTAATTTAATTTGTTCATGAACGTTTACCTACAAGAAGCCTTTCGGTTGTGATGCGGGACCTCTCTATTTCCTATTATAGTTCATTGTCTCCTTTGGACCTGCTTTCTAACCGAGAACAAACGTCGTGTGCCTTAGATGTAATATAATACTGCTCTCCTGCAAACAGGTGCCGACAGCGGGCTCAGCTGTTCATCTGAGAGTGGAGACAGAAACACTTTCAAGTTTTATGGTGTTGTGTAGATGTCATTGGGCTGTCATATTTACCTATCATTCACTGTATGTAAGAGTCTATTTAGTTTTAGCGATCAAAGATATTGTTGATTGTTCGACTGATGTGTGATACTCTTCGACAAATGTTGTTGATTATTGTACTTTTTTTGATAGAGGAGGTAGTTTCCTGTATAGCTTTGATCTCAGTTTTTCTATCAATCTAAAGCCTTCTTTCTGATAATGTTATATACTGGTGTACAATTATTTTATTGAGGATAAGTCGTCTTGTGTCGTGTGCTTGAACAAAACGTATGCTTCATAACTGCGATTTGCAGTAATTTTCTAATCGCATTTGTGCCGAAAAACGCCGCTTGATGCGCGGTGCTACAGAACGAGGAGTTGGCTTGCCACAAATGGGTCGCCATTCATCGCTACAAATGCCGCGTCGTTGGATCTCATGTTGATCTTAGTTTTGCTACATTTCGCCACAGCTGCTGTGAGTCGGAGTCTCTGTCCCCCTCCTTGCCAAGTACAAAATTCGGCTAGTGTGCAAGAAGTCAAATATTGAGTGATCAAATGGTATGGAGAGGTGCTGAAAAGTTCCTGTATTTAGACTAGCGCCGTTGGCTTTGCAGTGGCGAGAGGAGAACAACAACAAACAAATGCTCAAATATATTTTCGTTCTCACAGGCTTAATGTATTGTATATTGGAATTCTGTGAGTTTTTTTTTTAACTCTTAGGAGGCACAAGGACGGGCCGTAATAACTCCTCCTTAAGTACAGGCTTGGCTTTGTGTAACGAAACTGATCCTTTTACATGCAGTCCGTGGACAGATTATTAGCCCACGGATTGATGCTTTTGGTACCTACTCTGCATATTTGGGGCATATCTGGAAAGAAACTCAAACTGTCGTTATTTTGTAATCTCTTAGCTGAAGTTGCTGATGTTTTCTATCCCGATAATCCGCGTATATATCTTAGTCTTAAGTTCGCCTATCTTATGTTTTGGGGAGCACCGCTCCCAAAGACCCTGTAAATTACCTTAGCCATTAGCTAGGCCTTCAGGACATCGTCTTTCGTGCCCACTTTGCTTCCATCTGATTTCATACTCATATTAATGTTACTTTCATCTGTTCTTCCTCTTACGACATGCGCGTTGATCCTGTGTGCGAACACCTTCGTGTATCGTCATACTATGTATCGCTTCTTTCTCCATCTATTAGGTTAGATTAGATAGGCCTCTGTAGACGTACCAATAGGTCCATTCCGAAAGACACTACGGAACTTATGCCCCAGCCCTCTATGAGCTATTGCCATTGCTGTTTTTGTGGGAAAAGAGGCAAATAATTCAATTCATATAACTAGAGCACTCTGAGAGCGCATAGTTCCGCCAAGCGAGGCAACGGTAACGAAAAATTCAATTTAGCTTTAAAACCATAATTTTCTTTGTATCAACTCCAAAATCTAATCATTTGTGCCCTCTGATGGTATCAACAGTTTATACAATTTTCGTGAAGATCCATTCATAACTTTTTGAGTTATACTGCTAACAAACATTATGACAAACATGCGTCAAACATACAAACGAACAAACCGATCTGCACCAAAATTTAATCATTCATGTCTTTCAGCATTAATGACAACACCTATAAATTTCATAAAGATCCATTCATTATTTTTCGAGTTATTGTGCTAACAAGCACAAAATTAAACACAGGTCATTACCAAAATTTGGTCATTTACTCTTTGTTATATACCTAACAACTCTTGTTAATTTCATAACAATCCACCCATAACTTTTTGAGTTATGGCATTGAGAAAAAAATGAGGCAGACAAACAAACGGATGGACATATCTTCACCAAAAGTTAATCATCTGTGCCTCCTAACATACCTAACAATCCCTGTAAATTTCGTTCAAATCGGTTCAAACCTTTTGGAGTTATCTTGGTGACAGACAAAGAGACCGACAAACAAAAGACAAACACGACGAAAACATAACCTTCTTGGCGGAGGTAATAATTTGCGAAGTATGCAGAGGGGGCAAGTACCAGAAACACCGGACGGCGTCTAATAATTTGCCCAGGGACTGACTGTAGTGCTTCAACCACTTTCGAAAGACCCACCTCAGGCCTGTACTTCAGGAGAACTTGGCCATAGGTCGAGCTCTACCTATCCTGTGTTATGTTGAGTTGCTGCCCAAGGGAGCAGCCCGTAGGTTGCCGTAGTCCTGACTTGAGTTGGGATGTATTTCCTGTATGACTACTTCCCTTCTGTGTCATACTCGTATAGTAATTATATTTTCTTCTGTGCTTCGTACTCTCGTGCCTTGCTCTTCCTAAGGGTTTTGAAGTAGTGTGAGCTCACATTAATGCAGTCATTTCACCTTTCTTTCAGCATGCTGCATATCCCTTGACTTTCTTCTCTAAAACTTCATTTGCTGTTAGTTAGAGCATTCAGTATAATAAAAAGCAACATATGGCAGTGGAATCGCTCTAATATCCCCAGATCTGACTTGTTTTCTATTGATTTCTCCTATACTGTTCAGTGCCTATTTACTTATCGAGATATTGTAAAGGTTGTCCTTTAAATTTCTTAAGAGCTATCCAGTAGCTACGTGGATAATATACAGAATAACTGTGTTAGAAAAATAAACTTAGCTAATCTTTGGATACATTGTGTGCGTCGAGAAGCATGTGTTCTTTTTGTTGTTTATAACATCTAAAGATATTGCCGATTATTATCTTTGTTGTATTTGTATTTTTCAACTGAAAGCTTGAACTACATAATGTAACAGCCCGTCCAAAAAGCTGATGTAACACAAATCCAGCGAATTCAAACTTTTATTCATCTACAGTATATAGCAGCTGCTGTATATCTACTACCGAAACTTCGCCAGTACGCAGCATTTGTCTAATGTTTGTCTTTGATATCCTTGATGAAATAACACTATCGAAACTACCTACGTATAATTACGTAAACGCAGTTATACCATATACGAAAAGGTCATTAAATGGTCTCAGTGGGCTTTTTTCGGAAATTAGACTAGTGGATTGCAAGGTACAGAACAACCAAACCTGATAACAGCGGTAGACTGGATCTGATCTTTAGATTTGGAATAAAAATGTGTTTGGTCCACTCCGACGGACCACAATCCGGTGCCTAATGGTAATATTTGGAACTGTAAGAAAAGGGGACACTCAGCGGTAGAGGGTTACTATCTGAGGGTACTGGTGAAATTATTTTTGTACCACAGTGCTTATCGCCTTGTGATTGACTACAACTGAAAATAGTTACTCCCCTCAGGGGGCGTAGGATGGGCCATAAGGTTAGGTTAGTTTAGGGTCGCCCATCCTATTTTATGGGGAGCAGCGCTCCCTGGAGAACCTGTAGGTTTCGTAAGCCGTTAGCTAGGCATTCGGGACTTCTGGCTTTCGTGGCCACTTTCCTTCCTTCCGATTTGATACTCCTTCTGATATTACTTTCCTCTGTTCTTCGTCTTTTTTGCCAACTGACTGTTCCCTTCCGCGGTGTTCCTGTGTGGTAACACTTTGGTGCATGGGTCCCCGTTACTATCCACATACTATATGGCCCTTCGTTTTCCTCTCTCTTAGAAAAGCTTAGTACTTATTTAGGGGGGCTTAAACTATCTTATACGCTTATTACTAAATTGGTAATAACCCTACAGGAACGAAATTTTTATTCAGGAGTAGCATTGTGCAAAACATTTATTCTGTTCGCTTGTCCTTAGGTGATTAAACACCAATTTCCTCCAGGCCTCGACGGCTTGCAGTGTTAGAAGAGTGTGCTGCTGCTAGTGCTGGGGCTGTCGTTTCTCTGCTAGACACAGGTGAATTCTTGCGATGTTCGGTTTGCTGAGACGGCGTTTGTGTGCTATTGTGGGGGTACGGACCCTGAACAGCAATGGTGATGGTCCTGGTGTCTCAAGAGCCCTGACGTCTCTAACACCATACCTCTGATAAACTGATCAACTGCAGTTCTGCATCCTCAGGGGCCTGTAGACACCGGTAGTGCGTGCCAGCACAAGCAAGAACTGACGAGAAAAATGATACTGTGGTGCAACTCGCATGTGTTTAAACTCCAGTCACAGCACGTGCGCAATTATAACGCATAGAGTTACAGTACAGTGACCGCCTAGCGAAGTATACAGGTGCTGGAGCGAAACTGCTTTTGCTGGGGATTACAAACTGCGTAGTTAGCTGAAAGCGAGCAATTAACTGGCGTCGAAGCAGTGAGCGATGATTAGGATATCTTGATGCATGCTGTTCCTCGGCGTGGGCTGCCCGCAGCTGCGGGAATTTTGGCTTGAGCGTAGTCGGGCCGGGCCGTTGTGGCTAAAGCGGCGTCTTTAATTGGTTGACGAGCATACTGTCGATGGCAACGCTGCACGGTGACATAACTTTTTTCGGGGAGAGTACGTGATATCCTCCTGGTTGGTGGTTATCTAGCCTAGAGTGAAGTGTAACGTAGCTCATACAGTATTTGTAAGATGCCCAGCTCAGAAAGAGGCTTGAGAATCACCGCTCCTCTATCTGCATCACGAACCAGTGCATGTGGATTCCTAGATGAGGCGTACGCTCAGAAATAACTTTATCTTTACCTTCATAAATGTTCGTCTACAGGAGGGCCCAAGGCTACCTAATTGAAATCGCTCACTCTCAGTGTAGTATTCACCTTAGCAATTCTGAAATAAGTTAAACAACGAGGAGAGAAAAGTTTTGTTTTCGATAAGACCAGCTGAGAACCCCTGTTCTCTTTGACTCTACAGGAGGAGGGGAGGGGGGGTTTGGCCCATCTGTAGCTAGCAGTCTTTTTCCACAACGCGCACCGTTTGCATTTTTCATTTTAATCTAGTACTTAAGTTATGACATGTTAAATCAAGCATTTATATTTGTTATGCTTCATGTACTTACAACGTCATCTTTTAGTGTTTTTAGGATACGGATTTTCTTTCTACTTATTTGTGATCCTGTTAGAGGCGCTGCTTTGTTGCAAATATATATTCATAGTTTGGCTTAGAATGCGGTTGACCTTTATCTCACTTAGTTGGATATATATTTGTTGACTGTTTTTGTTATATCAAATTATATCTTTGTCACTGAGTTAGTGTTATTTCTCACTCAATGCGAATACACTTTCCGCATGCTTCCCCCCATTTAAGAAACTAGTAGTAATCGTGAAGCCTGCGAGTATATATATATACTGTACTGGTGAAAGGTATTAGGGCAAACCCTCTTTTATTTATATCATATGGTAAGTGGTGAAAAAACATGAACTGCAGTACTCTAATGACTGGGAGCGCATACCTCCTCCAAGCAAGAGAACGGTAATGAAAAATTCACATAGGTTCTGAAACCATGTTTTTCGTTGTATCAACACTAAAATCTAATCATTTGTGCCTTTTGACAGTATTAACAGTCTCTGCGATTTTTTTGATACGTTCATTACTTTTTGAGTTATGCTGCTAACACTCATTATGACAAACGTAAGTCAAACACACAAATGGAACAACTGATCATCTGACCTTACTGTCGTCTGTTCTTCCTCTTCTTTCCCGACTTGCTGTTCCCATGCGCGTTGATCCTGTGTGGGAACACCTTCGTGCATGGGTTCCCCGTTTTTCTGTCGACATACTAT
>LQNS02015105.1:8883321-8895751 GCA_001587735.2 Parhyale hawaiensis
ACCTTCGTGCATGGGTTCCCCGTTTTTCTGTCGACATACTATATGTCCCTTCCTTTTCCTCTCTTAGAAGAGCTTAGTACTTATTTAGGGAGGCTTAAATCTTCTTATAATACCTAATACAACTGATCATCACCAAACTTTAATCAGTATGTCTTAGCATTACTAACCATTCCTGTGAATTTCATAAAGATCCTTTGTTAACTTTTTTTAGTTATTTTGCTGACCAGCATTAAATCAAAACACAGCGACAAACGAACGAACTAACATCACAAAAAAATTGGTCATTTACTCGTTGTAAAATACCTACCAAACAACTCCTGTAAATTTCATAAAATTCTGTCCATAAATTTTTCAGTTATGGTAGCTACTAAGAAACAATATGCAGGCAATTAGATGTACGGATTTTTACCAAAAGTTGATCATCTGTTACTGTCAACATTTCTAGCAAGCCCTGTAAATTTCGTAAAGATCCATCCATAACTTTTTGAGTTTTCTCAGTGATAGATAAACACGACAAAATCATAGCCTCCTTGGTGGAGTTAATTATGACAAGATGAGACAGGCAACTGATAGGTAAACACAGTGTAGTGTTACCAACTGGAATGTGCAAATATATGAAACTGTACCAGAAACTACTGTATATAGGTTCTGATATTTTGCACCAAAATAAACTGTTCAGTAAGTTTTCCATGAAATTAACGACTGCACTGTAATGGTGCTTCCAAACTGATTTAATCGATATTTCTTTACGCTTCTAGAGTTGTCTTTCAATACTTAGAATTTTTAGAGAGTTCAGAAAGATGTGCGCGTCGTAATCCTCTGTAAAAGCACTGTATATCCCTCCCCCGGGTGGTCTGTTAGAGAGAAAATGATATTGAAGATCAATTGGCAATAATAATATCGGTTGGTAAAAGCATTGCAGCGAACGTTGTATCCTCTCACCGAGCACCGTGCATGGAAAGATAAAGTTGGGAAGCAAGAAAAAAGCCGATGAAATGACCAAGGGTGGACTTGTTCATCAAGGTTTGACTCTGCCGAAATTACAGGCAGGTGCCCTGGCTTCGACTGTTGAGTTGAGCATGAGGCGTCCCCTAAGAGGGCATAGGATGGCCACAGGGTTAGATTAGTGTAGGTTCGCTCATCCTATGTTATGGGGAGTAGTGCCCCCAGGCGGTTTGAGTAGGTTACCTTAGCCATTAGCTAGGCCTTTGGGACGTCTGTCTTTCGTGCCCACTTTGCTTCCTTCCACTTTCATACTCCTACTGATCTTACTGTTGTTGTTCTTCCTCTTCTTTCCCGACTTGCTGTTCCCATGCGCGTTGATCCTGTGTGGGAATACCTTCGTGCATGGGTTCCCCGTTTTTCTGTCGACATACTATATGTCCCTTCCTTTTCCTCTCTTAGAAGAGCTTAGTACTTATTTAGGGAGGCTTAAATCTTCTTATAATACCTAATACCTAAGTGACCCCGTGGGGACCCTGTAGGTAACCTTAGCCATCAGGTAGGCCTTCGTGGCGTCTGTCTTTCGTGCCCACTTTCCTTCCTTCTCATCTCATAGTCCTACTGATCTTCCATCTGTTCTTTCTCGACTTGCTGTTACCATGCGCGTTCATCCTGTGAGGAAACTCCCTCGTGCATGGGTTCCTTGTGTTTATCGTCATACCATATATCCCTTCTTTTTTTTCTGTGATATCGCCTTTGTTGACTTGTGGAAACGGAGACTTAAACTTCTGAATATAATAATAATAATAATGCAGACTTACCGTGACCTCATCGATGACGTCGCAGTCGCCAGGCAGGCGAAAATGTCAACGTTTAGACTAGAACGATAATGATTTACCGTCAATCCGTCATTATTTCATTTCATTTAGTATCCATTGTAATAAGTGGACACAGTTCTTACGCGCCTATAATTTTCATCACTTTTATGCATATGTATAAACCTTAAAACAGTTCTTTACCATCCTGTGTGGAAACGCAGGATGGTAACCAATGACTACCCTTTATGCTAAGGGTAGTCATAACCACGTATCACAGAATCACTTTACATTTTTAAAACTAAACCGGAACTGAACGATATGTAGAGTGCAACACCGCTGTTTGTTACGGGTCCTTTCTAGTATTAGGTTTTATTGTAGATCTATGCATAGTGTGAAATCAAAACTACTCTACTCAGTCTGCTGAATATTTTCCAAAATTTTCTGTTTTCAGACATTTGCTGATGATGGGCATATTTGTCCAAAACGTCCATTCATTTAATTTTGAACAAGTTGTGTTTTACTTAATTTTAGTATCATGGCTCTTTTTACTTCTTACCTCGCCTTGCTATGCCTAATGTATAAACCTTAATTGGGTTTCAATACGACCAATATTTTCTTGTTACGTCATGAATGCGTTCCTCGCTGCTATTGGCGCGACTCAAGCTGGGGGTGAGCGGACTACTGACATGGTGCGTGGGGTTGCGTTGATGTCATGGAGTTCACACGGAAATCTATTGCGTTCTTCTAATACCTTTTACTTTGCTATGTGCGATGCAAGTCTGCGTGGAGCGGTCACATTTCTTTCTCTATATCGTGGTTATCATAAAAATCATTGGTGATTTTATGACTCGGGTAAAAAAAATTGTACACATAAGTGAGAACGACGCTATTGAGTCGAGTGGAATTATCGAAGGGCAGGTTACTTTTCCTAGATTTTGTGTACCTGCAAATGGGTTTAACAGTATTATATATGCAATACACTGTTTGCAGGAATGTCGCGACTGTGGGGGGGGGGGACTCCTCCCCAATAATTTCTGGTCGGGCTATATAGTCGGTATATTTTTGACAAGAGCTGTCGGTACTTTTACGGTAATCGACTAACTTAGCTGGAAAATGTACCGACTAACGTCAAATGTACCGACTAACGTCAAAATTTACTGCAACCCAACATCACCAGTGAAAAATATTTTCGCGCTGCGCGCGAATCGCCTTGCCGCTTCCACAGGCACACCCATCTTTGCAATATAATCAAGCATGCACTAAGACTGTGACAGGACGATGTATGTCTTACAAGTTTTCTTCAGTACTAGGTTTCTGTCAAGTTATATTAGTGTAGACTAGGTAGCCATATTCAGTAACTTTATAGGAAAAGTTTTTGATATGCATAACTGTATGCATAATAGAAAATTACATTTAATTACATATTTAGGCAAGAAGAGAAAGAAATAGATTTGGAATTTCTTGGTGACATTTGGCATTTTTGGGATACAAAAAACACGGCTACGCTGTTGACAGTACTGCACAAAGACAGTCTGTGGCGTCAGTGGCGTGTTGTGAACCTGTTGCAATAGCAACCTAACGTTACTTTTATTTTTTTAAAGCGCAATGAGATCAAACTTTTTCACTTTTATTTACGTTGCGATCATTTTGTTTTGCTATACTACTATACTATCAAATAATTTAAGTTATGATCATCGTTTGGGTCGGAGCCCCTCGTTGTCACATTCATAAACTTTAAAGGCGTCTTTTTGTGACCCCGCGGGGATGATTCCCACTGATCGCGCATGATTCGTGCGTTTTTGTGACCGCATTTTGATGTGATTCTGATAGCAATCAACCGTGATCGGTGGTGAGAATTGATCGCAGCGTGATTTCCTCCGGAGGCTAATCATGCGTGATCAAAGAGTGATTCCAGCCGTTAGACATGTAAAAATTTAAAATTTGAAACGCGAGTTCGTGATGTTTTCTTATTTATNAATTGAATTATGTTATTATGGTTGTTTGTAATATTGACTCCCAAAATTGTAGTTTCGTAAGTTTTATGCCTGTTTATGTTCAAAATGCTTCAAATACTGCTAGTTCAGTTATTCATTGACTTGAAAATAAATAAAGGTTTATATGAAATCCGTTCTCCACCATTTCCCGTAAAAATTCGATAAAAATATAATTTCGAAAATTGACATGGCGTCTGTGGTTTGTTTACAAAATCGTTGACCGTTCTTGTACTTTTCAGTGATCACGATGAACATGATCACGGTGATTCTGATCAGGAGCGTGGCCACAAAAAGACGCCTTAAGTAGCCTAATATTGAATAATATGCATAGGCGAATACTACGTGTTAGACGTAGGTAACGAAAACAATGAGACTGTAATGAGTTGCAGTGAAATGTACTCGTCTTTACAAATGCGGCAATTTCAAGATGTTAACAACTATTCCTTACTTAGATTTTTTCGATTTGTGTGTTATAATCATCTTGAAGTATTTCAGTCCCCTTATTCCCCAACAAAATTACGAAATGAGACGTTCTGTTCTTAATCTCTCAACTGTGCGTGTTGACGTTGAGAAATGCGCTACAGTAGGCTATTTCAAATTGCAGCCCTTCTCAATAAACTTCCTGAGTATTTATTAGATCCCATTTTTGATATTGTCTTAAAAAAGCGTTTTAAAGAATACGTCATGCAATTGTATAATCTTTTGCTCAGTATTGCCACAAAGGTTTATTTTTCAGTGGCTACGCACATGCATTGTTCTACATTGTTACAATACTATTCTGCCAAATACTTGCAACGTATGAAATGTATCTGTGAGTAAAAAAAAAACCTATGACCAGTCACGCAGTGCCACTGTGTGGGTGAAGTCGGATTGGGCAGCTGCGCTGCCTGTGCAATATTCTCGAAAAGTTATAGTGCATGAGTACTGTTCCTATCCCCGACCGACTACCCCTACTAGAGAACAGAGCCCTTCAATGAGCACCCGTATGAAAGGTTAGGTTAGGCCGGGACTGGCTCTGCTAGCGTTCCTTAGTGTTTTTACTGTATTTATGTGGGTTTTTAGTGTTTTTATTGGTTTTTAATATTTATTTAAACATTTTTTGATGGTATAAGTGTTTGTTTTTTTTTTACTTAGCGTCGATCTTTGATTGGCATTACTTAGCGTCAATCTTTGATTGGCCTTACTTAGCGTCAATTTTAAATCGTATGTTTCGTTTTTTGCAGAACCAGACCTTGCCTTTTACGTAACCTTAGGAGAAAAAACGCATTGGACGATAGCAGAACCAGACCTTGCCTTATACCTAACCTTACACGTACGTATTCATTGGCCTGTTGGCTATTACACTTTTAAAAGCCCTTCATACACTCAATTACACCTAATGCAAAACAGTTGACGTCAGTCGGTATTTTTCAGTGCCCCCCCCCCCACCAATGTTGTATACTTCGCGACATCCCTGACTGCTTGCTACCTTCGCTCCCGCAAATTTGAGAGCAGTTTTAGCAGCCTACTGGAGAGGAGTGGTGAAACCAACACTCTTGTCGGAGGTTTCGGACGAGTGGGATTAGCTAAGATCCCATTTGACGAGTCAATGGAACGAGACCGAATTATTTTGATCGATACAATTTCATTGGTCGCAATATATTTGAAGCAAACATTGTAGGGTGAGCACTTGAGCTTTATGTTAGTATGTTTGTGGGGTATAGCTCCATATACTTGCTACCAAGTGAAACGCTTTCATGAGAGCTTCAGGATACGTTTTTCTCAGAAATATATTGTGGAAATTTTAATTCGCGTAGTGGGAAAAATTAGGGCATTTGTGGGAATAATTTTCTGGGGATGTGGCAACACTGCTCAGAAGTTCCGCCCATTTCGTTGAGAGTGGTGTTGGTTGGGCTCACTTAGTAAAATTCGATAAAATTAATCTCCATGTGACCACTCAAATTTACCGTGGTTCGTGGTTGGACTGAAATTAGCTGATTACTTCATTACTCCCATATTTGAAGAGTGCACTAGTGTGATTAGTGGTTGGGAGAAGGTACTGACTGTAAAATTGTGGGTGTTTCACTGATATTTTCTCGAACTTTCCACGCCTGCTGGTGATCAGTCGAAGTCGAAATAACCTAATAAGCCAAGTAGATATTTCCTCTGCTAGCTTAGTTGAGGAACGGCCGCGCGACACTCCTGCTGCTTCCCGTCAACAATAAAAGGTAAGTTTATTTTGCGAAATTTTACTCTCGGTGTAAAATAGAATTTTGACATTTTAAGGTGTTATATAGGGACAACTGTAAAAGGACCCATTTAAACACATTTTACTGGAATACAATTTAGCTCGCAAATGCTCAGTTTTTTTTTCAATTGTTTTCCTATGAAGAAAATACCCGGCGACTCCACAGGTGGTTACCTAGGCTAGGTTAGGTCGCTTTAGGGTCCTGTGGATTCGCTGGGTATATTGTCCCATGGGAAAAACAATGGGAACTTCAAGGTCGAATATCTCGAAAACAATTTGCGGCGAAAACGTTATTCATGAAAAACGTCTTCAAATGCCTTATCTTATCTAGATATGTAAACATAATTACTAAATGTGATTACTGTCCGCTTCGAAAAATTCACCATTTGTTTATAAAACCAAAATTATTGTTTATTTATTTATCATATCTTTCTCCACGGACGGGAGGTGTTCTTAGATTATTCTATTACAGCATATATACGTGAAAAATTTCGTGTGCATTCATTTCTTAATAATATAACAGCAATGAACCATCAAATTGAATAGCCAGGTCGAGCCAGCAGTATGCAGACCAACAGTCCCATTTCCAGAGGAGAGCCCAATCTAAAGTTTGGGTCTTCTATGAACCATAGCCTAGCCCGTATATCAAAATGAAAAGATATGGATGCATAAAGACTGACGTGGACATGATTTAGGGCTTAGCGCCTGTAATTGGCCGCCGACACCAAAACAAGACGATTAACCCACCATTTTTTGTGGCACGTAAAAGTCAGAGTGATCTGTGTGTCACATTAAGGGCGTCATCTTTGGGCCCACCGAGACCGTAACCTAAAACTGGTGTTCGTTTCAGTGCCTTAAATTTCATTCGTTTCGCCAAATTTCGACGCTTTTTAAATGAAAACTAGTTTCCGTTTACGAAATTTTGATGGAATACCGTGGTTCGTTCGTGGATCGTTAACCTGCAATAGAATTAAATTTTGAGTCTTATTTTTGGTAATAATTGTTTGCGTGATGTGGTTATTCGCGCATATTTAACTAACCTAGTGATAATTACGTGGCAGCATGGTTACTGAACGACTTCTGTGGAGCTGAAGCAAATTTTAAAATATTTCTTAGTGGTAGTGAATACTCATCGGATTTTTGGACGAAACGACAGACTTGCTTATGGAAATTAAATTGTTTAAAAAATTTTATAGCCTATTTTGCTTTACTTTGCGGATTAACAAGTGCGAAAAACGTTGATTTGCTCATCCTATGTATGGGGCCCGGCGACCCCAGGGGGCTCGTGTACGTTACCTTAGCTATTAGCTAGGCCTTCGGGACGTCTGTTTTTCGTGCCCACTTTGCTGCCTTCCCGATTTAATACTACTACTTGCTCATGCTTTGTTCTGTTCTTCTTTCCCGACTTTCTACTCCCATTCGCGTTGACTCGTGCCCGGGTTCCATTTTTCTCTTGGCATTCTTTGTCCCCTCTTTCTACCTTTCTTTGGATCACAGTGTACCCTGCGGGTAGGGAGGCTTAAACTAGGAATGTGCGAAAAAACGTTGATATAATGTTGGTTTGTCTATAAGCAGACGGCCACGTGACCAAGTTTAGCAATCTGTGTTCGTTTCGTCAATGCTTACACTGGCCAAATTCTAAGCGGAAACTGGTTTCGTTTATTTCTTAGAGGGCCCAAAAGATGACGTCCTCAGCTCACCCTATTTTCTGGAACTGCTGGATTTGGACCAGGCGGGCTAGTTAGGTAGTTTAAGCCTCCGTTTCCGAGTAGAACGATACCACAGAGGAAAGAGCAAGAGACAATATAGTATGCCAAGAGAAAAGGGGAACCCACGCACGAAGGTGTTCCCACACAGGATCTACGCGCATGGGAACAGCAAGTCGTGAAAGAAGAGGAGGAACAGTATAAAGCATGAGCAAGTAGGAGTATGAAATCAGGAAGGAAGCAAAGTGGGCATGAAAGATAGACGTCCCGAAGGCCTAGCTAATGGCTGAGGTAACCATGAAGTTATAAAGGACGTCCTTCATACCTTCATGGAGGTAACCTACACGGGACCCCTGGGGTTGGCTGGCCCCCTAGCATAGGATGGACGAACCTAAACTAACCTTACCTTATGCCCTATGGCCAATCCTATGCCCCTGGGGGGAAAACTCATGGGTTTGGTAAATTCTAAAAAAAAAGTAAATGCTCTAGTATATTGGCGATACTTCAGAAAAACGGCCGTTTGATACGAGCTAGTACGATCGTAATGCAACCAATTTAATGGTTCAGGAGTTGATTAGGTTTAGGAATGATCGACTAGATGATGAGCATGATTTGCAGTGTTTAATTGCTTCGTTAAGTAAGTTATTAAAATTTTTACGTTTTGGACCAAAAAAAAGTCAATTTTTATTATAGTACAGTAAAAGATTTTCAACATTTGGATGTTATATATAGGTAAAAGGACACATTTTGAGACGTCATTCATGACTGACATTTTGCTCGCAAATGCTTAGTTTTCGAAATATTTGACATTGAAGTTTCCGTTGTTTTCCTATGGAGGAAAATACCCGGCGACTCCACAGTAAACTAAACTCACCTAACCTAGGTTAGGTTAAAAAAAGCCTATTTCAAAGGTTTTCCATTACACTGTGCCATCGCCGGGTATTTCCTCCTATAGGAAAACAATAGGAACGTTAAAGTCAGATATCTGGAAAACTATGCATTTGCAAGCAAAGTTCATTCCTGAAAAACATCTTTAAGTGTGTCCTTTTACCAATGTTTAACATGATTAACATCCAAATGTTGGAAATATTTTGCTGTACTCGAGTAAAAAATGAACAAAAAATCCAACTTTTGGCTTATTCCGTCACACGAGTGGCAAATTCCGATTTCTGATGCTGCAATTTCCGATGTAGGCTTATGCGATTTACATCATCGTAGTCTCCATTTCTGTTAAGAGTGTGCCTCACAAAACTCAACTGTAAGAGTTTGCGAGCTTTGACTAGGTACCGTATCGCCTACAAACTTACAGAAGGCAGGTCTTCTCGATCATCAATTGAACGAGCTTCCTCAGCTCACCGTCCAAACTTTTAGTTGAGTATTCGAAAACCCAAGTGTGTCTACCACAGAAGCTGTTACAATGTTAGCTCTCTAGTCAGTCTGCTGAGATAGCGTCACTAGTGAAAGCTAATGGATATCTTTTATAATTGATAGTGAATGAATAGGAGCATTTTGGGGCTTGTGTTTTGCTCAACCCTATACGACATGGCTGTTATTTGCACGTAGCTTCAGCTTTATAGCAACAGCTATGCACTTAAATGCACACAAACCTTATGAGATCAATAAATGATTGATTACTATTATTCGGACTAAACGAATTCATTCAGTGATGCAGATGAAGTTATATATGGACACGGCAATGCATTCGGATGCCGAGGCTAGGCTCACACTAGCCGTGATAGTGAAATTCGCGTTAAGCAGGTAGGTATTAGATCATTTTGCAGTTTAGGTCATCCTGAGAATTTTACAATTTTAATGACTTGTTAAGGTTAAATGAGGCAAATGAAGACTTTTTCATCAATACACTTTTCATCACAAATGCTTAGTTTCTGAGATATTAGACTTTGAATTTCCCATTGTTTTCCTATGGGGAAAAATGAATACAGGTGATCTCAGCCCTTTGAAGTCGGCCTACCTCGTCGGTGGTCTCCGCCCATGTCAGATTTTCTGTTATTCTATTTACGTAGTTAATACGAATTGTAAAACCATGGATTTGTAATGCCTTCATTGAGTAACATGCCTGCCTACATACAATAAAGATAATTAAATTGAAACTCGCTGCAAATGTGACTTTGTAGTACAAAATTGTATTTCACTTTGCCAAAAAGGATAAAAATACACACTGTATAGACGTATACCAAGGGAAGAATATAGAAAGGAAATGGTTCGTACTCACTTCGGCGGCCATTGCAGTCATCATCACCAAAGGACAGCAGTTGTATGTTGCATGGGAACAAGCACCCATCGGAAATTTATGGACATTTATCGGCTGCCTAGTAGTAAAAAGCGGAGCGGATAACCTCCAATAAACGCCCAAAAATTTCCTGTATGAACGTATGATCTGTGGGGCTGTGTGGTGTTTAAAATTATCGGTTAGTTCATTCTCATATATACACTAGAGAAGCATTTTGAGTAAGCATACCATGCAAAAAAAAAAAAAAAAAAAAAAAACTGGTTCCGAAACCAGGAATTCCTCTTTATCGCCGCCAAAAATTTAGTCGTTAGTGGCTTTTGACATTAACAACAATTCCTGTAATATTCTAAAGGTTCCGTCGGTAATTTTTCGAGTTGGGTTCTAATGAACACAGAAACTACAGAACTATCCCCAGTACATGAGTCGAATATATGAGATGAACCGAAATGAGGGCCGAGATCACCAACGAGGTGGGCAGACTTCACTGGGCCGAGATTGCGCAGGGCTGAGATCACTTGCATCCGGAAACAATAACCGGCGACCCTATAGGAACCCCAAACTTACTTAACTTAATTTAACCTAATCTTACCTAACTTAACCATACGAAAGCGATAAATTATAGTTTAGTCCATACGCGGAATTTCAATATTTTGATGACATCTATATGTAATTGGACACATTTTAAGACATTTTACATTAACTACGTTTTGCTCGCAAATGCATACTTTTCGAGATATAGCGCAATGAAGATATTCAACTTTCCGGTAGGAATATCACAACCACGACGAAAGTAGAGGTACCCATACATTACACGAGCCGAGCCTGAGCCCGAAAGCCGCGCCTCGAGCCAGTTTTTGTAGTGTGTGGGCATCTTCGAGTCAGCCGCAAGCCGCGCAATCTGGCTCGTGCTGATTTGTATGCTCCAGATATTTTGCCTGGCTCATGGCGCGGCTCAGGTAGAGTGAGGTGATAGCATCGCGCGAGCCAAGCCTATGGTCAGCTTTGTGCAAAAAGGCCTGTCCACACCGTGCAGCTAATCATGAAACTTCTAATTTTTTAATAGAATTTGAAACGCATGTTACTGTTTTTGCAAACTTGAGTTTCCACATCATGCAACATGAGCGTTTCAGGCATGTAGGGCACTCGCTGCGTTATTTAGAAACTCAGAGTTCAACTACAGGAGAGAGCCGGGCATTACTGCATAACTACACCTCTTCTCCTCCAAATCTAGAATTTGTTAGCACCCGGTCTGTGTACTATTGTGGATTTTCTTACCTTTGCCAGCAATTGAGGGGGGTCAGGTTGCAGATTGTCACATGGAGCCTTCCGCCACTGGCGCCATAGCTCTAGACGATCTTTGGTCGACTGCAGCCGTATACCTCTCTTGGGCCTGTAGGTCTATATCTGCAGCACAAACCAGTACATGGGAGTTTCCCAGTTTGCGGTACGGTCAAGTTGACTTTACTTTTACTGGTCAAAGAATTGTGCGATACCTATCCTTTGTACTCGTACTTTAATACTTTGGAAGTTATTTCCTGCCTATCTCGGAGCCTGATATGCCTTGCTTCATAACACGTGGCCCATTCCGTTCCGATTTGTGACGTAATTTCCATGAATTTGCTTATATATCCTTCTTGAAATGCCCTCAGGGGCATATTGTGGCGGGCCCTATTCCTGCCACAATATGTTTAGGTATCACGCACCCAAGGGTCACGAGTGCCTTATCCGCAGGGGATGTTGCATCTGGCCGTAGTTCCTGCTGATGAGGTTAGTATTGTAAAGTTGGTAGGTTCTCTACTTTCCTCTTTCTGTTCCGTGAGGTGGGGTGTCGATCGATATAGCCGACCTGGTACGCAGGACATCTCTTGTCTCTCTCGTGTGGAAGGACACAAAAGTAGCCGACCACTTGAGTGTCTCCTACTCTACTTTGCGCCTCGTTTCCCTGCCCGTAGTAGCGCGCGTGGCCACCACGCCTACCCAATATGCGGTATTTGAATACTGCAAAAGTAGTTTCTCTGTTGAAACGCCTGAGTTGCGGCTACGGAGGTTAAACAAATGTATAATAATAATAATCCTTTTTAATTGAAGAATACGATGAGAAGCATTTCAGAAATTTGGTTGCCCACGACGCGCGTTTCGCCGTACCTCGGCTCATCAGGTGGGAGGTCGAAGATGGTCGAATTTGAAATGTTGAAATTTCCGAAAATCTTGGTAAGATATCCCAGTAAGGTGTAGCTAAGATACCATTGATTATAAACCTTTATATATAAATTACAAACTAGCAAATGTTTCTTAAATTTTGAAACATTGCCCGCTGCGTCGACTCCAACTACAGCACATAGATGCACCGGGGTGGCAGGAACCCCGGTGCATGCACCTGCCACCCCGGTGCATCTATGTGCTGTAGTTGGAGTCGACGCAGCGGGCAATGTTTCAAAATTTAAGAAACATTTGCTAGTTTGTAATTTATATTTAAAGGTTTGGAAGCAACG
>LQNS02015105.1:8895851-8905858 GCA_001587735.2 Parhyale hawaiensis
TGAAACTGCTCGTCTACTACCAAACGTTATGCTAAGCGATTACCGTCAAGCTATTTGGCTTAGCCAGTATCGCTCCCCTCAGGGAACATAGGATGGGCCATTGGGTTAGGCTAGTTAGGTAAGGTTAATTCGCCCATCCTATGTTAAGGAGAGCAGCGGCCTTGGAGGCTAGTTGACTATTGCTATTCTTTCGGCTCGTCTGCAGTTCGTGATGACTTTGCTTCCTTCAATTTTCGTTCTCTTGTCGATGATGCATTCATCCGTTCTTCCTCTCCTCTTCCGATTTGCTGTTCTCATGTCCGTTGACTCGTGCGTGGGCTCCACGTTTTTCTCGACATTCAACATGTCCCTTCTTTCTTTTTCTCTTTGGATCGCAGCGTACGCTGTGGCTAGGGAGGCTTAAACTAGGAATGAATTACTGATATTAGTAAAGTGTCGTTAGTAAATTTTTTGATATCTTCAAATTACGAGTGAAGAAAATCTCTGAATGCTGTGTTCTTTTCTTATACATATTTAAACTCGTGTGCGGACGAACTACAGCTTCGCTGATTTCGACGAGACAAAAGTGTGGAATCGTTAAGCTTGACACATTTTAAAGCACACGTAGCAGGGAAAGGGTTCTTGCAGTTGTAATGCCTTAGGGAAAGTTAATACAAATTGCAGAAAATGGAAGTGGAAAATATTGACTTGATGAATTTCGTTGTTTATCCGTCGGTTTTTATTCCCTATATACAGAACTTAACGACTAAGTGTTTTGTACGATCTTGAACATTATAAACGCAACTTTGACAAGTACCTTTCTACTGGCTACAATCGTTGTGACGTAGATACAATTTCATGTTCTACTTTTGACATTGCAGTTGGAATCGCGACCACTTAAAATAAAGTTTTAGGAAAAACCGAGGCGATATGTAAAGTAGAAGTAAATACATAACAGGAGGAAACTAGAGTGCGAGTAGCTTTGAGTTGCTCGAACGCTTTGAAGAAGATTGGCGTAGGCCACAGGGGTGGGCATTTTTTATACTTAGGGGCCCCACGGACTTTATATTATAAATTGACTGACGGGCCGGGCCTGCAGCAGATACATATTTATCAAACATAATAAATAACATATTTGCTGCGGATATGCAACTTTTGAATAAGTTTTATGATACTCTAAATGAGTTAATGCATCTAAGATCCGAAAACCTTCCGCATGCCGAATTAAACGGACCAGATGTTGCTCGTGGGCCGTAGTTTGCCAACGGCCTGGTATAGACTGCAGATGCTGATAACAGCGGTGAAATCGAAAACAACTTTAGATATCGGAAAAACTAGAAAGGGGTTACTTTGCAGTTTTAAAAAAAATTATCTTTAAAATAAAAGTCATCTGATTTTCCTTATAAGTCATAATTGCGCAAAAGAAAGGTACCGTATTAGTATTAGGGTTATCGCGCCGCGGTATTCTAGTTCTCAAATGCAATGGGAAACACCCACTCGAAGACAGAACAATTCGCCAACTCAAGCTGTATTCCCATTTCTTAAAAGAGCTAGATAAAAAGTCATTTATAGATTTCCTCAAACCGGTATCATATATACCATCTTTATGTGATAACCGCTCAAATTTTCAAGATGTCAACGAATTATTCATCATCTTCGATCCTCCCACCTGATGAGCTGAGGTTACAGCGAAACTCGCCATGGTTAATAAAATTTCAACTATATTATTTGCTTCTGATCTAATCTTAAATATATATGTACACATATATAAACACACGACGGTCATTCTTAGTATTAGATTACGCAAATAAATAATTTATTCTGCTCGTCCTTCTGTTAGTTTATACGACCGTGACACTTCCATTAGTATTATACAGGGGAAAATATGGGAATTTTGAGGTATCCTTGTCACGATCGGGGAAGGGATCAATAAAAGAATGATTGTAATTCAAGTTAAAGCTACCGCTAGTCGTACATTTATGGTAAAAGATCACTGCCTGGGACGGGATGCACAAAACTACACTAAGTGTATTTAGCTCACAGATTTTCCCTTAACTTCAGAAAAGTGCACTTTGTGAGCTGCGGGCACATTCACAAACGATTTTCGTTTTCCCGCCAACAGAGATTTTCTTTTATTTTTGTAGTTAAGTTACGGTTGCTAGGACCATCCTTAATAGCAGTAAAGGAACAGCTGCAGAAGCTAAAGAGACGATAAATGCATTTGAAATTGTTTTGTGCATTGGAGATTTAGTGGACTTAAGATGTCCTCAGGTTAAGGCCATTTAAGCAGTTTGAAGAAGAAATTTCTATTTAGCGTTACGGGCGTTTTGTGCATCCCGGCCCTGGCTTGGAACATCTTTATTCTCGCCCTTTTCAGGCTCTTACTGATGACAGCTTCCTGTTCTTTCTCCTCTTTCCCGAGTTGCTGTTTCCATGAGTGTGGGAACACCCTCTTGCATGGGTTCTACGTCTCTATCGACATAACTACCGTAAGTCTCTTCTCTCTGCCGGTGTGAAATATTTGCTAGCAGCAGAACCCAAAAAGTTATGAACGGATCTCCAAGAAAATCATTGAAGCTGTTATTACTGTCAAAAGGCGCAAATGATTAGATTTGGTGTTGATGCGAGGGAAATAATAGTTTCAAAACCAATTTCAAAGTTCCGTTACCGTTGCCTTGCTTGACAGAGGCGCGCTCTCAGAGCGCTCTAGCGCACAGTCAGATTATGAAAGGAATATGTTTTAAAATGCTGGTCTTGAAGCACATTTTTTTCAGAACAATATTGGGAAACTATTATAGGTACCGGAAAGTCCTGTCCCGTTTCTTTTAGGAATAATTGAAATAAATATGATTGAAAAGCTTTATTGTTCAACAAAATAGTCACGATCATCAGATATAACCTTTGTTCATTTACTTGGGAGCTTGTTATTTTTCCACTCAAATATTAATATCTTTGGAAGCAATAAAATGCGTTCTAGTGTACAAGCATATAGCTATGTATTGATCTGCACCTACTTAATACACACTAAATGGCTTGCATTCAATATATCGTGACGGCCAAAAACTCATGCGGGTACGTTACTTGGTGAGTACTAACCTCCGCCAAAGATGTTATGTTTTCGTCGAGTTTGTAGGTATGTCACTAAATGTAAGAAGTTTTACAAAATTTTCATACATAGTTAGGCATGTTGAAAGGAACAGATTATTAACTTTTGGTAAAGATCGATCGGCCCATCCGTGTGTTTGCTTATTTTTCTGCCTTTTTTCTTAGCTCCAAATCTCAAAATTTATGAACGGATTTCTATAAAATTTACAAGAGTTGTTTGCTACCGCATATTGCGGAGAGTAAATAGCCAAATTTTTTTGATGATCTCTATGTTTTTTCGTTTGTTTGCCTCTGAGTTTGCTAGCAAAGTATCTATCAAAGTTATGAAGGAATCGTTGTCAAATCAGTTTGAATTATTAAGTCAACGCATCTATGTCCCTGTAAGAAAAATATGAAGATTGCTTAACTCCTGCCTCTTTTCTGGGTGGAGTTACAAATTCAACATCGTCAGTTCTGATGGCCAGTTGACTCAAAATTTCTGCTACTTTCTACATCTCAGACAATTCACCTGACTAAAAAAAATATATATACATTATGACTCACCTTCATCTGCATCACTTTGGGTGGACAGGAAATAACATTCATCGCCGTTATTTTTTATACCTAGCCTACTAATTCTAGTTTTTGGTACGGATCGCATCTAGCTGAACCCATCAGACTGTGCAAAAAATTATGAACGTTGCTCAACTCCTTTTACCTCGTTTTCGGTGGTCAGACAAAAATATATATTCGACTGTAACGCCGCATGACCAGTACCCGCGATAGAGGGCGAATTCAACACCCTCGTTTACGATGACCAGCTAATTCTAGTTTTTTCGGCATTGTTCACAGCTAAGTCAACGCAACTAACTCCCTAAAAAAAATTATGAACATTGCTCATTTCATTCTGCATCTTTTCGAGTTGAATTATAGATTCAACGTCGTCATTTTTTATCGCTAGCTAACTTGAAATTCTTGCTATTTTTCGCATCTCAGTCAAGCCACCTGACTGCTTAAAAAAAAATTAGTTTTATGACTAGGGTTGTGACCCTGACTAGCATAGTATAGGCCTAATATGCTGCATATGCACGGAAAAATTGTATGCATATTTTGCATATTATATGCACTTTTTGAATATTACATATTTACCACAATGCATACAATATTCATATTTTATGCAGGTATAATTTGCGTATAAATATAATTTGCTAATAAGTATAATTTCCTTATAATACAATATGCACGTGCATATTTTATGCAAGTACGCTCTGCATGTTTTATGCAAGTTCATAGTATATGCATCCTGTGCATTTATGCAAATGCCTTAGGACATTTGAATATATGCTAAGTCACAACCTTAGTAGGGTTGTGATATCAATTGATTTGCAATGTACCTGGGTGTGAACTGTGAACCTATTGCTATCATAGAGCGTTGTACAGAATGTAGGTCGTGAAGTAGAATAGTGCTATAAATTTGCTCCCTAATCTGTAAGGCTCATTTTGATGTTTTAATCTAGTTACCTAAACAAGTATTTTAAGTGAATTATTTGATGAAAAATTCCTAAGGGGAGAAATATATCTATATATATTTTTCTCTCTTGTACGAACAGTAGGTTGTGAAGTAGAAATGTACATTCAGTTCTTAACCTAGCGTGTAAGACTCGTTGCTTATTGTTTTACACTTGTGTACTGATCATGTATTGTAATAGAACTATTGTATGAATACCTTCCTACGGGGAGAAATATATGATTTTGATTTGATTTGTGACCCTGACTTGCATATAATACGCTGCATATGCACAGCAAAACTGTATGCATATTTTGAATATTAAATGTCTTTTTGAACATTGCATATTTACCGCAATGCATACAATATGCACGTGCATATTTTATGTAAGTGCATAATATTTTCATCCTGTGCATATTTGCAAATTTTTCGGAGGTATGCTTGTATGCAAAGTTACAACCCTAATTATTACTCAACTCCTTCTGCCTCTTTTTCGGAATTGGGTGGACAGACAACAAAGTTCATACCAATCATTATTGATGGCCAACTAATGACAAAAGTTTGGTGATGATCAGTTGATCCGTTTCCGTTTTTGCCGGGTCATGGCAGCCCACAAGGTGGCGGCGTAATCGTACGTCATCAAAGCGACATTGTGCTTATTGTATTTTCTCGTCGAGACGATGTACGTACCGGGCTTGGGATTTTGGATGTCGGTATCCTGTAGTATTTGGTTGCTGATCGTCTCGTACATTTTAATTGCTTATCTTCGGTCATTTTTCTAGTTTAGCGGTTGTTCTCGCCATTGTGACGTGTTGGTTGTCGTGGTTGTCGTACCTTGCACGCTGAAGGGTAGCACAGGTAATTTTTCTTTTGTGTGTGTGTACGACGTCGACTTATTGCTTTCTGTGTATCAAGCATGATAATGAGAGTATTATTTTACGAGCCTATATTTTTCTGATCCGTTTACTCTATAACTGCTACCACAAGTCGACCGCCATTTTCCTTCTTCCGGCGTTGCCATGGCAACGACCAATTTTCTCTTAGACATAGTTTTATTAGAATTTAACCGGCACAACAACAATAAGGCAGTTGACTATGGATAAATGTTGCTGGTGTAAGGACAGACTCCGCACGTCATGCAAGTGCGTCAAAAATAAAAGACCTTGTACAACTGTCGTGCTGGCAATAGGTGCCAGAACCGAGCAGCTGTGCAGGACGCTGGAACCCTTCCCACTTATCGCAGACGTTTGGATAGCGTAGTAACTGCCCGCAGGAAGGTACTGCCGCGAATTCCCAAGGCGTCTAGACCTCTTACTGCTTCAGCATACAACGAAGCACTTCGTAAATTGCTCAACGGCAATTTGGATGGGGTGGACAGCTGGTGGCGTTTTTTCTATGCGTACGGAGGGTTGCAAGCTCCGAGGGCTGGTCGGAGGCATCGCAGAACCTATGGAGACTTTTCCTTGACTACAAAAGTCAATCAGAAACGTCAGGGTGCCCCGCACGTTGAGCGCGGCGCCATGCCAGATAATCAAGCGCAGGTGACGTCCTCTCAGGTGCTGAGCGCCATCAAGTCCTTCTCGAGGGGGTCTTCTGTAGGAATGGACGGACTTCGCCCTGAACACCTGCAGGTCGCTGTGGAGGTCGGTGAGGAGGCAGCAGTGCTGCTACAAACTGTAACGCAGTTTGTTAATCGGGTTCTTTCCTTGTGCATCCCGACCGCATTTCGCCCTTTCTTCTTCGGAGCGAACCTGCTTGCCTTACGAAAGCCAGACGGAGGGGTGCGCCCATAGCTGTTGGGCTCACTCTCAGACGGCTTTGTTCAAAGTTGGTCACCTGTGCAGTCCGAGATTGGACAGCCGCGGCTTTATCTCCACACCAGCTCGGTTTCGGGATACGAGGCAGCTGTGAGGCAGCGGTACATGCCACCAGATCCCACGTTGAATATTTTTTTTTGCACGCAATATTCCGTTCGCTTTGCTAAAAGTTGATTTTAAAAATGCTTTTAACACTATTCGACAGGATAAAGTCCTAAGTGCTGTTTACACACAGTACCCGAATATTTATCAGTACGTGGGAGCATGATACAGTGACAGCTCTCTGCTCGTTTTTGGGAACGATGTTATCTTGTCGACTGAGGGAGTACAGCAGGGTGACCCATTGGGTCCGCTCCTATTCGTGGTCACCTTGCACAGCCTAATAGAGCAGTTACAGTCTTACAGTCCTTCTTCAGCAGTTGGTACTTAGATGACGGCATTCTCATAGGTGGTTTGGCATCTGTTGAGGCAGATTAACGTCTCATCGAGACAGAAGGCTCTAGGCTGGGCGCCTAGCGCTGGGCCAACAAGGGAAAGTGCGAACTGCTAAAGCATCGCTGCTCTTTGGAGGAGAATTCTCCTTTGGCGGGGTGCGGCCGGGTGGCTGCGGGGGACCTCGTACTCTTGGGATCGCTTGTCGGGCAGGACTCGACTGAGGCTATTTTGCGGGAAAAGGTAGAGCAACTGTCTAGGTTTCCTGCTCGCCTGAGGCTCCTTCAGCCGCACCAGGCTATGTTTCTCCTGGTCCACGCGCTGCCATAGCCTCGTTCGTTGTACGTCCTTCGTACCTGTTTCGTTGGTGGGTATGCACTGCTTTCTGAGTGTGATTCTATCCTTCGAGGAGCCTTGGAAAATTTGCTTAAAGTGAGGGTGAATGATAGGCAATGGCTCCAAGCCTCACTACCTGTTGAGCACGGAGGTGTGGGCATACGCGCTTTTTCTGATGTGGCATTGACCGCCTTTATCTCCTCGTGTCAACAGGGTGGCCGACTAATCACCGAAATCCTTGGCGTTAACAGCGCGGTAATGCACAGGGAGCCGAAAGCTATGGCGAAGTGGCTGACCAGAAGTTCCGGCACCTGACACAGACCAGCAGCGGGACTGGGATCTTCCTCTCATCGAACGAGCAACGTCTCTTCTCATTAGTGACGCTGTTAGTGAGAGGGAGAGATCACGTCTCCGCGCTGCCTTTGCGGAGTTTACAGGTGATTGGCTGCATGCCTTGCCAGTTCCGTCTCTTGGACTCTTACTAAACCCTTCTGATCTCCGCATTTCCGTTGGCCTGCGCCTGGGCTGTGGGTTGGTTCATGCCCACGACTTTGTCAGCTGCGGAGCTCGCGTCGATCGTGTTGGTGTCCATGGACTGTCGAGCAGATCTAGCGCTGGTAGGACATCTCGACACCGGGCGGCGAACGACGTAATAAAGCGTGCCTTAGCTAGCGCGAAAGTACCATCAGTTTTAGAACCGGTTGGGTTTACTGAAGGGGATGGTAGGCGGCCGGATGGTGTTACGTTGATCCCGTGGCGAGAGGGTCGCTGTCTTGTCTGGGATTTCACCTGTGCTGACACCGTAGCTGCGGCTCACGCACAGACAACATCGGCGCAAGCAGGAGCGGCGGCCCGTGCAGCCGAAGCTAGAAAGTCAGCGTATTACGCGGACCTCTCCCAGGATTATATTTTCACCCCAGTGGCGGTCGAAACTTTTGGCCCCTTAGGCCCGGAGACTGTTGATTTCATCAAGGAGCTTACGAGGCGCCTAATTTCAGTTTCAAGAGATAAGAGAGCTGGGTAGTTTTACCAGCAGCGTCTTGGGGTCGTAATTCAGCGAGGGAATGCCCTCTCTGTAATGGGTACTGTGGGTAAAGGGGAGCTTCTCTTGGTTTAGGTCGTCGTTTTGCTTTTGCGGTTGGGCACGTCCGTGCGAGTCTCACTCCAGAACTCCTGTTGTAATGGTTGCACCGCCACAGTCCTTGGCGTGCTCGGGCCTCTGACCTGTATTTACAGCCCGCAAATATATTTCAATTGGGTGAAGGCCAATTTCAGGTACTGAATAGTCCCGCTAAAAAACTTAAAAAGTTACTTACTGATTACCAAAAAAATTACAAAATCTTTTATTACGGTTGTGAGGCACAATTGACCAAATTTTGGTGATGACAAATCCTAATCTCCATAAATTTGAATTTGAACACTGCCATGCTGGGAGGAAGAGGGGGAGTCAAGGGCTCTTTGAGTATAGTAAAGTGGAGTAAAAAATGTATTATACACATTAGGGGTAATTCATTTTTTACCCCACTCAACCATACTCTAGTTGAAAAAGTAAGAAAGTAATGTATGAATTAATAAGAAAAATAGATAGTTATGAAGAAATATTGAAGGTAGTGATGAAGAATTAAATGAAGGAAGTCATGACGGAAGTGACGAAAGGATTATATAATGAAAGAAATAATGCAGTGCTGCAGAAAGTCGTGAAGTAATGACGAGATGAAAATGAGCTGAAGAAAACTATGAAAAAAAGAAACGAAGGGAATAACGAAAGAAACAGCGATGAAAGTTAAAAAACAATAACGAAAGTAGCAACAAAAGAAGCTATAGGGAAAGTTGTAATGAAGCATATCAACATGGAATGAAGTATTGGAGTGATTTATTTACTTATAATAAGATCTATGCATGCACAATGCACGATAAAGTTTTCAATTCACCCTTTCCACTTCAAGGTAATGCTAAATTCATTTCAAATTTTGCGTAAAAGGTTGCCTCATCTCGTACCCGGTGCATCATAATTAACTTATATTAGTTAAAAAAAATTTTAACAATATTTTGTGGTTGATCTATGTAGGTAACTCTAGAATTTCTGTTTAGTTTATAGTTTCGTAGCATTTCAATGTCTGTTGCTTATGACATTACATGAGTTAGTTGGTATATCAGGAAAGGCAAATGACTAAATTTTGTAATATGTGTGTGTGTGTCTCAATGTTACCTCTGTGTGTAATCATAATAATGCTCGTTACCATAAGAACTCCAAAAGTTACGTGAACGGGTCTTCAAAAAATCACAGGAATTAGAGTACCAACATATGACACAATTGATACAATTTTCGTTATTATCGTTTAGGCATTTTGTGTGATTTAATTTTGAAAATAGATGAAATGACTGTGACGATAATTTTTAACTTTACACTTATCTTCTATTTATTTTTGGCTTTGTCTGCCCTTTCTTGGGTATCACTCGATAGACTCGTTTATTGACTTCCCGGCTTTGCGCCACAAGTTCCTATGGTCGAGCTCAGAAATTTGACGCTTGCCTGCGCCGCACAACTCAAAATCTGTATCCAAAAAATTTTCCAAAAATTTTCCTGATGTATACATCAGGGAAAAAATTTCGAGTCTTCATCGAAAGTCTCAGATTTACTCCATACTTTGTCATATCGTTGCTATGAGTCTAAGAACTTGCGAAAAGTTATCATTTGTCCCCTAAGGAGCTTCTCTTTGCTCTGGCGAAGCAAGATTTCTCAATCTGCCTTGCTCATGTCAATTTTTTGACTTTTCATGCAGTCACAAAGTAAGTTCTGAGCGTCCCACTCATCTTAGACTAGCTAAAATATTATCAATATGCTCTACGCG